>CM068742.1:67761544-68961544 GCA_035084275.1 Hydrolagus colliei
CCTTTTGATTTCCGTACCCTGGCCACCCCTTCTGCAGTTGTCTTGACAAAGACAGACGGCTCAGCACTTTTCATGTAGGCCCACATTTTTTCAAAAAGTGCAATTTTGGATCTCTGCCCAACAAAACAAGAACAGAATTCTCAACTCACCATATAGCCTGAAACACTTACTTATGCTTTCAATCATTACCAGTCACTCAACACTTTTTTTACATAATAATAATTCTTATATTTGAAGATAGTGTCTTTTCACGTCTTCTAGGAATCTCGAAGAGCTTCACAGAATATACTGCAAAGTGAATTGATTGTATATTTGTGAGAGAAACGCAGGAAGCCAATTGCGCACTGCAATGTCCCACAAACAGCTGTGGTTTCAGTGACCAAATTATTATTTTTTTGTGTGGGATTATTATCGCCAGAAAAGCAATCCACCAACTGACTAATAACTAGGCTGCTACTTACTTCTAGATAAACAGAGACATGTGGAGTAAGGAAACTTGACCAACGTTTTGCCCTGCCAGGAATTGAACCCAGATCTCTCACTTGCAAGGCAAGTGCTCTAACAATAATCACTAGATTGGGAGAGAAAATTCTATGAGTTCTCAGTGATATTTTCAGTTGTTACTATTTATATTTCACTATCAGTTTGAAAATGTTTGTTTTGCAAATTGAATGCTCTACAAATGCTAAATATTTTCATTGAAAACTGAAAAGACTCACGATTAAACTGTTTCATAGAACCATAAGGCACAAAAGGAGGTCATTCGGCCCATCTAGTCTGTGCCGGCTCTTTGAACAGAGTAACTCAATCCCACTGCCCAGCTTTCTCCCCATAATCTAACAGACCTGCTCTTCCTAAATAAAGATCTAATTCCCTTTTAAAAGCTGTTATGGAATCTGCCTCCACCACCTTTTCAGGCAATGTATTCCAGATTCGAACAACCTGCTGAATGAAAAGATTTCTCCTCAGCTCCCCTCTGCTTCGTTTTGAAACTATTTTAAACTATTTTAAATCTGTGACCACGAGTCACCAGTTTCATTCCGAGTTTTTCAATACCACGAGTTTGATTTCAACGAAAAAGTTCCTTTGCTCCATTTTATCTAATCCTTCCAGAATACCCATCCTATCATCCTCCTATTACATTACCATACTGTTTAAAAATGCAGCCCAGTCTCCTGTCCTATCCTTCTTGGCAACCTGTTCCTGTTGTTAATTACCAATGGCCCATTTTGCCTCTCTGTTGAGTGTACACTGAAGCAGTCACCTGGGATTACTAAAGAATGTAATAATAATAAAATTGTTTATATTATTAATAATTATTATTAATATATGATATATATCCAGAGTCGGTGGGTCAGCGTGAAAAATATACGAAATGGAACTCACAGAAATGTTACACAAATGAGTTACAAAGCAGGGGAGGGAAGAGACAGTACATGGATCTTGCAGAAACACAATAGAACTCTAAATAAAGCTATTTAACTGAGGTCCCATGTACTGAAAACAAAGGGAAGGAATCTGCTATCATACAGAAGCAAAACAAATAAATGTAGCCTGAGAAAGAGGGAGTTTATATTTTTACAGCACTTTATGAATACTCTGAGACGCTATGTTGTGTGAAAGGCACTATGTAAGTGCAAGTTTCTGTTGTTGTTGTTGTCAAAGTATCTCAATACCTTCTCTCCCTGGTTCAGTGTCAAGCTTTGTCACTGATAAGCACTCCGATACACTAACCCGCATGAAGGGTACTATATAAGTCAAGTCATTGTTGATAAGTATTGTATAGTGTATTTTTTGTGGATAAACTAAACAGCATTTGCACCAATAATGTGACACAATCAGCTATAATGTGAATGACATACTGTACTAATCAGAATGATTGTTAACCAGAAAACCTGGAAACATTCTCCCTTTTTGCAATCATTATTGGTACCATCACATTGGATTGGTAAACAGCAAACAATTTACCCTCTTGTTTAGATGTGTGCATCTCTGACATGAACTCATAGTGTAAGCTAATACTGGGGAATGTGCTGCATTGTTGGAGGTGTCAACCATTGCATGTAACATTTCAGATAGCAGCACCAATGCTACAGATAAGATGGTACAATTCAAAAAAGGAAAAGGAGTTTCTCCTGGTGTCCTAGTGGTCAACAATCCCACAAATAAAATCGGTCATTCACATTCAATTTTATTTCTTTGAGGGACATTGCTGTACACAAATTGTTCGCTGACAAAATACAGTCACTACACTCTATATAAAATCCTGTGAAATTGTTTGAGGCATCATCCTGACACAAACGGCTCTATATCAAATTTAAGGATTATTTTATGATTTTTGTATTTTGAAATATAAAGACTATCTCAGACTGTTGGCCATGAATGTGACTGCATTTATGTTGAACATTTAGTAGGTTAAAAAGTCATAGGAACAGTATCTTGATTATTTTGGACATCGAATCACTCAATAATAATCACAATTTGAAGGGAGAAACAATGAAGGTTTGCTGGTTGGAAAGCCTCAATACACTGGCATTTGTACAGAATAAGAGACAATTTTGAACTTGGGCTCATGATTTCCACAATAATTTAGTTAGACATTGACTCATCTGGTTCCACACAATTTGTTGACAGCCAACGTAGAAGGTACGTTTACCACAACAACCTTGGCTGGTTTTAAAACCATAGAGTGAAAATGCAATATGTGATGTGATGATTCTATGAAGCATGTACACTTTTTTCATCCCATATTGGAAGACACTGAACTGCAACAAAAACAGAAGTTGCTGGGGAAACTCAGCAGGTCAGGCAGCATCCATGAAGAAAGGAAAAAGAGTCAACGTTTCGTGTCTGCAACTCTTCGTCAGAACTAGGGCTTCAAGATTGATAGATTATTAAGTAACTAAAGTTAATGTACAACATAGAGTTGAAGGCAACTTTGTGTGATAGATAGACAATAGATTGTAAGATAGGACACAAAACGTTGCTGTAAATGGACATTCTCTGATTGACTGTGATGTGGGGCAGAGGTAGTGGAGGACATGAGTAGGCCAGAGTTGGTAAAATTAAGGGGGGATTGGGGGAGAATCAACACAGGAGATTGCAGAGATGGGGTGGGTGGGGGAGGTAGAATAACAAGTTGCAGTTATGTAGCGCCCTCCATGTAGGGTAGCATCTCATAATGCTTAGAGGTAAGGGCAGAGGCAGAAAAGGAGAATTTGTTGTCGTCCATCCACATATAGAAGTGAACCATGTTCTTATGGATGATATAACCAAGGGGGAGCAGGTAGAAGAAAAAAATGATAGGACTCAGGATAGAGCACTGATGCATGCCACACATGACTATGCGACGCCAGGAGAAGAAGCAGTTAACAGTACTAAGTGTGAAGTTTTACAGTTAACATTGCAAAGAGTGAAGATTACATTTAAGATGGAAGAGTAGCAATTAGGAGTTTGTTCTAAATAGGGAAACACTAGGAGGAGTAGATGAGTAGATCTAGGGATCCAAGTTTGCGAGTGCAAAAAGCAATCAATACTGATGGGATGCTGGCATTTATCTGGCATGTAAAGTCCAGGAACTGATGCTCCAATTGTATGGAGTGCTGCTCCAACCTCATTTGGAATATTGTGTTCAGTGTTGGACACCCAATCTTAGGAGGAATATACAGTACAAGACTTGGATGATGTTCAGCAGTGATTCACTTAAATTAATACCTGGGCCAAAGTGGCCGAGCTCTATAGAGAGCTTGGCCGGACTGGGATTATATTCCCCAGACCAGAAGAGGTTAAGGGTCATTTGATTGTGATATTTAAAGTAATGAAAGGAATTCACAGGTTAGATAGAAGATGACTCTTCCCTCTGGTAAAATAATACATTACCTGGAGCATAGCCTTAAAATTAAAACTAAGATAGTGAGGTTAGAAAGCTTTTTCTCACAGAGAATTGTGAATAATTATTTTCTCACCCATTTTTACATCAACGATGATTTCTCACCTTTAAAAACAAATGCAGACAGAAAAGTAAATACCTCAACTTACCCTAAAAAATTCCTTTGTGGATCCGGAATCCAAAGTTCCATATGCAATCTCGGTTTGCTTAGCAAGATCTTCTGCACTTTCAATGGGAGAGACCATTCGTTCGACCGTCAGGAAAGCAGCTAAGTTAGCCGTGTATGAGGATATTATGATCAAGGTAAAGAACCACCACACACCTCCAACTATTCGCCCAGACAGGGATCTAATAACAAGTGTGAAATGGATTTGTAAAATGAAATGAATGTCTTCATTGGGACAGAGCCATCAGTCAGTTGTTATTATGCATGGCATATTACAAGCCACTTGAGTGAGCTTTTAAAATAATTTCACAAACTGTCTTCATCCTCGTAAATAAATTTAAGAACAACTTAACAATGCTAATGCTATATGGATTATACATCACGGCTAAATAGTATTGTATTTAAAGGTGTTACTACATCGAATAATAGACAGTGAAAGTAAAGTGCTCCCTTGCAATAAAAAATTAAACATAATGAGAATATGCCAAATGGAAAGAAAAGTAGTAGCCCTCCATGCTATTATACACCTGCTCTTTGTTCAGCACACAAAAATGAAGACAGATTTACCATATATAAACAGCAAATGCACATAGTACGGTCTTATACAAAAACTGTACCAAATGCTTGAATGATTATTTTCACTTAATCTGAAAAAGACACTTAAACATTTAAATGGGGTCCACAAACATTGTCATACACAAACATGAGGAGCCACGGGCAATGCTGAAGGTTTGTTACATTACATTAAAGAAAGGTGAATGCTCAACACTCAATGAGCAACTTTTAAAACAAGGAAGTTTCTCAATACTGGGGGGTTTAATAAAAGGAAAGCATGATTTATGAGTTGCTCATAATTATGGACAATGAAACTGATGCAGATGCACAAAATCTATGAATGTGAAAATAATTCAGAAATCTGAGGCTTTATTCGCAGAACTCCAATAATCAAACCTTTTTTCTTCTCTCCTACTCTAAAATAATAATAATCCTTGCATTTAATCCTTGTAAAAATGTAAGATAAGTTAAAATTCTTTCAATTAATTGGGGTGAAGAAAACAAGGATACACTAAATCAAGACTAAATCACTCTCTACTTGTTATTTCTGACAAAAATACTCAAGTTTCAACTGAACTCTTTGAATTCATCTCCATTAAACAAAGCTGTGCAGGAGAGTCTGAACTCAATGTCTCCTTGTACATCTTGACTGTGTTTCGCTGAAGGACTGTGTCTCTATCTATCTATGTGTGTGTCCTGAACTGGATCCAACTCCTTCTCACTCAACTCATTCACTGGTACATTGCATTATTTCATGTGCCATTACACATGGTGAGCAGTGCCCCTATCTAGCCATATCATCCCACTAGCCCAACTGGAGAAAAATTGGATGAGGGCATCCGAGCCACTTCTAGGCCCAGTCTCCTGCCACCTATTTAGCTAGCAGACATCCAATAACTCACCAAGTGGCCATTCTTCATGTTTGAACCTGGAGATTAAGTGCTAGGCAGGCGGAGTGACCATGAGGACAACACGCTGAGACTGTTTCATACTTACTAACATCCTGGCTGGCTTTAGCTATCTCAGATAGACTGGGGGCATCAAACCTGGAACTTTTGGCAAGTCTTGGTACACACTGGGAGCAACTGAGTTCTCTTTTGAAACAATATTATTTGAGTTTTTTTTCTAAAAGGATCTTTCAACTATAGAGTGCTAAAACCTTAAAATAATGATACAAAACATAGTAATGCAAAATGATATATATATATTGATGTGCATAGTGTTGAGGATGAGGATGTACAAAACCTAATGTAACACACTGAGTATCCAGAAATTATCAGAAGCCAAAATTTTCTCACCTGTCTTAACCTATTAGAAGGAAAAGGTACAGATATGCATTAAATATAGTTCATTTAGTGTCTGATGAAAACAGTGTTAGTGTTTGAACAGTCCCCAATCCTGATGGGACTATAATTACCACATCTTATCCTTCATCTCCTGAGGTAGACTCTAAATGCTTTTCTTCTTTTTAAAGCAAAATTGCAAACATGCTGCTATAATGCAAGAGCACGAGTGTACAGTGCATCAGAGCACCAGTATACAGCATCACAGAGAGGTGGGAGCACAGCTTGGTTTTCCTTTGCTGAGGTGCTTTCTGGAAGCCAATTAACGAGAGGATTAGAAAACCTGAAGGTGAATTCTTGGATCGTATGTACTCACTCACTCATTCATTCACTCTCTGACAGCAGCATAACTGGCGGCCTGGGAGCAGCAGGCCTCTGAAACCAGGAAGATGAAAATAATTGAAAAATAGGGTAACTATTAGAGGCTAGGATATGGTCCAAAAACATGTTAAAGTCAAAAAACTACTGGGTTTGTTATCTTCTTTATATCCACTAATTGAACGGGAGATTGTAGCAGATGTAATGCTTGTGCTGCACTGTAATGGAAATTGGAAGTACAGTATATTCCCCATTTAATATATGGACTGTGAAGATAGAAAGTTTAAAATTATGCTATAAAATTACTGTGATTCTTATGAAATGTAGATTCACTTATCCATATTGCCTTTTACAGTGGCAATTAACTGTAGTGGTTGCTTAGTATAACCTTGGGCTCAGTATTTCAAAGAGCTGTAAATAAGCTGCTAAACCATTGCTTGGAAGCACCTACACCCTAATAAAACCACACTTCATTTCAAATGCTGTACAAGTGTAATTTTGTTGTTGTTGTTGCTCAGCTTGGGTGCCTAACCCAGATGTCTCACCAAAATTTAAGGTGCTACGTAAATGTGTATGGTATCATATTGTAATCTCCTCCTAACATGGAAGTTGGTATCTCAAAATTCAAGGATTACAATTTAAATCAAGATGAGTTTTAGCTTCAAATCTCTTTACGCTCAAACTAATTAAAAATGAGTGCTTTAATTGAACAGGGAGAGCAGGAAATATTATTGTTTTACAGTTTTCTATGGAGGTGGAGACAGGGTAAGATGTAATGATTTGCAGTATATGCTGAAGATCTGCTTTAGGTAGATAAGATATGGTTGATTCATTGACTGTGTGACATTACGTGCTGTACATGTCACCAAAAGTAGGTGAACAGGGGTGTTAAATGTAACTTCTATTGTTTTATAAAAAATAAATTATTCTAAACATATTTTGTGAGCGATTTGTGAACATTACATCACGCAATCATTATCAAATTCATCTATCACAGAAACCAAATTTGGTATCAAGCCTCAGTTGCTAATATTTGCAGACTATTAAAATTCCAAAATGACTTTCTAATGTATGGTTTGTGCAGCCGCCAACAGTGCTAGTACTGTAGTATTAAATCTGGTCTTCTTATAGCTGACGAAGTTGGATCCATCAAGCTGGTCTTCAAAATAAAGAACTACAAAGATTAGATATGAGGTTATATGGAAGGCAATCAAATATAACACAAATGAAGTTCATCTTAATTTACCATTCACTCTCTTTTTACTGAACATTCTCATCTGAGGAGTTAGATTCCTTACTCAATGGAAAGGATCCCTTTCTCATTTGAGGAGATTGCTTTCTCAGGGGATATGTCACTTTTCACAATGCAGAGGTTTATTATTCCCAATGGAGATCTTTCCAAACTAATATAATTCTTCTTTCTCAACAACTCATCTCCAGCTGTCTCAGTGTTTAACTGGAGTAGAACCGAGGAGAAGTAACATTCGATACTGCCCGAGGTAATGCTTTTCTGAGTTTACCGGAAGCCAGGCATGTGCTATATCTTGCTGTTTGTGTGAATAAAAAAAAACTGGATGGTGGAATGGCTGATGGACTAAACTAATCTGGATATCCTTGCCATTCTTCATGCCCTCCTCTTTTATATATACATGAATCGTGGACCGGAAAATGGGAATATGCAGCAAAAACACGGTACCCCTCCAAAAGGACCATGTAATGACTGTAACCTTATGCATTTTTACAGTCTCTGTGTGGTGCATATAAGTTCACGGTGGAAATGCATGAATGACTTTGTTGTACATCATTCATGCACTTCTTTGCATTTATTAAAAATTGTTTTTTCCTTTTCAGGACCAAAAATGTTTGAAATTGATTCCTTCTTTAATTTGTATTTTTTTTGAAAAGTGAAAAAAATCAGGCGTGGGGTTTCCATGTAAAACCCGAATATACATGCACCACAGCATTAGATTGGGACCAAAAATGCACAAAGCTAAAATACTCGAGTGACCAACCTTGGCGAAATATCGCATCCTTGCTGCATAAAGGCACCCAGAGAAAACCAGAGACTATTAAATATCCCAAATTCATTAGTTTGTTCGCTAGTTTGTGTTTCCCGTCCATCTTCATACTCCTCGGTGTGCCACTCATATGGACTAAATCTGCTGACCAGGAATAAAACTACGCTGACACCGATGTAAGCGAAAACAATGCACATCCAGATTTCATATGCTAATGGATCTAGAAAGGAGAAAACTCCTGGCTTCGACTTCTGGGGCTTCTTTATCATGATGGATATCCCAAGGCTCATGAAGGGCTTTGAAAAGTCGATCACCTCTTCTCTTACCAGTGTTATCGTCAGTGGAGCTACAGCAATATCTGCTTTCTGCAAAACAAAACATGTAGAAAGAAAATAGAACTTCATTTGAGACTGCTACTGAATGAGCTGTATACATAGTCAGTTTCTGACCAAACCCTCTTCAATGTTTAATGTTTTCTGGGTGCTAATAATGCAATGATCTAACTGAGACAGCTTGGCCATCTTTATGAACTGCAACAGATTGTAAAAGTATTAACTGAGATCCAAAATGTGATTACTATTGAAATCACTCTGGCATAGGCAAATATTTCAGTATTACAGTTTGACCTTGTTGTAACAATGAAGATTTAGATCCATGAAATAAGACCCCACATAATAATAATTAACAGTGTATGCTGTAAAAATAGATGCTGGAAAGCACTTCTGCGCTGAGTATTGCATTGAGTCATTGTTGATATCACCGCCTGTGTGTTACCATGTGTGCAGCCTGCGGAAAGCCAACAATCACTCTGAGAATGATTCCAACAGTTACTGAGCTATCACAGGAAGTCAGAAGTGTTCCTTCACTTCCAATATACGATTGGTCCAAGGTGCACCTGCACTATTAACAGATGCTACACTGAAGAGTTCTGTACTGGGCACTGTTGTTGTTGCCTGCACAATATGAATGCTACAGAGTGGTTTTATTTGGTTTGAGTCCATATTTGTGTCATGAGAAATAGTCATGTTGATTGCTAATAGCTTCACGTTGTTTCAGGAGTGGCGAGGTTGGCATCGTAGAATTAATAATGCAACAGCACTACAAGTTCACTAAGAAATAATGTGTAATGTGTAGTCATATTGGGAAATGGTATGGCCAGTTTATCTAATGTACAGAAGATAAGAGGTGAGGAACACCTTATTTCAATAGTATTCAAGAGACACCATAGCATAGAGTTTTAGAAATTATTTTGTTTCACTAAAATAAGGAGCATATTATGCTAATCCTAATGCTATCCAATGGATACTGTTCATTATTAGACCAATATCAAAACACTGTGCAAAGATTTGCATTTGTATTACCAATTCTATAGTGGGGATGTATTTTATATTTGCCTGTCATTAAAATATATCACAAAAACAGAAATCGCTGGAAAAACTCAGCAGGTCAGGCAGTATCTATAGAGAAAGGAAAAGTAAGTAAATGTTTCAGGTCCATGACCCTTCATCAGAACGGACTTTGTCTGTTCTGATGAAAGGGTCGTGAACCTGAAACATTGACTCACATTTACTTTCTCTATAGATGCTGCCTAATCTGCTGAGTGTTGCCAGAGATTTCTGTTTTTATTTCAGATTTCCAGCACCTGCAGTATTTTGTGTTTTTTTTAACTAAAATGTATCTTGTTACTTTAAGAAATGTAAACATCCATCAAGTGATTTCCTTAATTTCTGGAACTAATGGGACAGATTATCTTACTTTTCCATAGTCCAGACAGAATCATTCTCTGCCGAAGGTGCTGACTTGTGCTGTGGCGCAAACTGATAGGCAATGGCTGCCCTCCGGTATCTCACCCAAGTCTCAATTATTTAGGCAGTGAACATCAGAAGGCTGTTCACAGTAGTGGGGTAGTGAAATGTTCAGGGGCATCATTGTCAATTCACCTGATGGTCCTATCTGTCCACTTGTCAGCCTGGTAAGTGGATTGCTATTTGGAATGGGAATACTATCTTATTTTTCCTTTCCAACAGCTGAGGCTAACTGTAGCTGTAGCTGTGATCAACCAGTCCAGTAAAGAGAATGGGGTTAGCAGTGTGAGGCTTGGTTCTTGGTTATCAATATCTAAGTCTATTAAAATCCTAAGCTTTTACATACTGAATGAATTATAGAATCATGTATCTTACCCCATAAACCAGTTCTCCAACCATTCCATTCCAAACTTTTGTTTCTGCATCCCTAGCGCCATATTTCCCATCAGGCACTATTGACAGCTTGTATTTAAAGCCACAATGTTTGGCTATTTCTGCTGCTAGATCAACACAGTAGCCTTCAAACTGGTCATTGCCTTCAAATTGTTCATGGTTTTTCTTCAGCATAACATAGGGTGCTTCCTATAACAGAAGATTTGTGTTACAAAATGCTTTCATTTATTTATTTAAAATTTCAAACAATTTTACTGTCCCTCTTTTACGTGGGTGACTCCCAAACCACATGTTACTCCATGACTAAGAGAATAACAGGTGGCCTTCCGCCTGCCCTCTCTCTGTCTACCGTTCAGGACTTGGCTGTCAGGAAATGGACATAGCAGTCAGACTGTCACTTTCATTGATCTTCCTTCTATCTCAGTGTGGAACTGCCAGGGCTCCACTTGATGTCTCCACCTGACAGTGTTACTATTAGAGGACCACTGTGTGGGAAATGCTAGCCATGAACCGATCCTTTATCAGTGGATGAACAAATAGGTACATCAATGAATTGACACATACACATCCATCCATACATATTCATACAGGCACACAATAATACATAATACATACACTAAAACAAATACAAGAACAACAACTTCTATTTATATAGCGCCCTCCACGCCCGACGGCGTATCAGAGCGCTTCACTGTAGAGGATCCCGGGACCGAGCCAGGGGCAGGTGCAGGAATGTGACCGAAAGCTCGGTTGAAGAGCTGAACACCTGTGCACACATACTATACACAACTGTAGGGTCTCCTACAAGCGCGCGCACACGCACGCACGCACACGCACACGCACACGCACACACACACACACACACAAAGAAAACAAACAAACAAACAAACAAATGACCGAGCCACAGTAAAAAGTAATGAAAACAAAGATTTGATTAAAAAATAATAATTTTTGAGTTGTATTGGAAATTGGTAAATTATTCAAATGTTTCTGTTTTTGCATGCATTTTCTTTCAATCTAGGTTTTAATGTTAATATGGGCTGAGAGAGAGGGTGGAACAACAAAAAGAAAATGTGTTCAAAAAGGTACATAATTACAAACAAAATGAAAAACATTTCAATTGCTTTTAAATCACTGCCGTTTCTATATTTAAAAGCTACATTATCCTCAAGGGCTCTTACAGCTGTCTTCCACCACTACATTTTATCCATACAGCATTGGGGACATGGACATCTTTTTGACAACTGTCACTGCTAATCCATGATCTTCTGAGCAGGTTAGATTGACACTGACGTTTTTTTCCTTACAGTAATCAAACATTCCATTAGGCAGGGAAACACTGCCTTTAGTTACCATTTGAAGCAATGTCAAAGCTTGACCTGTGTGGATCCCTGGATTTGAACTTCAACTTATTGTGTGTTTGAAAAGTAAGGTATTGAATGGCTAAAAGTAATGTTTTTGAATGGCTACCATTGGAGTGACTCAAATGGTCACCAACCACAGTCCTGTGCTAACTAAATTAAGTAAAAATGTTACAAACTGAAGAGATTGATACAGTTTGTCAGAGAAGCAAATCCTTTCAAAAAAAAGAACATCTTGGAGATGCACCAATATAATTGTGTAAAAAAAATTACAAAGTAAAATATGAACCAAAAATACAGCCATCAGTTTCATGAATCTGTTTAGAACATGATGGCTATTCTCAAGAAGAGATTTGCTTTCCAATCCCCATGCACTGCACACTATTCCTTTCACCATCATTATTCAGATTTGAGTTGCAAATTACGAGTACCAAACATACCATAATTGTTGTCACCACCACGGTTTTATTCTCCATTGCTGTCGTGTCATTCCCACCAAGAAAATCAGTTGCCGTGAGAACCATCTTGTCAACTTCATTCCAGTATCCAATCTGCCAGGTTTACAATAAAGGTGGTAATAATATTCAAATCTATAAAAAAAAATTCTTGACCAGTACTTTTATCACATATGCATACCTTTACTTCTCTCTCTCTATATCCCACTTTCTTTAAATGAAAGAACCACAGGGGACATCAATCCTTGTTTTTTTTTAAAAAAATGTAACTGCAGAATGCTTCCCTTTGAATATCTAGAAACTACCATTGCAAATGGGCAATTAGGGAACTACAAACAAATCCACCCATCAAAGTACTTCTCCAGGGTACAGAGAAAATGAGGATGGATTTATGAGGAACTGACATCTAAAGGTCCAACCTGGAAATATATCTGTTCCAAGAAGCAAATACATTAACAATACGACAACATCAATTCTCCAGAAATTATCATTGTGAAAAATGTGAAACTCTTTGTTAATGTAGAGATAAATTGCGTACACCTCCATTACCTTCCGGGGACCATTATTTTTCAGTTCCATGATGTTCACAGTATAATTGACTCTTCTCCCAAATTGATCAAATTGAATATTTCCAGTCAAACCATCAATACGGACCTAAACCAGGAAATAGATACAACCTTAAATGTTTTGAAAGGCAAACCACAGCACCGATATGTGTGTTGCTTTGGGGGAAAAAAGTACCCAACCAAGAAGAAAATCGCTTTTGACTGCAATATTTCCGTAGCTCAGTCGTTAGAGCACTCGCCTTACAAGCGAGAGACCTGAGTTTGATTCCAGGCAGGGCAAAACCTTGGGCAAATTTCCTTAATCCATATACCTGATAATAATCCCTAAAAATATATATATGTTAGTTATTTTTCACGACTGTTTGTGGGGCACTGCTGTGTGCTATTGGCAGCCGCATTTCGCCCACAAATATAGTCAATTCACTTTACTGTATATTCTGGGAAGCGCTTTGAGACATTTAGAAGATGTGAAAAGCATTATATCAAATGCAAGGATTGGTACTATTACTCCTTTTATAATCTGCACCTGAGAATAAAGTGAGAGAAAACTTGATGAATTAGCCACTTGTCATCTATCCAACCGTCTCCATCAATGTCGTTGACCTGGCAACAGAGAGATTATGAGTATTGAAACAGCAGTAGAATCAAGGAATTGCAGTCAAAGGAGATTCGCAACAAACTTTAGTTTAATGAAATTCAATTCTTTCAACTGAGGCTACGTAAGTCTTTTACCACATCAGATCAAGTTGTAGAGCTTCTCAGTCCGTAAACTGATTGTATAAAATGAAAGGCGAGGAAGATGGTAAAAATCCAAATCTGCAGGAAGTATCTGAGGAAGTTGAGTCCCAAAGAGGGTTAACATATTAAACAACTGCTTCCTAGAGTTTTTTTGAACCATGGAGGATATTATATACTCCCCCACAAATCCAGAAAAAATTGTATGAGCTTCAGGATTGTGACACTAATGAAGTTGATATCCTATAGGTTTAAGGAATTGAAAACCAACAGATTCCTATGGGCCTTAAGAATTATACCCAGGTATACTTAAGAGACAAGATAGGAGATTTGTATAATAATGACAGACAATATAGGAGATCCATCATCACTGGTGAAGATCCAGCAGACAGGAAACACATAAATTACATCTCAGATGGGCAAGCCATGCCATTAACACGTCCTCAATTGAAAATAGGCTTTCTCAGGAGTTGAACAGTTTTAGTTATTAAACACAAAAGAGATGGCAATGCCAATGGCAATAAACTATGTCCTTTTATCTTTTTGAATCAGTACTACTGTATTTCCTGAAATAAAATGTAAGTTGTTGTTAAATCTATTGAATTTAAAGATTTTCTCTATATTCATCATAGCATCTTTCTTCTATTATGTGTATGTTGTTATAAATAAGAACAAACTTACCAGCTTCAATGCCCTTTCAATTTCAATTCCCTGTCCCCAGGGCACAGCAGGATTAGCGAGACAATCTCCAGTACTACCTCTCCTGGAGATGTCAATTCGCTGTTTGCGTAGATAACGGAAAGCTTCGGTCATCACTTGAACAGCATCGTATGTCAGGGCAGAAGTGTACTAAGAAACAGAGAAAATGAACAAACAAAGTAAAGTGGATGGAATAAATCCCATACATCTCCATCCTCGCCAAATACTTAAGATCAATCTTAATTTGGACTTTAAGAGTACCAATTTCTAAAGGAAGGTTGAATTCAAGAATTTGTGACAGTTCCTTGCAATCCGAATCACTTTACATAGTGGGATTACAGGACAAAACAAAGTGGAATTTCAGACCAAATGTTTCAAACCTATACAGCAGACAATAAATGAACAATAAATGAATAAATGTACCTGTGGGTACCCTCTTTAGGAAAAGTTAAAATCCAAGTCTTCACAAAGCCTAGGAAATACTTCCATTAAAATATATTTATCATCCTTTCTGCTGACCTGCCAGGACCCATCTTTCATCCATGAATGAAATAAAAATAATAATAATCATCTTTTTATTTGATATAGCGCTTTTCACATCTTCTAGACGTATCAAAGGGCTTCACAGAATATACTGTGAAGTAAATTTGACTGCATTGGGTTTTTTTTTGTGGGGAGGTGGGCAAAATGCACACCGCAGTGTCCCACAAACAGTCTTGGATTTAAATTACCACTTTATTATTGTAATTTTTTGAGGGATTATTATTAAACCTTTATCAGTGTAAGGAAACTTGCCCAAGGTTTCACCCTGCCAGGAATCCAACTCAGGTCTCTCGCTTGTAAGGCGAATGCTCGAACCACTAAGCTACAGGATTCCACAATTAGACAAGCCATGTTTGCTGTTTCAGGTTGATGTTGAACATTACATTTCACAGTAATTCCTGTGAAGTGCATTGAGATGTGGAAAAATTCTACATCAAATGCAAAGATTATTATTACTATTGAAAAAGAGATGGAGGTTTCTCCAAGTATCCTAGTCAACAATCTCAAAAATAAAATGGTTTGTGGGGGTATTGGTGTGACTGTGCACTAGGGTCCGTCGATATGGAAATTTTCCGATTTAGGTATATGATGGGCTCATATCAAGATATACCAAAATATCGATATTTTGGGGGTTTTTGTACTGCGCATGCGCGCACGTCACGAGGTGCGTGCGCGTCGCGAGGTGCGCGTGCATTTGGGGCCTATCTCCTCAGGAGGTAAATATCTCTCTCTCTGTGTGTCTCTCACACTCACTCTCTCCATCTCTGTGTTTTTCTGTCTGTGTCTTTGTGTCTCTCTCCTCTCTCACATCCCCCCCTATCTCTATCTCTCTGTATATTATCACATCACCCCCATCTCTCACCCCTGTCTCTCCCCACCTCACCATCTCTCTCTCCCCCCCCCCCCCCCCCCCCCCCCCGTTGTCTCTCTCTCCCCCCCACCACCCCCCCGCCAACTCTCTCTCCCTCCCACCCCCCCTCCCGCTGTCTCTGTCCCCCCTAACCCCCCCCCGCCGTCTCTCTCTCCCCCCCCACCCCCACCCCGCCATCTCTCTCTCCCCCGCCGCCACCCCCGCCATCTCTCTCTCCTTCCCCCACCCACCCCCAGCCGTCTCTCTCCCCCCTACCCCTTGCATACCTGTATATTGTATTCGAAGACTATGAATACAATATGGTGGCTTTGCACCTCGGTCTGTGCATTGTGTATAGAGATGAGCATTCTGGGTCTTGTAGTTCAGTGCCGCATTCCGATTTTTTTCCCTCGATATATCTATATTTTTGAAATGTCTATATCAGCATATCGATATGAAAATTATATCGGATATAACCGATATATCGATATATCGCCGGACCCTAGTGTGCAAATGGCTGCCGACTTTGCTTACAAATACACAGTCACCACATTTCACTGTGAATTCTGTGAAGTTCACTGAGATTTCCACCTGATATGATATGAAAAATGTTACATTAAATGCCAGGATTATTATTATATCATTAAATGAAGTATACTGTTCAGAAATGCTGCAGAAGGTAAGATGATTAAGATGGATTCTGCTAATCTACACCTGTGTTCCCCAGACATTGACAACTGGGTCATTTCCCTTGCCATCTTTCCCCCCTTTTTTCCCCTAATCCCACTTCCATGACTGTTTGTGGGACATTGCTGTGCGCAGTTTGGCTACCACGTTTCGCCCACAAACATACAGTCAAGTTTCCTACTCTTCTTCATCCTGCCCTGACACCCCTCCCCCCCCCCCCACCCCCTACCGCTCTTGTCCCTACCTGACTGTACAGCGCCTTGGGACGTCCTCTCGATGTGAAAGGTGCTAAATAAATGTAAGTTTTGATTGATTGACTTCCCCTCCAGGAGAGAGATGTATGCTCTAAACAAAAATCTAACAACAACTCTGCTTTTTCTGTATTATAGATTATTTTCAGTAGAAGTGGAAATTCTTAGGCACAGTAAGAGGTATGCGCCTGTGCTGGGCTCTTAGTCAAACAAAGAATATTTAAGGGAACAGAAATCTGTGGAGTCCAGTAGCTCAGTGGTTGGAGCACTCTATACAGTATATTCTGTGAAACACTTTTTAAACGTCTAGATGATGTGAAAAGCACTATATCAAATGCAAGGTTTATTATTTATATGGAACCAATGGAAAACCACTGAGAAGCAATATCTCTGGCTGTTGAAAATTGGTCTAGATTTCAGTGTAACCCTTTGGGAGAGGGTAATTGCTTTCCTACAAACAATATTAGACATAGCACTCTTTCAGTCTAATGGGCTGAAATTCTAGTGAGTGTTTAACTCACGCCTTTGGCAATGCACAATTAGCAAAGAAATCCCATTAGTGCCTAACATTACTAAAGGCATTGCATGTGCCAGAATTTTAGCCCATTAGACTGGTTGGTTTAGGACAAACCTTCAACCTCGAAAAGCTAAATTAAGTGAACTGTCTGACCATTTTACTGTTGGATGAACGGCGCATTGAAACAAGATAATAGATCTTCTTCCCTGCGCATGCACACAATTTAGGTCCCCTCTTCAGTGACCACTGTGATTGTTTGCTTGCCATATCTGTTGCAGAACGAACCAATTTCAGACACGAATGAAGTATTATTGTGACCTGTGCTTACAATATTGATGAGTTTCATGTGAATAGTCTGGCTGTTCAAAGCTTTCCTGCATCACTGATACACTGTTTGTAGCTGAGTTTTAGTACCTTCAATATTCCTCTATTTCTAAATAAATGTTAAAAATAGTCCTTGAATTTAACCTTGCGCTTTTCACTTAGGGAAACTGGCTCAAATCCCTTCACAAGTTATATTGTAACATGCAGTGACTGCATATTTTGTCAGGGAGCCACAATGTTCCACAAGAAACATGATGTGAATGACCAATTGTATTTGGGAACCTGTTATGCCATTAGACCAGAAGACTCTTGTACTATAGTTAATAATAATAGTCCTTGCATTTGACATAGCGCTTTTCACGTCTTCTAGATGTCTCAAAGCGCTTCACAGAATATACTGTAAAGTGAATTGACTGTAGATATGTGGGTGAAACGCGGTGGATTGAAATGATCAAATTCTTATTGTTTTTTTCTGTGGGATTATTATTAGGCATGTGCAGTAAGGAATCTTGCCCAAGGTATCGCTCTGTCTGGAAATGAATCCAGATCTCTCACTTTTAAGGTGAGTGCTCTAACAACTGAGCTACAGGACTCCTTGGGATTCCATGATATCTGTAACATCGCTATGATTTGGCACATGGGATTTAATTTAATGTTTTATAGGTTAAAATGCCTGAATGATATGAATTGGAACATCTGAGTATTATGTATAATTCTGGTCTTGTATAGATATTTTAATAATATATTTTTTCACATATAAATCTGCAGCCTTTTGATCCATAAATATCATAAACATAAATACTACCAACCGAGCCAAACAGAATGAATTTTTCATAGCTAACAAGCTACAGTGAAAAAAAACAATTTAAAAGAGCTCAATGAATGTTTTCAATTTAGTTACCGAGTTATCCTATTCTGTACTTTAAAGAAAATTCTGTGAAGTTCTTTGAGATGTCCACCTAATGTGAAAGGTGCTATGTAAAATACAACAATAATTATTATTAAAATTTTAGTTGTCTCATTTTTTGTTTGTTTGTGCAACTGCTAAGGTTTTCAAATATTGTTCAATAATAACACAAGGTCACTCTTTGTGGTGACGGAAATATTTCAGGTGACATTTATTGATGGATTCTTGAGATGTGATTTAGTCTTAACCTGAAGATCATTGCCATAACATTGCGCAGTTTGGAAAATTCTTAAATGCAATCTTAATTTCAGTGCCTTGGGATGTCCTTGTGATGTGAAAGGCACTCTATAAATGTAATTTTGTTCTTTTTGTTGTTGTTTATGTGGGAAAACAATCTGTAGCCATTTTTTAAAATATGAATTTTAGAATTTCACAAAGTTCTGTACATTCTTAAGGCTAAGACTAGGTGAATTTATGGGGCCTCTGATTGCCACATCATTGAGTTTCATCATGCTCCACTGTGACCAGCTAATGTTTCAGTAGTTAGATCTTTATGGTTTTGTTGCTGAAAATAGCACTTACCTTAATTTTACTTGTTTTGCCTCCCGGATACTCCTTCTCATCCAGAGCCAGCCATCGTTGCATGAACTTCATGACGACTGGGTCATCATAATCAACAATTTGAAATCCAGAGACATTTGCTCCACCATACTGGATTTTTGACAGGTCCCCATCTGTAAATCCCTGTAGCAAGCAACAAGAACAAAGAAGAATTTGTTTAGTTTTGTTTAACTTCAAATTAAATGGCACAGAGTTCCGCATAAGTGATTTGAAACATTCTCTTGACTTAAATGTAAATCATATTGTGTATGCATAACCATATCTCTGTTTGTCTGGAATGTCATGGACACTCTCTCCCCAAAAGGGACACACTTGCTCAAGCAATTCTGGAGATCCTTAAGTGGAGTCTGGCAAGAGCAAAGGCTTGGGGACCCCAGAATTTCCATAAAGCTATCACTGCAGTTGAATCAGCTAAAACCGCAAGGGCTTGCCAATGCAAACACTATCTGGCAAGCTTCCTGCTGCTTGTCTAGCTGGGATCAACCTACCCATTAGGGCTTTGAATTGCTTAGTTAACAGAAGCTGAGTGGGAAGAATTCCTGGCCCCAGTGACTTGTATACTCCTCCAAGTGCTGCTGACAAGTAAGACTGGGTGGGTTGTCATCACCGGTTCTTTGGAGTCCAAGAACCTGCTTGGCTGAGGACTACTGAGACTCCCACAAAGATTGACTCAATTATGATATTCTATATCCAGCCATGTCACATTGGAGCCAGCTCAGCCCCAAAGAGATTATGCTGACCTCCTACAGGGAGAAAAGTGAGCAGCCAATAAGCAAAGCCTTTGATACACTGGAAATATTCAATGTGGAAAATGTATCTAAATCATTTCTAATATGTGGCTAAAATATGGAATTTTTTGACTGGAAGCAAATCATCCTGAGCCCCAGAAATTCTACTCTGCCAATGATCCACTTTTCCAGAACAGTTTTCATAGGTTGGTGGGATTTCTAATTATTTTTCCGTAAGGTACACTGATCAAAAACTCACATTTTACTCACAAAAACTCGCATTGAGAAGATTGCTTGTATTGATGTAAATGGTTTTAAATGCCTGAGTGGTTAATAAAGCTGACTAGATCTAGGGGTCTAACTGACTGAGTTTTCAGCATTTCACTTCTGACAATCTTTTTTTTACCCCCAAATGTTACAATTGATGTCAAATTATGTTAACATTTCACATCGTAATTATACTTATTACCCCATACCCCCCGACTCAACTCCTGCACCTAGGGCCTTGGGACATTTTCCCGACATGAAAGGGGCGATATAATGTTATTTGTTGTTATTGGCATCATTGTTTGTTATTGTTGTTATTTTCTTCCTGGAGCTATTTTGATACAATCCAAACCCATGACAGTCTATATCCCCGCAAATCTGCTGGGTTGGCAGCTGCAATAGTCAGTGTCTGAATAGCTATCTGGAAAATGGGGTCAACCTGCATCTGCAGTCATGTAATGGTGTGCAAATACTAAGAACTTGATAAAGCAAGTATTTCAAACCAACTGTGTGTGGAAACAGAGAACTAACGATCTATTTGTAGATCAAGAAATATGGTGCTAAATGACCTACTTAACAGGATAGGCAGGTGAAGCAAAGGCTCCACACCCAACAATGGGAATGAATAACTGCATACAGAATTAGGGCCGGCAGCAGCACAGTGTCTGAGACCTTGAGATGTTTAACTCCCAATGGCATTGCCTCGTCTGAAGCACTGTTACAATTGTGGTGGCTCCTCTCTTCCCCCTCCCAAGGCTCTAGTTATGGGCTTTGGGTGAAGTGACCGTGAGGAAGGAAACTATTTATGCCAGGTGACCTACAATAACTTACAGTAAATATAAAACAAATGTATTAGTTTGGAGTTTCAAAGGCTGTTTTCTAATTCATGCTGATCCCTTAAAATCATCATTATATAGATAGACAAAAGGTTGCCACTCATTGTATGCACCTATCTAGTTTTGTTTTAAACAATAATTGTAAATAATAATAATTTGAATGTGTACATTTAATAAAATCCTTTCATGTCAGGGGGACTCAGAGGATTTACTGTAACATGTTGTGATTGATTTGAATTGCTTAGTTAACAGAAGCTGAGCGGGAAGAATTCCTGGCCCCAGTGACTCGTATGCTCCTGAGC
This sequence comes from Hydrolagus colliei, assembly GCA_035084275.1. NCBI lineage: Eukaryota > Metazoa > Chordata > Chondrichthyes > Chimaeriformes > Chimaeridae > Hydrolagus > Hydrolagus colliei. Next base: position 67,782,681 of record CM068742.1, read on the forward strand.
TTTCTTCGAAAAGCTCTTTGCGGTGCATCTGGCTTGGAGGGCACTGTATAAGTGCATAGTGTTGTTATTGTATTGTGTATCTTGTCGGTGAATTGGCAAACAGAATAGCCATGAAGTGAATGATCAATGTTATTTGGCGAATTGCTAGCCAGGACACTTGAGAAACTCTCTTTGTTTTCTGAATAGTGCCTTGGGCTCTTTAACATCCACCTGACATATTTTCTAGTACAATATATGACTAACTATTTCATCGCGCACAAAAACACCCTTATAATTTACAGTTTGTGAAGTCTTCCTGCCATAAAAGGCGCTATACTGAATATGAGGATTATTATTGTCTCTCTATCGCGCTTTAGATTATCCCTGTAATTAAGCAGTAAAATGATTACAAATCATTCACCATTGTTGCATAATTTCCAGATGGAATCAATTTATGTATGTAACACCATTACATCATCCAGTCCTCCAAACAGAAAATTCATAAGTTTTCATATTTTCTTCATTTAATTTCTTTGTCAATATTTATATATAATGGGTATGAAGCAAACTAATACATTGCAGTAAATAGCTTGGATCAGACATGTGTATATTCAGTGCTTGTAAGAGTAAGAAAAACAGAGGATCCTGGAGTAATTATCTCTGGGTTGTTGCTGAAGATTAGGGTAAATCAAAATTTCGGCAAAATTTTGTGAAATTATATGAAACATGGAAATGAAATTAGCATAATAGACATTTTTTATATTCCCACCAGATTGCTGAATTATGTAACTGTCTGTGCAAACAGTTTTTCAGGCAAGCTTTGACTTGGAAACCTATTATCATGAATAGCGTTGATCATTTGTAATGAATCTGAAATAATAATAATAATTCTTGCATTTGATATAGCGCTTTTCGTGTCTTCAAAACATCTCAAAGCGCTTCACAGAATATATTGTAAAATGAATCAACTGTATATTTGTGAGCAATACATGGTAGCCAATTGTGCATAATATGGTCCCACAAACAGTCGTGGATTGAGTAACAAAATTTTAAAGAATTTTAGGGATTATTATCCACGGTAAAGCGATCCATCAATTGACTAACAACTGGGTTCCTACTTACTGCACTTTCTAAATTGCACATTTGCATAAAATTTGGGTAAGACGTAAGTGGCAAAAAAGACACAACAATTTTTCTCTTGAATGACAGACAAATTATATTCTGAAGATAAGATCAAATTATTTTATCAGTCATTATAGTTTCAGATTTAAGATGTCTCTACACTGTTTATGAGAAATTAAGACTTTACCTCAGCCAGTTAAGAGTTCTGCTTCCTTATTAAATAATTATACAATGTTTACTCTTTGGTGATTAATTAACATCAACGTTTAATGAACTTTTTGAGACTTCAGATGTGCAGAACAATCATCCAGTCATCTTTTCTTGGCCTGAAAATAACTTTGCCTTTAGTGCATTCACTTCCAAATTAGGTTGTTCCCACAGGAGTCCTTCATATCAAGAAAACCTCCAGATGGCATGGTTTCATGCGGCTGTGCAAAATGGAAGTGAGCTGCAGAAAGCAGGCACCACAATGGTAGTATCCAGTGAAAGATTTAACTGAGTCTAACATGGATGCATGTTGGTTGTCAGTGGCCTGCTGGATTTCATAGTTAAATATGATTCGAGGGATATGTCCTTAAAACTATCAGTACAGTATAAGGCAGCAGAAAAGGGAACCAGTGTAAGAGTAAATGGATGAGGCATGAATTGTAGGAATTGATACCGAACATGTGGAGAGCACATATCTATTCCGCATGGAGCACTTGTAAAACTCTGCTTGCAGTATTAACAGATGGGCGGATGAGCATCATGATGCTACTGCAAAGGATAGTTAAAATGATAGTTGGAGTCTGGGCACTGAGTTGGGAGAAGAAGCTGCAATAGCTGGAAATGAACACTGCAGAAGAGAAGGCTGGAAGAAGAGCTTATTGAAATTTTTCAGGTCCTAAAGGCTACAGATAAGCACAACCTCCAATGACATATTTAAAACAATTACTACCTACACAAGATGACACAAAATCAAGCTCAGAAGAAGAAGGTTTATGGTACCACTCTGTCTGAGTCAAAAAGCTGTACATTCAAATCCTATCTCAATATTTTGAGCAAATGGCTTTCCAAAGCAGTGCTGGAGAATGAAGAATGCCTCTCTGCCTCCACCCTCGGAAACTGCATCCCATAGTTTCTCCATCTCAGAACCTTCCTAACCTCCTTCACAAAACATCTCACGACCCTCCTCTTCAACAATGCCTTTGGTCACCCATCTACCTCTGCTAACTCTACGCTCGACAATGGCAACTCCCTCCTTGTCGGCCTTCCAACATGTATTATACCTAATACTGCCTGTCCGGACAAGTCCTAAATGAGGGATAACTTTCTCCAGCTCAATGTCAGCAAGAACGAGGCCCTCCTGATTGACTCAGTGCCTCCGCACTTCACTTGCTGCCAGCATCAGCATCCACGGCTGCACACTCCACCTCACAAAGCCAAATGTGTGTCTATCTGGGGAGTTGGAGGTAGATTGTGTAACCATATTCAATAGGAAAATCGATAGGTATTTAGTCAGCAAAATTGACTGAGGTATGTGAAATAGTAGAGTAACGTAATTGTTTTCTTTGAGACCGGTCATCTAGTAAATATCTGGACCTGTTCATTTCAGTGAGAAACTATCTTTTTTCAACAACCTTAATGTATCACTGCTTAACCGAATCCTGACACAATCTTACGTTCACTGACTAGAGTACATATAAATCTTGCACAGAACTACAGTTCTTTTGCAGGACCTGGCCTATTTTATATATAACACAATTCCAGTGCACAATGTCAGAGGTTACCTACCAGATTGGCAAAGATATAATGGAATCCTTTCACGTGTTTTCCAATAGTAATAACCTGCAAGGAAGAGATTAAGAAATGAGTGACGTTTCTTAACTTATTAACAGGTTTACTGTTGCCATTTCAGGGGAAACATACACATTTTTAATTGTATGTATGTAACAATTTAAGATATTCAGCATCTTAACACCCTTTCAACCCCCCCCCCCCCCCCCCCCCCCACATTCCCCCCCCCCCCCCCCCCCATCCCCCCCCCTACCCGCATTGCTGTACATGTAAAAACATACAGCAACATGGTTCAGGTTCATCTGCAGAAGGAATAAATAGGACAGCTTTGTTGAGTTAGGAATGCAATTGTTAATGATAATAATCCTGCATTTGATATAGTGCTTTGGGCCTTAGGAAATCCTCTCGACGTGAAAGTTGCTCATTTCTCCATTTCACCCATTTCTCCACACAGATGTTGCATTTGGCTTTAAATTTACTGCAATAAATTTATCTTACAATGAGCCACTCCAGTTAGATATTAGATTATATAAACCATATGTTCATCTAAAATTATACAATCACTGAGCTTTACAGAAAAAAAATTGTGAATTGATTTGTGACATTTTGACATGATAAGTGTATATAATTCTTACATTCATGGTTGTTGAAATTTTGGGCATTTATACCTGCCATAAAAGGTCTCCTTGTGGTATTTTAATAGATTTTGTAAAGAGAAATATATACTCTTTGGATTTATAAATTATTGAATTTAGTGAAGAAGGTAATATCTAAATTTTTAAATATTGAATGTATAGAACTTTCAATCTTTTAATACATTACTTATAATAAATATGTTAAGAAATTCCACAAATTGGGCCTCAAATAATTATTTGCTAAAGAAGTGGAAACTATTCTGCTCTAATAAAAATAATGTGTCTAAATACTTGGTTGGAGGAATTACAGACACAAAAGGAAAACTTCATTACATGGAATCTGAAGCAAAAAACTGATTTAATTTAGTCTGTTATGTCCTTTTCCCTAAATTCAGCAAACTAGAGCAGTCAGAAGTCACCTGAACTCAATGGAATACAGTGTACATAAGCATTCTTCACATAAAGCTACAATGATTTGTAGAACTGCTCCATTAGTTGAAACATTGTGGCCAGAATTTTAGATAAATTCTCTTCTACAATGGCGCCAGCAAATTTATACGGTACTCACTGCTGATAGTTATGTCTCCTTTCACCAGCTCACGTGAGAACAGCTGTGTGTGTGGTTATTGAGCTGTGAGTGATGGTGCTGAGTGTCTACCAAAATCAACTCACTAAAGAATAGTCTAAGAAACATGTTCTCAAATCTTACTAAGTTCCCAAATAAAAAGGACCCATAATTCCTTGGAGGAATTATTCTAATACAAAAATCCTTAAGGATTAAAATATTATTCAGGGGACCTCAAAAGCAATCATCAATGAGAGTGTTTGGAAATAACACTGGGAAACAAGAGAATGATCTTTCAAGGATATATAAAGGTGAGATGCAAAAGAAACTAATTAAAACCACAGCTGGTTTTAATTAATTAAGTAATTTTTCAAACCTTCATATCTCAAATGTATTCATTATTGAATTCCCACGGGGTTGAGATTTTATGCTTTTCAATGAGTTCCGCATTCTATTTACAGCAACGGAGCATTGATATTAGCAGCACAAATCTGCAGGCATTCTGATCATCTTCAATACAAATTGAAGTGACCACTGTGTAAAACACAAAATCTACAGACTTTCAATTTGGTGTAGTTTGGTGGCAAGAATCCCCAAATAAAAATTGCTTATTCACTTTATGGTTGTTTCTAGAACAATGGTATGTGTAAATTGGCTGCCGAATTTGCCAACAAAATACAGTCACTACACTTTACAGTATATCTACGAAGCAAATTGCGTCAAAAATACATTATTAATTATAAACATTATTTTTATTTTTATTACACTGAGTTTTAGGAAGATTCTCTATACTCTATGCATTGCCATTTTATTCATTATCCACATGAAAGGAACTCTATAAATTCAGGTTGTTTTTATATGAAGTAATGATAGCAAGCCCTCCCAATGTCAAAGGTATTATATACATGTCAATTTATTGTAGTTGATCTATGGTTATTTAACTTAAATCCCATAGATCCCAAACTTCAGATAAACTTGACAAGGGTTGCAATTTATCCTTCAACATCTACTAATTAATCAGAGGCTTGAAAGAGTAATGATGTGGGCTTTGTCAGAACCAAATAGAGAGGTTTGTTAACCTGTGAATATAGCTATAGATTAGGTTTTAAGTATCATTCATTCTGATTAAATTATATTGGAAATATCTTTGGGAATAGATTACAATAAAGGCTTGGATGAAGAATGTCTTTTTGGCACATTTGATCTCATTGTCCCATTCCAACTTTAAGTAGGTCCTCTTTGGATAAGAATAATACAGGCCACATTTGGGGATCTTAATCTACCTCTTTAAATAATAATAATAAGTCTTGTATTTGATATTGTGCCTGATCGTGTAATTGAGATGTCCCAAAGCGCTTCATAGAATATACTATAAAGCAGAATAAATTGACTGTACATTTTGTGGGCGAAATGCTGCAGCCAAATGCACATAGCAATATCCCACAAACAATTGTAGTGACCAATTTATTTTTATTTTTATATATATGCAGGCTCAGATTGCTGAGTTTCTGCTGCTGTGCTAAGTATTTTGTGCTAATAAGGTTTGACAATCGCATACACACGCATTCTTTGAAACTCCATATGGGTTACTATGACCATGAGTGCCTTTTTGATTTCTCATATGATTTCTCATTATAATCTCCTTCAGCCAAGATTAGTGAATGAGTGCCAATTGTCCTTTAATGGATGTTTTTTGTTTGCATCATGGATTCTTTTTCAATGGGAATGGAGCATGCCCATCACTCAAGAGCCTTCATTGGCCGTAGAGAAAGACTGAACCCATCAACAATATGGGTTTGAAATGGACAAACTGGGCATGCATAAATGGACAATATGTACACCCAATATATACAAGGAGAATTCAAATCCACTCTCCTTTTGATCTAATAGGAGGTTCAGAATTGTACATAAACTATTTGTGAATTAGATGCTTGTTTCATAATGAGAACATTATATTATAAATTGTGGAGTCCTGTAGCTCAGTGGTTAACAACAACAAATTACATTTATAGAGCGCCTTTCACGTCGGGAGGACGTCCCAAGACGCTGCACAGGAGGTGTGTGACCTGAGCTGGGAGGGGAGTGTTCGGGAAGGGGTGAAACACGAAGTGGAGGTCGAAAAATTCGGGGTGGAACAAAAGGCACGGTCGAAGAGGAAAGTCTTCAAACCGGCCTTGAAAGAGGAAAGGGAAGAAATGAGACGGAAGGATTGGGGGATGGTATTCCATAGGGTGGGAGCGAAGAAACTGAAGGCCCGGCCTCCGATGGTGGGGCGGTTCGGGCGGGGGGCTTGGAGCAGGCCAAGTCCTGTTGAACGGAGGGTCCGGGTGGGCTTGTAGGGGGAAAGTAAATTGGTTAAATAGGGCGGGGCAAGGCCGTGTAAGGCCTTGAAGGTGAGGACGAGGATCTTGAACTCGATCCTCTGGAGAATGGGGAGCCAGTGGAGACGGGCGAGGGTGGGGGTTATATGGTCTCGGAGGCGGGTGCGGGATAATACACGTGCTGCAGAGTTTTGGATGACCTGCAGCCTGTGAATGGAGGAACTGGGGAGGCCGACGAGGAGAGAGTTTCCATAGTCCAGCCTCGAGGTGATGTACGTGTGCACGAGTGTTTCGGCAGCGGTTAGAACATTTGTCTCAGAAAGAGACCTGGTTTGATTACCAACAGGGCAAACCATGCCTGATTATAATTCCTAAAGAAAACCCCCAATAATTAATTATTACATTAATCCATGACTATTTGTGGGACACTGCTGTGCACAATTGGCTGGTGCCGTTTCACCCACAAATATACAATCAAATCATTTTACAGTATATTCTGCATACTAGGGTCCGTCGATATGGAAATTTTCCGATTTAAATATATCAATGGGCTCATATCGATATATACCGATATATCGATATTTTGGGGGGTTTTATACTGTGCATGTGCACGCATTCGGAAGTGTGCGCGCATTCGGAGGTGCGCGTGCATTCGGAGGTGCGCATGCATTCGGGGCCTATCTCCTTAGGAGGTAAATATATCTCTCTCTCTCTGCATCTCTCACACTCACTCTCTCCATCTCTCTCTCTCTCTCTCTGTGTCTCTCTGTCTGGTCTCTCCCTCCCTCTCCCCCCACCGGTCTCCCCCTCCCTGTCTCCCCACCCCTCCCGGTCTCCCCGTCCCTCTCTCCCTCCCCCTGGTCTCCCTCTCACCCCCAGCCCACGCCCCCACCACCCAGTCTCCCCCTCCCTCTCCCCCCAGCCCTTGTATACCTGTATATTGTATTTGAAGACTACGAATACAATTTGGCGGCTTGCACCTTGGTCAGTGCATTGTGTAGAGATGAGCATTCTGGGGCTTGTAGTTCAGTGCGTGCGCATTCTTCGGGTGTGCGCGCGCATTCCATGCTCTAGGCCCAGGAGGTTGCAATGCCAGTGACAAGGTACTGATAAATCTTTTTATCTCAAATTTTTCGATATATCGATATATTTTAAATCCCGATATCGGCATATCGATATGAAAATTATATCGGATATAACCGATACATCGATATATCGGCGGGCCCTACTGTATACTCTTTTATATGTCTAAAAAACATGAACAATGCTATATAAAATTCTTGATAGTATGACTCTTAATAATAATAATCCTTGCATTTAATAGTGAACTATCATGTCTTTGAGATGTCTCAAAATGTTTCACAGAATATACTGTAAAGTGAATTGATCGTATATTAATGTATACAGTATTAAGCTTATGCATACAGAATGATCAAATTAAATCAACTAACTGTAAAGGACATTCAAGCTTCGCAGTCTGTACATAAGTCTGCAACATGCATCTTACATTGTACAAAGTTGGTATCCTTCATTTGAAATTCCACCTGTTCTTAGCCTGTAAAATCAAGTTATCTTCAAATTCAATATTGCACAAATTCACTTAATTTCAAAATTACTTAATTTTGTGAACAAAAGAACATTCTTAAATTCAGTGTTTATTTGGAAGTCAGCACCTATCATGAATTTCAAATTAAGATTAAGACTAAGGCTTTCAAATTAAGACTAAATTTAACAATGTTCCACATTCTGTGTAATTTACACTTTAAAACACAAATGGTTGGGTTGGCTAAGACTGAGTAGAATTCCAGGCTCAATAACTGTTCATGAGCCCAACATGTCAGCAGGAAACAGTAATTGTTCTTTGATTATTCGTCGTTGGTGAAACAAGCAGTGGTTATGAACGCATTGCCTGGCAGTGAATACATAATGCACTAATTACAGGGAGAATAAGAACATGTGGAGTTAAGAAAGTGATGCTCAGTGAATCAGTCATCTTCCTGACATAGATCATGAGAGATGTGCTTCATATGGACTCTGAATCATTTATTCTCCTGAGTAAAGATTCTGCAAAACCTAGATTTCCATTAAATCAACTGTATATCTGTCCCTGCCCCACATGATTTACTCCTCCTCTAAATAGCTCTGCTAGCTCCTGCACTTACAGTACTATTGAAAGACAAGATAAAGGGTATAATTTCTGAGAATAAATCTAGTTCATTGCTATACACTACCACTGGCTCTCACTGTGAGAGCAGGAGCTAAAAGCAAAGTTACATAAGCAGAGATATAGTGGGACTGAAGAGGGGCAGAGTGAAGATAGAAAGGTCAGCATCAATGGAAGGTGGGAATTTGCAGAGGGATCTGGCGAAAGCTTTGATTGAAATTAACACAATAATTGATTCATTTGATGAGAGAAGGTAAATACAGCGATTGTCAAACGTCAAAGCCAAGAGGAATTTGAGTCCAATTGGAAACCCCATTAGACTTCTTTACAGTCTGCTGTTGTTCATGTGAATGCTTTTCAAATATTGTGTAACACTTTGCCCAACAAAATAACATAACAATTGTGCATTACAGAAGGTTCAGAGAATAATGGTAATGGTTAGGAGTCCCAGGTTTATAGCGCCTAGTTGCAAGTATTAAAGTTGCTCTCCTTTGAGAAATGAGGAAAGAAAGAACTGAGAAAATGAGCCAGTTAATAAAATCCAGTTACTCAACGTTAAATACTAAACAAAGTATTGGAAAACATGAGTAAAACATTGTCAGATCACACTTTAGACATTAATGTGTTGTAACCATATAATATCTGTTCATCCTTGTATTTGATATAGCGTTCATCAAATATCAAATTATATACAGTTCTTTGAGCAAAGTGGTTCAATGGACCTTTCTCAGCTTCCATACATTTAGTTGCAACCACTTTAAGTTGGAGCACTGATGAAATCTGACTGTAAAATCATGGAGTTGATGGATAACTCCTACATCCCTTATAAATTACAGGGGCATCAATAATAATGACTCAAATATATATTGTTCATGAAGACTGTTTTCAGTCATGGCTTTTGTAAACAGTTTGAACATATTATCAGAGGGTGGGGCCTCACTTTCAATGCACTAATCCAGTTCGATTCTCAGAACTCTTTTCTCCCTGACATCTAGTATCTGAGATACTAGATATCAGGGAGAAAATAATTTTCTCTCCATCAACCCGGGTATAAAAATATTGGAATTCCCAAATCTAGTGCAGAGCTTACTTGTAATTGTTTAAAACGTTTTCTGCATATAGAACTGAAAGCCCACAAAACACTATATCTACTATTATTATAATAAATAAGCTTTTGCTCAATGTGTTCAGCATTTCTGACAATCTAATACTCCTCAAGGACTAATTCAGAATCATCTACTTTGGTCTTTTGGTAATGAAGGGATCAAATAGAATCCCATAATTTTCTTCCCATCTATACCCTTAACAGCATTGCTGCCAATCATTATGAATTTAGTTTCATGGAAAATTGTATGCAACAGAAACTAAGGTGATAAGATAGCCATGCATTATAATGGAACTGTTATAGTACTTAGAGTATTAGTGATAGCTATGTTTTTATTGCAATTGCTTTACACTGATTCTCAAAGAAAATCTAATAAATGTTATGACTAATCATCAGAGAAGATACATACTATAGCTGTAAAAATTCAAATAAAGCAACGGGAATGAAAAATATCACATTGCTATTATCTATGTCACAATTTATCATTTGCTGTCTATCTCTTTGACAATATTCTATTTCATTTAAATGATTAATATAACCAGCCCAATAAATCTCTGCACATCCCCATCAGATTATTCACTAAATAGATAGAAAGTGTACCTGATCCATTATGTCATTGACTTTATCTCGCTCACAGTCAAGAATCACACGACTTTCCTTCTTATTTTCCAGATCTTGAAAAAGGGAGCGATAGGCTTCATCCTTCCTTTCGTCTTTGATGTTTCCGACATTAATTGCTGTGACTTGCCACTTGTTTTCAGCAGCAGCATCGAGCACAGCTTGTAATACTGATAATCCTGGGAAAGATGAGTAACAGGAGAATGCATTCACAATCAGGGCAAATGCATTGACATTTCTAACTAGACTTCCTTAATTAAAAAATGTGAATGCCTACTCCTTCCAGTAACCAAAAGTATATGACTAAGGACCAATTACCCTAATTTCCCCCACACCACACCCCAACAAAATAAAAATCTGGGTTATTTTGTGTTTTTGTTCAGAGTATATTTTTTTGCTTTGCAAATCAGCGCAAATTGAATACAGTCCAAGATGTGAAACTTGGGTTAAAGGAGGTTCAGTCCCATCTTATGATCACAATTGATCAGCAGTCAAGCTATTACACTGAAGAGGAGTCAGGGGGCCTGTGTTAGCAGAGTAAAAAGGGCAGGCAGAGGAGTAGAGTACAAACAGATGCAGAAGGTCTCTGAGCATCAATGGTGTTCCAGCAACCACTCAAAAAACTCGCAAGTTACCACTGACTGGCCCACTTACATCAGGAGGCAGGAATGACATCAGTAACAACCTGACAACCTTTGTGAACTGATCAACGGCCATTTTTATAATATAATCCATTATAATATGGGCACTGATTTCATGCACCTAAACCACTACATTATAATGGGGTTCAATTGTTTCACAGATGAAACAGAGACAATGGCTCTAACCCCAATAGCTAGCTATTGATTCAAATAATAAAAATGAAAAATAAACTATAATTTCATTCCCACTCTCCAATCTTGTGGGCTATATAACTACTCCATGGTAAAAATGTAATGGGGGGGGAGGGAAACGACAAAGGAGGAAGTAAAAGGTAAGTTGCATCTCTTATGACCGTGATTATATTGAAGCAGTCTTCCAGATGAGTGAAAGAACAGTATGTTCCACAAAAAATTATGTATTCTTATCGAAACAATTCAACCAAAAATACTCAGGTGTAACATCTTTTCCTGAATATATTTTCCACTTCACAGCATTCATATAACTACAATATCATATGTATATACAGTAGAAGCCTGTTTATCCATGACTCAATGAACCGGCACTTCTGTATAACTGGCACGCCAAAAAAAAGTCTCCATTCGATAAACTGGAACTTATCCAGAACAATAGCAGTGGAGCATTTGTAAATGCATAAATAATAACAGAATATTGTATTGGTACTTATTGTTAAAACTACTCTCTTGCGCTTCTCACCTTTACTAGTAGATGCTGCGCTTGAAGCCATGATGCGATTCTTTTTAAAATGGAGCACGCCAAGTGAGTGAAAAAAACGGAGCACGATTTTAAAGCCATATTAGCGGCAAGCCGATAACACTAGCCGATAACCCACATTGTCGCGCAGGTGCAGTATTTTGGTTTGCCGCTAGTAGAATCTAACGCTATAGGCTTGTCTCTAGCAAAGTTGCGCGACTTTAAAATCACGCTGCTGTTTTTTTCACCAGCTTGGCGTCCACCATTTAAAAAAGAATCGCTGGACTGTAAGCCTCAATCAGTAAAGATGGGAAGCGCAAGAGAGTAGTTTTAACAATAAGTACCAATACAATATTCTGTTATTATCTATTATTATTTAGTCTGGTGTGTATGGTGTGTGTTAAAATAACTTTTTTTGTTGTGGGTTTTTGGCCACGGGCTGCCCAAATATCCGGCAGGCACTTTAACCAGCATTGGCCAGGTCCCGCGGGTGCCGGATAAACAGGCTTTTACTGTATATATAAACTACTTCACTACACCAATGGCTGCTTGCAGTTAAATGTAGATGGTTCTCATTATATTTACGGAGCTATCTTATACAATTATAAAAACCAATGTGTGAATCATAACAGAACCCAAAGAGATTAACTTCAGACCTGCATTACAAGGAAGTTATTTTTTATTCCATATTTTCTCCCACAAGGGCTGGGAAAGAATGAAAATAACCATGGAAAGCAAAATGTGTTGTACAAAGAGCTGAGAAACGGCACAGTAGTACAGGTAATAGCAGAAAATAACAAGCTCACAACACCAGGTCACAGCCCCAAGGTTCTGAATTTATAGGCTGTTGGAGAATGCAATGTTCTTGTCCAGTGTAGTCTGTAAATGTAGTGATCTGTGGAGAATTAGCCCCTTGGTCCCTCTCTGTATTGCAAGGCTGCTTGATTTGAAAAAAAAATACCAACTCCAATTCATGTAACTGAATGGGGAAAATTGAGTGCAATTGGTTCAGATCACTTAATTCAAGTTGAAATCTGTTGACACATTCATTGCTTATGGGTAATACTTGGAACATTTTTACTCATCTAAATTATTAAAGTACAGTGAAACAGTCCCACACAACCATAATACATGTAAAAGGTAAAGTTAAATTGTATTGAAAAATGTAGGTACCTCTGTCGCTGTCATACAAGTAAGCAAACTTGTCCCATTGATAATACTCAATTAAACTCAGAAGAGCACCCTTGAGGTCTGGTCTCATCTGTATGACAAACTGATGTAAGCCATCTGCAGGGAAGCTTGGGGTAATGAATGAAACGTGCAATGTCCCACAGAATGACGTAAGCGTATTTACAGATTTCTTGTCATAAAATCCAAAAATGGCGTAGACTCCTCTTGAAAACTGGGAACAGACTGAGAGAGAGAAAGACAGAGAAATATTTGCGTTATACACAATCAAATTATATTTAGAACTATATTTATATAACGCCTTTCATGTCAGGAGGAGGTCTCAAAGCACTAAATTATTTGATTTTGTCAAAACATATTTATGACATGAAAGGAAGTATTACACTAAGATCAATCCTTGTGTTTGATAAGTGCCTTACTACATTTGAAGAATCTCTAAACACATCCTTCAGTATTTACCTTTACCTTCAGGTCTAGTGACTATGTATTTGGTAAATGCGGCATACAATTTTCACACACCAATATCCCATCAACAGCCAAGAGGTGAATTACCAATTGAACTGAAGGATTGTTGACCAGGAAACTAGGAGAAATATATTTTAAATACTGTAATATTATGGGATCTTTAAATGATTAAATGTCCACCTAAGGAGTTGGATGGGAGCTTGGCATAAAGTTTAATCTGATGAATTTTATCTCCTTTCCTACATTGTAGTGGCAGTCTAGACCAAAGCCCCAACACGCTGTGCCTCAGATATAGTAGACAACTGCACCTGAGCCAGACTGACAGGGATTTAATAAATGCCAGTGAAAACAATAGCTTTAAACACTTTTAATCATATAGTGAATTAATGAATGTATAATTATCATTTACTGCACTTCAACATTTATCATACTGTACTAATATTAGAATTGTATTGCAAACTGTTAACCTTCTCAGACCTGAGATTACCAAGTCATTGTCACAATAATGATATTTAATATCTCTCATATAATGTGAACATGGCAGTTAATTTGTGCACTGCAATGTCCCACAAACAGCCATGCAATTAATAATAATAATAATCCTTGCATTTGATATAGTGCTTTTCACACTTTCTAGACGTCTCAAAGCCCTTCACAGGGCTGTAAAGTGAATTGACTGTACATGTTTGTGGACGAAACACGGCAGCCAGCAGTGTCCCACAAACAGTTGTGGATTGAAATGACCAATTTATTAGAGTTATTTTTGGAGGGATTATTATTAGGCGTGCGGAATAAGGAAACTTGCCCAAGGTTTCGCCCTGTGTGGATTTGAACACAGGTCTCATGCTTGTAAGGCGAGTGCTCTAACCACTAAGCTGCAGGACTCCACAACCAATTTATAAGGGTATTTTAGATTTAGTACTACAGTATGACTTTCTTAAACATTATGACTTGGACAACTATCAATAAAGGCTGATAGATTACAATTTTGGACTCCACCCTTTCAATTCTGAATATGCATTAAGTAAGCAAGCAAGCAACTAGGCTCCAAAGCTTATAATAAGATAGCTGGAGTGGTTGGTGACTTTGCAGCGATCATTAACTCCCCATGTCATGTTGTTTCTTTCTTTGCCCTTGTTGGAGGCATCTGGAGCCAACACAACAGCCTATGACTGAAGCCTCTAAAATTCACCCTACTCCCTCCTACCCCAATTGATCCGTGCAGCCGGGGATTTAGTCTATCAATGGAAGCTTCCGTGTCCACAATTAAACGTGCATTTTCTGCAGGGTAATGCATCCTTTTTGCAAGGAGCAATAGGCACAGGCTGGCAAGAGCCAATGCTAAGGGACCAAAACTGTTACAGAGGGTCCCTTGATTCCATCATTCCTTTACCAAGCATATTAACTTGGAACAGAGACAGCTCCAATGTAACCCTGCTTATCTTACCCCAAGGAGGAATTATTTTAAAACATGCACACCATTGCATTATTATTCTCAGTACAAAGGTTTATAATCCTCCAATAATTCTCTGATACATTAATCTACTTCAGGATCAATTAATCCTGTTTGCAAAGTCTATTTGTTTTGCTAAATCCTTATTTGACGTGAGAATGTACTGAGGAGGCAATCCAACAATTCAATTTTTAAAAGCTTTCAACAGGATAAGGAAGTCTCTAAATCAAACCACAATATTGATTCTTGAAACCTAAGGAATTGAAAAAGACCATTTGGATAAACATGTTTAACTCTTATTTAGTGTTCTGAATCCAGCGCCTTGGGACATCTGCCTGACGTGATAGGCACTGTACAAATATATGTTGTTAATGAATCCCACCTCTCCCCATAAGACATAATAACATCAGTTGAGAAAAATGTTGTCTCTTGATCCATTGATAACTTGTGGTTGTAATGGACTTCTATGCCAATGGTTTAGATTTCTATTATCCTTTCTGTGAAATAGGGTTGCTCAAATGTTCCTTTGCCCTTCTTAAAAAAAAAGCTTGTTCAGATGGGCATTTTTTAAAAACATATTATTGAATACTCATCTGAACAAGCAGATCTAGTTTTAATGCCTCATCCAAAAGACAATACCTCACACAAGGCAGTGGGCTCCAATATTAGACTGGAGTGTTATCTTATATTGTATGATTTCACTGTCTCAATGTGGGGATTGAATGATTAACCTTCTGACTGGGAGATGTGACTGCAACCAACTGATGCCTACAAGTGGCCCAAAGTCCTAGAATCAGTGAAGAATACAAATTTAAACCTGTGACTCTTTGATCTATGTTGTACAGTGATATACCATTCAGTGCATTTACCCACGAGGAGATTTAAGGCTTGGTTTGGATACTCTTAAACTTGATGATGGGTTTCTGCAGATGTCAAACACCTGGCTGACCAAACAAAATGAGATTTGAGGAATTGTCCAATATATAATTTTTGAAGGCCAGAAGTACAAAAGGGGCATGTTTCCATTATAACAGAATTCAGAACTGCTTCTAGCCTAAATATCGTGTAAATGATAATTTGGTACTGGAAAAAGTTCCTCAGGACATAAAATAATTCTCCTGCAGCGAGCCCCATTATATCATGCTTACCTTAAAGCCCTCAAACCTAATCTCACAGCAACGTTCTCACAAGTTTGGGTGATGTTACAAGCTGTTCCCTCCAGGACTCAATTCATATCCTGAGGTACATTTTACAGGGTCAAAGCATTATTTTTGCTGCCATTTTCCCAACAAGCAATGTGGCTAATATCTAGATCATAATGGGCACATTCCAGTCAACCAAAGAGACACTGTACTATACACATTCGATTTCTAATAACAGTGCAGGTATGGCTACTTTTTCACAAACTTCATGCATACCACAAAACTGGATTTATTTGCTAGTATGTTACAGGGTTCTGCTATGATTGTGGTTTGTCATGAATATAATAAGTAGCAATTTGAAAACTGTAATGAAAATAAATTGCTTTATGTTCAGAACAATGTAGCAATAGATCTCTTCCACAAAGACTTGGTCATTAATACAAAAAATATAAAGTGAAGAAGGTTCGACCACAGACAGTTAGGGCCAGCAAACATAAAAGAAACCCTGGTATAAAAGAATAAATCACTATTTTCACCACACACAGAGAAAAGAAGAAGAATACTCATAAGAACAAAAGAAATAAGAGCAGGAATGGGCCATTCGGCCCATCAAGCCTACTCCCAAGTTGCCAAGCCCTTGGTTTAATGTCTCATTTGAAGGATAGGACCTGCAATACTGGAAATGCCCCAGCACTGCAGTGACATGCTACATGAATTCAAAGTTCTTTTGGGACTTCAGTGATGTGAGCCATGTGGCATGAACCCACGACCTTCTGATGTAAAGATACGAGTGTTACCAACTGAGGCAAGCTGCCACACACACTCTGAAGGACAGACAATCTCGATCAAGGGCATAGTAACAGATAACAATTATGATTGCACAATCTCTCCAAATATTGACAAATAAGATAATAGCATTTCACAGAGAATGTGAATCCTGATTATAGCTGTAGATTATAGTACAGCAGAATATAGAAACAATTAGTGATTGTTTGTAGGACATTACTATACACAGATTGGCTTTTGCCCACAAAATATCAGTCAATGTACAACTGTATGTAATAAATTCTGCACAGCAGTTTGAGATATTTTGAAGATGTGATGAAGTGCTTTATCAAATTAAAAGATTATTATATACAGTGCAAAATTTATAAATCTATTTTCATATTGTACAAAACCAAACTTAAATTTAATAAAATTATTTCATACATTTCAAGTCCTTTTTTAAAACATATGTGACAAAAGTGTCTGTGGCTGTTCAAATGCAAGTTAACCTTTTTGCAGCTGGGTTGACACAGACATGTGAAAAGAAAATATATCTGCTGACATTTGACAACTGTATAGACTGACATGAAACCAGACAATTGGATAGATCGAGATATACCAAGACAAATACAAAGACTGACTTGTGACAAGATAAAGGAATAAACTGACAAACCAAAAATAAAACTACATATATCATGATGTAAGATATCATGACTGACTTTGAAAGAAAGTACAGGTAAATTGAAGGTGGACCAGAGGGAAATACTGTAAAGATATGTTAATAAATGACCAAATTAAACATGTATGGTAATTGGAAATTTTAAAACGCTTTATGAGGTTGCATGACAATATTTGGCTCCCATTGAGTGGGAAGATGTTGGTTCATGCTCAAGATTCCTAAAATGATGAGTTTCTTATTTCAGCCATGTTATTGTTGGGACTCGCTGAGCAGAAGCTGAAAGTTTTCTCACTAGATAATAATAATCCTTGCTTTTGATATAGTGCATTTTCACATCTTCTAGACATCTCAAAGTGTTGCACAGAATATACTGTAAAGTGAATTGACTGTATATTTGTGGGTGAAACATGTAGATCATGAGAGAGGTTCAGATGACAAAGGCCTTTTAGCCAATTTGGCATCATCCTTCCAGAAAGGCCACTCTTGTCCTTCCATTACAGCACAAAGCTGTTTCTTAACTAAGTCCAGGCTTCACTACCCTTCCTGACAACAGATTTCAGCTGTAGATTCCCTTCTGTGTAAATAAATATTCCCTTGAAGATAATATGACCAGTTAGGGAGTCAGTATAACAATATATAATAATAATAATCTATGCAATTGATATAGCACCTGAACACGTTGTCGATGTAGCTCAAAGCATTTCACAGGATATATTTTAAAGCGATGTAACTCTGTATACTTGTGAAGGTAAATGTGGCAACTAATTGTGTGCACATCACTGTCCTCACCAACACCCATGGAGTGAGTGGCCAATATCTTGCTCTGCTGTCCTGTGAATATTTTCAATCAGTTATCGAGCTGCAGCACTCATATAGGATACCAGCCCATCTTCTCAGCAGAAAACAGGACTCAAAAGAATATTTTTTATTTCAAACTAAACACATTGTCTAAAACTGTAAACAACCTCTTGTTAAATCCAAAAAGCACTGATAAAATACATTACCATGTCTTGTTTAATATAATACCTTACATCAAATGCTATCCTTTGGGAATATATTTAACTAATAACATTTCAATTATTTTCTTCAACTAGCTCCAAAACCTAATTGTGCTGTTATTGCAATGCATGTCATTGTTCTTCATTTAGTCACAGGACTCTTTGATCACACCTTCAACATTTAATTATAATATTGACTGACGTAACATTATCGAGCTGAAGGTGAGTCACACTTTAAAGACTCAGCAATTTGAGATGGCTTCTCAGAACATCTGCGGTCATAAAGATGACAGATTACACAGCAGCATATTTGTGCTCATTCACCAGTAATATTTATCACTCATTTACTGTACCCAGTAACTTTGATGCAATGCATTATCATTTTAAACCATTCTGAAACATATAGCGGGGCCTGTGGAAATAAACTTCGGAGTCTTGGTACAAGAGATCAGTGCTGCCTTCCATTGAAACTGTGCCAAATGGAAAATAACCACGCTACAAATAAATAATGGAACATCCTCACATTAATGTCATTGTTTAATTAAACTGTGAGGTGAGCCTCTACTCTAATATATCATATGTCGATATTAATGTTCTTCTAAAACTTAAGCTCGACATGGCCAGAAGAATATAATACAGTCGTTACAAATGAAATCAGCTCCTTCAGCCGATAAGCTTTTCTATTAAGCAGCAAATATAAAGGAAACACAATTGCTGAAGGAAGATCTGTGAATCATTCGCATATTATATTGATGAATGGCTCCATTGAATTAACCTTCATTGATTTCTTTTTGCAAGCTGAGCAGAAATAAATGCCATATCTTCAGATTTATTATTATGCTGATTGTGAATGATTCCCTTCATCAAGGTTTAATGATACGTGAAACAATTTAACACATTTACAAAAACATACTCCAAAACTGATGTCTGGCAAAAAGAAACAAATCTGCTTCAATTGTGGATATATTATCCAAGTGTTAAACCTCAATGTCCAACTCCACTTCAATTTCTCAAACAATGCATGAATACAGTTTTTTTTTACGATTTCTAAAATGCTTATTCTTTTGCTTTCAGTTCATGTAAATAGGATTTTATCGATTTCATCATAAGACAGAGAAACAGATCAGTAATCTTATAAAATATAGAGTTCATTAAATAAGAGCTGAACCCTTTTTCTGAATAGCAGAAAAGTGGAAGGACAATTTGTGTAGTTTGATGAATATCTTGTAAAAACACAATACATTTTTCAGGCGGAATTAGTGCACATTAAGGCGAGTAAGGTTGGTCCAAGAAATTGAATTGTATTCTCTCTTTGGGCTTCCGGTAGCATCATCAATCAATCCTGGCTCAAAGGAATGTGTGTGAAAGATCCAATTCTCAATTCAAAATGCTTCAACAATGTTATAATAATATAATAATAATCTTTGGATTTGATACAATATTGATTAGAATAATAATCCTTGCATTTGATACTGAGCTGTTCACACCATTGAGACATCACTGTTAGAACAGACAATCGGAGCTTCCCTTGTCCACAAGGACAGACACAGGGAGATGTGCCGTGCAATTTCCATATAGAAAGCTCCCTCTGCGACCTTCCAGTGAAAAACTTCTCTACATCCTTCATTCCACTTCTCCCCACCCTACCTCTGCAACACTGTCAAGATGTCCTTCCAACATGAAAAAGGTGCTGTGTGAATGTTATGTTTCTGAAAGGGAAACGCAAAATATTGTTTATGCGGCCTTTCTCAAATAGAAAATCCAACCCTCGGCAGCCAAAAGGTTGGATCACCTGCTGTATAGTGTTGCTTGGAGCACTCGCCTCACAAGAGAGAGGACCTGGGTTCGATTCCCAGCAGTGCAAACCTTAAGACAAACTTCCTTACTCCACACCCCTCTGCTTACCCAGCTGTACATGGAACCCCAGTTGTTAGTTGATTGGCAGATTGCTATTCTGGGCATAATAATTCCTTCAAAAAAATAATAAAGTTAAAAAAAATGTGATCACTCAATCCACGACTGTTTGTGGGACACGTCTGCGCAATTCGCTGCCGCATTTCTTTCACCCACAAAATATAGTCAATTACAGTATATTATGTGAAGGGCTTTGAGATTTTTCAAAGATGTGATAAGGCACTACATCAAATGCAAGGATTATTATTATACAATAATCTTTCAGATGAATATCCTCCCAGATTCCCTCGCCCAAAGATATTTGAGCAAAACTCCAGAATTAACTGTTGACACATTGCTGCTATTCAACGACCTAATGACCACTGGATTACAGATAATCACAGATAACTTTTTATTTCTCCCAGTCTCCTGGCCAACAAGCCCCATGAGAAAATTGATCATTCACTTCATGACTGTTTTGTGGGACACTAACAACCCAAATTAACCGTGAAGCATTTTGGGACGCCTTTGTGACATTAAAGTGCCATACCATATGTAAGGATTATTATTTTATTTAACATTCCACTCTCTCTAGCAACACAATAATATTTAGTGATCCACAGAATTTTTAGTCATCTCCCCCTCTCTCTCTCTATATATATATATAGTCAAACCGGTTTTCAGCAACCATTCAGGGGACTAGACATAGTGGCCTTTATATAAGGGTGACCTCTGAGTAAGGACTCCAAATATTTCCGCATCCTTGTGTAACGTGGTGTCCTTCCATAGATGGGGTGGGAGCCCACTACACCGCTTTCCGATAGACCAGAGCCCTCTCTAATGTATTAAATGCCAGCTCTGAAATCACTTAAAACCTCTATCTCTGTGTTTAGATGCTCCAAATACATATAGGATTACACATATATTTAATCTTGTTAGGCTGTGGTTTTGTGGCATTTCTCATCAAAAGCCATTCAATACTGATCAATTTAAACCATAGCCACAATATTTCTACTCACAGCCAATGTCTGTTTGAAGTGGGGCACTCATGAAATCCTTATGAGCTCTTACATTGCTACACAAATGATGGCAAATCATTTCAGAGAAGCAGTCAGAGGCTATTTTAATCAGCTCTGATGCCACTTAACACCGACTTAATGAGGTGCTTTCTGATGGATGAATGGTGTCCCAAAGAAAGGGTGCTGAGGTTCTTCCAGGGAATGTCTCCAGTCCCCTGTAACCTCAATCCTCTCAATAACATGTGGTAGAAAAATAGTCAATGTACCCAGCAAAACATAAACAGTTTGAGTTGCCATGGAATTCTGGCATGTTTCAGTGATTGTATTGACAAATACATAATACTCTTCTAACTGTTAGCAGCTTTTCATTCCACATTGTGTTTCACCTTCCTCTGCTAGATGCCAGGCAGACAATCTATCTTAAGGACTCTATTCAATCCCCACCACAAGATTTTGAGTTCATGGTCTAGGGCTCCAGTCTGATACTCTGAAGAGCAAGCCTTGGTCAGAGATCGCTATATATTGTATGACAAATTAAACTGCTTGCTCAGGTGGGTTCTAAAGATCTCATGGCACCACTCATCTCTCCTTGTCCTGGCTAACAATGTATCACATAGAATTGGTCATTCACTTCATGACTGTTTTGGCGACATTGCTTTGCATTAATTGGCTGTCAGGTCCACTGACAAATACACACTCACTTACTTTATAGAAACTGCAAGTACTGTACTGTATTATTATTCTGGAACTGTCCTTTCAGGATATTTTAAAGTTTGCCAATTTCATGTGAAGGCATTCAGCCGACAATCAAGGTCCTGCAACTAATATAATGATTTTGCTATATGTTGAATGAAAGGCCTAACTGCACCATCAATTATTCTGTGATCCTGTACATCAGCAATCAATGTACTACTCATTCATGTCAGCTCAAACCAGCAGCCACCCTGTCTTTCTTCGACAGCTATACCTGGTCCCTTCACTTCATCATGTAAATTGTAGGCTAACTGTATTCAGCAAATTTTCTACGTTATTTTATGAACCAATTGCAGATAACACAGTGCAAGATGAATTGTGATAAAAGTTGTTTTTAAAAAAACGTCCTTTACCCACTCTTTTGTAAAGTCAAAAAGGTAGGTTAATTCATTACAATCATTTTGTTTATTGCAACAAAGTATGGAATTTAAAAATTAAGAAAATGGTACAGAAGCAAAAATTACTTTGAAAGTAGATATGTGTAAAGTAATTTTGTGATTTAGGTTGAAAGAATCAAGTCCTCTGAATACATGTATAGATGTTTTAATGTAGAATAGACTGGTTCTCCTCCCCACACCCCCAGTACTAATAAACTGTTCTATGTGAGAGGCGCTGTGTAAAATGCAAGTCATTAATTGAAGTAAGCGTGCTCTCCTCACGAGCAAGAGGATCCGGGTTTAATTCCCGGTCGGGTTGGGGCAAATTTCCTTACTCCACACACACCCCTCTGTTTACCTACCCACAAGTAGGAAACCGTTTGTTTGTCGATTGGTGGATCACTTTCCGGGAGTAGTAATCCCAAAAATATAATAATAATGTAGTCACTCAATCCATGACTGTTTGGGGGATACTGATGTGTGCAATTGGCTAAAATATTTTGCCCACAAAATAATTTATATACTTTATACAATACTTTAGAGTATATTTTGTGAAGCGCTTTAAAATGTCTGAATGACATGATCAGGTGCTATATCAAATGAAAGGATTATTATAATTGTATCTGGTAAATGCCTTAAGTAGCTCAGTCTAATTATAATAGAATACTCAAATGGAATGGCAGACCCAAAGGCCATGGATCAGATAGACTGAACTAACAGATTTCAAAGAAGAAACTCAAGACAATTATGAGGGAAAGGGACACATGTCTCACACTCACCCCTAATTACACTAAAGAACATAAATCTAAAGAACATAAGTCAGCTCTGACTTTATGTACTATTACTAACAATAATCTTGCATTCGACATCAGGGGATATCTCAAAGCACTTCATGGGATTTATTGCAAAGTGCAGTGACTGTGTATTTTGTAGGCAAATGCAGCAGCCGATCTGCACATAGCAATGTCCTGGAAAGCCAGACAATGTATTTATAAATTGAAGAAAAAAATCTGATACAAGTTATTTCACATGACGAAAACAATCACCCATTGCTTTCTCCATAACCGAAAGAAAACAAGTGCTTAGGAATGTGAAGTGCCAGGAAGGATTATTGCAGTCCATTTGATCAGTCCTAAAGAAAAAGAAAGACATAAACCTATATTACTCTGAGTCATTTCTCTTTGATAAATAGACTCGTAATTCCCTTTAAAATTAATGAAAAGTCCAAAGTGGAATAAAAAGTAATTATTCTTGCACAAGCCTCTCCGGGATTATCAATGCTTTCTCCTGTCTCTGTCATAGTCTTGCCTTTCTCTGATCAACAATTGCTTTTATTTCTCCGCACAGTGCTTTCACATCTGAATATCTCTTTTGATGGGAATATTACATGGCATGCAATCATTTTTACAGTGGTGATTTTTAGTGATGCATATTGAAGTGCACTGCCAGACCTATCAAGGCAATAGAACCTTTGGTTAGGATTTTTGAACAGCATGAGCAAACATGCCAGCACAAACACGATGTAATGCCACCAAAACCACAATCAAACCGCTAACATGACAAAAAACCAAATTCTCTACTCCAGGTGTAAAGCTCTCAGGAGTAGTGTGAATACTGTAATTGCATCCAACTGAGAATCATCCACTTGATTTTTATTCCGAATCCATCGCTATCAAGTGCCTGGGGACATCCTCCCGACTAGAAAGGCACTATACAAATGTAATTTGTTGTTATTGATGTTCTTGTTGTTATAGTTCACATATCGAGCTGGGTAATAATTAACCTGTAGATATGTGAATATAAGCAGAATTCAGCGTATCTTAATTGAAATGACGGCGAGACTCCTGCATTTGTCAGTCTGGCTCAATTGCCTCTGAGGTAGAAGGTTGCAGGTTGAAGCTACACATTTGACCTTGGAACTCATATAGTCTATGCTGATATACAAATTCCATTTGGATTTTTTCACTGTAATAAAAGTTTACCTTATCAGTCAATAGACGTAGGTCAATAGACAATATCAGGGACAATACAGTATAGTGGGGAAATCCATTGTGTGATATCAGTTTGCTTCAGGTTCTTAATTCATCCAGAACCACAAGAAAGAGTAACAACCTTGTTTATAATAGTAATCATTCTTTCATTTTGTATAGCAACTTATCAACAACAACAAAATTACACTTGTATAGCACCTTTCACATCAGAAGGATGTCCCAAGGTACTGCAGTCATTGTTTCAGATGTCAAAATGTCTCAAAGCATTTCAAATGATTTTACTGTGATGTGGAGGGACTGTATATTTGTAGATGAGTATAGCAGTCAACTTGAACACAGCAATGTCCTGCAACAACTATGAAGTGAATTTAAATAGAAGTTGCTGGGGAAACTCAGCAGGTCAGGCAACATCCATGGAGAAAGGAAAATGAGTCAACGATTTGGGTCTACAACCCTTCATCAAAACTGGGGCTTGTTTGGAGGGAGCTCATTTTCCTTTCTCCATAGATGCTGCCTGACCTGCTGAGTTTCCCCAGCAATTTCTGTTTTTGTTTCAGATTCCCAGCATCTGTAGTATTTTGTGTTTTTTTTGTGAAGTGAATTACCTATTTTATCTGGGGTATTCGTGGCCAGAACACTAGGAGAAATTCCTTTCTCTTTTCAAATAGCTTCTTGGAATGTCTTCCAAATGTGAATAAAGCAATATAAATGTAAATTTGGATTGTAGTGTTGCCATGAGCTCTTTAACATCTACTTGAACAGAGAGACTGTATCTCGCTTTAATGTCTCATCTGCAAGTAGGCACCTCTGACAATTCAGCAGTCCCTTTAATGGGTTTATTAAGTGACAAAAGCTGTGGATTGGAAATAAATGCAGCAATATAGTTAAGGCTAAAATAAAAAAGGAAAGATAACAGAAAGGAAGTGAAAATAGGGATTGAAGACCAAGGGTGAACATATTTATTGTTTTTTGAAATTTATTTTATTTTTGTTTAAATTTACTTTCTTAATTTTATTTTGGTTTAAGATTGCAGTAATAAAAGCTTTCCTGATGTTTAAGTGACATTATTCATGTAATATTATTTCATTTTTCAGCATTACAGAGCACAAGCTAAAAACTTATATGAAATGTCAGCCCAAGTAGAAAATAATCCCTAGTGACCTGCCAGCATTCTAAAGGGTTGACATCTCATGTTCAAATTATGTATTTCTTGTGCATAGCCAATGGACATATTGATTTGCTAGTCAGTGGTTTCTTGTGGTTTGTTTGTGTTTAGCTCCTGAAGTGATGGACACCAGCCCGTCTGATGGAATTGTTCTTCTCTCGGTAAACTGATATTCAAGTTCCAACTATGCATTTTTTAAAGATCTGTTAGTTATCCTTAATTAAAAATACAGAGGTTGCTTCCTGATGCTGTCTACTTTGGTTGGATGAATATAGAAAGTGTTTTTGACATTCTTCTATAAATGCATACAATAAGTTTTTCCCATATATGGACTAAATGACTGTTAATTTATTTGAAACTGATTCCAAGTTGCAAATAGACTGGACTGCCCCAACTGGAAAGATTGGAAACTGGAAAGACATCATACTGATCTGTGGGATCTCCAATCCAGAAGTAGATCGAGTCAAAGTGAAGATTTCACCGGTCATGGTGACAAACATCTTGTTAACAAATGGAGTTGCCATTTGCGACTTGGGAATCCCAATATAGATCGATGTATAAAATAATAATAATCCTTGCATTTGATATAGCACTTTTCATGTCTCAAAGAACTTCACAGAATATACAGTAAAGTGAATTGATTGTATTTATTAGGGCGAAACGTCACAGCCAATTGTCCCACATACAGTTGTGGATTGCAATAACCAATTTTTGGGGGAGGAATTATTATTAGGCATGTGGAGTAAAGAAACTTGCCCAATATTTCACCCTGTCTGGAATCAAACCCATGCCTCTTGCTCGTAAGGCAAGTACACTAACCACTAAGCCACAGGACTCCACAACATATTGTGCAGCTTTGGGGATCCTTTCCACAAAATACACAGTCATCCAACTTTACAGTATATCCTGTGAAACTCTTTGAAATGTCTTGATAATGCTATATACCAAATTTAAGGATTATTATTATTATACTGATTGTTGTGTTTCATGCTGCTTATTAATATTACAGGAGTTAGTAATAAGAGAAGGCCAGGGAGGAATTTATCAAAGTAGCGAGATCCTAATATCAATAAAATAATAATAATGATAATCCTTCCTACCAATACAGTGCCTTTCATGTCGGGAGGGGTGGGTGGGGGGGTGAATTCCTCAAAGCCATTCATTGTAAATTGATGATCGTGTGGTATAGCTGAATTGAACCTTACCACAGACTCCACAAGTAAAAATAGATTCAAATTCAGAAAATAGTTGAACAGACATATAATATGTCATTACTTTACACAAGAGTGATGTATGTGCTGAATGAACTACTCAGGGAGTTGATGAAGACAGATTATGTCAAATTCAAGCGAGAAATTGATTCAAATTTGGTGAAGCAATAAATGAAGATATATGAGAGAGTATTGTCATATTTAAAATCGTTGACCAACCGAATGATTTGTGGATTGCGACTTGTTTGTGAATATCAAATTACAAAATTGATGCTCTATGAACTGAACCAACAAAGTTACCCAGAACCCAGAAGGGTAGTGAGGAAAGCATCTGGTGTTTTGGGGTCAGTGTTTTTGCAGATCAGCCCTTTCTTGTATAGTTTCAGTTTGAGATCAATTGGCCAAATTTCACAATCCAATATTCGCAAACAAGAAGTTGTAAAAAACACGACAAATTCTGTCTGCAAATATTGCATTTTAGAGCCCAATTTAACATCTTGTATGGAAATAACACAATAACCGAGGATGCTTTCTTATCTTGTCACACATTCTATAGAAAAGTACTGATCAATTGCTTGCCATTCACAGTCTCTCTCTAATACTGTATATTGTTTAGCTATCTGTTGGGAAGAAATTCCTCTTGGGTCTAAAATCATTTTATTGATGTGACATTTTAGAATGTACAGAATTTGTCAATTTCTTAAATAAAACCTTAATTTTGAAAGTAGTTTGCTGTAATTCTATTTTTACCTTATTTGAAAACCATTAAGTTCAACAATTTGACAAATGCTGGATGTTCCAAAATTTGACATAGATGAGTAAATTAGATCCAGGTGAAATTTCACTAAAATATCACAGTCATTGCAGTTTACAGTATATTTTGTGAAACATTTTTATACACTGAAAGAAAAATAATCTATTTGAGATTCATCTAAGGCAGTTCATGATATCAGAGGTATGATTTCTTGTGTACAGTAATTATTATGAAGCCAAACTTTACTTCCTTTATTCACCCATGAAGGGGCATCCTCACTCTGCCGCCAATCTCTGGAACTCCATCCCACAGTCCTTCCATCTTGCCCCCTCCCTGGCCTCCTTGAAGTCCCGTCTCTAGACCCTCCTCTTCTATGGTCCAATTGGTCACCCAAAATCCCCCCCTTTCCATCCACCCTCCTTGTCCCCGACCCCAGCTCGGGTCTGAAATAATTACTGTCCAGCACCTTGGGACATCCTCCTGATGTAAAAGGCGCTATACAAGTATAATTTTGTTGTTGTTAAGATGGATGCTAGTTAACCCCAGAACGCCGGGTAAATCTGACAAAATGCTAAGCCCAAATCATTTGTATTCTCAGCTATTTTAAATGCCAGTTAGTGTGAACAACATACCCCACTGCGACTACTTACTGTGTGTCTTGAGCGGTTCCATTCAGTCATGAGCATTTCCGGCATGGTGCTGGAAGGACTCAAATTGTGATTGAGTGACAGCAGACTCCAGTCTTTCCCAATGGGAGTGAGGAGGCACTACCCATAACTCCTCTGCTACATGGCAAGAACTTGGGATAACCTCAGTGCCACATAAGCCAGACAAATGGCTGGCCCTGTTATGTCTGGCTTAAGTGACTTCCAACTTATTGGGAAAGACTGTGATATGGGGAAGTGTACGGAATTGGCTTTAAAAATATAAATTGGTACCATAACCTAAAAACATAAAATAAACATATATTTGAAACATGCTAATAGAAGAAGGAATATTTATGACACCTGATCCGAATGTCCAAAAAATGAACAAATGGTTCCATGACTTTCACATAATCATTGAGCTTGAATAATTCTCTATTCAATTGTTACTCTTGATCATTCAGATTGACATTTAGCAGCCTACAACATTATAAATAGAAGGACCAAGGGTTAATGCTATCACGTCTACATGTGCTCCTAGGCTAGCACTTGTGTTGTATCATTAACATTGCTACTATCACAGTGATAAAACTTTCCATTGCATAGTAGCTCATGTTGGCCGCACAGGTTCCTCTCATCTGCATAGAAATCAACAGAAGACTCCAATTGCATGAACTTTCACACCATCAGAAGAAACTTGACAATTTAGTTAGCAACAAATATGCTTGGAATTGCAGCACAAACCTCAGCCTGCCACCTTCCCCCGTTGGAAAATAATAGTCAGAACTATCCACACATTGTCATGGGCTAATATGAGTAGAAGGAGCAAGGTACCATCATGTATAATAACAAGTAGCCTACAGAGATGATTTAAACGGACAGTCAGGGACTTTTATCCATATACTGAAATTTCAAACAAAAGTAGATTTGAATTGTGTGCTATTTTCTGGCTCTCTTGTATATTATGAGAACTCCTGATCTGCACAATACAATCTAAAACAATGTTAAAGTCACGGATTTACTACAATACAATGCAATTTACATTTACGTACTGCCTTTCTCATCAGCATTTCATATTGGAGATTAGCATTTAGCAGCCTCCACTATTATAATTGGAAGGACCAAAGGCACCATTGCCGGTTATCATTATCTTGTATATTAACAAGTAGGCCTATGTTAGGAGCCAATGTTATGGCCAACGAGTTTGCACATGCTCATGTCGGATGGACGTCTGAAAGCAATTAAATGATCCTTTGAGACCTTTGAATTGAACTAAGAAAATTTTAAATCTTTATAAAATTATCTTGATGGTACTGTTACATGAGTTATTGAAGCAAAAATATGTAATGCTGCTTGATGGGTTAAAACAAATTAGATTTGCCATTCCAGTCAGTTCCCAGATTATGTCACAACAGTAGGGAGCTGCTGGGCTAAAGATGTACAGTGTGACAGTGCAGCAGAGAGAAGGACTACCTCATTCACAGAATACAATTGTGTGTTGCTTGGTGCCCAATTAAAGGAATGGCATTGTCAGAGGGCTGGAAGCAGATTACCCAACAGCTCACTCAGCTGTAGACCTAAATAAACCTCAAACTAAACATTGTGTTGAAGCCTTTTATTGAAGAAAGTATATGGCATGTGATATTTTTTAACTACATGTCAAATGCCATTAAAATATTGTTTCACTACGCCACGCTATTGTGTATCCAAATTTCTAGAAACATGTTATTAGTGATCCCCTGAAAGCTGAGTGAGTAAAGACCATGTGCTTTTACCATTAAGCCAGACAAACCAAATGCACACAAGGTATCTGTAATGCAGATACTTGTGACGTACGTTTCGTGGGTCATGATTAATTACTTACAAGTGCATTTAAAATCTGCAGCACATATAACCAACAAATATGGTAACTAAGACATCTAACAGGCAAAATAATTGAAATACTCACCAACAATTTCTAATTCAAACTCAATTATGTTACCAGTAAAAATGAACCAAGCAAAATAATAACGTCATAGAAAGGAGTATATTTTTGTGATCACTTTATAGGATCTAGTTACGTTGGCTCTAATCTTCGCATTTGATATAACGCCTTATTACATCATCAAAGGACTCTACGACATATACTGTAATGTGAATTGACTGTATATTTTATAGGCTAAATGTGGCAGCTAGTGTGCATACACCAATGTCCCACAAACAGCCATTAGTAGTGACAAATTTTATTTGGGGTTATTTTTGGTTAAGATACCAAGAGAAACTCCCTCGCAATTTTTTTCTCTTTGCAGTGCCAGGATAGAATCTTTAATGTACACTTGAATAGGCAGACAGCACCTTGGTTTAATGTTTCATTCAAAGGATGGCATTTCTGAGAATGCAACAGAACCCCAACACTGCATTGAAGTATCAGTTTAGACTACGTGATTCCCGACGTGCGGCTTGGACCTAGAATCTTCTGACTCAGAGGTAACAGCTACCACTGAGCCAGAGTGACAAATAAATTCTAAAAAACAATTTTACGCTTCTCCTACTATCCAAGTCTTTAAAGAAAAAGTGAGCTCAGCACTTGTCATATAGATAAAGGACACAGGTTCAAATCCCAGTCTGTGCTATGTCAGATAACTTCAACCAGTTTAAAGTATCACATGAGAATTATGAATGAAGATGGTGCTTCATTATAGTGTGGGCAGAAGCAATAGCTCAGTAATAGAGAGGTGATGCATTGTCAGTAATACAATCCTTTGGATGAAACATAAAACCAACATCCTGTTACCTTCTTTTCTAGTGGACATGTTAGATCTCATCATGCTACTATGCTGCAATGTTGGAGATGATGTTCTTTGGATGAAACATTAAATAAAGTTCCTGTCTGCCTAGATGTTGCAGATCACTCAAAAAGAGAAGTAAGTTTCTTCTGGTGTCCTGGCTACCAAACCCCAGATAAAATTGATCATTCACTTCACTACATTATGGCTGTTTGTGAGACATTGCTATGTGCAAATTGGGTGTCATATTTGTCTACAGATGTTCTGTACTTTCCAGTAAAATCCTGTGAAGTTCTTTGAGATGTCTCACTAATGTGATAAGCTGCTACACCAAATGCAATGATTATTATACTTATTATAATTTTTAAACAACCCAAAAGTATGTTTAGCTATTTTTATATACAGTACTGCAGATTTCTAGAAATAAACAAACTATGTTTTGTTGAGCGGTGACTTCATTTTCACCAATATGCTGCATATTGTATTAAAGTGGAGTCCTGTAGCTCAGTGGTTAGAGCACTTGTCTTACAAACGTGACACCTGTGTTCTAATCCAGGCAGGTCAGGGCAAAACCTTGGGCAAGTTTTCTTACTCCACATGCCTAATAACAAACCTTCCAAATTTTTTTTTAATTGTCATTTCAATCCACGACTGTTTGTGGGATGCTGCCGTGTGCAATTGGCTGCCGCATTTCGCCCACAAGTATAGAGTCAATTTACTTTACAGTAGATTCTGTGAAATGCTTTGAGATGACTAGAAGATGTGAAAAGCACTATATCAAATGCAAGGATTATTATTATAAATATAATATTAAGCAGAAGGGTGGGTTATTTGTTCATCAGAATGGCGGAAGTTCCTGGTGAGATAAAGTACTTACTATTCTCTACTTACAATCATTGGGGACTAATTTGCAGGGTATATAAACTATGTATAAACAAGTGTATTCAGAGATACCTGAATTTTATAATTAGCACCCAGACATGATGTGTTCCTTTTCATTAGTTAATAATCATTGCAACTAAAGTTCATCCTTAATTCCCTGTGTGAATGCACATTTACCTGTGGTTTACACAACTCACAAATTAAGACTCTAATATTAAGCACCAGAGTTAACATACTGAGGCAACCTCCCTCTACTTTGCTCCAGCAGTCTGGTTTAACCATTGTCTTACTAGATCACTTCCTTCTATGCTAACATACCACTCCCCATTCCATCCTGATGATGTATTTCTCAGTCTCCAAATTATGCCTATTGTTGATCTTTATGTTTATATCCAGAATACAATGTATTGAGTCTTTCCAGAATTATAACATTTCAGATTCCGTTCCCATTAGAGAATGATGTCACTTCAAAACTAGGTAGCTCTGTTACTCATCTTTCCACTAAACTACCATTTCTACATCTTTCATAGCTATCTATTGTTTGACTATGTATCTCTAATGCCTAATACCATCTATCTTATTGATACATTTCACCTGTCCAAAGATTAGCTGGTGACTATTCTATAAGAATGAGAGTGGGAAAAGAAGCAAAGGCGTTTGGGGGGATTGAGCTGTGTCCAGCAATGGAATGTTGGACTCAAATTAATTATCTCCAAGCCTGATACAGACAGGTCTGCACTATTGCAAAATACTGCTGGTGACAGGCCATCCTGTCAGCAGAAATTCGAAAAGCCAGTCAAACACAAGGGCAAGAATTCTTCCCACTTGGCTCTGACTAATTCTGTAAGCAACAGGCAAAAATGGGAAGTGGTCCCAGTTAGACAAAAGCAGGTTTGCCAGATATTGTTTCCAATGGTAAATTACATGGTTTTAGCTGGATAAACCCAGCAGTACCCTTTTCACACTCCGGGGTTGCCAATCCTTGGCTTTTGCCAACTGAAGCCTAATATATTCCAGGGTAAGCTCCACTGCAGAAAAATAGAAATGTCCCTGCATATGTGAAACTCACATTAAGTTTGGCTTGGATACTATTCAACGTTGGTGAGAGGTTTCCATATATGTCACACAACTAGCTGAGCAAAAAATATACGTTTAATCTAAATGAGTATCAGAGGTTTGAACAAATCTATTTAATGTGTGTGCCATAGCTGCTTAGTGCAAGGCATTGTTCTAGTGAAGGAGATTAATCCTGGGATGGATGTTCAATTGAAATGCATTTTCTACACACATTCAATCTTAAGAACTGTATAAGGATATCTGGCATCTTCTATTTCATATCAGATTTACCCCCCTCCCTATAATTCCAGAGTTTGTATTCGGTATTATAAAGAAGAAGATTGAAATCTTACTTTTTTTTCAGAAATAGCCAAAGGCACAGACATAATGACAGTATAGTATTGTGAATGTCTGCCATGGTATGAAAATGACCATTAGAACTGATGGTAATGATTCAGGTGATGACTGCTCTGCACCTTTCTCTGGGACCATACTATGAAATGCATTACCATTTCCACAGATCTCAGCAGTTTTTTCCTTTACAACATTAGTACGTATTTAGCGCTGCGAAAATGGTTCATTGGGAATTACTAGGTTCTCAACAGTATTGATTTTGTGGAACCATTGAACTTTCCAACACAGAATAAGACCTCTTGACCCATAGATTTTGTGGTTATTCAATCAGTGGAACAATCCATTCACTTGGCTTTTCCCCATAGTCCAACAAATATTCTTTTTAAGATAACTAGCTAGTGCTCTCTCCAAATCTAATATGGATACACTTGAATCACCCATCCCAGGATGATAGTCACGTCCTAGCAACTCTCTGTGTAAAATAATTCGACTTGATTTCCCCCCTCGAGGTGAAAGGTGCTATATCAAGTGCAAAGAATATAATAATGTTATATTAATTATTTTTTAACGGAGATCATTCCGGAAACGAGTTCCCATGTATCCCATATATGCATGATAATAAATACAGTATCTGTAGTCAACTCTGCCGCTATGTTGTGTCTTGCTCGTGGTCTCTGCAGATTGAGAACCCGAGGCATTGCAAACCTGAACCCCAATGGCTATGTTTCCCTCACCGCTCTGCGTCCTTGCTCTTCCGCGCGGAGAATAAACCTTTTATCCAACCGACAGAGCAATCAATGCCCCCAACAGAGGCACTTGTGCAAAATCCATGAATCCATTTCCCGCTGTGAGCCTCGCCGCAGCAATCTCTGCAGGGTTAACCATCAACCATAAGTAAAATGGAATCTGTGCAGTGTGCTATTGCAAGGCGACTTTTCATTCGCCCCCAATGCACACGAATACAGCAATATTATTTCATCTCGGGCTTCGCTCCCTCGCGGATACCCGAGAGGCATTAACATCGCTGTTTTATGATCCCATTTAATCGTCTCTGTGGCCGGTTGCTAAACCTAATTGCGAGCCATCTTCAGCAATAAAATATGTAGATCTAAAGTAAGATTTGAAACTTCCATCGCAGCACCGAGACAGACAGCAAAGTCTGTGTTCGGATCCCTAGGAATATAAATGGGGTTCGGTAATCGGGAACACGGAGTTGCCTGTTAATCAAACCCGGCCCCAAAACAACCACGCAATCCCATCAAACGATCTGATATTAATCATTTTAGACACTGGACGTTGTGAATCTCAACGAACTGTGTGTAGAATCGGCTCCCAATGTCTGCGTACAGCAAACCATTGGGACCCAATAAGCTCCAGGTTCTGTCCGCTGTTGTTACATACTGTACACACTGTGTTGTACATATAAATATTGTAATATTTTCAAAATACGGCACATAAAATAACAACCCTACACGGGGACACACACACCTCAATGCGGTAACCCGGTATTGTAGATCCAGCCTTCAAAGCTGTGTGAATGATCAGAGAGTATTTATGTTGAGGCTGTTCTGCCCCCTTGTGCTAACAGACCAGACTCCATGCCCTGAAAGAGGTGAGACCTTCCAGGAGCTAACACATCAACATCACATCACCATGTTCCAGGTGTCAGTCACTGAGCACAGACAGATCTGTTCGAAAACAGCAGCACGGGGTAATGCATTCGGACTATTTGGAACTGAAACTCAACCCGTTCATATTAATTAAACCCACAAAGCACAGATACTCTCAACGTTCCTCCACTTTGCATCGAGGTGACGCAGCGCCGGATTGGCGGACACAGTATTGTAGGCCGAAGCGATGCGTTGGGGGAGAGGGAGAACATGTATTTGTTTGGGTGGGGGGGGGGATAAAACTAAATCGCCGTGAGTGATATTGCCGCCACTAGCTGTTCTTAAGCACGAGCCTCAGCACCAGAGCGGGGAGAACAAGCAGCAGCAGCCCTCGCAGGAGGGAACATAATGAGGGGTTACATGTGTGTGTGTGTGTGTGTGATACACAGTCACATTAACGGCAGGCGCGGTGCTGTCGCCCGGGTCCCTTTTGTGTGCAGCAGATGACATGAAACATATAATTGTTCTCATGTAATCTGACTTGAAGTGGCATTGCCTGAGCTGTGTGGTGACCGCTGGGTTTGAGGGGGAGCGAGGCTGGTCTACAGGACTGCATATTACTGCCCCCCCCCCCCCCCCCCCCACCCCCTCTCTCTATCTCTCTCTCCAGCCACCAGCTGACCGCTCTCAGCTCGCTCACTTTCTCATCTCTAGTTTACCTCCCCCATCCCAGAACTATTGATGATTAGGTATATCACAAACTTCAGGGATATCGAAACAAACTGTCTTGAAATATTGATAAATCTTCACGTATCACGTTGACGTGGTGCTCTCACAACACCCCAGAAGACGCGGAAAAGATGCGAGATGCATTTGAACGCCGCCGAGCAAAATGTAAATGAATCCTATTAAAAGGGGAATGATATTTATTCCGAAAGGAGCGAGATGGATTCAGAAGGCGGCAGGGAAGCGCCTGCTTGCCTTTGGGTTGAATTGTGGACAGCATGTCACAAATCAGGATGTGTTTTGTGTTTGAAACGCGGTTCCAAGTGATGATTGCCCTCCACCCACTCCTCCCCGAGCATAAGCTACCGAAGTTTCAGCAAGATCCTGAAATATCTCATTTCGAATGTATTGAGAGGTTAAAAAAAACCCAACGATATTAAAACCATACTGTCCCCTTCCCTTACCCGCATCCGGTTATTTTTGTTAAAAATATATTTTTTAATTAATCCCTTTAAAGGTTCTTTTAAAATGCAATTATTCAGAAGTCATCGGTGGGTAAAAGGGAACATTTTAAATTCCGGGATGGGCTCTGGGCCAATACAGTATTTATTTTTTGACTTCTTAAACGGAGTGTGTGTAGTTCGTTGCGCTGAATGAAATCGTCTTCACCGCTGCGTTTTATAACCCCTTCGCAGGCGGCAGGAACGACATAGCCGCGCACACACAGATGGGAGGTGGGAGCACAGACACCCCAGAAACACAAACAACAGCTGTGCGAGGTGGCGGCGAGTGTGTCTGAGTCCCCGGGGCACCTGGTTAGAGCCCAGTGTGTGTGTGTGGATGGCCAGCTAGATTCTCCCGTTTCCGACCCTCTCTGTTTCTTCAGCGACTCTCCCAGAAATGCTTGTATGACACTTTCTATGCATCGCGCTGTGATAATCTGGTGCAGTGGAGCTAATTTCTCTCTCGCCTGCTCCACCACCATTTTCAGCGATGATGCAAACGGTATGTCTTTATATATATATATAGATATATATGCCGTATACACACAGTACCTGTATATACATTGTATATGAGAAAGCTTTAGACGATGCTTTGCACTTTTCTATGGGGTTGGACGAGGGGAATTAATTTCCCTTTGGAGGAAATATTAATTTGGATGGTCCCTTTTTGCATTGATCCCATTGGCAAACTAGTCTTATACATGATTCAGGTCAGTATTTGAGATTGCTACGTGTGTGTGTATGAATGCACTGATAGGTGTCGGGGGGTGTCAGACACTTGCTTTGAAGATACCAGAGAGTACAGTACTCTCCTGTCAAAACCACAGAGCCGAGAGGGATATGCTTTTAGCATTGCAGTGGTGTGACGTCAATGGTATATCACCTTCTTTCTGATGTGACATCGCCTCAACCTGACATCAGAAAGAAGCTCTTATCGCCCGAGCGACGGGGTGACTTAAACTTTCTGATCTCACGGTCGGGCTGGTTTGCAAGGCGATCGCAGCTCGGGGGAGATAGACGTTCACAATTGCACATCCCCACCCACCCATGGTCTCTGGCACCCGACCCGATAACCCACTGGTGACCGCCTCCCTCACCCATGGCACTGGATTGGGGGGGTCATTGGATTCGATGGGAGGGAGAGGTGGTGTCTTTGACGATGTTTAACAGCCCGCCACACAACCACAAAGCCACCATCACCAGCTGAGTCTGTAGCAACACAAACCCTGCTGAGGAGCACACAGATATA
This sequence comes from Hydrolagus colliei, assembly GCA_035084275.1. Taxonomy (NCBI): domain Eukaryota; kingdom Metazoa; phylum Chordata; class Chondrichthyes; order Chimaeriformes; family Chimaeridae; genus Hydrolagus; species Hydrolagus colliei. Next base: position 67,819,961 of record CM068742.1, read on the forward strand.
CAGTGCCACACGCGCATGCGACGGTGGTTGTAAGGCAAAGGGTGGGGAGAAAGGGTGGGGAGGGGGGGAGGGGGTAAAGCCACCTTCAACTCCTCAGGAAGGTTTAATCTTCCACATATTAAGAGCAAGACAAGCCCGGCGACCACATCACAGCCAGGCTCAGGCACATCTATTTATCTGTCACACACACGTCAGTCAGCTCAGTTGCTATTGGCGATCACACTGACTGACCCAAGCATTCCGACACAACCATACCATTAGCAGCCAGCGACTGAAAGGTTACTTACACGCATTAGTTATGGCGAAGCTGTTTGCAACCTCCAAATTGTCAACATGGGGCGTCAGCCTCAGTTCATGTGAATTGTGCTGAAAAATTCCTAAACGAAACGCGCTGTATTCCTGATCTGCTCCTCTCGGAAATAACCCTCCTGGTAAAGAGAAGGGGGGAAAGGGGGATAGACACACACGCACACAAATGTTTACTGGAACTGTGAGAAATTCAACTTGCGGGTGAAATGATCATATAGAAGGAAAAGTTAAGGGCAATGTACTAGTGATCCAAAAAAAATCACATCGATCGCGAAGTTATTTTAAATTGACATGATACAGATAGCAATAACAAAGCATGAAGAAATGCTACCGTAAAAAAAGAGATTTTATTAATATATTATGATTTGTGTGTGTGTTTATATATATATATATACTTTTGCAATTTGTGAAACCCATTCACGTTAACCTAAGGATTTGCAACAGGGAATGCAGATGCAACGGCGATCGATGTTTTATGAGACTATACGAGCGAGCGAACAGAACACAGAGAATGTAAAATCCATTACTTTATATTTTTTAGAATCCCCCCCCACACACACACTTATCTATTTTTCAAAAACTCACCTATTTGCACGCTGGTTGGGGGAGAAGCAGAAACCGTCAATCCGCAAACCCAAAAAACCAGGAAGGCAGAGACATGCTGCATAATGTTTTGCATTTCCGAAGAAAACGCTGCAACCAGGGTATAATCCTTCCCTCTTCAGGATTGTAAAGCTCAGATCCCTTGCATACTATCGCTTCAAGAAATGCGGCGGTGGTGATGGTGGCGGGGCAAAGGGAAGTAGAAGAACAAACAGGTAGCGAGCGCTGTCTTTCTCGATTGAAAATAGCGGCAGCCGGGACCAGGAGCTCTGGGGGGAGATGTGGAAGCAGCTTTAGCACTGCGCTTTACCCAGATCACCTCTCACTACATCCACACTACCAGAGACATGTCCTGATTCTTAATAAAGCCGAACCCGCACGAACACAACCGATCAGTCACCGAACTGAGACACATCCCTCCCCACCAATCCAGAGGAGGCTTCCACCGTGATTCATTAAAACCTCCATGTTTTTCGAAACGCCTCAGTCGCCTTATTCATTTTCATCCCCGGACGTTTGCCCTCTCTGCCCGTTAACGCTCTTTTAATTGTGCATCCGCCAAACCCGCAGAACCCAAAAGCCAATTAGCCGGCGAAGGAAAACGGATCCCTCGCACGAAATGTGCGTGCGTGTGACTCGCTGTGTTCTCAACACGGTTGTTCGCCGAGATGGACCATGTTGCCGACATGCGACATGTTACTCATGACACGTTAACGTTTACAATCGTTAAAACGTCGTCCAGTCATCTCGTCTGGGATGTGGATACGACAGAATGCGGTTAAACAGTATATAATCTACATTAAAAACACAGCCCCGCCGCTGCTATGTGTTTATTGACCTGCAAAGTGCCCACATATTGATTTCAATGTTACAGTTTTTTTGATGTTACCCCCCACGCTCAACATCTACACAATTGTCTTTGAAGTCGTTTTGACCAAGTAACTATCAGGTGATGGAGAACACATTCCTCTCCCGGGATTTCTCGAATGATGGTTTATATTATTAATGATGTTATACAGACTGTAACACACACGGGCATGTCTGGCAACCTTCAACACACGGCGAGGCTGTGCTTGTGCAGTCTTCGCAACCCTTGATATTACCAAAAATGTACTTATTTGGGTTAAATACAAACGAACAGAATATTGAAATGTCTTTGCATCGCTTTTCCCAGAACAATTCCATGACCCAAATAATGACAGTAAAACGCATTTTTTTTACGCAGCCCGAATGGATGAGTAAACGCGGCGCACGTAACTGTGTGCTCTTCTTGTTTTTGATTAAGTCTGTCGACTCAGACGGCGATGGCGATGGTCTGCGGTGCCATGCAGCTGTCAGAGCCAAATGTAAATGAAATGAATTAAATCGGACGCCCGTGATGTGGTCTGCCCTTTGCCTCCAATACCGTGAGCGCTGGGATGTGATTTAAAGGATCATATCAGTGACCAGCCAAGGTGAGAGACGGCTCCCATTTAATAGGAGACAATTCGGTGGAGGAGCAATAAAGGAGACCCACCAGAAAAGCTCTTTCTTAAAGAAAGTTAACAGTACTGCACCCGTCTCATGTTTGAACGCAACACGAATGGATGGACGGATGGAGGATTACATTGCTTATTTAAGAGGCCGCCGTTACTCTCATCTTTTCAATGCAAATCGCTTCATCAAAATCAATCGCTAACGGGGTTGGTGGGGGAGGGAGGGAGGGAGGGAGAGGGTTGGGATTTGGGATGAAGAGGCTGGGAGAGGAAGAGGGGAAAGGGATCCCCCCCAAAAAAAACACGAAGTCACGGATCGCTCAGGGTGCCTTGACGAATGCATTGATAAAATAATCAATGACATTTCGCATCGCAAATATATCGCAATCTGACAGATCCCCCCCATTTACGCCGGGGGTGAAATGCGCGGCTCTCTCTGTGCCTGGGCGGATGTGAAGCGAGGCGGGGTCCCCTCGTTAGCCATTCTGGTGATCGAGCATTTCTCCATGTGCAGATAGATGGCATGACATGTCGACGAACCGACGGTCCGTTCACCTGAATGCACATTGAGCTGCGAGGTTTGACTAGAGGATGGGTAAGTCCAGAGGGGAGAGTGTGGACTGCACTTCAATCAGGGTTAATCAGAGCGTTTGTCGCCCCCTCTTGCTCCCGGAGTGTGAAATAAACAACGCCAGCCTTGCGGGGGCTGAGCTGTTCCGCTCCACATCATAGACACATCTGAGCTTTCAAATCCAATTTTAACAGGCTGCTGAGCGTATCATACATACATACCTAAACATAGCTCGGTGATGATGGCAAGCCAAGTAAGCAACACACATTTAATACGCAACGCAGTGAGCTTTACAGCAATCTGTTCTGGCTGGAAGAAAGTAATCGCTAGTTTCATGATAATCACAAATAATGATAATCCCCGCATTTGATAATCCAGCGCCTTGGGACGTCCTCCCGATTTGAACGGCGCTCTCCAAATGTAATTTTGTTGTTGTTGTTGATACCGCGCCTCATCACGTCGGTGAGACTTCAAAAAGCGCTTTGCAGAATATGACGCAAAGCGAATGGACTGTTTGGAAACACAGTACAGTGATACAACAATAACAAATTGCATTTATGTCATGACTTTATGTGACAAGGGCGTCCCAAGGAACTGGAGAGTTAGAAGTTTGCAACCGAGCTCGGGGTTTGGAATCAAGTAGACTTGTTTGGAAGCACTGGACAGTACAACAAGAGCAAGAACTTGCATTTATACAGCTCCCTCCATGCCGGACAAGCGGAGCCTCATGCCCAGCCAGGGGAAGGTGGAGGTGACAAGGAAGGTCTTCAGGTGGGGAGTAAGGGGTCAAGGGGAAGGGGTTGAGGGAGGGAGTTCCATAGCTTTGGGGCTTAGTGGCTGAAGGCATGGCCACTGATGGTGAAGTGCAGGAGTTGAGAGACAAGAAAGAGGCTGGAGTCAGTAGAGCAGAGGCAATGGGCAGTTCTTTGAGGGGAGAGAGACGGTAATATAACAAAAACAACAAATTACATTTAAATCAATTCAAACGTTGACGTCCTGAAAATCGACCGATTCAATATTAATAACCAGGTTCGAAAGTGTAGCAAAGGTGTTTTAATGACGAGTGCCTTTCATGTCAGAAGGGCATTCTAAGGTGCTGCTCAGTTAAAGGTTTGCTGGGGGCATGAAATAAAGTAGGGAAAAGGAAGGAAGTTTAATGCCGATGGGATGTCATATGTGAGAAGTAACCTCTCGATAAACATGGTAGTATCTTCAGCTCAAACCATCTCCCAGAGGTCGGTGGGAGGGTATAGGTGGGATGGGACTTAATGCCATATCAGTTGCATGTATATCGCCAGAGGTGTTATTACCTTTCAACTCCAGCTCCCACTTGGTGACATCATCTGTTAACTTCCACATGTATGCGGATGACACCCAATTCAATCTCTGCCTCTACCCTCAACCTCAAGACTACTACTGTCTTGACAGACTGTCTGTCAGACCTGGACGAGAACTACCTTTCTACAGTTGAATGTCAAGAAGACAGAGGCCCCACTGATTGGCTGCCAGTGCCTTCTCAGCAGCATCAACCTCCATGATTGCTCACTCGACCTCCCCAAGCCAGTCAGGAATTTAAGAAACAGCTGGATGCTGTGATGCAAATATGATATAGTTGCCACTGTGGAATGAACTAGGTGTCTTGTTCAACCCTCAACTGTCTTTCCTCCCCCACATTCAAGCAACGACTCGCTCTACCTTTCTTCATTTCCGCAATATTGCCCAACTCCGCCACTACCTCACCCGCAAAGCCGCTGAAACCCTCATTCATGTCTTCATTACATCCCAGCTTGACTATGCAAAGTCCTCAAACCCCCGCACAGTTTCTCACGGCGTCCCTCAGGGCGCTGTCCTCGGCCCCCTCCTTTTCACCATTTACACGCTCCCTCTGGGCGATGTCATCCGCAAACACGGGGTAAATTTCCACATGTATGCGGACGACACCCAGTTGTACCTTTCTGCCTCATCCCTCAATCCCCAGACCATCGATGTTCTGACAGCATGTCTGTCCGACATTGAGTCCTGGACGAGGGAAAACTTCCTGCAATTGAACGTGAGTAAGACCGAGGCCCTCCTGATCGGCTCAAACCAGCGCCTCCGCACATCGGGCGCTGCCAGCCTCAACATCCAAGGCTGTACTCTCCACCTCACAAAGCCAGTCAGGAACCTCGGCATCACGTTCGACCAAAAACTCTCCTTCCTCCCCCACATCCGTGCCTTGACCGGCACCGTTTACTTCCATCTGCGCAATATTGCCAGGCTCCGCAATTATCTTACCCCCCATGCTGCCGAAACACTTGTGCATGCGTACATCACCTCGAGGCTGGACTACGGAAACTCTCTCCTCGTCGGCCTCCCCAGCTCCTCCATTCACAGGCTGCAGGTCATCCAAAACTCTGCAGCCCGTGTATTATCCCGCACCCACCTCCGCGACCATATAACCCCCACCCTCGCCCATCTCCACTGGCTCCCCATTCTCCAGAGGATCGAGTACAAGATCCTCGTCCTCACCTTCAAGGCCTTACATGGCCTTGCCCCGCCCTATTTAACCAATTTACTCTCCCCCTACAAGCCCACCCGGACCCTCCGTTCAGCAGGTCTTGGCCTGCTCCAAGGCCCCCGCCTGAACCGCCCCAACAATCGGAGGCCGGGCCTTCAGTTTCTCCGCTCCCACCCTTTGGAATTCCATCCCCCAATCCCTCCGTCTCGTTTCTTCCCTTTCCTCTTTCAAGGCCGGTTTGAAGACTTTCCTCTTCGACCGTGCCTTTTGTTCCACCCAGAATTTTTCGACCTCCCCTACGTGTTTCACCCCTCCCCGTACACTCCCCTCCCAGCTCCGGTCACATGCCTCCTGTGCAGCGCCTTGGGACGTCCTCCCGACGTGAAAGGCGCTTTATAAGTGTAATTTGTTGTTGTTGTTATTGTTGCAAATGCCCTGCTTGTCGGCTTTCCCAGTTCCTCCCTCCACAGGTTGCAGATGATCCAGAACTCTGTGGACCATGTCCTCTACCATTCCAAACTCCCTGAGTCCATCTCTCCCATCTTCGCCCGACTCCATTAGCTCCCCATCATCCAGAGTATTCAATTCAACAACAACAACAAAATTACTTTTAGAGAGCACCTTTCACATCGGGAGGATGGCACAAAGCACTGACAATCAGGTCAGGACCTGAGCAGGGGGGGAAGGGTCAGGGTGGGGGGAAGGGGAAGAAAAGTAGGAGAGGGGGAAGAGTTAGGAGGGGAACAGAAGGCGCGGTCAAAGAAGAAGGTCTTGAGACCGGCCTTGAAGGAGGAAAGAGAGGAAGTGAGGTGAAGGGATTGCGGGATGGAGTGCCACAGTGTGGGAACAGAGAGGCTGAAAGCCCAGCCACCAAAGGGAGGCTGGATATGGTGGTGGATGTGGAGCAGGCCAGAACCTGCTGAGTGGAAGGGACGGGTGGGCTGATAGGGAGACAGCAGGTCGAAGAGATAGGTGGGGGCAAGGCCGTGAATGGTCTTGAAGGTGAGGATGAGAATCTTGAATTCAAGATCCTGGTCCTCACATTTAAAGCCCTCCACAACCTCGCCCCACCCTAATTCCGTGACCTCCTAACCCTTTACCAACCTGCCAACCCCCTCTGCTCAGCAGGCTCTGGCCTGCTCCACGTCCCCCAATCTACCCGCCCCACCATTGGCGGGTAAACCTTTAGCCACTCTGCCCCCAAACTCTAGAACTCCACCCCACAGTCTCTCTGCCTCGCTCCCCTCCCTGACCTCCTTCAAGTCCTGCTTCAAGACTCTCCTCTTCGATGGTCCCATCGGCAACTCCTAATCCCCCCCTTTCCTCCCCCACCCCCTGTCTCCAGCTCAGGTCTGACATAGTGACTGCCCAGCGCCTTGAGAACATCCTCCTGATGTGAAAGACACTATAGAAGTGTAATTTTGTTGTTGGTGGTGGTGTCTGTCTGACATGACAGGATGGCCAGCCAGGCAATATGGACATTGCAGAAGACATCATTGGGACTGATCTTCAATAAGGACAATGTACGAGGAGTGATGAGCCAGTGCACTTTAGCCTCAAAATGAGAGATATCAAAGAGGGCTTCAGTGAGTTATATTAGATGTGTAACATGATAAATCAAGTAAATCCAGATATTGGGTGGAAAATCTGGAAGCATGATTGCAAGTTCAATAAGGAAACATAAATAGAGTTGATGTATATTGCCTTTTTAATGCTGACTGTTGTGCAATTGTTGGGAATTGTTGGGATTGTTATACATTTGCATTGGGAGGATAAGAAAAGTTTCCTATTAAGCCCTAACATCTATCATATGCCACTACACCATCCCATCTTCTGACATCTAGTAATGGTTGTCTTTTGAAGACTATAAAGTAAAAGGGAGCATATGTTATAAGGCGGTTTCACCTTCTGCATTGACTTGCTGTTGTGTCCCAAGCTAAAGCTATCTATCTGATTAGTTTCATTTCCAGCTGAAGGGCATTGGGGAGGATCTCTATGTAGGAGACCTGACATTAACAGATTGCAATGAGTGCAAAACAAAGAACTGAAGATTAATTAACATTTATTCTGCCAATGTCATTGGATTGAGAAGTTTTTAAATTCACATTTCTACTGACAAGAATTAAGAGCTAAGGTTAAAAAAAGATTAATATGCAAGCATACCACAAAACAAAATGTGTGAATTAGGCAAAAAGACAGCTTTGAAATATATATGGTATTTTTGCAGCTGAAGGTTGAGAATATCCACACTTTAGAGGTTATATAGTCCAGATTTAACTTGTCTGACTTTCAATTGTTCAGCAGAAGATGATAAGATATAGGGCCGATTCAGGCTCCAAATGTCAGGAAGAAATATGGAAATGTTCTTTTTGTGTTCAGCTGAAGTGGTGACCTATGCAGTGGTGTCCAGATGGATAGAAGAAGCAACATTAATCAGGGAGCTGCTTCTTTCTTGGTAAGCTTGGTATGCTTGACAATTTTTCATTACTCACAATTGTTCTACATGCCTGTAAGAGTTCAGTGACGCGCTCTACATCTTCCAAGGTGGAAAGTGAAGGCACTCCTTCTGCTCTTATTGTACGATAGGAGCTTGCACCATACTCTGCCCACTTTAGCTGGTTTAGTAGTAGAAGGCACCTGTACATGCTGATTTTCATTAGTTGAGGTGTTTGCTTGAATCGGTGATGACATTGATTAAGAAGCTATTCCAACAGCTATCTGCCTCACAAAAGTGATGTGATGCTAGCACAGTCTGCGAAAATAAAGTAGTTTCCTATGGAAAGTGGATGTTTGTAGATACACAGTTTTGATCAGACAGTAGATTTTGAGGTATGTTTTGGGAGACTCCACCTTCCTAACAAATAAAGGGATAAGGTGTCAAAATCAGAATGGCAGTGTGCTGGTATATTCGGCATTCTTTGAATTCACATCAAGTAACGTGGCTTGGATGCCTAGCGACAGCGCTATGTGAGGTTCATTTTGGTCAGCCAATATTGTGCAAATGAGGTGTTTCCTGTCACAAGTGCCTTTTGATAAGTTAAATTCAGAATAAATATTGCCATTGAAAACCTGGTGATAAATGTTCAACTGTACAGCTGTGAACTCATCTCCTTAAACTTTCAGGAACTCAGAATTTTTGTTTGAAAACCGAAGGGGATGAATGGAGTTTTGAATTTTTAATATTTCTTCATCGGTAAGCCTTTAAAATAATGGAATATTTTTTATTGTGTACTTGAAGAGGTGCAGAGTTGAACCTTAGTTCCTGAAGCTTCAGCCCATCTACAGATAACTTACATGTCCGCAGCTGCATTTTGTTCATGAAGTGTAGACAGATGAATTTGTGGTTTTGAGGTAAAGGATAACTTTTCCAATTGAAAACATCTATTCACAATTCGTGTTTCTAGAGTGGGGAAAGAATAGCCAATAGCTTACCTGTGAATGGTGGGTATGTCGGGCGAACCATATCAGCGGTCGTGAAGGGCAATTTACCAATCAGATATCAGAAAGTATTTCTTCATAGAGAGTAATCAACAGCTGGAGCAGGTTATCGAAAAGAGTGGTAGAGATCGGGATATTATAATAATAATTATCCTTGCATTTGGCATAGTGCTTTTCACGACTTCTAGACATCTCAAAATGTTTCACAGAATATGCTGTAAAGTGAATTGACTGTATATTTGTGGGCGAAGCGTGGCAGCCAATTGTGTACAGCAGTGTCAAACAGACAGTCATGGATTGTAATGACCCATTTATGTTTTTTTTATCATCAGTGTGGAGGATACTGGGGTAATTTAAGAAACAGTTGGATGCTGTGATGGAAATATGATATGGTTGCCACTGTGGAATGATATCAAATGAACCAAAGGGGCTACTTATTCTAAATTTCTCTTACGTTGTTTTCAATTTGAAAGGGAGTGCAAAGGTAAAACTCACACAAAATTCCTCATGGATGGCTTTCCCACAGATATTAGCATAGAATAGATATTAATCAACGTCAATTACACATGCATACGTGTGGATGCATCATGAAAACTTTACAGTAGCTGAAGACTTCTTTACACATGCAGCATTTTACCTTTTACCAAAGTTTTTCTGTGTTTTTCAAAACTCGGTGTGATATTTTGTTGCATCCTCAGAATGGCATTCTGAGGGTGAGGCTGACCACATTCAGGATTACAGAGCAACTTGCATCATCAGCCTGCCACAGTATTGAAAGCACTTTCAAACACTCAATCAATATAACCAATAATAAATTGGTCATTTCAATCCACGATTGTTTGTGGGACACTGCTGTGTACAATTGACTGCTGTGTTTTGCCCATGAATATACAGTCACTTCACTTTATAGTATATTATATTTATAGTATATTCTGCAAAGTGCTTTGGGATGTCTAGAAGGCATGTAAAGCACGATATAGAATCATAGAATCATGGAATCTTATGGCACAAAAGGAGACCATTCGGCCCATCGAGTCTACTCCGGCTCTTTAAAAAGAGCAATTTAATCCCACTCCCCAGCTCTCTCCCCACAACCTTGCAAACCCGTCCTCCCCAAATAAATGTCTACCTCTCTTTTAAAAGTTGTTATCCAATCGGCCTCCACCACCTTTTCAGGCAATGCATTCCAGATTCGAACAAGTCGCTGAGTGAAAACATTTCTCACCTCCCCTCTGCTTCTTTTTGAAACTATTTTAAATCTGTGACCATAAGTCACTGATATGCCCACTGGAAACAGTTTTTCCCTATCTACTCTGTCAAATCCCCTCATGATCTCAAAAACCTCTATTAGGTCTCCTCGCAACCTTCTTTGTTCCAATGAGAATAAACCAAGCCTCTCCAGCCTTTCCTCATAGCTGAAGTCCCTCGTTCCTGGTACCATCCTCGTAAATCTCCTCTGCACCCTTTCCAATGCCTTAACATCCTGCCTAAAGTGGGGTGACCAGAATTGTACACAGTACTCTAGCTGAGGCCTTAACCAAAGTTTTATCGAGTTTAGTCAGAACTTCCTGACTTTTGTTCTCTATGCCCCTATTTATAAAGCCTAGTATCCCCTATGCTTTTTTAACAGCCTTATCTACCTGTCCTGCCACCTTCAAAGAATCAATATCAATTGCATAGATTATTATAAATTGTTTTGTGTGTTAGATCCACAACATCAGGTACACCAGCAAAGTTAAGAACAGAGACAAAGCCAAGAGTAACTCATAGCTTTAGCCTTAAGACTATTGTACTGTATTAAAATATAAGATTGTGCACAATTTTGGAAATTTTATAATTTAGAAACCCGTAAAGAGCCTGAAATTAAGATTTTTGCAAAATTATCAATTTTAAGAGAAGTCACTTGAGGCTAACAATATGACTACAAGAAATCTCAGGTCCTTGATGCGTTAAACAAGATGTTTTTCATTGGAGAAATTCAAATTGCAGCAGTCGTATCCAGATACGGTATTAAGATATTAATGTAGCATGAGGCAGAAAAAGGTCCAACAGTGCACTGGCTTAAGGCAGACATACTTCACAATTGCAAGCTACAAACACTCTGCACTTAAATCAATAAACACAGTATGTTTATGCAACACATTTTACAAGTGATTCATGTGGTTTAATTTGTTGGGTTGATGCTGCATGCCAAGTGAGTGCTTCCTTTCCGCAGAGGTTTCTCATATCTTTTGCAGTTTGCTGCTTCTTTACATCTCTAGCCTCCCCTTTCTCCTACACTGCTGAATGTATTCTTTTCCCACTGGCATTTCAACTTCTTTTTTCTCTCAGTAGCTGCAACATGCACATGTTACACCATCCTACCCTGATGAGAACTGGAATTTTCCTTGAACGTTCAAGGAATAGACAACTTCCACCTCTCACCCTGCTAATCCACTGGGTATCATATGATGTTTCGTGCTTTATTGTGCATTCCTGATTAAAGAGTCTCCGTTGGGATCTGTGGCTGCCACAGAAGTTTGAGGATCTAAGGGATATCACATGTCCCAGGCTTCCATTAACTAACCACCAAGATTCTAGTCTATGTATGCATGTGTGAGACTGGAGGGAAATTTAAGTCATAAATTTATATTTACTAGATATAAATAATTTGAACAATTAAGGGACACAAATCCTTTGACAAGGATTACCTGGGATTGCATACTGATTTGCTGCTGAAACTGTTCGGCAGCAACTGTCCAGGCTGTTCAGCACTTTGGGACGTCCTCCCAGTGTGAAAGGCGCTATATAAGTTGTTATTGTTGTTGAAACTCCGCGTATCCAACTGGTGGAGCCATCACTCAATGGAAAGGGATGTGGGCCTGAGTGTGTGGCTGAGTGCGTGGCTGAGTGTGGGCCTGAGTGTGTGCCCGAGTGTGGGCCTGAGTGTGTGCCTGAGCTGCGGACAGGAAGGCGGTGGCAATGCTCTCAAACAGTTCATGCTGTGCCCAGTTGCGCAAGGAATTCTTGGTACCTACCATCCAGCTAGTGAGGGCTCAAACCCACACTTGTTGGATGTCGAATGGCCAACTAGTGACTATCCTCTTGTGGAGAATGGGGGAATTCAATGGAATGTCAGAATCGAGCCAGCCCTCTGTGGTGGTCACAGCCGCAGTCAGCTTCCTGAGCCACATGGTTTGCAGTATACCAAGGCACTGCTGATGACAGCACAGCAAGTCTAGCTCAGCAGCAAGACCTGGAAGGGCAAACTAATCACTGGGGGCAAGGAATCCTTCCACTCAGATCCTATTAATCCTGCAAAGCCTTGATTGTGGTCCTAGCTGGACATGCAGCAGGAAAACTTGTCAGACAATGGCAGACAGTGAAAATCAATGCAGTTGTAGCTGGTTAGACTCCAGCAGTAGCCCATTGCACACTCTGGGGTCCCCAAGCCTTGGCTCTTGCCAACCTGAGCCTAATACTTTCCAGAGGTAGGTAAGCAGGATATGATGCTCCAGGGAGAGAGTGTGTATTCCATTCCCACAATCTGTCTTTGGGATTTCCATGTGTAGGTGGAATACATGGAAATCTCAGCTGGGTTTAGATACTCTTAAGCATGGTGAAGGGTGTCCACAGGTGTCAGACACCTGGCTGATCAAAAACAAATTGCCGAATGTTATAGTTATTTCTACTTGGGCTACGTGCCTTTCAAGCTGCCTTTGTATCTCCTATTTTTAATAGAGAAACATTGGTACCTTGCTTTCATTTAATGTAACAATCTAATTGAAGTTCAATCTTTGATTCTTCACTATTCTGTAAACCGCAGAATGGAATTATAGAAATAAATCACTCAGTGGATTTATTTATGCTATTAAAATACTGCCCTAATAATAATCAGAATTCTTGCATTTGATGTAATGCTTTTCACATCTTCCAGACATTTTAGAGAAGCGCTTTCAAAGCACTTCACAGAATGTAGTGTAAAGTTAACTGACTGTATCAATTTGTGGATGAAACGCGACTATGAATTGCACACAATAGTGTCCCACAAACAGCCACGGATTGAGAGTCCAAATTAGTAATTTTTTTTAGGGATTGCTATCCATGAAAAGTGATCTGCCAATTGACTAACAAGCAGGTTCCTTCTTACTGCCAGGTAAACAAAGTCTTGTGAAGTAAGGAAAACATGCCCAACATTTAACCAAGCCGGGAGTAGAACCCAGGTCTCTCACTTGTGAGGCAAGTGCTCTAACCACTGAGCTAATAGGACTCCACAATTGTATTGGAGGGTTGTTTTTTCAGTGTTATTTTGCCTTGCAGCAGTTCCAGTCTAGATGCTGATGGCCAGAGGACCCAACATGTTGTTGAGGCATGATGAATTCTGCACTGAAAATTTAACAATTACCAAGTAATCACTGCCTTTGATCCCGTCACTTTGGGTTAGATTTAGTCCTGATGCTAAATAGACTACAGGACAATGGGCAAAAAATCCCACATGTCATTAAATAAGCGCAGGGTTGGTGCAACCTTATGGGTGCAGAAATTGTTCAAACAATATGAACTCAAGTTGATATTTGGCTTAAAAAAATTCATTTTCTTCAATAGAATTATTTTAAAATTTGGATGACAATTGCACGATTATTAAATCACCCCTGGCATTAAATTAACATTAACACTAGGTGGCAACACATCTCTACTGGGAAGGAATTCTCTCTTTACAGAACCAGTGTTTACCATTTTGGACTTCATTTTGAAGCAAAGTGATTATTATTGTAAATCATAGTTTCCTGGCCTGAATACTAAATTGTTTGTGTCTTTATTATTTGTTTTCTTGGGTTGATATTGCGAAGAAGGTTTAGTTAGAGTATTTGTGCGTGAGTAGGGGGATTAAATTCACATTCTCCCAGCCAAATAATTAATTAGATGAATGAAGTCTCAGGTGTATAGGCCCAGTGATAAAACGTTTATTCTTATCTAGGAAGTGATTGTGCCCTTCTCTGGGGCCTCATCTCAAAATGAAATTAAAGGAGGTGGACTCTGGATCTCACAGAGTGTGTTGCCACTTAGTGGACATTACATATAATTACAAATGCTGGATAGTACAGAAACAGACCATTCATCCCAATGAGTTTGTGGCATGATTTACCCTCATACCATCTTTCACCCCTCTTAATCACCTCTCTCATACCCCTCTAATCCATTTACCTTCATCATTACCTCCCTTGAGATAATTACAAAATGACTGAAATATTATCCGAAACTTTATTCACGACCCACCACTGTGTTTTGGTCATCTTTCTCCTCCCACCCAAAACTTGGTGCCCAGCTGGCACTGTTCAACACTTGGCGATGTCCTTCCCATGTGCAAGCTGATATTTGACTGTCAATTTGTATTATATTGTACTTCTAATGCATTTTTTTTCATAGGATGATCATTTAGAACAGTCATGTATAAAGGCATTGGTGTTACTCTATTTCCTTACTAAAAATGGGCAGTCAAGCAGACTTATTGGTAGTAGTAAAGTTGTTATAGAAAGCATATCAATTTATTATGGAATATGTTGAGAAAAGACCATCTGTCATTTATCAACACTAACCATTGTTAAACTGATTCATAATTATGTAACACATTTTTTTAAAAGTACCAATCAGAATCAAATGGGAAAAAAATGAACAAATTTACATAGGTCAGAACTAGGGTCCGTCGATATGGAAAATTTTACGATTAAATATATCGATGGGCTCATATCGAGATATACCGAAATATCGATATTTTCAGGTTTTTCGTACTGCGCATGCGCGCGCACATTCGGAGTGCGCGCGCATCCCGGGTGAGCGCGCATCCCAGGTGCGTGCACGTTCGGGGCCTATCTTCTCAGGAGGTAAATGTCTTTCTCTCTCTGTGTCTCTCACTCTCTCCATCTCTGTGTTTTTCTGTCTGTGTGTCTCTGTGTCTCTCTCCCTCTCTCCTCTCTCACATCCCCCCCATCTCTATCTATGTGTATATTATCACATCCACCCCGTCTCTCCGCCCCCCCCCCCCCCCCCCCCCGCTGTCCCTCTCTCGCACCACCCACCCCCATCGTCTCTCTCCCCCACCACCCTCCCAGCCATCTCTTTCTCCCTCCAACCCCCGCCGTCTCTCTCTCCCTCCCCCCCCAGCCGTCTCTCTCACCCCCCAAGCCGTCTTTCTCCCCCCAGCTGTCTCTCTCCCCCTCCCTCCAGCCGTCTCTCTCCCCCTCTCCTCCCCCCCCAGCCGTCTCTCTCCACCCCCCCCCAGCCATCTCTCCCCCCCCAGCCGTCTCTCTCCCCCTCCCCCCAGCCGTCTCTCTCCCCCTCCCCCTCCCCCCAGCCGTCTCTCTCCCCCTCTCCCCCCAGCCGTCTCTCTCCCCCTCCCCCCAGCCGTGTCTCTCTCCCCCTAACCCCCCCCCCAGCAGTCTCTCTCCCCTTCACCCTCCGACCCCCAGCCGTGTCTCTTACCCCCCAGCCCTTGCATACCTGTATATTGTATTCGAGGACTGTGAATACAATATGGCGGCTTTGCACCTCGGTCTGTGCATTGTGTATAGAGATGAGCATTCTGGGTCTTGTAGTTCAGTGTACTCGCATCCCAATTTTTTACCTCGATATATCGTTTTTTCGATATATCGATATTTTAAAAATGTATATATCGGCGTATCGATATGAAAATTATATTGGGTTTTAGGGATATATCGATATATCGCCGAACCCTAGTCAGAACCATGTTCATAAGGTACACAGTTTATTGATTTGCAAAGTAGTCTTTTGATTGAAATGCCCAGGTGTCTTTGCTCTGATGATGGGATAGTCTCTCCATAATAGTAACAAGGCATTAAACAAATCAAATTGCCATAGTTTTAGCTGATTGCTGCAGATGGTCATTTAAATTATTTCGCACATAAAATGCTAAAGCAGATGGTAGATAAAAGAGAGAAAGGAACGTCCGATTAAACCATTTGAAGAGACTCATGCAAGTGATTGTCGTTTTCCGGTGTAATTTCAATATCAATGATAATGTGAATATTAATCAATATCCACAGGTTGAAATAGTGAGGAGGATAGTAGCCATCTGCAAGAGGATATAGATAAAATGGTAAAGTGGGCAGACACATGGCAGATGAAGTTTCATACAGAGAAGTGTGAGGTGATATACTTTGGGAGAAGAAATGAGGGGAGGCAATATATGCTAGATGGTACAATTTTAAAGGGTGTGAAGGAACAGAGAGACCTGGGGATTTGTTTTAGTGACTCTTTGAAAGTGGCAGGACAGATAGACAAAGCCGTTAAGAAGGCATATGGGATACTGGGCTTTATGAATAGGGGTATAGAATACAAAAGTCAGGAAGTGCTGATTAACTTCTATAAGACTTTGGTTAGGCCTCAACTGGAGTACTGTGTACAATTCTGGTCACCACACTTTAGGAAGGATATTAAGGCATTGGAAAGGGTGCAGAGGAGATTTACTAGGATGGTACCAGGAAAGAGGGACTTCAGCTACCAGGAAAGGCTAGATAGGCTTATTCTCTCTAGAACAAAGGCTTATTCTCTCTAGAACAAAGAAGATTCAGAGGAGACCTAATAGAGGTTTATAAGATTAGGAGAGGTTTCGACAGGGTGAATAGGGAAAGACTGTTTCCACTGGTGGGCGAATCAATGACTCGTGGTCACAGATTTAAAATAGTTTCAAAACGAAGCAGAGGTTACCTGAGGATTTTTTCACTCGTTGTTCGAATCTAGAATGCATTGCCTGAAATGGTGGTGGAGGCAGATTTCATAACAGCTTTTAAAAGGGAACTAGATCTTTATTTAGGAAGAGCAGGTCTGTTAGGTTATGGGGAGAAAGCTGAGCAGTGGGATTGAGTTGCTCTGTTCAAAGAGCCAGCACAGACTAGATGGACCGAATGGCCTCCTTTTGTGCCATATACTTCTATGATTCTATAAAGTGCCTTTCACATTAGGAGATGCCTTAAAATGTTTTGCAGAATTGAATGTGAGCCTGAGCTGGAGGAGCAGGAGCAGGGGCGGGGGGTCAAAACAATAGGTTTTAAAGCAGAAAGGAGGGGACAAGGTGGAGGGACTTCGGATTCCCGGAAAGCAGTGACACAATACCTGAAAGTTCATCCACAACGTGATAGCGTGACATCTTTGTATTACTTCTCAAACTTGCAAATGGTGAGGAAGCAATTGAATTCATGAGCAAAATTTAACTCTATTTTGAAAGAGATAATTTCTACAGACAAATTAAACCCTTTGGATTTTTCTTATACAAATTTTAAAGATAAGTTGTTGAACTAACAAAAATAAATGATGATGCAATAAATGCTCATTTTGTACTAAATTATAACATGCCATGTTTGTAGCAAACATATTTTTGGACAGGGCATCAGAATCAGTAGTGATTGGAAAGTGAGTATGTGCAGGTTGAATGAGCACACATTCTGATCAGCTTGTCTGGTGAATCAAATTGGTGCTTTGTTATGCAGTACATGTTCAGAAGGCAATCCAGGTAATTTAGTAATTCTATCTTCATCATACAGGCAGACAGATGTCATCGAGTGTGGCAGGTCAGATCTATGAAACCTTTTAAAGGATAGAACCTATAGAAAACAATCTGAATCTTATGTAGCAAAATTACATGTCAATAAAGGTCCCAGGTTATTGTTAAGAGCAAGTACCCAAAGAAGATTGTGGAAGCAATACTTGCTGGTATACTGGCTTGTACAGGTTAGCCCTTTATTACACCCTTATTTCCCTTGCCAGCAACTAGCCTTTCACACCAGTAGCTAAGTGCACCATGTTTCACCTTTAGTATCTCACAAGGTAGATGGACCTCCCAACACCTCCAAAGTACATTTCTATCTCTCCCACCTGCTCAGTTATAGATCAGCCTTGGTTGAATTGAATGGTGGAGCAGGCTCAAAGTTTAAATGGCCTACTCCTGTTCCTATGTTCCTTCCTACCCCCACTCCATTACACACTGCCTTTGCTTAGCCCCCTAAAGTCTTGGCATGTCCCTCAATGGGAGAAGAAATGAAGGGAGGCAATATAGGCTAGATAGTACAATTTTAAATGGTGTGAAGGAACAGAGAGACCTGGGGATTTGTGTTAGTGACTCGCTGAAGGTGGCAGGACAGGTAGACAAGGCTGTTAAGAAGGCATATGGGATACTAGGCTTTATAAATAGGGGTATAGAGTACAAAAGTCACGAAGTGCTGACTAACCTCTATAGGACTTTGGTGAGGCCTCAGCTGGAATACTGTGTTCAATTCTGGTCACCACACTACAGAAAGGATGTGAAGGCATTGGAAAGGGTACAACGAAGATTTACTAGGATGGTGCCAGGATTGAGGGACTTCAGCTATGAGGAGAGGCTAGATAGGCTAGGGTTATTCTCTCTGGAGCAGAGAAGATTGAGGGGAGACCTAATAGAGGTTTATAAGATCATGAGGGGTTTCGACAGGGCAAATAGAGAAAAACTATTTCCACTCGTGGGTGAATCTGTGACTCGTGGTCACAGATTTAAAATAGTTTCAAGGCGCAGTAGAGGGGAGCTGAGGAGAAATTTTTTCACTCAGCGAGTTGTTCGAATCTGGAATGCATTGCCTGAAAAGGTGGTGGAGGCTGATTCAATAACAACTTTTAAAAGGGAATTAGATCTTTATTTAGGGAGAACGGGTCTATTAGGCTATGGGGAGCGGGCAGGGCAATGGGATTGAATCGCTCTTTTCAAAGAGCCGGCACAGACTAGATGGGCCGAATGGCCTCCTTTTGTGCCGTAAAATTCTATGATTCTATGATTCTATGATCCCTTTTGCTCCACCATCTGAGGTTATGCTTTCAGCCACTGTGTCCCGAAACTCTGGAATCTCTACCCCAATTCTTCTGCCTTGCTTCCTTCTTGTCTGTCTTACGATCAAACTTGAAAACATTCCTCTTCTCCTTGCTCTGTGAAGAGAACAGAATATAGAATATACAGAATATACAGCATAGAAGCAGGCCATTCGACCCAACTGGTCTATGCTGCTGAACTTGCGATTTGCTTTTGTAAGGACACTTTCTCATTTCTTAAGAGTACAAATTATACAACCTCTCAGTTCTGGGATCATCCTTGTGAATCTCCTTTGCAGCTTCTCCAGTGCAACTATATCCTTTCTGCTAGAAGCCACACAATCAACCACAACAAAATTACATATGTCTAGCACTTTTCACATCAGGAGTTTGGATATCAGTTCAAATCTATCAGCACACTATCATTTGAGTAGTGCCTTACCCTGACACGATTGGAAACTTCTCAATAAAATATGTTTCAATTCACTCATGCAGAAGCAATTTGTAAGGACACATTCTCATTCCCTAGAGTACAAATTATACAACTGAATAATATAGATC
This sequence comes from Hydrolagus colliei, assembly GCA_035084275.1. Lineage (NCBI taxonomy): Eukaryota > Metazoa > Chordata > Chondrichthyes > Chimaeriformes > Chimaeridae > Hydrolagus > Hydrolagus colliei. Next base: position 67,839,243 of record CM068742.1, read on the forward strand.
CAACCAATCATTCTTCCACCAATGGCTTCAAATTCTCCATTCCACCATTGTGTATTCATCTGGCATCCAACTGTTGTTTGAGGTTTGGAGGTCCACCATCTGTTCTGCCTTGGTACATCCTCCTGACATGAAAGATGCAATTTTAATGTAAATTTGCATTGTATTGTTTTCCCCCCTGCCTTCCTTTGGTTTTGTGTAACTTTGATTTTGAACATAGAAGCGGGGGGATTGAGGCACAGCCATTAACCTTGTGGAAATTACCTCTTGCAGTACATTCATTTCCTGAACAAGCAAAGAAATGTTAGGATCCACGCAGCAGCAGGTTCAGAAGCCCTGGTAGCTGCTTCAATGGCTCCATTGACCAAGGATTTGTAAATAGTAAATCCTGTGTAAGTCGTCATTGATCTGGTTGATCCTTTGGAACACTAACTTTACAGAAGTTGGGCCTGAGGTCGGTGTCTGAGAGGAGTTCCAGATGGCTGAATGTGATACATCAGGACTTGTTTTTTACAGACTGTAAATTTGAAATGTCACTTCTCTCTGATATTTCCTGTGCTGTACCACAAATATACCTATTTGTTTTTATACAGGTTTGAGATATTGAGATAAAATTTGCTAGCCTCATCCAATCATGATATAGACCTTTGCTATAATAATAATAATGCTTGCATTTGATACAGTGCTTTTCACATCTTATCGACATCTCAAAGCACTTCACAGAATATACAGTACTGTAAAGTGAATTGACTGTATAATTGTGGAAACACAGCAGCCAATTGCGCACAGAAGTGTCCCACAAACAATCATGGATTGAAAATGACCAATTTTATTATTGTGTTTTTTTTGAATGGATTATTATCAGGGCGAGTAAGGAAACTTGCCCAAGGTTTCACCCTGATTTGCCTGGATTCGAAACACAGGTCTCATGCTTGTAAGGTGAGTGCTCTAACCACTGAGCTACAGGAGCTCCACAAGTCTGGAAGGGGTTGACAATGTTGCATCTTTGAGTAGATATGGCCTTCCTATTGTCACAAGTAGGGATGAACTTACTGAATAATTCTCTCTTCTACCAGTTTTTTGAGTCATGTTCACTATTTGTTTACTTCAGGGTTTAACCTCAAGTATGATTATCAAACGTGTAGCTGATGACAACTTGTACCATTTGCAAAGGAGAAGAGTGAACAAAGTTCTCAAACTTTCATGTCAGTTATCAAATAACACGCTGAAGTCGAGCACTCTGCAGAGTTTTATCTACACCAGCTTGAAGCAATGCAGCCATGTTTGTCTTTAACACACAGGATGGTGTCCTTGCCACAAATATTACCTTGGATGTGGACCAGCATGATGAAACATGCACAAAAGTGTTTTCCTGAGTCATTGTATACATTCTCTAAGAGATTTGAAAAGTAACAAATCTCCTATGTTATGAAACTCATATAACGTAGACAAAGGCTGATATACTTTACTGTTTAGAATAAAAGCACTTTTAGGATGAAGTCTTTGCTTTGGGGAAGGATGATGTTTCACAGCTATCCATGTTGTATAGGTTTGCTTTGATAATGGATCTGGTGGATTGCTATGAACTGGAAAATGACAATTTATTCATTTGATGTATAACTGAGCTCAACATTTTTTGGGAGGGATACGTTTAGTGTGACATTTGAACTATTCAATAATACGTCACTTTTGTTTATTTTGGGGGGAATTTTAAACTTTATTATTTCACAAGTTTACATTGACAGGAATGATTTAATTTGCTTTCTGCCTTTTGAAAAATGTCAGCAGTATGAATTAACAGGTTACATTTGATTAATAAAATACTGTACTGAGGAAGCTCAGTTTAGAGACACAACTTTTAAGTTAAAACAAAACTATCAAAGTGCCTAACCTTTACTATTTGGAAGATATAGATTTGTTTTCTTACTAACACACATATATATGCATATTTAATTGCTTTCCAGTGACACTAAACGTGCATTTATAAGTTTCAGTCAGAAAGATTGTAGCACATTTTATATTACCCATCACAACCCTATAAATATAGTATTCTTAACTGTCACAGCAACTTAGTTTTATCCTGCAAGAACCCCAAAGCAGCTTGAGTTCTGTACAGCTATACAATGCTGTTTGGCTATAGTATACACATTGCAATTACATGCTGTCATTTAAATTTTACATGAATGCCTCTGGTTACCAATCAAGTTGCAGTCGCAGAGCATTTACAGTGCAACATTACGCTTAGCACATTTGGGAGTGGGGGAGGAAAGTCTTTTCTCACACAATGCAATCCAGTGGTAGAAGTATCATAGGTAAGCAGACCAATATATCACATTGAAGAAGAAGAAACAGAAAGGGAACAAAGCTCTTGCATAGAGATCAATCCTCTTGGCTGCAGTTGGGATGACTGGTTTAGCAGGAGGGGGCTTCTTATTATTTTTTGACTGGAGTTTCCCAAGGCCATTGTTAACTTCTATAGGTTTTCCATAGCAGTCATAGTTAGACAGCTCGAAGTCCCGTGGCAAACTTCCAACGATGCTGAAGTCATTCGATCTCAGGTCAGATTTTGATGTGCAAACCTTTTTGCACCTGTTCTCTCCAACCTAGCAGAACAGAACACACTTTTGATCAATCTCACTGTCAACATTATGAAATACGATAGAGCGGCAAGACAATTTACAATACAAAACTGAGTGTATCCTGTTTAGGTTGTCCTAAGTTCTGTATGAAAGCAAAATATGAAGGCAGGACAGTGCTGCAGTACATTTGATGTTGGCAAATGTGGCCAAATATGAAAAAACAATTTAACTAAGTTGTCAGGAGGAGATGTGTGTCTGGGATTGATATTGGCACAATGAGTGGAAGAAAAATAATAATTCTTGCATTTGATATATTTGCCTTATCACATAGTTGAGATGTCTCAAAGCTCTTCACAGAATATATTGTAAAAAGGAATTGACTGTGTATTTTGTGGGTGAAATATCACTATCCAGCTCCTTGGAATGTCCTCCTGACGTTCAAAAGTGCTCAAAAGGGTAATTTTGTTGTTGTTGTTGCAGCCAAATGTGCACAGCGGTGTCCCAAAACAGTCATGTTTGAGTGACCAATCATTTCTTGAGAGATTATTAACCCTGGATAGAAATCCGCCAATCAACTAACTGCTGGGAAATATCAAAGGGAATGCGGTCTTATATTTTATTGTTCATCACCCAGTGTATTGTGTTATGCCAATGGACTGTAAGCAAGTCAGTCTTCCTTATTGAGGGAAAGTTCCAGTGTAAGCTGACCTAAAATAATGGGGAATCATGGGAAGGGCAACTGGTTTTGAATTTCAGTTAAAAAATATCTGAATCTATCAAAGATACAAATAAACAAATGAATTAATGGTGTCAGTCTGGAGCAGTTTGTAGCACTCTTCCTCTGTCAGAAGGTTGTGGGTTCAGGCCCCATGTCAGGGTTTGAACTAATACCCTAAACTGTCACTCCATTGTAATGCCTCTGACAAAGTGCTTTATTTTTAGTGGCACCAACAACACAGTGCTCCCTCAGGCAATGCTTTGGATGAGATTTTAAACCATGGTCTGCTGGTTTCCTGTCCGCCTGTTCAAGTGGATGCTGAAGATCCATGTTCCACAAGAGAAGGGAATTCACTTCATGGCTGCATATACAGCATTATTGGCATTATTGTGCACAATGAATTTGTCGACAAATTCTACAGTCACTACACTTTAAATTAAATGGTGCAAAGCATGATTTTGAAACAACATAACAAAGTGAAAGATACTGTATCAAATTCAATGATTAGTATCATTAGTATCTAGCCTATGCCATGTCCCCTGATCCACCTACCCCACCGCTGGCGGGCAAGCCTTCAGCCACTCTGCCTCCAACCTCTGGAACTCTATCCCGCAGTCGCTCCGCCTCGCCCCCTCGCTGGCCTCCTTCAAGACCAGCCTCAAGACTCTCCTCTTCGACGGTCCCATCGGTCACCCCAAATCCCATCCTTTTCCGTCCACCCTGCCCATCCCCGATCCCAGCTCAGGTCTGAAACAATGACTGCCCAGCACCTTGGGACATCCTACTGGCGTGAAAAGTGCTATACAAGTGTAATTTTGTTATTGTAGTATTATATGCAACAATTTCTGAAAGTGTTCCTTAGTAAGGAAACTCCTCTGCAAAGGTAAATTATGTTAGTGGAGCTGCTCCATGGCGTTTGTCCTTTTTCCTTTTTAAGCAAAACATTTGCAGCGCGGTACTTGAGGAAATGTACTGCACGTTTTGGGGTTGGCATGAACATGGTTGTGACCCACAAGTAGTAATTTTCTGCACAAAGTGGGCGGCTTTCGACCTATTGTGGAGGTAATCACCATTTTTATTAAATCAATTCCACGTTTCAGTTCTCTACCATATTCTTCCATGGCTTTACTGCTCAGGTGCTTGTCCTATTCCCTCTTAAATGATTCTAGTAATCAGACATTAATAGCCAGTAGTGGTAATGAATTCCACACCTTAACAACCCACTGTGTGAGGAAATTCCTTTTAATGTTTCCCCTATCTTTTCTGCTAACGATTCTTCTGAGACTGTGGCAACCTCACCGAACACTAATTCCTAAACCAAAGGAAACAGTTTGTCCCTATCTATCCTTAGTAAAGTTCAGTAGCTATGTTCCTTCTTTTGTCCTGTTCCTGATCTCTTGTATAGTGTGGGTAGTATTTATCAGGCTGCCACTTTGTACACAAAATGATGACTCAATTGAAGCATTGAAAACATCTTCTAATTGTATACAGTACAGTATATGATATGGAAGATTTTAGAACAATGCAGGTTCTGAAGGTGGAGCTTAATGTCAAGTCTAGGTAGATGGCCTTTTTTTACTCCTCAACCCTTGTGCCTTTGTGTTGATATGCAAATCACTTACTATCCATAGTATTCCTTTTCATTTTCAGTATTTTCATAACTGCTTCCTATTACCTCTGTTATTTTTTTCTTCCTTTACCACAGGAAAGAGTACAATAGCTTGTGCTCTTTTTAAATAACAATTAGTTATTATTAAATAATATTTTGAAATAAGTGAGTTATTATGAAATAAGAATGAGAGTGAAGATTGCACCAGCAATAAGAATAAGAAACTTTCAATAAGAAACCAGGAACTCATTTTCACTAAATCTGGGTCAGAAGCTATTCATCGACCAAGGCTGATAGCATCTTCAGTTTGAATATAATAATACTTGCATTTGATATTGCACCTTAACATATCTTCAAGATGTCTCAAAGAGCTTCACAGAATATACTGTGAATTTATATTTTGTGGGCGAAATACGGCTGCCAATTGCGCATAGTGGTGTCCCACAAACAGTCATGGATTGAGTGACTGCATTTTTAAAAAAGAGATTATTTCCCCAGAAAAGCGATCCGTCAATCCACTAACAACAAGGTGCTAAATTACTGCTAGTTAAACAGTGACATGTGGCGTCAGGAAACCTACCCAACATTTTGCTCTGTTTGGGAATCAAACCTGGGTTCTGTTGCTTGCAAGGCAAGTGCTCTAACCACTAAGCTACAGGACTCCACATCAGTTCTGATCACAATAATCCTTGTGTTTGATATAGCACCTTATCATGTCATCAAGACGTCTCAAAACCTTTGCAGAATATACATTAAAACCTGTTTATTCTGCACCCGATCAACCGTAACTTCCGTATAACCGGCATTGCAAAAAAAACGTCCGCATTTGATTAACAGGAATTTATCCGGAAAAATGCATAACATTTTGTTTTTGCGTTTTCGGCCAAATATCCGACAAGCGCTACAAGCGGCATTGGCCAAGTCCTGATGGTGCCGGATAAACGGGCTTTTACTGAATTGTGAATAGTCAGCAGCCAAGGGATGTGGCTGCTTGTGGGATACAACCAAACAATAACAACAACAAAATTTCATTTATAGAGCGCCGTTCACGTAGGGAGGACAACACAAGGCGCTGAACAATTAGGTCGGGACCTGAGCATGGTGGGGAGTGCTGGGGTCGGATTAGTGAGAAGAGGAAGGAGAGTAGGAGAAGGGGAAGAGTTAGGATGGGAGCAGAAGGCAAGGTCGAAGAGGAAGGTATTGAGACAAGCCTTGATGGACGAAAAGAGGTGAGGTGAAGGGATTGCGGGATGGAGTTCCATAATTCCAGAGGGTGGGGGGGAGGTGGGGGTGGTGGAAGGTGAAATAGAGAGGTGAGAGAGAGACCTTTCTAAAGTCCGAGATGCACTCAGAGAGAGAGAGAGATCTGCAGATCCTGGCAGCCAATGCTCCCAAACTTACTAGCTAGGCTGCGGAGAAGCCACAATAAATTAATGTTACTGTTTTTACCTTAATCCTAAGAGAGAAGCGTTATCGCTGGTTGATTGCAACATAGCGACTGGGTCCTAGTGCTATAGGCTAGCTGTTCTCATACACACAGTACCTGTAGATCCATAAGTGCAGCTAGACCATGTGGGGTAGTAAAGATGCTGATAGGCAGGAAATGCAGAGCGGATTAATACACACTAATATGTGGATGAATGCGGTCCCGTATTTGGAAGAGTGAAACTTGAAAATTTAAACCTGCGGATTTAAATCACGGATGTGCAAAATGCAAAATGCGGTTTGCGAGGGTTGTCGCATTTAGAAAACAGTGGATGCATGAGTTTCGTGGTTGGCAAGGCCGCGTTTGGGGCAGGATAACTGTATAGGCAAATCACTAGAGACACTATGTAGATACGAGCATCCAGATCTGCAATACAAACTTTCTTCAATGTTGCTAAGGGCAAAAAGTAAAGACTGAATTTGAAACCACACTTCACTCGATGCATATTTACTGACCTTGGTGATCTTATGTTGAATCCCATTATAGCTCTCGAAGGTTGGTGTAAATGTATAGATAAGTGTACAACAACTCCAAAGATATGTTACCAACTGATGATTATACAAAGCGGAGAGCACAGAGTAAAATGTTCAAAATAGAAAGAATATCATGAAGTGATTCTAATAGAACTGAAGAACAGTTAAGGTTAGTATTCTTCATAATGACCTTTTCCAAGACAATACTGATGTTGTCAGATGGTTTAAATTCTAGAAAACAAATCTTACAATCTGAATAATAATATTACATGAAATCTTTATTGACCACACTTTTGCCTTCAATCCAAAGTGTTCATCTGCTGAGATTCAACATTATCATTCCTGTCTATTGGTGCAATGTCTGCCTTATATTGCTGATTTCCAACAAAACGTCTACCAATCATTAAATATCTGTGAAAAATTAAGGCTCACTGTCATTTTTTGTCATTTTTAATTTAAATGAAGTTTTGCACAGATAGTATGTAGATGTTTAGATAGCTTTTACATTTTAATGCATCTAAAAATAGAATCAAACTAAGGAAAGCATTTTCAGTAAACTGTGGGGCACAATACCCTTAATATGCTGCTCTTCAGCATATTAAGAGACATCTCTTATGTCTCTTGTCTGTGCATGATTAGATTCTGGAGACTGTGAGTACATTTGTTCATCTGAGACAAAATAAGGGAGCTCTCCTTTGTTTCCTCCATCACTGCTCCCCTGACACAAGAGTAAGTTGCTGTGAGCTTACTCTAGTTATTTGTTGACACTTCATCTGCAGTCAAAGATTTTTAGGTGAACGCTGGGAAGAAGGGAGTGAGGTGGGAGAATTTAGAGAGAAAGTTTCAGAAAGTGGTCAGAGTGGCTGAGAGTTCACCGAATCATGGCTTGGTGACTGACAGGCAGACTATCAGAACAGCAGTGGTCTAGATCGATGTGGGACTGGTATGATGTAATATGAGCAGGAGCCAAGCTTAATTGCTTCAACCTTGTTGATGTTTTTTTTTAGGAATTGAAAGCTTGCGGTATGATAAGCAGTCTATCAGAACAGCAGTGGTCTTCGAGTTGAGTGGGAAAGCAAACGTCATTGTCATCCACATACATGTGGAAATAAACGATATCACCAACGGCAACATGAAGATCAGGAGAAGAAGTCATGGAGCTCTGAGGAACACTGCAAATGACTGTGCAGGGCCAGAAGGTGGACACATTAGAGAAGACACAGAGACCCCGGGACCAGTAGAAGTGGAACCAGGAAAGTACAGAGCTGCAGAGATGATGGTGGAGAAATGATGTAGAAACATGGAATAGGCAATAACTGTGATGCAATCCAGGAGCAAATGGAGGCACAAGGTGTAAAATAATCAAGAATAGCATCTTATATTCTAAAGAAAATTATTCTGGAAAAAACTGACTTTTTAAAAAATCAATTGCCAAAAACAAAGGTTCCTATTGTTAGGGTAATTGAATAGCTGACAACTGTGCAAAAAACAGAATCCTTTCCCAAGGACTGAGCTTTATCACAAATATTCTTGTCAATTTTACATCCAAACTTCGCTGAATTAGAAAATAATGCCACAATTTAAATAAGAATAACTGTATAATGTTTCTCTAAATTAAATTCAATGTGTAGAACACCACTCATCTGAACTCATGTACATTACCAGGAAAACCACAACTTCTCTATTATAATACACTGCGTATACTGTACTCTACACACTGTACACTCTACACAATGTACATTCTAATTTAAAATACACCATGTGTATTTCCAGTGCTTTGGGACATCCTCCCGATGTGAAAGGCGCTCTATAAATGTAATTTTGTTGTTTTTGTTGTTGATGTGTGCTGCATAATTAGTTAGTTTGACTAACAATGCCCTGTATAAATGATATCTTATTTGAGTTAAAACACATCAGAGAGAATTCTTGAACAACAACAACAACTTTGATTTATATAGCTACTTCATAAATCACTGGTGCAACCTCACTTGGAATATTGGTGGAGTGGGTCACTGCAATATTAAAAAAGGATGTTACAGTGATTGAGAGGATACAGAGGAGTAAGTTGTAAATTGGTAGCAGAGTTCAACTCACTCACACACTTGGGAGTTGAGTTGCTGACTGTCACTATAAGAAAGTGAATTCTGAATATCCTACTGTTCCGGTGGCAGTTTTAAAAATTTCTGTCATGCTGGATAGAAATTTGAAGCTTAGAAGACGGTGACCATATTATGCTGCTCAAAGCAAAAGCAGTGAATACAGTTTTTAACCACACTTGTATACACTGATTTCTGTAGATGCGATGTAGACATGTGGAGATGAATGGAGATGAAAGTGAATGCAAAAATAAGAGCGTGGTAATACAAATGCTGAGCAAAATGGAAGAGTGAACAAGCTAGCAAACAACTGGGCAGTGGGATTGAGTTGCTCTATTCAAAGAGCCGGCACAGACTAGATGGGCCGAATGGCCTCCTTTTGTGCCGTAAAATTCTATGATTCTATGAAAGTGATGAAAAGGTAACTGGACCAAAAGATTCAAGCAGACAGCTCATTTCAGTTAGAATAAATGAAACAACTCAAAGTTGCATTATTCAAGAATGCTGGAAATTCAAAAGAAATTCATGGAGGTTTCTAAATGTAACTGAAGGACGTCCTCCTGATGTGAAAGGTGCCTCTATAAAGGTAATTTTGTTGTTGTTATTCATCAATCTCATAGGTCGACTAATATGAGGGTTTATTTTAATGAAAAAGTATATTTAATTGCGATACTAACTAGGCAAGTGAGATTTTCACATATGATGGAAGTATTTTGTAGGATGATGCAGAGGCCCTTTGCAACAGTAGCACTGTTTTATAGATGAGTTGATTATCATTTGCTTCACCTCTGCAGTTTTGTGGGTGGGGGGAGGGTAGGTGAGTGTGGTGGAAGGAGAGGCTGCCCCTATTCTACACAATCATTTTATTTCACCCACAAATACAAAATGGGAACTTGTCCATCAAACAATATTTTGCCCCATACCCACTGTTAGTTTGGTGATTCTCACACTGATTTCCCTTCTTACAAATTTCAATCAAAGAACAGGTGTTCTCCTACAGATGATAAGGAAATTCAACACAGCTGGGTTGCTCTGATGAACGTATGTCAGTAAGCTTAAAAGTGCATTGATAATGATCTGGTTGAGGAAAGGGTATTGTGAGAGAATTTAATAACACACAAACAGCCACCAAACTGCATAAAAACTGGGTTAAAGTTTAAGGCAACTCATAACATACTCCTTGTGTAGACAAACCAACAACTGTAAACTATTAATTTATTGTTACTTAATGGTAACAATTTTGTGATGCTTCTTATTAGATTTTTTGAGGTAACATAGGGAAACCATTACAAAACACGGAAAACTTTACCCCAATGAATTCAAACAGAACTTGACCTTGGATTGCGTACACCTTCTATTTAGCTGGCTCAGGTGTCAGCGCTCTTAATAATCCTTGCATTTGATATAACGCTTTTCACGTCTTCTAGACGACACAAAGCTCTTCACAGAATTTACATTAAATTGAACTGACTGTATATTTGTGGGCGAAACACGGCAGCCAATCATGCATAGCAGTATCCCACAAACAGTCGATTAAACAATTTATTATTGTTTTCTTTTGGAGGTAATATTATCAGGGGTGTGAAGTAAGGAAACTTCCCCAAGGTTTCTCTCTGCTTGGATTTGAACACAGGTCTTGTGCTTGTAAGGCGAGTGCTCTAACCACTGAGCTATAGGACGCCATCTCTTGTCTTTGGATCAGAAAGTTGGAAGAGGGTTAACCTGAGGGTCTGTCTGCCTGTTCAGGTGGTCATTAAAGATCTCATGTCCTATTTGAAAAGAGAAGGGAGTTTATCTCAGTGTTCTGGCCAGTCATTCACCCTATTATCGTTGTTTTCTTGTGATATTGCTGTGCACAAAATTGTCTGGCACATTCACCTACAAATACACAGTCACTGCACTTCACAGTAACAGTGCAGTGCACCTAGCACATTGGGATAGCCTCCTGACATGAAAGATGCTATCCAAATATAATTTGTGGTTGTTGTTGTAAAATGCTGTGAAGCATTTTGAGATGTCTCAATGATAGGACACTACTTCAAATACAAGTATTATTCTTTGATCTGATCCCATTCATTAATGCAGCCATCTTTTCAAGCTGCTTTAACATATGTGTGTTTTAAATAAACATTGTGTTACTTGAGCAAACTGTCAGGGGAATACTTTCAAAGAAAATTGTTTAAGCAATTGACTAATGAATAGCAAGTAATAGACATGCCTCAAAACCTGTGCAGCAAGGATGCATTGTGAACATCAACTCATTTTCTATAGATTCCGCAGAATTTGTACCAAGGAGAATATTTTCTCTCAATGTTGTTGAAGAGCAATGCACAGTGTGCTGATTCTCCCATTATGGGAAATTTACCAACATTGATGTGGTGTGACCGCAGATAAAGAACATGTTGCATATGTTCCCAAGGCCAGCACCTTGGGGTGTCCTCCTGACATGAGAGGCACTCTTTAAATGTAATTTTGTTGTTGTTGTTGTATCTTATAATACAGATACAGTAAATTTACCAATCAGGGGATAATTAAGTGTAACCAAAACACAAAATACTGCAGATGCTGGAAATCTGAAACAAAAACAGAAGTTGCTAGGAAAACTCAGCAGTTCAGGCATCCATGGAGAAAGGAAAATGAGTCAACGATTTGGGTCCATGACCCTTCGTCAGAACTCATAAATAATAATGATAACAAATGATAAAGTGTGTTTGTCTGTCAAATTCAGAGAATGTTGCTTCAGCTATGCATTGGTAGATTTCTCTTTTTAGAAATTGTTATTAGTGAAAAACATGTGACAAATGCGTGAACAAGGGTTTCGGCAGCCTGAGGAGTGAGCCAGTGGCGGAGTCTGGCAATGTTGCAGAGGTGGTGGAAGGCAGTATAGGTACCCCTCCCCAACCGCGGGGTTTACGTTCCTGAAAACCATCGTGGTTAGTAAAACCGTGGTTGGCAAATACAAGGCCTTATGGAAAACATGGGAATAGGGGGAGCAAGTTGCCTGTTTGTTTACTAAACACACAAAAAAACAATAACCTAACAAAAACAATAAATGTTCAAATAACACAATAAAAAATGTATAAAAAACAATAAATTCATGTTATGTACCTTAATCCTAAGAGAGAGGCGACATCGTGGTTGGTTGATTGCGACATCGCAACTGGGTCCTAGCGCCAAACGCTAGCGCGAAGTGACATCGTGGCTGGTTGATGCAACTGGGTCCTAGCGCCAAACGCTAGTTTTAGTGTTAAAACCCGTGGATACGCAAAATTCACTGCCACGGTTAGCAAAGGTTGTCACAGAGAGAAAACTGTGGATAAGTGGAATCCGCGGTTGCCAAGACCATGGTTGGGGCGGGGTACCTGTACTGGTCATGGTGCAGATTTGGGGGAGGAAAGAAAGTTCAGGGTCAAACAAGACACCCAGGTTCCTGACTAGCTTTGAGAGATCGAAAGTGCAGCCTTGGATGCTCATGCTGCCAGAGCCTGAGATGCTAAAATAACATACAGGAAAGAAGCAATCATAAAGATGTCACATTGAAATGTCTCAATGCACGTTACAATAACCTGAGGGGCCTGTCGGTCTGTTCAGATGGATATTAAAGATCTCATGCACTATTCACATGTCACAGCTGTATGCTTGTGCCTAGATTGCCTGTTGCTTTCAACCACAAAATATAGTTACATCAACAACAACAACTTTGATTTATATAGCGCCCTCCATGCCGGACGGCTTCTCAGAGCACTTCACAATAATGGATTCCGAGACTGAGCCAGGGGCAGGGGTAGAAAGGTGACCAAAGGCGTGGTCGAAGAGAAAGATCTTCAGCTGGGACCTGAAGCTGAGAAAAGAGGGGGCAAGGCGAAGGTAGTGAGGAAGGGAATTCCAGAGCCTCGGGGCATCGCTTTATAATACATTCTGTGAAGAGCTTTAAGACGGCTCACCAACATGATAGGGCATCATATCAAATGCAGCATTATTTATGGGAGCTTGTGAAACTAAATCCTGCACCCATTGCGCATTGCAAGGTTTCAATCACAAATGCAGAGTCACTACACTTCATAGAACTTGTTGAAGCTCTTTGAGACAGTTTCAACAATATAAGTGCTACACCAAATGTAACGATTATTATAGGCTCCTTTTTGGCTAGTGTCATGATATTGTTATAAAAAAAGTATCTAAAGAAACAATGGAGGGACCTTTGTCTCATCTGAAGGACTCCAATTTAACATTGGAGTGTCAACCTCCAAACTCAGGTCAAGTTATGGGCTGGAACCGATAACTTTCTAATCAGAAGAGAGAGTGACATCAACTGAGTCACTTGTCACCTGTTACAAAATGCACCTAAATTTTGCTATTACAAAGTGATATTGAAATAGAAAATAACATGCTTTATCCCACATAAATTTAAAGATAACACATTAATTTCCTAAATAGAAGGTGCAATCCCATCAGATCACCTTTCAATAATGATGGAAATCAGCAACAATCATTTATTTCAAAAAATTCATAATGGTGATGGGAGGGAGACTGCAGCATGGGGCCGTGATAATTATCACATCATCACTCCTCCTATGAGTGAAGAAGTGAATTAGAGTCAAATTGATATGTTTGGGCCATTGAAGGAAGACATGTGGTTGATTTTGCTGAAGTAAATGCTAACCTACACTTAAAAGCTAAGCAGTTCCATGCATCTAGTATTACAGATTTCCATGGGGAAGTTTAACAATGTATATATATGTATACCATATGCATCTGTGTGCCTGTAAGTACTCAAAGCACACGATGCAGCAAAGCAAGACAATTGTTTCATACTGTGTTTGCTTAGTTGTCAAAATCACTTATGTTGCAGATTGTTTTACTACTGTGGTCCTGCTTTGTACTTCTACACCATGAATTATAGCAAAGGTCTAGCAACATGTTGTAAAGCTGTATTCCATTCATCTGTAAAAGAAACACTGCAAACTCTTTGGAATTTATCTTCATGGGCTGTTGTCGATTGAATAAAAAATCCAAATGAGTAGTACAGTATATATAATAAAATATGATTTTTCACATAATTTATTTTCTAATCATGTCACAAAGTCATACTGCATTTAAATGAAACAATGTTGAGAAAATATAGCAATGTGAAAATGTTGCCAGATTAAAACACAAAACTCCATGTGAAGTCAACTATAGCCCGGAACTGTAATAAATTAGCCACAATCAGCACTTTTCCTGGAGAAAGTTTCTGCGGTGTAACAGCACTTTCAACCCTTCAGGTATTTTGTAAAGTGAATAATATTTAGATCATATTGGTTTAATTAGGTAAATACTTTAAATGCATGTGTCAAATGTCTGTCGGATTTATTGTGCTTTGAGTTATACATGTAATAAACAGAAGTGTGTGTGAGAGAGAGTGCAGTGCCAGGTTGCAAAATACTGAAAAATAGTTCATAATAAACGATGAGGCCAATGCCTGAGCAGGTCTGAGCTGCTGTAGCTTGAAAGTGAGTGGTAACCCATCACAATGAATAATAATAATCATAATCCTTGCATTTAATATAGCATTTCACATGTCTTCTAGACATCTTGGAAGCGCTTCACAGAATATACTGTAAAGTGAATTGACTATTTGTGGGCAAAACGTGGCAGCCAATTGTGCACAACAGTGTCCCACAAACAGTGGTGGATTGAGTGACCAATTTTTTTTTCTTGAGTGATTATTATTGTAAAAAATACATAAGACAAATTCTTCCATTACAAATCAGAATTACCTAACTGAAATAAATAATTGTATTCAAATCAAGTTACAATCACACAGTTTAGTTCTTTAAAATGAGGAAAATAATCTAACCACTGAATCCTGTCGCTCAGTGGTTAGAGCACTCGCCTTACAAGCGAGAGACCTGAGTTCAATTCCAGGCAGGGTGAAACCTTGGGCAAGTTTCCTTATTCCACATGCCTAATAATAATCCCTCAAAGAAAAGAATAATAAATTGGGTAGTTTCAATGTTTGAAATACTGTGGGACACTGCTAAGTGCAATTGGCTGCCGCGTTTTGGCCACATATATGCAGTTAATTCACTTTATAGTATATTCTGTGAAGCGCTTTGAGACGTCTACAAGACATGAAAAGTGCGATATCAAATGCAACGATTATGATGATTATTATTACATAGTAAAAATCTGCAGCCAAATCCAAATATTATTCCTACTGTAACTTCTTAAATTTACACTTAATACATTATAATCCCAGGTAGACAATATTACATCCAACTACATTTACATGACAAAATACAGTACAGGATTCTTGTGTTAGTTACTGTTTGAATATTTTTGTAAAGGTGAAATAAATGAGAAGTTAGCATGTTATGTGTTTCAACTGTTGATCAACTGGTTTATATTGTTCTTCATAAGTATTGTATAATAATAATAGTACAAACTTCTGTTACAAATACATACCTGTACTTAAACACCAATCATAAGTACATTTATAGGAAATATTATAAAGCATCATCTTTGGTTACTGAATGTATTCTCATTCAGTTTATTTTTTATCGATATATACTACATTTTAGACTAGTGATGCTTAATAGTCCATTCAGGAGTTGATAGAAACTGATTTCTTATGCTTTTTCATGCAGTTCAGATTAACCACCACAATCAGGCAAAGATTGAAACAAATCATGCAAATAAATGCAGATTATACTTGGGAAAGATAAAGTAACAAACAAAGCATTTAAGAATGAGCAGTGAAATTTTCCCATTGTGATCTGTGTTAGTACAGTAAAAGCATGTTTATCCGGCACCCTCGGGACCTGGCCAATGCCGGTTAAAGCACGTGCCGGATATTCGGCTGAAAACGCCCCCACCACAAAAAAAATCCGGATAAATTCCGGTTAATTGAATGCGGACCTTTTTTTTTGCAATGCCGGTTATACGGAAGTTATGGTTGATCGGGTGCCGGATAAACAGTTGTTTACTGTACAGTACTTGGTATTTGTTATACTTCAAAACAAATTATACTCCTAAATGAAGTTTACAAAATATAAAGAATAAAAAAATGATGGATGACTGACATCTCAGAATGCATGTGAAAAGAAGAATTAACACCAGTCATGATCAGAGGAGCCGAGTTTTGAAAAAAATGAAGCACTTTTATTTCGTCCATTGTGTTGTATTTCCATTTTTACAATATGATTAGTTATTTGGTTTGCTCAGCTGGGTGTCTGACACATACAAAAACCTATCACCTTTGCTTGAGTATCTAACTCAGATTGAGAGTTCTGCATCTAATAATAATAAATAATAATAAATAATCCATGCATTTAATATAGCACCTTATCATGTCTTCTAGATACCTCAAAGCGCTTCACAAAATATACTGTAAAGTTAATTGACGATTTATTTGTGGGGAAAATGCGGCAGCCAATTGCGAACAGTTGTCCCCAAAACAGTCGTGAATTCAGTCGCCAAATAATAATTTTATTTCATGAGGGATTATTATGAGGCCTGTGAGTAAGGAAACTTAGCCAATGTTTTGACCCGGGAATCAAATACAGATTTCTCATTTTGTGAAGTGACTATTCGAACCACTGAGCCATAGGACTCCACTCAGAAATTTCCTTGTGGTTAGACTGAATGTGCACTGCCTCCCTGGAACAATTAGTTCTGCTACCTAATTATGGATGAATACTCAGCATGGTTTGGCAAGAGACCTTGCCATGTGTCCTCTCCTGTACAAGGCTCCGTGACTCTATCATCCCCATCCACTCTTGTCTCCACTGGCTTCCCATCATACACAGAATACAGTTGAAGGTCCTGCTACCCTCTACCTCTGTGACCTGCTAACACATCACTAACCTGCTCACTCCCTCTGCTTAGTAGGCTCCAGCCTCCTTCACGTCCCCCATTTCACCAATGGTGTGCAGGTCTTCTACTACTCTGCCCCCACCCACTGAAACTCCATCTTGCAGTCTGTACACCTTGCCCTCTCCTTTGCCTCCTTCATGACCTGCCTCAAGACCCTCCTCTTTGATGGCGCCTTCGGTCACTCTTCTTCTCCTTCATTGTCCAGCACCTTAATAATACTTGCATTTGATATAGCACTTTTCATGTCTTCCAGCCATCTCAAAGCACCACACGGAATGTACTGTGAAGTGAATTTACTATATATGTGGACGAAACTAGAGCTAGAGTTATTTGGAATTTCTTTAAACATGTCTTTTGCGGTGGAAATTGCTGTAATAGAGATGAGGTGCAGATGCCATTAATCCTACAGACACAAGTTGGGTGTAATGCTATTAGTTCTATATTCATAGCAGAGATATTGTGATCAGTCCTGTTTATTGAGTGGGGATATTGTGTGATCTGTATCGTACTCACATCTGTATTATGGTCATAGCAGGGATATCATTGTGAAAACCTCATCTGATTTGAAATTTCCATGTATTACCAGGCAGGCTTAACATCAGAGAAAATGTGTTCTCAGCTTCAAAATAGGATAGTGACAAACACAGAGAATGAGAATGTGACAAACAAAGATCTTTGTACGTAATCTTGTTTGTCCTGCAATTCCTCCACCTCGCCTCCTCCTAGCCTCCTTCAAGTCACGCCTCAAGACCCTCCGCTTCGACCGTGCCATCGGTCACCCCCTTCCCCTCCCTTCACTCCATCCTAATCAATCCCGATCCCAGCTTGGGTCTGAAGCACTGACTGTGCAACGCCTTGGGATGTTCTCCCGATGTGAAATGTACTAATGTAATTTTGTTGTTGTTGCAGTAATGTGAATGCAGCACACAGAATAACACAGGTGAAGAAGTGCTCTATATTCTCCAGTCCTGACGTACCCACCTTGCCAAACATCAGTTTAAAATATATAAATTGGGGACAAAATATTTGTGGAGGAATCAGGTGATATGTCGACACATATAGTCACTATACCACTCACCAGTCTCGTGAATGTTGATGTAGCAATGCAAAATGCTCAGTGGAGATCACGCCTCATGATGAAACTGGTTGGAATTTTATGGACCACAACAATGACTTTATGACAGAGACTGGAACAACTGAGTCTTTTTCTATTGGAACAAAAAAAGGTTGAGCGGTGATCTCATAGAGGTCTTTAAAATGGTGAGGAGATTTGATTGAGTCAATAAGGGGAAATTATTTATAATTCAAACAAACAATGCAGTAAAACCGCATTTCTTTTAAAATACGTATAACTGGACTGTGATTCAGCACATGAGGATGTCAGGGAGTTCCGAATCAAAAACACCAGTAACCTTCAGATGTTTTTGTCTGAATAAAATATATCTGGATTTGAATTGCCAGGCTCTTATTACTAAATAAGTCGGCCATCATGTTTAACAGAGAGTGTATGATCATACACTACTTTAATATCAAATCTATATTTTAATTTTGTGTGGTACAGTATTATGGTAGGTGGCACCACAGTTGCCTTACGAAAGTACTGTTTGTAACAGTTTCCTGTACATCAAAGTAACACAATAACATTATAAAAGCTGTTGGGTAAAAACTAATTTTGCTGTGGCTTTCAGTGTTCCAACTAATTGTAGCCTTGAGTTCCATTATTCCAGGTGGCCAATTTAATGACTGATGTGTGTAATTATCTTCATGGTGGACAATTTCCCTTGTGCTCTATTTTACTAAATTTGCATGCCACCAATGGTTGATGGATTCATGTGATACTTCTGCAATTGTGACTAAGTCTTTATCCCAGCCTGATGAGTTCAGTTTAGCAAAGGGGTATAAATTGTGATGTATCTCAACCTATTTGATGTTCTAATTTGTGCACTCTTCTTGCTGACATTCCAGCACAGCGTTTTTAGTGATCCTTCAAGTCAATGTTCTCGAAATACCACTGAAATGTGCTCTGTGGTCGGCAATAATTCCTGCAGACAGTAATAACAAAAATAGCAATGCAAAAAATGTATTTGGTCTGGCTCTTAGCCCCAAAGATTGCATGGAAGTTGTGGGGACTGTGGCCAGTTTTAGTCATAAGAAATATTATTTATATAATAATTAGATACATGCCGGTAATATTCAAATAATAATCCTTACATTTGACATTGCTCCTTTCACATTGAGGGTACCATATATTTTGTAGGTAAATACTGTTCTGCAATCAATAGGACTTCAGTAAAGCTTTGAAGCTTCTTTTGCCGGCATTTCCGCTATCATTGGTATTATTTTACTGTGGTGATGAATTCAATCATTTGGGAAAATTTTGCACGAGATGCAAAATTTTAAGCATTTAGTTCTAAGCACAGATGTGACAGAAGATATTCAGTGACTTGGGACACCAAAATGCTTTGAGACGTCGATAAGATGTGGAAAGCGCTATATCAAATGTAAGGATTATTATTATTATTATTATATTCTTCCCGATTTGAAAGGCATTACACAAATATAATTTTTTTGTTCAATTTGTTGTTCCAAAATGTTTTTTCCCCAAAATACTCCTGTCCCTGTCCCCAACCCTCCACTATTCAGTGCTCTGAGATGCCATCCGGCGTCAAGGGTGCTATATAAATCAAAGTTGTTGTTGTTGTTATTCCCGATCAATCGTCCTCTCCCTCCGACCACCCCACCTCCTATTCCTGCTTAACCATCCCACAGCGTCCCTCTTGCTCCTCTCTTCACCGTCGCACACACCGTGGCAAATGCTGGAAGTTGTCCGACAGCACCCACCCTGACTGTCCTATCCCCCACTCCCTCTCATCTCTCACAATCCTCTATCACCAACTGTCCACTCTGCATCGGTCTGCAAAATGTCCACTCCCTTTCCAGTAAGACACTCACCATCAATGAAAACAACATCCTCCCCCTGACCAAGACCTGAGTTACCACAGGCGATACTTTCCCTCTGATTAAGGCCACACCACCCAGCTACACCCTTCACCAAACCCCACAGGCTAACCGCTATGGTGGCGGTTTGATTCTCATCTCTCAGTCCACCCTTGGCCTGTCCCCTTGCTCCTCTGGAACCTTTCCTTCCTTCGATCACCCCACTCTCTACCACCCCTCCAGTCCCTCCCTCAAAATCCTCCTTCTCTATTGTCCCCCAAGCCCTTCCCCACCTTCCTCTCGAACATCTCCACCCTCCTGTCTTCCCTCCTTTTGCTTTGAACACCTCCTCATCTTGGGCTATTTCAACCTCTATTTCACCCCCTCCTGCTCTAACCCCAATGACTTCTCCTCCTTCACCTCCCTTAATCTCTCCCTCCATATCCTCTCCACCACCAACATCACCCACTTCACCTGGGCTTCGCTGTTTCGGATATCACCATAACTGACAAAGTCTTCTCGGACTACCACTTAATCTCTCTTAACACCTCTGTACCCCTCTAAACCCTCTACCATCACCTACCAGCGGTGGAAAAAAGTCTTCCCTTCTCCTTCTCTGCTGCCCCAGAGTTGTCTGAACTCCTCTGGCCCTCACTAACTAACCTACCTTCCTCGTTATTTTTTCTCCACAAATCCCTCTCCTCCATCCTCGCCCACCTCATCTCCATTGCCCGCCTCACCTCCCGAACTGCCTCTTACTCCTGTAAATCCCCCTGGTACACCAGCCATCTCCGAACCCTCAAGGCACAAGTGCGAGCTACCAAACGTGCCTGGACCAAATCCAAACTAATGGTCCATCAGCAGATTTGGCTGGATCACACTGAGACCTACTGCTCTGACCTTGCCTCTGCCAAGTCCTTCTACTACTCCAGGTTAATCTTGGAGGCCGGGGATAACGCTGGGCTCCTCTTTTTCACCACAAACCATCTTCTCCATCCACCCTCACATGCCTCACCCATCCTATCCTGCAACTCCAATTACGAGGTGATGCTGCACCTCCTTGAATCAAAAATTGAGGCGATCAGCCACCTCTACCCCATCCACCACTAACCTCCATTACCTCTCCCTCAGGATCCAACCCCCCCTTTCACCCCCCATTACACATCTTTGACTCTATCTGTCCCCTCACACTCTCTGCTCTCATCTGACAAATTAAATCCACCACCTGCTCCCTCGATCCCATCACCACCTCTCTCCTCATCTCCCAACTCCAGCTCCTAGCAGCCCTTCTAACTGACATTATCAACCTCCCCCTATTCACCGGCACTGTTCCCACTCCTCAAAAAACAACTGTCATCATCCCATAATGAAAAAACCTTCACTGGACGCATCCCTACTCTCCACCTACCACCCCATCTCCAACCTCCCATTCCTCTCTAAGGCCCTGGAATGATTGTTGCTTCCCAGCTTCGCTCCTTTATCTCTTGCCATTCCCCCTTTAAACACCTACAATCCAGCTACTCATAGCACGGATACAGCTCTGGTCAAAGTCTCTAAACACATTTTCAACTTCTGTGATTATGGCTCTCTCTGTCTCCTTGTCCTCCTTGCCCTCTCTGATGCCTTTGACACTGTCGAACACAATCTTCTACTCCGCCTCTCCTCCCAGATCAATCCTCACAGACTTGCCCATGCCTGGCTCGACTCCTAGCTTTTTCACCGTTTCCACTTTGTCACCACCAACGGCTTCTCTTCCAGCCCCCACATTGTCACCTGTGGCAACCCCAGGTCCTTGGCCCCCTACTTTTTAATATCTATATGCTCCACCTTGGCTACATCATCCGCAGACATGGGGTCAACTTCTATATGTAAGAGCAAGACACCCAACTCTATCATTCTGCCTCTATCCTCAATTTGAGGACTACTGCTGTCCTGACAGAGTGCCTGTCAGACATCAAGTCCTGGATGAGAGCTGACTTTCTACAGTTGGACATCAACAAGACTGAGGCCTTCCTGATTGGCTTGCTCCAGTGCCTTCGCACATCAGGTACTGGCAGCATCAACCTCCATGGTTGCACACTCAACCTTACCAAGCCAGTCAGGAACCTTGGTGTCGTGTTCGATCCTCAACTGTCTTTTCTTCCGCACATCCAAGCCATGGACCACTTTGCCTTCCCTCACCTCCGCAATATTGCCCGACTCTGCCACTACCTCACCCCTCAGGCTGCTGCATCACATCCAAACTCAACTACATCAGATTGTCGGCCTTCCCAATTCCTCCCTCCATAGGCTGGAGTTAATCCAGAGCTCTGCGGCCAGTGTTCTCTACCGCTCCAAGCTTTGTGATCCCATCTTCCGCATCCTCGCCCGAGTCCATTTGCTCCCCATCACCCAAGGATTCAATTCAAGATCCTGGTTTTCACATTCAAAGCCCTCCATGGCCTCGCCCCACCCTACCTCTGTGACCTCCTAATCCCCTACCAACCATCCTGCCCCCTCCGCTCAACAGGCTCAGGCCTGCTCCCCTGACCAGTGGTGAGCAAGCCTTCAGCCACTCTGCCCTTAACCTCTGGAAATCCACCCCACAGACCCTCTGCCTCGCCCTTTCCCTAGCTTCCTTCAATCCCACCTCAAGACCCTCCTCTTCGACAGTTCCATCGGTCACCCAAATCCCCCCCTTCCCTCCACCCTTCCCTTCCAAGACCTCAGCTCGGGTGTGAAACAATGACTGTCCAGCGTCTTGGGATGTCCTCCTGATGTGAAAGGCGCTGTACAAGTGTAGTTTTGTTGTTGCTGCTGTTGTTGTTGTTCCTCTTGGATGAAATGGACACTCCTTTTAAAGGGTTTTGTGTGCATCCTAGAATCCTTTCCTGAATAATCTCTGATAAATTGCTGAGATCTCATCCAATGGATTAAACATTGTAAAAATGAACTGAATTTTTACACTCTGCTTTTAGCCTAGCAACATCTCTCGTCTCCCTGGCCAACAATTCTCTGCTCCAAGCTGGCTTCACACAGCTTCTTCTCCAGTTTCACCGAGTACTCTGCTCCTAGAAGTGCTTAACCACACATTTAAAAGAGCAAAGGAAGACTTTTGTAATTTATTTTACAGTTAAATATTAAAAATAGCACAGTTCCTGAGCACTAATAATCAGGTTTGTGTAAGATTACTAGCTGCCAGCAAATATAAGATAATATATGGAGATTTGTTTAAAAATATATCAGCACTCCAACACTAACCTTGTAAGTAAACACATCAAACAGTCTATCACAGCAACAAAGAGTAGAAGGTCACAGGTTTGATTACTAACCTGTCCTGTGTTTAATCATCTAGGTTGAACTTCCATAATATATGAGGGCAGTTGTCCAGTTTTTGTCAGTATCTTTGAGAGAGTTTAACAAGTAAGAGGAACAGCGTATGGAACTGCAAGTACTGTTACTGTGAGCTGCCAGCATAGAATATGCTGTGATAGCTCTTGTGTTAATTAAAGTTTAATATAGCAAGTTTAATATAACAATATATTTTCATGCTTTTCACTACTGCTGTGCTGTATTGCAATGAAATTATATAATTGTAAGACATACTATAAAATGTTCCGCCTTTGAGGAAAGTTGGTAACCTGTAGGTCCAGAAAGGTTTTCCAAGCAATGTTGCATCCTGTCCTATACCAGACCAGTTTTGTGATTGACAGCTTTCCATAAGGATTTGAAATATTCAATTACATGGATGACTATTGCTTTATTTCACTTGATGTTCAAAGCAAAAAGAAACATTTCAGAGAGAAATTTCACACATGTTACCAGCACACTGTAGGTAGTTAAGGTGGAAAAATGTCATGCACTAATTTAACCTTAAAATGGTACTGCCCATCTCCATCTTTCCACTGAATCGCTCAGAAAAAATGCAATCAATTTTAAATTCCTACGCCAGCAGAGTAAAACCTGGAGGGTGTGATAACTTTAAAATGTTTGTTTTGGAGTCTGAAACTTTCCAGGAAATATTCCACCTGCTCCAGATTTTCTCTATTAATGCAGCCTGCTTCCTACCTCTATGACCTGATAACCCCAAATCAACCTGTCCTTTCCCTCTACTCAGCAGGCTGTGACCTGCTCCACATCTCATAGCTGCCAACCTTTTTTTAACAAAAAAAATACTCCTGAAAGCTAAAAACAGTATTTTGTAGTAAAAAAAAGTATTTTCCCCAGAACCTACCGGTACTTAACAAAAATATTACAGCGCGAAAAGATGCCAAGTAAAATGGGACTTTAAAATCCCCTGTGTGGCAAAAATTGCGTTAAGAGGGAGGTCCCTACTATGTTTCCGTATATGAAAAAAATTGTTCCCAATATTGCCTTGCGACTAGCCTAGTGCCTAGCGCTAACATTTACAGTGTATCAGTGACAGCAGAAGGTAGGTAGCACTGCTATTGAAGGCAGGGAGAGAGAGTTAAAGAGAAAGAGACTGAGACAGAGAGAGACTGTGAGTGAGATTGTGACAGCCAGAGACTCAAACAGAGGAGAGACAGAGACAGACAGAGAGAGAGATACAGAGAGAGACACAGAGAGAGAAAGAGAGAGCGCGCGACCCAGACAGACAGAGAGAGGGAAAGAGACACGGAAAGAGAGAGAGAGAAAGAGACACACAGAGAGACACACAGAGGGAGACTGAAACAGAGTGAAGGAGAGACAGACAGACAGGACAGAGCATGGAATTTCCAAAATTTGGATTTGACCAAAAAACGTATTTTAACAAGAAAAATCGTACTGCTGTATTTACTTCAATTTATCGTACTAAATATGGCAAAAACGTACTGGTTGGCAGCTCTGACATCTTCTACCCCGGCCTGCACCAGCTTTGGCCTCCCGGCATCCACCCGGCACTGCATCCCAAAATTTGTTTGCCTCCCTCCCACTTTCCCTCCCTCCCACTTTCCCTCCCTTACCTCCTCCAAACCCTTTTCTTCGACCATGCATCTGCCACTCTCCTACCACCACCTCCCTCTCTCCACCTCTCCTAATCCCAAGGCTGCTCGGGACCAAATCCCTGACTTTCCAGCACCTTGGGTCATCCCCTCGCCATGAAAGGTGCTACGCAAGTGTAATTTGTTGTTATTATTTCAGAGCATCTAACATCAGACAAAATGTTGAGCTCAGTCTTAACCTTGACGTTGGTTTCTTCTAGTTGTAACAAATATAATTAA
The DNA here is from genome assembly GCA_035084275.1 of Hydrolagus colliei. NCBI lineage: Eukaryota > Metazoa > Chordata > Chondrichthyes > Chimaeriformes > Chimaeridae > Hydrolagus > Hydrolagus colliei. The sequence goes on from CM068742.1 coordinate 67,864,196, forward strand.
AGAAAACTGGCTTCAAAACAAAGGCTGCAGTTTAATAATGTGCCAAATGCTGAACGTTTGGAAATGCTGCATAGATTAAATAAACGTAGACTCAGTTAGAATTTTTGCCCAAAAGTTATTTGTCTATGTTATTTAAATAATGAAGTATATATAACTGCTTTGGCATTGTGAATTAGCCAAATACGGTATAGAGAACATAGTTCACTGAATGTGTTTATGACTTTAACAAATTAGTAATATCCATGGTCTGATTCACAATTTGGTCGATATTATTCAGTATTCAATAACTGCTAATAACTAATTGTGTTATTCTAATGATCAATATGTCAACAAGCTCAGTTGGTAACACTCTCACCCCTGAGTCAGAAGGATATGGGGTACAAGCCCCATGTCACGATTTTGAGCTTTTAGTCTATGCTGACACTCTTTAGGCCGTGGCGGCCTGAAATATTGGAGGTTCTGTCATTCAGATTGACATTAAAGATTCCACAGAACTATTCAAAAAAAGAAAATTTTATGTCAGGACTCCTGGTTGAAAATCCCCCCCATAAAATTAGCCATTTACTTCATGGTTGTTAAATGGGAAAGTTGTGTACAGATTAGCTACTATATTCACCTACAAATACTGTATATAGAAGTACACAGTAATACTGTACTGATTCACCATGGTGAAAAATTAGTTATTATCTTTGCTTTCATAATAACACACATTTTTTTAAATTATCTAATTCTGCAAAGCATTTGAGACATTTCTTTAACATGAAAGGTGGTTTAATTATCGAAGATGTGGCTCAATCCATCATTGAAATAAAAACACTTTGGAAAACAAATATATCCGGGGTGCAGAAGCCTTTTGTTATTGCATTAATCTCATCCTTCCAGAATATTCTAGATCCTGTCTTTCCATCACGACATTAAGCTGTTTTCAAATGAGAACAGTGATCTGGCCTCAACCACCCTTCCCAAAAACGTAATGCTTGTTTGCAAAGTTGGGTGAGAGGTCAAACAATAGCTTGTGATATATTTGAGGAAGCCTAAGTCATCACCATGAGAATTAATGAAACCCATTGTGGTCGAGTGAGGAACTATGGAGAGAATGTGCAACCACACTGGGCAACTCACACCAGAGGAAATAAACAAATACCAATGGACAGACGCACCACTGGAAATAAAACAGTCCTCCTGAAGCCCAATGATCCACAGAGCCAAGCAATCATTACATCTCAATACAATTAAAGGTGGAATTGTATAGGACTCACATGGAAGGATTTACCTTGAAATGATGCCATTGCACACTTAGCTGAAGATGTCACCATGTACTGAGGATCCAGATCAGATAAGAACCCGTTTGTTCATCGGCGTTACCAACTATCTTCATCAAAATTCACTTGAATTGCCGTCTGCTGAAGACTGACTTTAAAAGGTCTTACTGTACAGTCGCTTTATGATATCATCAAAACATCAAAGCAAAAAGCTTCTATTGGTTACAGATGCTTGCATGTTAATGATAACAGATGGCTACATAAAACCTCTTTCGAAAAGAACTGCAGGGTGCTACAGGCTCTCTTTCCAATACGGTGGTTGCCACTTTCTATCAGATTCAAACCACTTTTAACAGGATCACAAGTCAGACTGCACTGCCAAACAGAGACAGGAGAAGAAAAAAATGTGCCAAGTATGCAATGTACAGGTTGCATAAAAAAGACTGAATATAGCAGAGCAGTGAGTGTAACTTCATGCTTGAGAAAGTAAATGAAAGAAGTAAAACAGTCTCATTATGGGCATGAATCCAACAGTGGAGGTAAGGACCTTGAGCAAACAATGAGCTCATACTTACCATACCATATTGTTATGCAATTTCTCACCACAATGTTAATGGAAATTACTGTGATATTTTATAACACATAGGATAGAATGGCAAGGAAGGAAAAACAAATGGCAAAACCCCCTCTAAATCCCAAAAGTATTCTATTAAACCATCCAAATGTTACAATAATATCCTCCCCAAACATGAGCCAGGTGCTGACATCCATTAACGCAAGCAACAAAATTGTTATGTGAAAGAAAGAGGCTTTGCACAAGCGCAGTTACACATCAAACTCCCTATCACCTTGCTTTCCTCTGACTCTAGCATGAACATGGATGCTGAAGTAAACTCTTTTATTACATTGACAAACACTGACAGGATCAACCTCTGAGATGAGGTTCTCAACAGTCAAAATAGCCTGCGGCTGTACATGGTCATTAAAGCTGGCTATTGGCAAGGTGTTGAAAGATAAGATGGTATGCATGGAACTATACCCCAATAAAAAGTGAGACCAGTGAGCAAAGGGGGAGTAAAACAAAAATTACACGGAGTGGGCTGGAGAGATCTCTGCCACAATTCTTAATGGTGACTGCTGAGAAGCCATGTCCTTGATGGCACTCCTAGTTCAAGGATAAAGTTAGTGGGAAGCCATAACTTTCCTTTCTTTACAAAATGTCAGTGTTCAGCATGTGAGCAGTTGCAGACTATAACCTGCAAGAAAAGTCCCAGCTTCTCAAAGAACAGAGTTATCATTGAGAATAGTGTTGGGAGGGGGCAGGAAACTGCCTGCAAGTCATTCAGTGAGATAAATATCAAACATAGACCATAAATGTGACCCCAGGCATTGATGTACATCTTAAGAAATAGAAACACAATATCTTAATTTTATTCAAATTAGATTGTAATATTATCACTAGATACTTTGTTGACTTTGTAGAAACTATTACACTTTGAGCTACTATTCTTCATCAATGTTAGATGAAATCCAAGTAAATACACCATTTGTTTATGATAAATGTTCAGTGGTTTGGTTACAATGGAAGTAGTAAGTATATCTGAGGCTGGTTTGCATTAGATTTGCTAATAGTTCCAAGATGTATTAACTTCAATGATTTTGAAAACCTCATTTCAGAGCTTGTAGCAGAATGGTCAATACAGTTAAGCCTGTTGTTAAGGAAACAGTCAAATGATTCCTAAAGGGAAATGTGGATGTGAAAATCACAATGTTATTTAATAGAATTGGAGCGGAAAAATTCCACCTGGGTCTAGATTTACTTTATGTGGCATTTCAGAGTGTCCAAATTTGGTGATTTAAAAACTTTTTAAACATTACAATTATTATTATTAATTTTAAAGCTTGTTTTATGCAAATTTCCCTTAAGAATTACAGAAAACCAACTTATAAGTTAAGACTGAGTTCAACAATTTGCTGTATTCCGGATGCTCTAAAATCTTAGATAAAATAGGGAGATTCTAGACCTAGGTGGAATTTCTTCCTGATCTGTTAGTTAGCACACTGGAGGCCCAAACGTCTGCCCAGTATTAGCCGGTAAGGCTATTTGATCTTAAAATTTAAAATTCACAGACAATTGTCGAAAATACAGTCTAATTTGGAAACCGTCTTGCCACAGTTTTTGAAAAGAATTAGCTTCCAAATTAAGACAGTCAGAGGTTTTTTCACAATTCTGTACAATCTTAAATATTAAAACAAAATGATCTTGCAGACTAAAACAATGTGGAATTTCTGGCTTCAAACCTGTTGTAAAACTTCACAAAAGTCAATTCTGTTGCGCTGGCAAGACCTGGCAGGCAGAGCAGAGAAACATGTTTGTCTCAACGATATATTGTTGATGAAGAGGCATTCACTCTCAGCACTGAATGAAAAATAAAAAAAATAATCCTCTAAAATTAATGGGCATTATGTATAGGAATATAGGAACAGTGACAAATAGCAAATGTTTCATGCCACATCCAGTTGTACATGTTTTATTTTGTGGTGTGTGATTCCAACACTAGTGGATGCCTAAAGCTGGTTCGACATTGAACTTCACCAACAAAACCAGTGTTGTTGGAATAAAAGTTTTGACTCTGAATGTATATTGGCAAGTCTCATCATTACTGACACAAGGGGGTCAGATTGTCTCCTAAGGTATGATAGATTTCTATGAATTGAGTCTTGTGCATCTCAAGAAAAGATTTATAAGGGAATCTGAAAGCAATGACCATTCAATTGTTGTGCATTGTCTTTAGTGCTATTTGTCACTGTTCCTATAAGTGTAACATTAACATGCTGTCACCAAATTACATGTTGGAGAACAGAATTTCCCCAAGCTAAAAAGTAGACAAACACTTTGGTAAAACTTTTATTTTATGGTTATTAATTCACTCCTCGATGCTAAAATTACAGGTTTTAGGAATTAAAATCTTATGGTTGGCAAATGTATCAGCCTCAGTGGTGTGAGTTTATTGTGTGTTGAGTTATTCTTTTAAATTCACTCAGGTATGTTTTAATATGTATAGATTTGCAGTTTCAGGGTCAATACAATGGAGAACAAGAATCAATTGTAAATCTGAATATGGTAGAAATTAGTTAAATGTGTGTGTGGAGGGGATGGGGTTGGTGGGGGTTGTGTGTTTGGGAGATGACAGATCATTATTTTATAAATGTTAAATGTGATTTCTTACCTGTAGAGTGCTGATATGAACTGGTGTTCCCGTTCCATTAACAGTATTCTTGGAAGAAGGTTTGACCCAGTTCCCAGATGCTTTGGCCTCTGCTGCAATGGCTTGTTCCTTAGTCTTCTGGCGATTTTGAATTCGGATTCTTTCAGCTTCGATTCTCTTTGGACTGTTGAGCATTACCTGCACCACAGCATATTCTACAAGTGATGCAAACCCAAAGAGGAGGCAAGCAATGAGCCAGACATCTAAGGCTTTCACATAGGAAACTTTGGGCAGCTCTGCAGCAAGAGATGTGCATTCGGATGACAAGCTGAGCACTGAGAATATACCTGGGTGAAATAAATGGGCAAATTAACAGCTGAATAATTTGATCAATCAATCAAAACTTACATTTATATAGCGCCTTTCACATCGAGAGGATGTCCCAAGGCACTGTACAGTTAGGTAGGAACAAGAGCAGTGGGGGAGGGGTCGGGGCAGGATGAAGAAGAGTCGGAAAATTGACTGTATATTTGTGGGCGAAACGTGGCAGCCAAATTGCATACAGCAGTGTCCCACAAACAGTCATGGAAGTCATTTGATGACAAATATCAGAAGCATTTCATTCCAGAAACTTACTGCAGTGGTGTTTATTGTTGATTAACACAGACAATTTTTCAACCCTCGATCTATCAATTTATTTTGGTCAACCAAGAGTCTGACACATGTGGAAACCAATAAACATGATCAAGAGTATCCAAACCAAACTGCTGAGAGTTCCACATGTACATGGGAAGTTCTGCTTTGGGGAAATGGACTGTGCAACTTCTTAAGAGTGTTGGGAAAAATCCATCATATTTGGACTTTCTGACAATGGAGGCACAAGATACAAATCCCAAATGTAATTCAGCAATGGCTCTCTTGATGTGGTAACCATCTTCATAGCCAGAATCATAGAACCTCCAATGTGGCATTACCAATGCTGCCATCTTGAGTAAAACAGTAATTTCCTGTAATATCAGTAAATCTCAATCTCGTGCTCAGACACATTTAATTGATTTCCACTGGGTGGTGGTGGGGGCGGGGTGGGGGGGTTGTGAGGAGACTCACTAACTGGAAATTCACAACACAAACTGCAAATTACAAATTTCTCACCTTCAAAATGAAATGAATACGGCCTTTCTACACTCCTGACAACATACATAAGTTACAATTTCATATATTGTTCTATCACAATTGGAAAAGAGTGCTCCTTTGATTTCTGATATGGCAATCATACAGGTTGATTGTTTTGGCAATTCTGGCACTGTCCAGCGCTTTGGGACATCCTACTGACGTGAAAGGCACTCTCTAAATGTAATTTTATTGTTGTACACTGTCCAGACAATGGACAATGAGATTTGAAAATTTCTATCAGAAAATGCGTCTCAAGGTGTGAACGGTGGGCTCTGGCCTGCTCCATGTCGACCAACTCACCCACCATTGGTGGGCAAGCCTTCAGACACTCTGCCCCAACCTTTCGAATTCCATCCCGCAATCCCTCCATTTCACTCCCTCCCTAGCCTCCTTCAAGTCCCAGCTCAAGACCCTCCTCTTGGACTGTGCCATTGGCCTCTCCTTCTTCCCTCCAACCTCCCTGAACCCGACCCCAGCATGGGTCCGAAACACTGACTGTCTAGTGGGGTGGAGGAAACAATTAATGAGTATTAGACCAAACTAAAAATAGGTGTGCATAGAATTTAGGTGAGGATAGATTGTGTTCATTGCTTTACAATAATCATATTGTTAATTTATACTCTTTACTAAGCTTACCAGAAAGTTCCCATTTGAATGAGATACTAGAGGTAGCTAGTACTTGTTGAACTATAATTGATTTACTGCCTTCAGCAGGGATAGAAAACAATTAAAAGCGCATTAGTGTGATATCCTAGTAATATAAGGAGTGTGTGGGCTGCTTTATTTTCTCACTTTAAGTTTAATTAATAATGGTCTGTACTGTAGCAGGAAATTAAAAGAAAAGGTCAATTTGAAGAACATGATTAGACACTGAGCCCCTTAATCACCCAGTTATCAGTCCAAAACAGAGAAAAAATGGGATTCAATTTGACCAAAGTTCCTTTATGACTCACTGGCTCAAGCTTTCGTAAAACAATACTTGAATGCCATCACTGCCACTGACCTGCTGTGGGGGCGGGGGGGAGGTGAGGGTAGGGGTTTTGGGGTACACCCTTCCGTAGAAACCCTATGGAATGTTTATTATTCCCACTCAAGACAGCTCAACTCAGAGGTTTGGAGCCAAGCTCTTATGAGAAGAAATGATGTATAAGAACCCTTGTAAAAAAGTACCATGGTAATGGTGGTAGTACTATGGTACTACCACCATTACCATGGTACTACCACCATTACCATGGTACTTTTTTACATGGGAACATAGTTCATGTTGCAGGTATTCTTTCTGTGCTTATGGTGTTTGGGCTTTTGTTTAACCCCAATGTTTAGTTCAAACTTTACATTAGATAACATCCTGAAGGAAGGTGCTTTGCAATACCCCATCAATAATTGGAGCTTCACAGCTGATTTGCCAAAAGATGGTTATTTACTGAGTTAATGGATGAGAACATCTTATTTCCACTGGTCCAGCAAATCACACAGCTCAATGACGCAGACTATAATTTACCAGCAGCAATGACGAAGTTTGTCTGATCCAGCCAAAGGCTGTAATTTTACCAATCTTCAGAGAACTATTCCTAGTATGCAAATAATCTAAAATAGTGCAAGACAACCTTGAATGGAGAGAATCGGGACAATAAGATCACTGTACTATTGTGAGCTGTGGTTGAGCCACAGCTTAAATAAAACCAGGACATGAGACAAACTAGTTGTGATACACATTAATCCCTCTCTTTTATACTATTGTTTCTTGTTTGTCCTAAACATAATTTATTCAATCACTGCGATTGCATTCTGTAATAGCTCTTAACGTTTCAACCGCCTGAATGTCAATGCTATTTCCGATTACCTAGAGGCACTCTTGCAGCACTTGCATCAGGGTTAATCCAAAAGGACAGCCACGAAAGGACAACTATTAGCAGCGTTGGAGCATAAACACCCATCAAGTAAAATCCAACCAGTCTTCTCAGGGTAAATATCACTTCCACGCAGGTGTAATATCCTTTTCAAGAAGAAAAATGAAAATATAATTTTCTACACAAAAGAATGGGAATGCAATACATTTTCTAAAAGATAAATAGACTGAGTAAGTCACAAATATTGACCAACAGGAATGAAAGCTTGGCATTCACTGTGAGTGAAATGCACCTGTTTATTCTCCCACTAATACTCATTTATGGAACAGGAGATCTAATTTAAACTCAAATTATGAAATATCTAATCTGGAAGAGGCTGCGCATGAATCTGCATTAACTGCATTAGATGTGAAACGTGTCTGAATGAGGGCTAATCCTTGCATTTTACATAGTGATTTTCACATCAAGAGAACATCTCAAGGTGCTTCAGGTGACATGTTGTAAAATGCAGAATGTGTATTCCATAGTGTTCTTGACCCCTCCCAAAGTGAACCAAACCCAGGAGGAATGCCCCAGTTTTGATCCCTGATCCTGTGCTGAATTAGCAGGTACCAACATGGAGAATGGTTCTTTGGCCTCTACTCTTTACAAATATCAGCTAGGGTTCTGAGAACTCTTCCCAATCAAATACCCCTGGTAGAAAGTACATTGTGGGTATAATAGGTGAGCAATGGATAAGATTTGGGTATAATTTCACCCATGGTCAAATAGTCTGACCACTATTCATTGTCTGGTTTACACAATGAAGAATGTCCAAATGGGTGAGACCAGCTTCAGTCACCGTATTCAGTAGATGAGTGGGGAAAAACGAAGAAAAATGCACATCAATGTAGGAAACGGTAGGAGATTATTCCACTTTGTTTGCTAATGTTAGTAAATAGTTAGACTGGAATAAATAGCTGCACAAAATACAACATCTCCTGGAACAAATTAGTTATGGGAACAACCTAAGCCTTTAAAACAGGCATAAAAGAGGTTGATGATTTTTTTTTAAATAGACACTTATGTATGATTGAGACTCCATTAAAAGTGACTGAATAATCTTTGGACTTCTGCTCAGATGGGGAACATTTTGAGTGGTGGGTTAGTGCCTCCATATTTAACATTCTGATATAACTCATGATATAATGTTGCCTCACAAACACTGTAGTTCACAGCTATTTTGTATTGTTCATTTATAATGGCTATTTATGAGATTTTAATTTTGCCACCAATATTGTAAATATTCCTAGGGGATGAAAAAAATGCACACACCATAAAACTGTAGATGCAGGCATTTTTTATATTATTGTTTTATATTACTGTTCATTTAAAATATTATTTAATTAGAGTCAGTTATTGTTTAATTTTAGGGAATATCCATGTTTTACCCGGGAACACACATGGTGAACCTCAAAACTAGATTAATTTGACCTATTTCTGCACTGTTGTCTATGACCCATATCTTTGTCAAAACAACATATAAGCCTTTTAAATAGGACAATACAGTACAATTTACATTTATATTCATGTTGGGAGTACATCTCAAAGCCTTTATTTCTTGAAACATTGCAAATATTTTACAGAGACTTGAAAGCATTTTATCATGACATTACCAACAGGGCAGAGAGAGGGAGGGAGGAGTGAAGGGAGCTGACCGTATGTATAGTTGAAGAGGTAGATTTTTAGGAGGTTTTTAAAGACAGATGTGGGAATGGGGGGTGGGGGTTGGGGGTGGTGGGGAATGAGGTGGAGATGTTTAGAGAGGGGGAACCAGAGGTTAGGTGTATAATAGCTGAAGGCTTAGCCTATAAAAAAGTTGTGACAAAGGAAATTATCATAACATTAATTTTAAAACTTCTTACCTGTGCCTTTATAATATTTTGTGCAGTTCCCATATTCAATATCCTCCTGTTTGATATCAAACTGTGGTAATGCAATCTCCTCCATTTGAACAGGGTCTTTAGCCTGCCAGATGAACCGAAGATCATCTGTGGTATAACCAACTGCAATAGGAAGAGGATGGTAGCACAAATTCATTAAAGAGGGGGTCAGAGATCTACGGCAGGAAATCATAACCTTAGCATTGAGACCATGGCTTCAAAATTCAAGATCATATAGATTCTTGGAAAATTGTTGAATTGAATTTTAATTTGGAAGTCTATTTTCCCTCAGTTGTTTTGGAGAACTTAATGAAATTGATCTCAAATGAAGTCTGAATTTAAGAATTTTCAAAATTCTGCTTAATTTTAATTTTTACAAAAGTATTTAGGATAAGACTGTGAAATGTTTCAACCTTGGGTTTCTCCAGTACTTTTAGCTAATCATTCACAATGTTGTAGACACATTGACATACTGTACCTTCTTTATATTTTCTATCAATTTTCTATCAATAAAATATTTTAAATTAACTCCACCAGTTATCCTTATACTGTACAGAACCGTTAAATTGTGCCTGACCATCTTCCTGCAGTATTTGCCTCCAGTATCATAACATCTAACATTAAAAGCCACATTACTGTAGACTGTTTAATATGTTAGTTGGGCAGACAACCCTTTCTCAATATTTTTTGGTACCAGGAAGATTAGATTATTTGTAACTCAAGACATTTCTCTATTTCCTTTACACCAGCTACAGTTGTCTGTAATCAACTAATGCAACTATCTCACACAACCTTTATCTGGCTATCTGTCTGCTTATCAGATATCAGTGTAAACCATCAGGAAACGTACAACTTTCCAATTGCATCTTGCAGCGCTGTGTGTCCATGGGAAATAGAGTCAAATCGAGTGGGCACGAAAGAGTTACAGACAGCCTGAAATGTGAAACAAAAGGAAAAATCAAACAATTTTAAAAACATTTATAAACGTTGAAGAACTTTGAGCAAATACTTCCACTGTGTTAAAAAAGAGGAATTCCCCTTTTTGTGGATCCGAATTTATCTTACCTCATGCTGACCAGCACATCACCAGAGCGGAAGATGAAAAGCAAGATGTTCTCTTGCGTGACATCGTGAAAGTTGGCGTTCTTTTCGTTTGCAAAAAACAAATCTGGTTTCCACAAACACTTGAACATTTTTGGATCCACAGTCAGTGAATCTGATCCTTTGTAGTCATTTGGCAGCTTGAGTCTGGGGTCGTTCCACTTCTGTCTGAGGAAGATATTAATCCTATAATCCTATCAACACAACAGTTGAAGACAGGTAAATTTTTCATGAAAAGCACAGAACAAACAGAGAATTTAACACAATTCCATTTCCGTAATTAAATGTTTCTGTTCCCTGATGGGAATTTATAATTTATAATAAATAATCCTTATAATTGACATAGCATCTCCAAACTCTTCAAGGGATTTACTGTAGAGTGAATTATTTTAGTGGGCAAACCTGACAGCTAATTTGAACACAGCAATGTGCCATAAACAGAAAGTGAATAACTTTTTTTTGGTTAGGGAGAGACTAGTTGGCCAGGAAGCAGGGAGAAACTCCCCTCTCTTTTAAAATAATCTTTAATATCTTTAGTTGGATCTTTAATATCTACCTGGACAGGTTTAATGTCTCATCCGAAGCACAGCACCTTGAACAATGCAGCATACCCCAGCACTGCACTGCAGTGTCAGCTATATTTAGTATACTGTATTCGAAAAGCAAAAGTCAATTACAGGAAAAAATAATATTTTCTATTTTTGACCCTTTTTGTTTTATTCCTTTCTCATAATAATCATTGCATTTGATATAATTTTGAAAAGTCTCTAAGTGCCTCACAGTGGATTTATTTTCAAATGCAGTAATTGCGTATTTGGAGGTAAAAGTTGCAGTCAATTTGTGCAAACCAGAATCCCACAATGCATCATCAAGTAAAATGGTAAAATTATCTAGAGAAACACATGTTTTGACTAGTTTTGTGAAAGATTAATATTCACCTGAAAAGTTAGAGAGGACCTTAGTTTAATATCTCATCCGAAAGAAGATACCACCAAAAATGTGATATGCACTTACAACAACAACAACAAAATTGCACTTATATAGTGCTTTTCATGTCGGTAGGACGTCCCAAAGCGCTGAACAGTCTGGTCGGGACCCGAGCGGGCGGAAGGGGTGGGTGGAGGGTCGAAGTAGGGGAAGGGGAAAGAGAGTGGGAGAGGGGGAAGAGTTAGTGGGGCAGTCGAAAGCGCGGTCGAAGAGGAAGGTTTTGAGACCAGCCTTGAAAGAGGAAAGGGGAGTGGCTGCGGGATGGAGTTCCATCGTGTGGGAACAGAGAGGCTGAAAGCCCAGCCACCGATGGTTGGGTGGTTAGGGTGGTGGACACGGAGTCTGCTGAATGGAGGCTGTGGGCAGGCTGATAGGGAGACAGTAGGTCAGAGAGATAGGTGGGGGCAAAGCCATAAGTGGCCTTGAAAGTGAGAACAAGGATCTTGAATTCGATCCTCTGGGTGATGGGAAGCCAGTGGAGACGGGCGAGGGTGGGAGTGATTAGAACTTAGTACTGCACTGGCGTGCCTATTTATTTTGTGTCAGTTTGGTGTTTGGAATACCATTGTAAACTGAGGCTTGAACTCACCACCTTCTGACAAATACAAGAGATAGCTTACAGCTAAGCCAACTTGACACTTTTGCATAAGACTCTGGTTTAAGTAGTTCTGCATGTTTCGCCCACTAAAAAATATACAGTTAATTAACTTTACAGTATATTCTGTGAAGCGCTTTAAGACATCTCAAAGATGTGATGAGGCATTATATCAAATGCAAGAATTATTATTACATTATTATATAACCCACTTCACAGCTTGTAAAGTGGCACTGATGGCTGGCTTCAGGGTTGGGAGCAAAAAAATTAGAGCCACAATATGGGGAAACAAGATGGTGAGGCCAATTTTGACAATAGACCTTGGACTCAACCATTATGCAGGGTGACGAGGGCATGCTTGCACATAAGTGCAAAAATGCAAGGTTTAATAATCGATCCCACAACTCAATTTTACAATTATTAAATCGCTTACAAAGCATCACATTGTAAAAATTACATTCATTGCTACATTTACCATCTTTGAATATGGAAAATACAATGCAAGATAGCATTAAGCACTGGCATTGCCAAAGAGGAAACATGTCAAGCTGAACTAAAGCATTATACCCAGGTTTTTCATCCCATGATTTCTGAACTATTTGTATTTTGTCAAAAGACGTAAGTTTTGAAAAATGACGTGTTAATCTGAGTAAGATGTTTGGTTCCTTACTTAATCCAAACATACTTAATCCATCAGTACTAGCGTCCCATATGGCTAACCATGCAATGCTCCTGGCTACCCAATTCCCAAGAGGTCAAAATTTGTAAAACTACAACATCCAATCACCTCTTTGATCTTTTACAACAAAGACCACTCTGTATGAGATGGTTTCTCAAGAATTTCTGACTCGTCACACCACGTTATATGTGAAGCAAAAATCTGACGGCAGAGATATGGATAGCATTAATAAAAGTTAACATTTTAAACAGCTGTCACTAAGCTGTGAGCTGTGTTAGATCTCTCCTTGCACACACCCCGCTGCCACCAGCCCACAACATAAAAAAAAATAGCTTTAAAAAGCAAAACCTACAAAACATTTAAGCATGCTTCAAAAACAAACATCCAAGTAGAATTTACTACAATGATGAACTTGAAGCTTTGCTGAAATAATCGAGGGAAGGCACTTTAACCAACATATACGACTCACAGCCTCGTTCTGTCTACCTGACTGTCCTTAATTATGATCCATTTTACACCCTTGAGTGATCAGTGCATAATAGCATAATGAGATGACTGAAAATGTCTCCCTTCTATTGATTTTGACTTCATAATTTAAATGTTTATTAAATGACTGTTTGCTATTAAACATGCTGAGAATTCAAATAAATGTCTTGCTGAGTTATTTTATTATTAGTGACTCATCTGGTACAGTATTGTGGTGTGGGAATGGGGTCTGATCATTCAGCCACACCCAAAATAATTTCTGTTCTGACAATGAAATATGGCATAGGAAAACATGGAAAAATAGGGCCAATTCAACCCAGTTTATTAGCGTTAAATAATTTTATTAATGCAATGTCCAGCCCTATTATCATAACTCTTAATATCTCTACTACCCAAGTATCCACCTATCTGTTGTTTAGACATGTTTAGACATGTCAAGGGTGTTCACAAAGTTGTGTTAAACGTTTTTTTTCTTCCAATTAATTATTTCTGTTGCAAATAAATCAAGTGTGATTCCACTAACTTTCGCCTCAGTCCATCCGTGTAATGGAACATGATGCAACGAACATGGCAACGGATCATTTTGTGCCATTAAAATGGTGCTCACAGCTATCTTCTGGATATCTAAATGCAGTTAACACTTGTTCTGATCACAATTAACTACTACTAAATACAATTATTATTTTTACATATGTTTCAGTTGTTGGTAAGTGCATTATAGAAAAAAATACATGGGGGAAACAGCTTTGTGAACACGCTGTACAAGTTTCTGGGTGAGAGCACCTGCATCGTCAAAACCCTCTGTGTCAATAACCTCTTCCTGACCTCAGCTCTTACTGTCTTGGTTCTGATTTTAAGGTTAAGCCTCAGATAAAGCGCTTAATTTGAAAAATAGACTTGTAACCAGCAAAATTGTGCACAGAGCTGTCAAAAATGTCACGGGAGAACTCTGCATCTCCTGACTCAGCAGTGGAACATTTCTCTGTGTACAACTGGGTGGGTGAATGATTAGAGCCTGTCCCCAGTGACGATGGAAAAATTCTCCATGATTCACGATGCCAATAAAATGATTACTGTTATTAATTTGGATGTGGGAACTGAGATCAATGTCTGAATGGACTTCCAATTGGTTGCACATTCTATTGTCTGGGGAACTATCGGTTCGCTTGTCACAAATAAATATGTCACTCACTAAAATTAAACCAGGTAATATTACTGGCATGGTGCATGTTATAACTCTCCACTTATCAGTAAATTTACTGATTTTAGCCATCAGCACTGCAATTCAAAAATCCCATTAGAGTCTCATAGCTCCTAAGGCAGGTACCTTAACCAGTGAATGAAGAGTAATAAGATTTACTGCCAAGATTGATAACTAACAAGAGAGAAGTCAACCCAGTACGATTAACACCAAATAGTAGTGCACTAATGAAGATTTACAATTTGATTTGTAAAGACTCGGAAAATCTGTGAATTGGGAAAATCTAGGATTGGAAAAATATTGATTTGGGGCACAGAAGACATATCATTTGCACATTTTCACCCAATTGTAGGATAAAAATCATTTAAAAAGTAACAAAACGTGCAGTGTTACCACTGTGTTTCATTTTAATGCAGGAAGAGAAATTTTTTCTTCTTTGTTGCTACAACTGCACTTTTGTATCTGCATCAGTTGTACAAGGGCTTGGTTGGAGAAGTCATTTCACAGACGTTAATGAAGAATCTTAAATCCTAAACTTATTGGCTCAAGAGAAATATTCCATATTGTTTCGGACATTTCTGACCTTATGATATCACCAATGATAATTATCATATCAAGCACTGACTTCCCGCACACTGAGCATTTTACATTTTCACTGCGATGTTCACTCATTACGTTGGACTTACCATTGTGGTTTCCTGTATTGAGCCGAAACTGGCAATGAAAATATTTACTTGGACATCAACTGGAATGCCTACAAAACAAGCAGAAGATTTCCTGACATTCAAGGAATATACAATACAGTACTATGTTTACAATGAATAATCACATAGGGATATATTCTCCTCCATAGATTCCTTTTAGGATAGGTTTAAATCAAGGCATGGCTTTGATCCATGTGACATTTACTGATTTATTTACTGATTGAATGAATGTTCAGTCCTTTCTCTTAACTCAAAGTATCTTGAAATATTCATGTTGAACATTTTGATCAATGCATGTCGGGCCTATGGTAGCAATACAAGAACTCTCACTGTGTACTTTTGAGCTGCTGACCTTGCTTTAAGAACACAAGCTTCACTGTTGATTGCTTTATACTGCCATCAGATTTCCTTATTATATTAATAGTTTATGCCACGAGATTTCAGAGGCCCTGGAGTTTTTACAATATATGTTGAGTTTACTGAACTCTGAATTTGCTGTGCGCAATTGGCTGCTGCATTTCGCCCACAAATATACAGTGAATTCACTTTACAATATATTCTGTGAAGTGCTTTGAGACGTCTAGAATATGTGAAAAGCACTACATCAAATGCAAGGATTATTATTATAACTCAGATCTCACTCATCACTACCCTAAAAAGAAATGGTTATCCCTTGTTCTAATACACCCTGATATATTAAGCCTTTGAAACATCGTATATTGCTTGATGGTCCTGATTAATAAAGACATTTAAGTACCTCCAGACCACAGTTACTGACCTGTTAATAGTAATTTCAAATAATGTTTTATAAAATATTAATAATCCTTGGCTTTTGATACAGTGCCTGTAACTTTGTAACATGGCAAAGGATTGCACAGATAAATGTTGTACAGATTAGCAACTTCTAGCTCAGGGTTAAACCCCAGCTCGGGTCTGAAACACTGACTGTCCAGGGCTTTGGGACGTCCTCCCAACATGAAAAGTGCTATACAAATGTATTTCTGTTGTTGTTGTTGTCCACAAATACAGTCTAATCACTTTATAGTATATTCTGTGAAGCACTTTGAGATGTCTAGAAGACATGAAAAGCGCTATATCAAATACAAGGATTATTATTACAGTATATACAAATGTAATTTCTTGTTTTGAACAGTGATTATCATGAATTATAATTTGTTATTCCACGGGTACCGGTTATATTGATGTGGTCAAGGAAATTGATTGTTACAGTTCACTGAAAATAAAAATGAAGTTTATCATTAATTTACCATCACGTAATAGTTCAGATTGCACAGTGTGTTTAAAGTCTTTAAAATTGAATACACAGAATAAATCACACCCGACCTGGTCATCAAAGTACATAATGAGAGTTCTGCCCTTTACGAAACAAGAATTACCAGGAACCCAAGAGGTTGTATTATAAAGAAAATCTTATTTGTAATATTACCACATTTGTGCATAGTTACTGATTGTTCCTTCTCCGCAATCATGCCAACATCTTTTCCTTATTTGGGAATGTAGAACAAAGGGAGGATTGCTACAAATCCTATGGGGATCACTCTTTATTAGCTGGTCGGGAAATGCTCACTGAGCTGCCCAGGACGGAATCCCTTTCAGATATTTCTCTCTGTCACTGGCTCCCTCAGGGAAACCTGATGTCCAGCTGCCAGCTGAGCTGACCGTTCACATACAGGTCTTCTTGTGAAGAGTCGAAAACCTCTACAGTGTAGTTTCTGGGCAACCTGGGAACAACATACCAAGCTCACGGTGTCATCAGTGCATTCTTTGAACCAACATCTCACAATTTGTGTTAAGAAATAAAATAAATAAGACCTCTGATAATCCAAGTTATTTTGCCAGGACCATTTTGTTATAGGTGAAACATGCCCAAATATTATATCCAAGGTGTGTTTTCAAAGACTGGATTGAAAATAGTTGCAAACGCTTGTAATAATTTTTCTCATCAGCCGGTGGAGACAAGTAATAATATTTGCATTTGAAACACTGTTTTATTGTGTCAAAATATCTCAAAGACTTCCTTCACACAATGCATTTTTCTCAAATGTTGTGGTGTTGTCATACAGGTAAAGGCAATAACTAATCTAACTGTGAAATCAGGCATGTGAAGAACATTAGCCAGGACACCTGGAAAATGGTCTGCACTTCTGCTAAATGATGACATGGGATCTAAAACTGTACCTGGGTCAACAGAACAGGTGGGACCTTAATTAATGGTTCATCCAAAAGGCAAGTTCCAGACAAGCTGTTTTCTTCTCAACAGCCAGCTTTGCATAAAACCTTTTGAAACAAATTTTTTACTTCACCCGCAAATACGGAATCCCCTCATTTAACACAATTTACTGTGAAGTACTTTAAGATGTTCTGGCATAATAAGCCTCTATATCAAATGCAAAGATTATTATAGCAATGAATTTTGAAGGATTTTGAAAACAATATTGTTTAGTTTTGTCTGATCACTTGACTTAAATAATTCAGTCTAACGTTCAAGTAATCCCCAAATTCTGAAAATAAATAAATATTTCACCCAAAGATTGAACTCAAACAATTTATTTAACTTTCCCACCCCATAATAATAAAAGGCATATGGGGTTGGTAGTATCCAGAATTTGTAAACCTATTGAATTTCTTCCCAGGAAATATTTTTGCTAAAAAAGGATAAAAGACAGGTAACAATTGTTGGAAGCAGAATAATGAATGATTGAGCATATGGAGTGCTTTTTTTTCATTTCAATTTTGAAGCCCATCCGAACTCCCTTATGGCATTGGCTCCTGTGAGTTACATGTGGAAGGTATTACTCATGTAAATAAAGATTGACAACATGGAATTCCAATCAGGAACCATGTCTTCTGTGTGTGTGAACCATTTACAAATAACAGACAAAGAAGTAATCTGTATAGTGGATAATTCAGTAGATATTCACTTAGGTCTGAATTTACTCTATGAATGTAGCATTTCAGAATGTGCAGAATTTAGAAAGTTGTTGAATTCAGTCTGCATTTTGAAAGTGCATTTGTTAAAAAAACAATCTTAGAGAAACACATCTTCAACATTAAGACCACATCAACAATTAGCCAAATTCTGGAACCTCTAAAATGCAAGATAAATAGAGTATATCCAGACAAAGGTAAAACTTATCTTTCTTTCCTCATAGTGAACAAAATTACATTTGTATAGTGCCTTTCACATCGGGAGGATGTTCCAAAGCGCTGGAAAGACTCTATTTTGCACAGTGAAGACACTTACAATGATAGAGTACTGTCTCCAGATTTCTTCTCAATCCAATACTGTCAAAAATAATAGGACCCTCCTATGCCATTACTTACTCACAAGTAAAGAAGCCATGTAAAACATCCTCTCATAAACATGCTCCTCTCAAGAGAGCTTGCCCGAGAGGGCTTAGGGTGCCATATTACATTTGCTCTTGTCACACAAACCTTTGAAATTTGGTCGTATTCTTGGGTCATACGAGATGAGTAACCTGTTGATGAGGTTGCTGGTAGAATTGGCTGGTATGAGTGCTCGATCTTCAGCTGTCTGTTGCCTGCAAATAAAACAGATACATAATTTTTTTTTGAAACCATAATCCTTGCACTTGATATACAGCCTCATTACACTGTTATGATGTTTCAAAGCAATTCACAGGATTTAATATGAAATGTGGTAAATGTATTCTCTAGGTCAACATGGCAATCAGTTCACACTCAGCAAAGTCCCACAAATAACTATGAAAAGAATGGCCATTTTTTCTTTTGGGGATTGTTGGCCAGAGACTCCCTTCTCTTTCTGAATACTGGCACAAGTCATTTAATGTTCACCTGAACAGACAGATAGGACCTTGGTTTAACATTACATCTGAACAACAACAAAACATTATATTTGTATAGTGTCTTTCATGTTCGGAGGACATCCCAATGGCTGGACAAACAGTATTTCGGATCCGAGCTGGTGGTTGGGATTGGGGAGGGTGGAAGGCAGGGAGGAAAGGAGGTTGATCGAAAGCACAATTAAAGATGAGGGGTCTGAGATGGGTTTTGAAGGAGGTAAAGGGTGGAGCGAGGTGGAGGGACTGTGGTTAGAGTTCCAGAGAATGGGGGCAGAGTGGCTGAAGGCCACCTGCTAACAGTGAGGTGGTTGAGGTGGCAGATGTGAAGTAGGCTGGAACCCGCTGAGCAGAGGGAGAGGATGGACAGATTGGTAGAGGGTTAGGACGTTACAGAATTAGTACTCTTCTCCCCATCATTGCACATGAGTGTAAAACTTAACTATGAGCTCATAGTCCCATCATGGGACTTGAATACATAACCGTCTGACCTAAGAGTGTTACCAACTGAGGAGCCAAGCTAACACCCAATGATCTAGACCATGAATTTTATCTGTTAGAGGAGGAGACTGCCCTTATAAATATTTGAATATTTTGTTCACAAATTTGTAAATCGTTATGCTATAATATGCATTTCAAATTCCAAATTTTTGGGTTCCCAAAGGATCACTGCCTGATCTCTAACCAGTTAGATTTAATTTGCTACAAATTTGGGATTTCTTCAATTGATTCAGCTTTCCAAAGACAAAGTGCAGACCATACAAAGGCTGAAATATGTCGTTCCATCTTGAGCTGGCTTTGAAAATTTTAAACTATGAAATCTATGAAATAAACATGTAAACATGAAAATAGAAGTCTAAAATTACTCATGCTGTTAGACTTTAATGCAATGTGCTAAAGTATAGAATATTCTTAAATTCAGACTTTATTCGGGGCTGATTCCAAATTAATACTGATTGTAAGAATATTCTAAACTTCTGTTTCATCCTACATTTTAAGAGAATGGTTTTAAGGCTAAAACAATTATGCATCTAGGTGAATTAGTCTCATAGTCTCTCACAAGCATACTAGAGGAAGTAGATTTAATTAGGTCAGGCTCAATTGCGTGAAAGCCAGTAGTAGGCCTCATTGGTTGAGCTGGTTGGTAAAGACATAGTCTAGATCAGGGTGGTCCAACACTGGTTGCTGTTGGTGGAATTCCTAATTGGTGTTCCTGAGCTTAACCAGCTAAAACCACATGGCCATTGATACCACTGTCTGGCAAGCTTTCCTGCTGCTTGTCCAAGGAGGATCACTTTACCCCTTTGGGCTTTGGCTTGCAGGGTTAACAGGAGCTGAGTGGGATGATTCTCTGCCCCCAGTAACTGGTCTGCCCTTCCCAGTCCTGCCAATGAACCAGGACGGTTGTGTTGTCATCAGCCATGCCCTGCAATACTGCAGACCCACCACTTTCAGAATCTGGACTACCTAAACTGCCACAGAGTACTGGCAAAAAAGCTGTCTTAAAAATGAAGGCTGCAATTAATTTTGTGGAAAATTGTTAGCTTCAATTTTGATTTTGAGGCTGGTTCTGTTTTGCAGCTGTTCAAATTAAGAATTTTCTACATTTCTGCACAATCTTAAATTTTAAGCTAAAATTATCTTTCATGTTAAAACTACATGGAATTTCAGTATAGAATCACATCTGTGGAGGTAGTTGACATGATTCAGTGGTGGGGGCAAAAAAACAAAGATGAATTCAGGGACGCTAATTCCATTCCTGAAACAGTAGCATAAGACGGGAATGTGATTCATTGTTTAAAATTACGAAGGCTATTGCAAAGTGAGCTAGTGGAAAAGCTTACAAAGTGAAGAGAAAAAGTGAAACTTTATCTAAGGAATAACTTTTCCACACTTGGAGCTGTCAAGTAGAATAGATTGCCTTGGCTGGAACAGTCACAATGAAATCTGATTAAATCCAGATTCAGCAAGGTGTATGGAGATATGACTAAGGCAGGAACAAGATGGGAAAATAGTCACAGTGGGTTCTGACAGGATCCACATGACAAAGTGAATTGGATTGAATGAATGACCTTTTTCATATTGTTTTTCATACCTTAAATAAAATAGAATGAGGAGAACTGAAAGAAAATGTTAAATGATACAAAGCAAAAAAGCAATGCAGTTGTACCAATGATCAAAAGTACAGATTTAACATAGATTTTGGGGCCAAATTCCATCCCTCACATTCACCCTTAAAATACAGTTTCAAGCCTCACATGAAGATGATACTCCATGAAGTATTACCCAGGCTGGTGTGTATTCCACACACCTCTGCTTACCGAGCAGGAAGTAGGATTCCGGTTGTTTATCAATTGGAGGATCACTTTTCCAGGGATAATAATCCCTTTAAAACAACAATAAAAAATTAAAAATGTAAATGTGGTCATTCAATTCATGACTGTTTGTGGGACACTGCTGTGTACCATTCACTGCTGTGTTTCACTAACAAAATATGGTCAATTCATTTTACATTATATTTTGTGAAGTGCTTTCAGAAGTCTCAAAGACATGTTGAGGTGCTATATCAAATGCAAGGATTATTATTATTATTTAACTTAAGAAAGGAATGGAAAACCTGAATTCCAGAGATTTGTAATGCAATACAGGGGTCACAAAATCTAATGAAGCACTACAATTCCAGAGAGGTCGATATGACAGTGATTCTGACCAGGTATCAGCCAAGCACAATTGGCAGCACTGTCATCTCTAAATCAGAAGTGAAAGGCAGTGGTGGAGGCAGGCAATGTTGCAGAGGTGGGAAAAGGTGGACAGGTCATGGCAAGAATGTGCGGTTTGAAGGATGGCTGAGGGTCGAACATGATACCAAGGTTCCATATTGGCTTAGTGATGTGTAGAGTGCTACCATGAATAGTGACACTGTCAGTGATGAGACGCTGACCGGTGCCAAGCTGGAGGAAGTTGGCTCTCATCATGGACTTGATGTCTACCTGCCAACTGACTGCGATCCTGGCTTCAAGGGTGACGGTGGTGAGATAGATTTGGGTTTCATCCGCATAGATGTGGAAATTGGCCCTATGCCTTTAGATGACATCACTGAGCGGGGGTATGTATATATTGAAGATGAAGGTACTGGGGACAGAACCCTGAGGGACACCACAAGTGACAGTGCGGGGGCTAGAGGAGAAGTCATTAGTGGACAGCAATGACTACCCTATTTATTAGGGCTTTAGCTTGCAGGAGCTGAGTGAGAAAAATCCCTGCCTACAGATCAGTTAAAAGGATCTGGATAGCGTTCCTGAGGGCAGTGCTAAGATTGCTCAGAGCTGAATGCTTGTCTACTGTTTTGTCCACAAAGTATACAGTAGGGTCCGGTGATATATCGATATATCGCTAAAACCCGATATAATTTTCATATCGATACACCGATATAGGCATTTAAAAAATATCGATATATCGAAAAATCGATATATAGGTAAAAAATCGGAATACCGCACACTGAACTACAAGCCCAGAATGCTCATCTCTATACACAATGCACAGACCGAGGTGCAAAGCCGCCATATTGTATTCATAGTCCTCGAATACAATATACAGGTATGCAAGGGATGTGGGAGGGAGAGAAGGCTGGGTGGGGGGGGCGGTGGGAGAGGGGAGAGAGACTGCTGGTGGGGGGGTGAGGGGGAGAGAGATGGCTGAGGGGGTGGTGGGGGGGGAGAGAGACGGCTGGGGGGGGTGAGGGGGAGAGAGATGGCTGTGGAGGGGTGGTGGGGAGAGAGACGGCTGGGGGGGGGGTGAGAGATGGCTGGAGGGGGGGTGAGGGGGAGAGAGACGGCTGGGGGGGACGGGGGAGAGAGATGGCTGTGGGGGGAGGGGGAGAGAGGTGGCTGGAGGCAGAGAGAGACGGCTGGGGGTTGGGGGGGGGGGGAGAGAGACGGATGGGGGGGGTGAGGCGGAGAGAGATGGCTGGGGGGGGGTGGGGGAGGGGGAGAGAGACGGCTAGAGGGGGAGAGTGACGGCTGGGGGTTGGGGGGAGGAGAGACGGCTGGGGGGGGTGAGAGGGAGAGGGACGGCTGGGGGGGGTGGTGAGGGGGAGAGAGACGGCTGGGGGGGTGGGGGGGAGAGAGACGGCAGGGGGGGGAGAGACGGGGTGGATGTGATAATATACAGATAGAGATGTGGGTGATGTGAGAGAGACAGACAGAAAAACACAGAGATGGAGAGAGTGAGAGACACAGAGAAAGATATTTACCTCCTGAGGAGATAGGCCCCGAATGCGCGCGCACCCGGAACGCACACGCACTTTGAATGCGCGCGCACTCGGTATGCGCGCGCAAGCGCAATACGAAAAACCTGAAAATATCGATATTTTGGAATATCTCGATATGAGCCCATCGATATATCTAAATCGGAAAATTTCCATGTCGACAGACCCTAGTATACAGTCAATTCACATTATAGTATTCACTTTGAGATGAGATGTCACGAAGATGTGATAAGGTGCTATATCAAATGCAAGAATTATATATTTTTATTATTATTGTTGTTGGTGGATGTGGAGCAAACCTGAACCTGCAGAATAAAGAGAGGCAATAAATAAAATAGACTACAAACTTACTTTAAGAGATTTAAGATTGAAATACCATATCCTTCAGGACTGCTCCACCATTGTAAATACAATTGAAATACAGCAGTTGCTGAGAATACACAATATGAGTGACCACAGAATATGAATGTCAAACAGCTCTGAGACTTTAATGTCATTGCGTGTTTTCATTTCTAATTGTCAATACTTCCTCTTCATGCTTCCCCTGCAAACATTGCTTGTCCTACTAACCAGTGCTGAGGAAGGGTCTAAAATATGCAGCATTTAAACAACAACAAAAAATAATCTCACATAGACAATGTGGAATATTGTGCAGTAGAGAAACAATAATAAAATTATTAATACTTCCATTTGATATAATACCTTTTACAACAGAAGAGTGTTTTACGGCACACTACAGGAATTACTGTAAACTGCAATGATTGTATATATACATTGTAGGCAAACATTTGCATCAGGAAGGCGGAGAATCTGAATATCTAAGAAACTCAGACATAATTATTTATAATAATACAGTAATAAACTGTACAGTAATACACAAATTTATTACACAAAATGCAGCAGCCAATTGCTCACAGTAGTGCCTCACTGGATTGAGTGACCAAACTAGTATTTTTTTTGAGGGATTATTATTAATTGAGATAGTGATCCCTACAAACGATGAGAAAATATCAACAAGAACAACAAAATTACATTTATAGAGTGCCTTTCACATCAGGAAGACATCCCAAGGCACCGAACAGTCAGTGGTCGGGTGATCAAATCTGCTTCCGACAATTGTAGACTGATATTAATAATAGAATTACAGAAATTCAGCAAGACAAAACTGAAATAATATCAACAAGTAGGAAATCTAGTTTTACGGTTTGAAACCACAAGCAGAATGCATGAAGAATATATGTAAATGTGGAGCAAGTGAAACAGGTTCAAAAATATTAGATGCGTAATAAGGCAAAAAGGAGTCAGTAATCAAAACTGAGCTCAATCCTACTGTTGCTCAAAGTCCACACAAAAGTATTGTCTAGTGGCATTACTAGGGATAATAATCCTTCAATAAACAAAAATGATAAGAATTTGGTCACTCAATCAATGACTGTTTGTGGGACGCTGCTATTAGTAATTGGCTGCTGTGTTTTGCACACAAATATACAGTCATTTCACTTTAACGTATATTCTGTAAGCACTTCGAGACATTTAGAAGACGTGCAAAACGTTTGATCAAATGCAAAGATAATTATTATTACTGGATAGCAATTAGAGTGGGAACCTTGGCTGAATTTTCCCCATTGGATTGTTCCCATTCAGGAGCTCTTACATTTCCATAGTAAAATGTCTATACCCATTCTAAATATTGTACCACTGCCATGTCTGATGTAGGAATATGAGAAAGCATGAAATAAAAGTAAAGGCCAGTCAGCTCATCAAACTCCACTCCACAGACCACGCAAAACCCACTCAATCTGCCAATTAGACACTCAGATGGAAGTCCTAAACAGATACTTTTTTATTCATAAACCAGTGAAATATAAATTTGAAAATATTAATCTATCTGGTACAAAAATAGAAGGGACTATTTCAATCTTTGCAGGTGAACACTAATATAGACGGTGTAAATTGTGAAAACGATAGGTGAGAACTGCAAAATGACTGAAAAATTAAGCAAGTGGAGTATTACTATGACAGTTTGATGTAGTACAATAATAAATTCCATTTGTATCGTATCTTTCACGTCAGGAGGATGTTTCTAGGTGCTGGATAGTCAGGGATCCACACCACACTCCGAACAGAGAAATACATGTTCTAGAAAGGAAGCATTAAATGTGGCAGAAGAATAGAAAGATCTACTACAACAACAACTTGTATTTATATAGCACCCTCGTGCCAGATGGCATCTCAGAGCGCTTCACAATAACGGATCCCAGGGCCGAGCCAGGGGAACGGAGGTAAAAGTGACCAAAAGCGCGGTCGAAAAGAAAGGTCTTTAGCCGCCACCTGAAAATAGGAAAAGAGGGGGAGAGGCGAAGGGAGTGAGGAAGTGAGTTCCAGAGCCTCAGGGCATAGTGGCTGAAGGCACGGCCGCCGATGGTAGAACGGAGGATTTGGGGGACAAGAAGGATGCCAGACCCGGTAGAGCGAAGGCTATGGCTACTGTTGTGAGGAGAGAGGAGGTCAGAGAGGTAGAGGGGGGTGCAGAGGAGTGGAGGGATTTGAAATCGATCCGCTCTGAGACAGGGAGCCAGTGAAGTCTGGCAAGGACTGGGATAATCGGGGAGCGAAGTTTGATTCGGGTGAGAACACGAGCAGCGGAATTTTGGATAACCTGGATTTTGTGAATGGTGGCAGAGGGGAGACCGGTGAGGAGGGCATTGGAATAGTCCAGCCGAGAGGTGAAAAGGGCTTGAACCAGCATTTTGACAGCTTTTGGGGAGAGATATTGGTGGAGATCATTAAAAGCATTAAAAACTAGAGCACAGATGCAGAAAGCAATCCATGAGACAAATGGAGCACTGGTGTGTGTTTTCAGAAGTCTAGAATATAAAAAGTACAGAGGTGCTTTTCCAGTTATCTAGAATGCTGGTCCAACCTCATGTCAAGTACTGTATTCATTTACAGACACTCAATCTGGGATGGATGCAAGGAAGGTTTGGAAGGTGTCCAGTGATTGTTCGCTGAATTAATCCCTGAATGGGTTTTAGTTATGATGAAAGACGGGGTATATTGAGATTATATTCCTTTGCGCAGAGGAAGCTAAGGGGTGATTGATGGAAGGATTTATAATAATGAAAGGAATTTACAGGAAAGACAAAGGAGAAGTCTTCCCTGTGGGAAAAGGATTCATTACAAAGTCGCATATCTTTAAAATCAGAACTATAACTGAGATAGGAACCAATTCTTCATACAGAGCAATGAAGTTGTGGAATGATCTGACCCAGAAAACTGCAGAGGTGAAATCAATGGGGTTGTTTAAGAGAGATGTGGAGTCCTGTAGCTCAGTGGTTAGAGCACTTGCCTTGTAAGCAAGAGACCTGGGTTTGATTCCCGGCAGGGCGACATATTGGGCAAGTTTCCTTACTCCCCAAGTCTGATAATAATCCTTCAAAGAAAAAATAATAAATTGGTTATTTCAATCGAGGACTGATTGTGGGACACTGCTGTGTGCAATTGGCTGCCGTGTTTTGCCCCAAAATAAACTGTCAATTCACTTTACAGGATTCACTTTCTGTGAAACTCTTTGAGATCGCTAGAAGATGTGAAATGCGCTGTATCAAATGCAAGGATTGCTAACTAAAATAATATTTGTGCAGCAGAGGTATTAAGGAGTACAGTATGGTGAAATGGTGGAGCATTGGGATTAAGAGATCTAATAAACAGGTAGAACAGTTTCAATGACCTGAATGGCCTCCTCCTGTCCCTGTTTCCTTTTATTCCTAATTTTAGGCTTGTTTTCCTTCACAGAAAACTTTCTTCTCTCCTCTCAGTTGCATATTCATGTATAACTGGTAGATTAATGGATGCAGCAATATCTACCAACGTTAGCTCTAACTAGCTTTTATTCTTCCTATATATTAAGCTTCAGAAACACCATCCACCATGTTCCATTTGATGATTTCTGTGTTTATCCTTTTCCCTCCAGGTCTATTCCTCAACAGATATTTATCCAGCTCTCTTTTTCAAGGATTGAATTTAAAGCATCAACTGCTTGAGCTGGGAGTTTATGTTACTTTATGTTCTTGGTAAAGGAACAATTGTTGGTACCTTGTGCCACCACTTATAATTTACGTTTGTACAGGTATTGTTATGGGGTTCTATTCTGTAAATCTTGACAAGTGAGCATTTAAAATATTCCAGAAATTTCCCTCCATTGTCTAAAACAGCAACAATCTATGCATTTACTGTTCCTTGCCAAATGTTCTGTCTCCAAGTAGCGCTAATTCATAGTCAAATTATATTTTTATTATTTAAATATTTCTTGAAAAATGAATGTATTATATACTGAAACTACAGTTGTTTTGTTAAGTTTTTTCAATTTCTTATTATTTTTGTGTGGTTCCAAATAAGAGATGTTGGTGCTAATATATGGAACATAACATCCAGTTAGCTTCAAGCACTGCAAGATTAGATGTAATACAGATCAGGTCTACGCGTTGCATACATACTGGGATCCAAATTACAGCAATTGCTGGCAAATTCCAGATGTGGATAAACCAATGGAACTCTGCTCGGATAACTATCTCAGTTCCAACTGATGTTCCAGAGACTTGGTTGTGACACAACTGTGATATACCAGTTAAAAATCCTATTGTGAAAGTCAAAACCCACTGTATCACTTTGATCATCTCAGCCAGGCAGTGGTAGGACACAAAGGGCGTTAATTTGAAGGAAACAAAATCAGCCAGGTAGTGAACAATAGGCTTGTCAGAAGATTTGCTGGTCAGGACACTGGGAGAAACTCGCTTCTCTTTTCAAGCAGCTTCACAAAATGCTTAATGTTCACCTGAACAAAAAAGAGGGGACCTCAGATTAACAATTCATTCTATAAATCAATGGCACTTCCAATTTTGCAGGACAACAGTACTCTGGTACTGCACAGAGGAGTCAGCCTAGAGTGTGAAATCGGGTCCCAGGTGGGCTTCAGAACTCATAACATTCTGACCCAGAGGCGAGAGAGCGCCAGCAACAAAATCGAGTTGATATCTATGCTTCAGTGAATCTAGGATCAGACTTGGCTGTGATAGTCTGCATTTGTTTTGCTGCATTTAGCTAGTATCTGATCCAAGCAGAAACCCAGCAGCATCAACAACAATATTACATTTGTAAAGCGTCATTCATGTTGTGAGGATGTCCCAAGGCACTGAACAATCAGGTATCAGAACCAGCAACAATCATGGTTGGAGAGCCTGCCGACACTTCTCTGAGTTCATACCTGATAAGACACCCATCTAGTTTCTGACACATGTGGAAATGTATCCTAGCTGGTATCAGTAGCTTAAACCCATAGAAATTGACAGAACAGGAGGCTAGTCAGCCCACCAAATCTGCACCAGCTCTCAGAGCAAGGTGGTCACAGAGGCCCTCCTGATTGGCTCGCGTCAGTGCCTCCATGCATCAGGCGCTGGCAGCAACAACCTCCATGGTTGGAAACTCAACCTTACCAAGCCAATCAGGAACTCAGGAACCTCGGTGTCTTGTTCAATACTCAACTGTTTTCCACCTCCACATTCAAGAAATGACTCACTCTGTCTTCCCTCACCTCCGCAATATTACCTGACTCTGCCATTACTTAACCCCACGCCCCACGTTTCATTTCAGTTTCTAGCATTTGTTATACTGTATAGCCATATCATGTCAAAAAATTACAAAACACTTCAGTTTTCTGGAAAGTGTAGTGAGTGTACAGGAAAATGCAGCTGTCAATTTGTACACAGCAACAGCCCACAATTGGCCATGAGAGTGAATGACCATTTTTTAAAGTGATTTTAAGATGGAGCCCAATCTGTTTTAGTAACTGGGGACTGGTGGGATCTACTTGTAGCAGGAAGGGGTGGTGGTGAAACAGCTGATAGCACCATTAGTTCCAACCTTAGAGGAAGAGAAGCTGTTGGATTTGTTTGCAGTGATGAGTAACGCTGTTACTGATGCTCATTTAGCTTTACCTTGTGGAATACACGCTGTGGCTCATTTGTGGAACGATGATCAATAGAGAATGTCTGCTCTTTGTTAAAGAATCTTGTGGGTGTGATTCTCGCTTGTTTCTTTCAGGCTCCTGGGATTACTGCCTGTCCTCCTTTACCTCAGTATTCAGCTCAAGGAAAAACAACAGCAAGGCAAACATTAGAAGATAGAGGAAGAATGACAGCCCGAGCCTTCAACCCTGCGTTGAACATTGAATCAAGCAGGTAATTCATGTGAAAGCGCCTCAGAGTTTTCCAATACATGAGAATTTCCATGGGTAGGTGGGATGCTTGGAATTCTCGATTTGGATACTCTTAAGCATGTTGATGGGTGTCAGACTAAAAGGTATGCATTTTTTAAAAGGCAAAACTTGTCCTAAATGATTCTGTCTTCCTTCTTCCATTATATGGGAAATTGTCATAGCATTTGGGAGAAGGCAAAACAATCCGAGACTCGGGTAAAGAGAAGTTAAATACACATTTTAACAATAAATATAATGAAAGGAAAACTTACGATGGGCATAGATATTGCTTCTTTTTGGCCTTGGCTTTCTTTGAGTCTTTGGATGAGCCTACTTCAATCCAAAAGCAGAAGATGACAAGGAGGAGAGATGTTCTGATCAATTTCATCCTGATACTCATCCTGACACTGATTAATGCATCGGAAAGTTAATCTAGAACCACAAAACACACACACATTTGTTAAAGGATAAATCTTCCCGCAGGGTTCATTCGGCAAATGACAAAACAAATAAGTATGGCAACACAAACAACAAGATTACATGTGTAAAGTCCCAGTCACGTCTGGGAGGATGTCTCAAGGTGCTGAACAGTGGCGGATCACTCAACTGATCCCATCGTCCGTGGGAGTCAGTGCAAATCGAGGTGTTAATGTAGAGACACCGGGTGTGTGTATGGGAATGCAATCCCCAAAACACGAGGGTTTTCTTTTGCTGCTCTTTTGCTGCTAATCCGACAAACATCATCCCCCAGGGACTCTGCGGCTCACCAGGCAGACAGGCTCAGCCACTTGACAATACATCCTGTCAAGCACCTCGCCATGTGTCAGCGACATGATAATGAAATGCAGTATATGAAATGCAAAGGTTTATTATTAAAAAGGCGCAAAGGATCCTCCTGTGGCACATTCACCCTCACATTGCTCCCCGTTGCAATAATGTGATTGAGATTGTCCGCTGAGTTCAGTTTTACATCAACCGTAATCTCTGTGGACCAGCAGTTCCTGCAGTTAGGGTTTTCTTATCCTAACTGTTAGGAAATTAAGATTCACGACACACTTTGAAGCAAATACCGTTTGTATGTGATTCATTTTTTAAAAAAAAAACACACACAGACAGACACAGACGCACGGGTCGGAAAGGTGCAATGTTTAAACACCGGGGATTTTGCTGGGAGGCAAAATGTCACCGTGAAGGAATGGCAGATGAGAGGGATCGGGGGTGCAATGCAGTTGAAACCGATTGCTCGCAGACAGACAGACAGAGACAAACAGAGACAGACAGACAGGGGAACGAACATTTTGCAAAACCGCCATGATAAACAGCCGCATCCTCCGAGGACACTGCGGGCAGCGAGGCTCCAGCTCAGCACCGCGAGCCAGGGAGGGAGGGAGGGAGGAGAGGGAGGAGAGCGCCTGGTCAATGACTCTCTGTCTCTCTCCCTGTCTCCCTGTCTCTCTGGCCCCAGAAACCCAAACAGCGGCGCTCGGAGCGCGAGAGGCGCGCGCTGTCTGCGAGGGTCCCCACTCACCGCGACCCTCTCCTCTCCCGGTGTCGCTGTGAAGGCGAGAAGCCGCGAATGGCGCAGTGATGTCCGCGCTGCCCGACTCGCGGTCGGTCGGTCGGTCGGTCGGCTCCGTGCGGGCTTCACACCATCGGTACCTCACTCGGCGACTGCAAGCGGCGGCTGCGAGAGCGCGGCTCCGAGTCAGCGATCACTTGATTGCATCGCTATACCCGCTGTCACCGGGGAGACAGGTCGACATATACACCCACCGTGTAGATATATGTGTGTGTGTGTGTGAGAGTGTGGTTCAATAACACTGCTTCTCAAGATGGAGGGACGCTGTGTGCAATGCTACTCGCTACATGCGCAGTAGGGCCAGCCCCACTTCTGGGAAATGGAAATGAATGAATGAATTCGTAACTAAAACCTCACCTGAGAAATCAAAGTGTGCTGATCGCACCCGGCGCTGGCCACGGTCAGGGCCCCCCCAGCCTCGGGGCAATTATACACTTGTTATAATATAATAATAATAATAAAGCGAAAGGTCAGGGAGGGTCTGCAGACCCCGATGGAAAGGCGTTTGCAATGTGAGTCGCTTGTTACACGATGGAAATCACGCGCTGGTCCTCACTTCACACCAATCGCCAGCTCTCTCCTTCACACCATTCACACCAAGGCCAACGCTTCCCTCTCTCGGGCATGTGTTAAGGACATCCCATTGGCGATTCGCAGCCACCAAGTGGCCTGTCAAGTGGACGCCTGGGAATCGATGGTCACCCCTTGAATATGTGGCTGCAGATGGCATTCAACCTGCGGCGGGATCAGCTGTGACTTACACAATCTGCGGTGAAGTCTGGAGAGGATCCTATCATTGCTTTGTACTCACAACCATATCATCACATCCCCGTACACACCATCACAGCCCTGTATCATCACATCACTGTACACACCGTCACAGCCCTGTACCATCACATCATCACCATCACATCACTGTGTACACCATCATACCATCACATCACTGTACACAGCATCACATCACTGTACACAGCATCACATCACTGTACACACCATCACACAACCACAGTGCTGTACACACCATCATAACACTACACACCATCACAGTACTTTATACACAATCACAAAAATGTATAAACCATCACACCATGTTATACCATCGCACCACTGTACCCAGAGTCACACACTCTCTCTCTACATGAATATTTTCCAAGGCTGATGGAATGGCTCATCATAGTTGCAAAGTGACACCGCTTTACACACAGTCACACCACTTTAAACACGGTTACACGGCTCAACAGTATATCCAGTCAAACTCTGAGACATCTAAACTATGTGATAAGAAGCTACTTCAAAATGCAAGGCTTATTATTACAATAAAAAAACAACTGGGAAGCAGAGAGATCCCTGGTCAGATACAGAGAGGACACCATTCGTGACATTGTTTTAGAACCAACAAGGGAACAAGCCATACTGGATTTGGTGATAAGTAATGAGCCAGATTTAGGTAACAATCTGACAGTAAGGAAACAATTTGTAAACAGTGACCATAATATGATTGAATTTGACATTAGATTTGAGAGGGAGAAGGGAGAGTCCCAAACCAAGGTGTTTAAGTTGAGTAAGGCAGACTTCAAAGGGATTAGAAATATATTGACCACAGTAAACTGGGCTGAATTATTAGTGGGTAAACCTGCAGATGAGCAATGGGTAGTATTCAAAAAAGTACTTGATACTATACAGAACAAGTACATACCCCCAAATTGCAAAATCTCCAATTATATGGATAGGCAACCATGGTGGACAAAAGCGGTTAGAGATTCTATCAAGCTAAAAGAAAAAACTTACTCAAAAACTTACTCAAAGGTCTGGGAGAACTACAAACGGCAACAAATGGAGACAAAGAAAGTAATAAAACGAGCAAAAAGGGAGTATGAACAAAAATGTGCACGGGATATTAAAACCAATAGTAAGAGCTTTTATAAATATATCAAGAGAAAGAGAATGCACTCTGAGACACCGTCCGGTGTGGAGGGCGTTAAAAAATCAAAGTTATTGTTGTTGTTGTTGAATGGTAAAGGGAAATGTGGGTCCATTTAAGACAGATGCAGGTGAGACTATAACGGAAAATAAAGAAATGGCTGACTTGCTAAATAAGTACTTTGCTCCAGTTTTTACAGGAGAAGATGATGACGAAATCCCAGGTGTACAAAGTAACCTGAAAATAAATCGAAGAGAAATGCTTAATCAAATAAATATAAATAAAAAAAGGTAATGGAGAAAATAACGAGTCTCAAAATAGACAAATCTCAAGGACCTGATGATTTCCACCCCAGGGGAAATTGCAGATGCGTTTGTCATAATTTTCCAAAGCTCACTAGATTGCGAATGTCACACTTTGTTTAAGAAAGGAGAGAGGGAAAAAACAGGAAATTACAAATGACAAATTACTGTTAGCTAGGGTCCGGCGATATATTGATATATCGGTTATATCGGTTATATCGATATAATTTTCATATCGATATGCCAATATCAGAATTTAAAATATATCGATATATCAAAAAATTCTATATGAAAAAAAATCAATATATCGCAAATATCGGTATATCGTGTCTGGCGATATATCGATATATGAGTATATATCTGTATGATGTGGACTTTTTCAACTTGCGCACCCCCGAATACGCGCGCACCATCGAATGTGTGCGCATGCGCAGGACAATAAAACCGCGATATCAATATATCGGTATATATCGATATGGACAAACCGATATATCTATAGTGGAAAATTTTGATATTGACGAACCCTACTGTTACCTTAACGTTAGTTGTAAGCAGCGACTATCCAGGACCTTGGGACGTCCTTCTGACATGAAAGGCGCTATACAAATGTAATTATGTTGTTGTTGTAGGGAAAATATTGGAATCCATCATCAGGGACAGAGGAACTGAACACTTGGAGAGATACAAGGTTGTCAAAGAGAGTCAATGTGGATTTGTGAAGGTTAGGACGTGTCTAACTAATCTGGTTGAATTTTTTGAGGAAGTCACTAAAATGGCCGATACGAGAGTGTCTGTGGATGTTGTTTACATGGACTTTGAGAAGGCATTTGATAAGGTTCCACACAAAAGATTATTAGCGAAAATAGAAGTGCATGGAATCGGAGGTAACATTGTGATGCGGCTGGCAATTGGTTGGGAGGCAGGAAACAGAGAGTAGGGACAAAAGGAAAGTTCTCTGATTGGTGGGACATGACAAGTCGGGTTCCCCAGGGTCCTGCACTGGGACCTCAGCTATTTGCCATATATATAAATGAGTTAGAAGAAGTAATAGAAAGTTTTATATCCAAGTTTGCAGACAACACTAAGATAGGAGGCTCAGTAAGATGGGCGGAGGAAGTTACAAAGGAATTTAGACAGATTAAGTGAGTGGGAAAAGCAATGGCAGATAGAGTTCAATGTAGGGAAGTGCGAGGGCATCCACTATGGACCGAAAAAAGATACAGCAGAATATTTTCTTAACGGGGAGAAATTAAGAGTTGTGGAGTAAACAGGAGTAAACAGATTTGGGTGTCTATATCCACAAATCAATAAAAACTAGTTTCCAGGGACAAAACATATTCAAAAAGATAAATGGAATGTTAGCCTTCAACTTGAGAGGCCTGGCATACAAAGGGGAAGAAATGATGCTTCAGCTGCATAGAGTAAGTCAGACCCCACATGGAGTATTGCGTTCAATTTTGGGCACCACACCTCAGGAAAGATATAATGGCCCTGGAGAGGGTGCAGCACAGGTTCATCAAAATGTTACCAGACCAAAAAGGGTTAATTTATAAGGAAAGGCTGTGTAAACGTGGATTGTATTCCCTTGAGTTTAGAAGATTGAGGGGTGATATCATATAGGTTTTTATGATGATAAAGGGATTTGATAGGGTAGATACAGAGAAGCTATTTCTTCTGGTGGGGGAATGCAAAACAAGGGAACATATTCTTAAAATTAGAATCAGGCCATTTAAAAGTGAAATCAGGAAGCATTTTTTCACTGAAAGGGTGGTAGAAATCTGGAATTCACTCCCCCAATAGATGCAGGATCCATCCACAAGTTAAAGAGTGAGATTGATAAATTTTGGTAGGCCTGGGTATTAAGGTATATGGGTGATAGCGGGAAATTGGAATTGAAAGGATTAGTGGAGATACAGATCAGCCATGATGCAATTAAATGGTGGTTTAGGCTCGACGCGCTGAATGGCCTACTCCTGTTCGAATGTTCCTGTTGACGAACCCTATTTTCGACCATCTGGGTTTGGGATTTAAAGGAGCAGACCAGGCTCTTATTTTACGGTATGAAATCGGATTTGGAGATGTTCCTGGATTTCAGGGGAAAAAGATAATTGAAAGTTAAGAAGAGACAACCGTTTAGCAGTTTGATTCCTGTGTCAGGTTTGCTCAGAGGCATTTTTAACGTTGGTGCAAACGGTGCAACGCACCAATGGGCCCCTCATATTGCAGGCCCCCAAAGTAATGCAAAAAATCTGTGAAATGGGAGGATTTGAGTGTGCTGTGCTCTTGTCTTTTGTTAAATACTGTACAGCGAAAACCAGAGCTCCCCCCAGCCTGGTGGAGCAGGAGGTCTGCTTAAAGAGGCATTGCACCCGCCAAAAGTAAATTTTTGCATAAAATAAAATTGTGCATGTGTGCACACTTATTAAAGTGCGCTTGCTCACTTATTAAACTTACCATCAGTGACGGGCCCTCTAAGAAAATTGACAGAGTTTGAAGTCTAAAAAACGCCTCTGGATTTGCTGAAGGTCAAAGGCAAGAGGGAGAGAAGGTCCAAGGATGAGCAGGCAATTGTGAGGGACTTGGGTGTGTTAAGCACTTGAAAGATGGGAGGGGTATGCTAGTGGATCTGTCATGGACAGATTGGCGATATCAAGTCCTGTAGCAGCAAATGGTATATTGTGCTCTATCAGATGTGAGAGGGAATGAATTTTTAAAACATTGTTCTAAATTTGAAATAATACCTTGGACCAACATATTTAAACTGCAAGATTTTAGCAGAAAAAAAATCACAAAACAAATGTGTTCTCCCACATCCCTCCGCCAGTGAGACTGGTTGTATCATACATACTCCAATACAGATACTGAAAACCTCCATAGAGAATAGGCAACAATGGGCTCAGTTTTCTCCTCAGTGCAGCTGTTTACAGCAGAACAAAGCTCTTTTTCAATATCAGCAAGCTTGTGACAAGATTAGCACTCAAATCAGCAAAGTAGAAAATCAAGCCTCGTGTTATGACAGTGGGTCCTCTCATTTTGTCAAATTAAAAAAAACAAAGTTTGGCACACTTATCTTTTCAGAATACCACAAGCTAAATTTGTGGATTTCATAGAAAATTTTTATTTTGAGGTGACACAAATGTTTTTGCGTCTACTACATTAACTGGTAGAGTATTCTAACTATTTTGTCTTGAACAGATGTTTTTCTTTGTTATCGGTTTGAAATGTACTTTCATAGACATGTATTTTTGTCCTCTGACTTTACTTCCTTGGCTTACTTCCTTGGCTTAAATAACACAACTTTATCTGTGCTACTCAAAATTTTATACACTGGGTATATGCATGCGTGTTCACAAACTCAGACATCAGCTCTTGCCCCAATATTGATATTTTCCTCATCAGAAGGTTGTGGATTCAACAACAACAAAATTAAACTTGTAAAGCACCTTTCACGTCAGGAGGATGTCCCAAGACGCTGGATTCAAGCCCCACAATGGGATTATAAACTCAATTTCTTGTCTGACACTCCAATACAGTATTGGGGGAGCACTGCATTGTCTGTTGCTCAATCATAATAATTATAATAATCCTTGCACTTGATATAGCACTTCATCATGCTCTCGAAACATCTAAAAGTGCTTCACAGAATATACTGTAAAATGAATTGACTGTATATATTTTTGGGGCAAAATGCAGCAGCCAATTGTGCACAGCAGTGTCCCACAAATTGTCAGAGAATAAGTGATGAAATTATTATTTTTGGTTGGAATTAACTAACTAATTAACCACTCAGGTTCTTATTTACTGCTAGGTAAACAGATGCGTGTGGAGCATGAAAATATTTCACCCTGCCCGGGAATCAAACCCAGGTCTTTCAATTGCAAGGTAAGTGCTCTAACCACTTAGGTACAGGACTGTACAGGGCTCAAATAAGACTTTAAACCAAGGTCTCATTGTTTAGTTGAATGTTAATGATCCTCTGATATCCTCAGAAAGAGGTTTTCCTGATGTCTTCGCCAAACATCCACCAGATGAAATTGGTCCTGGTCATTTGTGAAACATTGCTGTGTATTCATCACATCAAGGCTTGACTAGAGGAACTCTCTCCTCGTCGGCCTTCCCAGCTCCTCTCTTCACAAGCTGCAGATTATTAAAAACTCTGCAGCTCATGTACTCTCCCGCAGTAGGCTCTGCCACCACATCACTCCCACCCTCGCCCGTCTCCACTTGCTCCCCATCCCCCAGAGGATTCAATTCAAGATCCTCGTCCTCACTGCCTTGCCTCCGCCCATTCACAACCTTGCCTCCGCCTATCTCTCCGATCTGCTGTCTCGGTATCACTTCAGTGGGCTATGGCCTGCTCCGTGTCCCCCGCCCGAACCGCCCTACCATCGGTGGCAGGGCTTTCAGCCTCCCTGCCCCCACACTCTGGAACTCCATCCCGCAATCCCTTCACCTTGCTTCCTCCCTTTCCTCCTTCAAAGCCGGTCTCAAGATCTTCCTCTTCGACCATGCCTTCTGCTGCCCTCCTAACTTTCTCCCCTTTCATACTGTCCATCACCTTGCCCCTACCCCAACCCTTCCCCCCCTGCTCGGGTCCCCACGTAACTGCTCAGTGCCTTGGGAAGTCCTCCCGATGTGAAAGGCGCTCTATAAACACAATTTTGTTGTTGTTGTGTACAAATTAATCGTTGTATTCACCTATAAAATGCACAATTTCCCCCAAACCAAACTGATTGAGCATCCAAGGTGCTCAAAAATCAGGACCACATTCCTGATGGAAACAGTGCCTTGTTTCCCTACAAAATGCACAGGTACACTTTACAGTACTGTATATCCTGTGAAGTGCTTTGAAACATCTTCCTTACCATTAAAAAAAATATTGTATCAACTGTAAGGATAAGTAGTATTATTATTATTTTTACTTGCAAGTTCAGTGCCATACCTCATACATATGTGAGTTCAAATATTTGGTTCATTCCCTTTGCAAAGCTGGTCCATATCTGCCTGAGAGTTTGCGGCAGATGCCTAAACACGTGCTGAATGCCGGAACACCTGTGTCAGATGTTTGAGAATTTGGCTCACTCTCTTGAGAGTTTGTGTCAGAGGTATGACAGCTTGTGGCAGAGATCAAGGAGCTTGCATTGGATGTGTAAGAGCTAGCATGAGAGCTGCCCTGGTTAGCCCCACCTAAACCTGGACATTTTGGAGCATAGCGATGCACAGAGCCAGAAAAGACAATTCCAGTCCATTTTATCCACATCCAAGTCTATCTATGCCCTTCATTTACCATGCTTCATTGTGTTGCTTCCAATGGGTGATGTTTTGCCACAGTAATTACAGTGTGAACACAGCTTCAGAATAGCTCAGACTAATATTTTAGTGCATAATGAACAAACATATAATAACATTCTTCTCAAAAGAAAATACAGTAAATTATCTGAATCAAATATTCAACTCCATTTATCAGCTTATAGCTTAATGGTTTAAATAACCTTTAAAGGTCAATTTAATATATTTTAATAATACTACTACTTGAGCTATATTAACTGGGGATTATTCATTCAAAAACAATCACATGGGAAACCTGCAGACTTTTGTTTTATAAAAAAAAATATTCCAGATGAAACCACAGCATATAAATGGGATGTTTAAGGTTCATAGTGAAAGTAAGTTTTTAAAAAAAATCATTTTATTTACATTAATCGGACGAGAAGCTTGTTTTGCACGAAAAATTGATCTTAAGTGGACTCTCCTTCAAACTTTAATTCTTCTTATGCAGAATCAAGATTTTTGGGGAAGAAATGTCACATAGAATTGCGTGCTATCCACTGATTTTGTTAGTGTTGAGTAGTGACAAGACAAGCTAGGGCTAGTCGATCTCAGTAGAAGACGATACAGATGTGTACAAGTAAACCTAGATCAATACTTTATGATGTTTCATAGCAGTAGAACAAGAGATTATATAATTAAGAGTTTGTAAAGGGAAATTTCAGGACTAATGTCAGGAAGTTTTTCTTTACACAGACGGTAATCAATGATCCAGAACAAGCTGACATGAAAGGTAGAAGAGTCCAAAACACTCATTTAAAATGCAGCTTGATGTAGTGATGGAGGGAAAATGGGGTATTCTGGAGAAACAAGAATGGATTCATCAAAACCAATCTTATGGTCTTGTGCAATAGTGGCTCTCAGATAATCAACAGGACAGTCAGTGTGGATCTTCACTTGATTAATATGAGTTTTCAAGGTTTTTATGGTTTGCTATTTAGTTTATAATGCAAATGTTTGAGACCTGAAATTTCTCATCATCTTTGCCTTAAGCTTTAAAATTACCTTAAAATTTAAGATCTTTCAGGATCATTGGAAATCTATTAAATTTGGTTGTCACTTAGAAGCAGATTCTTCACACTTGTAAAAAAAAACTTGCTTCCAAATTAAGACTGAATTTAAAACATTTCCAGAATTCTGCACAATTGTAATCTTTAAAACAAAGGATTTAAGACCAAGACCATGCGAAATGCCAAGCCTTCAGTTTTTCTATCTCTGCGGGTAAAATGCCAGACTGAATGCATTCACCAGTGGCCTCCAGGAAATCTGGTCCATTTCTTCAGTTTGTTCCTGGAAACAGAGCTCTCCCTCACTATTAATTGTCGAAGAAGGAAAAAATATTCTAAACTGCACTGACTACCTCATTCATCCCTGATATTTTGATTTGCTGAACCACATAAAGCAGTTTTTTTCTCTGACTCTATTGTGATTTCATGTCTGCACATGTTTTTATTTGTACATCTCTATGACCCTTAAACCTGTTATAGGAAACATCATTCCGTTTGTATGTAACGGCCTTCAGGATTAGTGTACCCCTTGACCACGTTCCTATAAATGCCCTGATAGATACATCTTATGGGTACTACACTACAAGGATAAAAGGTTCTGAGAATTTTTGAGAGGGTGTCACTAATCCCAGTGACTTGTGCAACCCAAAGGATTTGTACTGGCCTACTCCTGAGCTAATAATCAGTGCCTGCCTGATCAGCATTGCTGATACATTGAACAACACTTTAATGTCCTTGAAATTGGCCTTTTGTTTGGCTCTTTGAGCCACCATAGTCTCAAGGAGCCAAACAGCACATTAGCATTACTACAAATGTTGTTTCCTACGGGGATCATGAAGTAATTCCTTGCTTGTGAAGGTGCTAAACTGTGAGTTCTTGGCTGAACTCCTATCTTGTGGCGTAAATTTCCCAAAATGCCAAGTTTTGCCAGTTACTATGTTGAATAGCTTGTTCTTAACTAGCTTGCTAAAACCCTCAATGAATGAATCCTAGAAATGCATCCCACCACTTTCTTCCTCTGGCAGCAGACATTGGCAGACAATTGACTTTGTTAAAAAGACCCCTGTGGCACTCTTCGAAAAGAGAACAGAGTTTCACTTATCCTGCTTTGAAATTGGTTCATGGCTGTTTCTGAGAATTATGCGTGCAAAACTGGCTTCCACAATATCCCGCAAAACACAGCCACTCTATTGTGCATTAAAAAAAACTACTATGAATAATAATCTTTGTACAGTATTTGAAGTAATAACTTTCCATGACAAGACAGTTCAGAGCACTTCACGGGTTATATTGTAAACTGATGTAAAGTGTATTTTGTGGGTGAACATGGCAGCCAATTTGCACACAGCATTGTCCCACAGGCAGCTATAGAGTGAGTGACCAACTTTACTGAGGGGATTGTTGGCTAAGGAAGAAACACGCTTCTATTTTCAAATGGTCCCACAGAATCTTTAACGTCCACGTAGACAGATAGATGGAAACTCAGTTTAATGTCTCATCTGAAGGATGACATCTCCGTCAATGCAGCACCCCACAAGTATTGCATTGGAGTGTCAGCATAGAATGCACAGGTTCCAAATCTCAACACGAGGGTTCGAACTCACAACAACAACAACAAAATTGCACTTATATAGCGCCTT
Source organism: Hydrolagus colliei (assembly GCA_035084275.1). Taxonomy (NCBI): domain Eukaryota; kingdom Metazoa; phylum Chordata; class Chondrichthyes; order Chimaeriformes; family Chimaeridae; genus Hydrolagus; species Hydrolagus colliei. The sequence continues at coordinate 67,905,504 of CM068742.1, forward strand.
TCACATCAGAAGGACCTTATCACTCAGAGTGCCAGAACCAACACACAACCCTGTGAAGCATTTTGAGACATCCTCTGGACATGACAGATGTTATACCAAATGTATCACTAATATTTCTTGCATTTTGACATAACTCTTTAGCACTTCTTTGAGACTTCTCAAAGCACTTCACAGAATATATTGTAAAGTGTAGTAACTGTGTATTTGGCTGGCAAAATACGCAGCCATTTACGCACTGTCCCACAAACAGTGGTGGATTGGGTGACCAATTTATTATTTTTTTAAGGAATTATTACACCCGGGAAAGTGATCCGCCGATTGACTAACAATCAGGTTCCTACATACTGTTAGGTAAACAGAGGTGTGCAGAGTAAGGAAACTTTCCCAACTTTTTGCCCTGTCAGGAATCAAGCCCAGGTCTCTCGCCTGTGAGGTGAGTGCTCTAATTACCGAGCTGCAGGACTCCAAATACAGAGGATAAATAACATAATATTAATAAAATGTAAGGATTATGACTATTTTGTGACATGCAAATGTCAGGTGTACTTGTACAATTGCTCTGTACGTGGATGAGTTGTTACTCTTGAACATTCTGCAGACCTTAGAATCCTCAAGAGAGTATAGCACAGAAAGAGACCACTCTGCTATTGTGTGGGAGATGCAAGTCACAGTATCCAACTCAGATGTGCCAGCCCCCCGAGGCTTGACAGGATGTATCTGTGGAGATTAGGCTTCCATAGAAATTCATGATTCTGTTTATTTTAGCAAAGTGTATCAGTGTTAAGCCTAAAATACAACTGGCATTTGAGCACAATCTACTCAGCAACAACAATTTGGGTAAAGGTACTTAAGCAGGTGCTTCTTCAGGTTTCCAAACATTCCAGTTAGTGAAACACTTCCAGGTGGACTAGATGGTTTGAAGCCTGAAATCCAGCATTTTCTAAAATGCTACTTGATCTTAAATAATAACCCTTGCATTTGACATAGCACCTTATTATATTGTTGAGACATCTCAAAGCGCTTCAGAGAATGTATTGGAAAGTGGATTGACCATGCACAGGCTACAATATTATTATAAATGTTTTATGACCATGTGTCCCAGTCAGTGTTCATTTGAATAAGCATCAATCGCATATTCTCATGGTTTGTTTTTAGGTAAATAGAAATAACATAAGGGTACGGGGAGGGGGGTTGTTTTCTTATATGAATGAAAAGGGGAGGAAATGAAACAGTTTGTAAAATCAGCAACATAACACTCTCATGAGATCTGAAACTTGCTCTTTGTGGGTCATATATCCAATAGAAGTGTTGCCATTCTGTGAGCAAAGCAATCTGAAACACACAAAAAAAAAAGACTGATGATGAACCAGAAGACTGGATGTGAATGAGAAGAAAGAACTATATGATGAGAAATACCTTGTTACCTTGCCCAAGCGTCATTGAAACCCTGTTCACATGAGCAATGTTCCCTCCGGTGCTGTTATTAATCTTTATTTTGTGATAATTCATGGCCTCCACATCTTCCATGGCCTTGCCCCACCGTACATCTGCGACTTCCTAACCCCCTAATAACCTGCCTGCCCCCTCTGCTCAGCAGGCCTGCTCCACTTCCACCGACACACCCGCCCCATCCTCTGTGGATGAGCCTTCAGCCACTCTGCCCCCAACCTCTGGAACCATCCCATAGTCCCTCCATTTTGCCCCCTCCCTGGCCTCCTTCAAGTCCTACCTCAAGACCCTCCTCTTCAACAGTCCCATCTCTCACCCCAAATCCCACCCTTCCCTGCACCCTCCCCATCCCCAACCCCAGTTCAGGTCTGAAATAGTGACTATCCAGGGCCTTAGGATGTCCTCCTGACATGAAAGGTGCTATACTAGTGTAATTTTGTTGTAATCCTCTCAGTTTCCGGCTGTTTTAGCATTTGTTTTATAACTCTTTTTGGACAATAACGGCCAAAATGTTTGAACAAATGGTCTCAAAAAGCCTCAAAGATCATCAAATTGTTTCTGTTGGCATGGTATAACATATGCCTCAGGTGTTGAGTAACCAATACAAATGCATTTCACAAAAGAGCAAGGATTTGGTAGATTTTTACCAGGTGTTACTTAGCATTGCCGTTGGTGTGGCACATCCAGTTTCCAGCAAATCATATAGAAAAGACATTGTGTCCAAGGAAATGATACATTTATGGGGTACTCCTTGAGTCTAACCACTTATAAACTCATAGCTTGCATTAATATTGTTGTCTGGCAAGCTTTCCCATTGCTTGTCCAGCTAGGACCACCCTACCCGAGAGGGCTTTGGCTTGCAGGTTTAACAGAAGCTGAGTCAGATGATTTCCTGCCTCCAGACAGTGGTGTGCCCTGTAACATACTCCTGATGTGAAAGGCATTCTATAAATGTAATTTTGTTGTTGTTGTAACACTTCAGACCCAACTGGCTCAGGAACTAGACTACCGAGACCACAGTGGAGTGCTGGCTCAATGCCAACATTCTGTTGCCAAGCCTGTCAACGTGGAGCCAGTTCAGCTTCAAAGAGATCCGACGTCACCCTAGCTGCCCCTTCCAATACCACCCCCATGCCCAACCACTTGTCTGAGTGCAAATGATAATGGGTGTATATCGTTATCACTTGACAAAAGGAAACTTGTCCTGGTCTCTATAATAAAGTTCAATTTTCGATCTTATATTTTTCTAATGGGCATTTTATTTTTCTCTTCAAGTGTCTCAACCCCATTATTTCCCCTGGTACACACACCACCAACCTCTCTCCCTTTAAGGAGGGATAGACACCTCTCCATCAATTCCTCTGTACCCACTCCTCCATCCTCTCCCCTGTACACTCCTCTCCATTCCCATTACTTCTACCCACCCTGCCATGATGTCCTTCAGTTCTGTAGTCTACACCACTAACAGAAACATTGTTTATGGTCTACCATAAGTCATATATATATATACTGTATACAGTATTGTGCTTTTGTTACACTCAAAATGACACAATTTTCTACATTAGGAAAATTGTCCCAGAGCAGGTTGAAATGTATGACCCTAGGGTGGAACAGCATATCTTCCCAAAAGATGTGCTGCAACAACAACAACAAAATTACAGTCACGTCGGGACCCGAGCAAGGGAGAGGGGCAGGGTAGGGGAGAGGGGCGGGAGAGAGTTTGGAGGGGAGGGAGAGAGTTGGGAGGGTAGCAGAAGGCACAGTCAAAGAGGGTCTTGAGACTGGCTTTGAAGGAGATGAGGGAGGAAGCGAGGCGAAGGGACTGTGGGATGGAGTTCCAGAGTGTGGGAGCAGAGGCTGAAAGCCTGGCCGCCGATGGTAGGCTGGGTTGGGAGGAGGACATGGAGCAGGCCGGAGTCTATTGAGTGGAGGGGATGGGGAAGTTCATAGGGGGACAGCAGGTCAGAGAGGTATATTGGGCAAAGTCATGAATCACCTTGAAGGTGAGGATGAGGAACTTGAATTGTATCCTCTGGGGGATGGGGAGCCAGTGGAACAGGGCAAGGGTGGGACTGATGTGGTCACAGAGCTTGGTGCGGGCAGGACATGAGCTGCAGAGTTCTGGATGATCTGCAGCTTGTGAAGGAAAGAACCAGCAAGGCCGATGAGGAGGGAGTTTCCTTAGTCAAGCTTTGATGTGACGAATGCGTGGACAAAGGTTTTGGCACCCTGAAGGGTGAAGCAGTGGTAGAGTCTGGTGATGTTGCAGAGGTAGTGGAAGGCAGTACTGGTTATGGTGCGGATGTGGGGGAGGAAGGACAGTTCAGGGTCGAATAAGATGTCGAGGATTTTGACTGGCTTAGAGAGGTGGAGAGTGCATTCTTGGATGCAGATGGTGTCAGTGCCTGAGGTGCGGAGACGCTAATGCGAGCCAATCAGGAGGGCCTCAGTCTTGCAAACAGCCCTCAGCAACTTTGCATTTGAACATATCCATCCTCAAGTTAATGCCCTCCCTAAAATAATGGTACATTCAAAAAACACTATTGTAGAACATGGAATTTCTATCCATTTATTTGTGCCAAAGGTAATAAAAGTTACAGTTTGGGTCATGACATGTGGAATTCATTTCACAGTATGTTGTGTGAAGCGCTTTGAGACGTCGACAAGCTGTGAATCAAATGCATCAAATGAATCAAATGAATCAAATGAATCAAATTAATCAAATTAATCAAATTAATCAAATTAATCAAATGCAAGGATTATTATTATTATAAGACTCCACATAGTGCCAAAGATGTTACAATTTATGTATTGCTCTCAGCTATGATGTATCACTGTTGCCAATCAGCAATTCATTGTTTTGGCACTCACATGAAGAAACATTCGTTGCATGAGATCCTGGAGGGGTGACATTGAGCTGTATCCCAAGCATGAGTCATCACCTGAGAAGAAGAGATGAAAGAAGAGAACATTGGCAATAAAACAAAATAAATATTCAGATGCAATTATCCTGTATCAAAAACTGTAATTAATAAATGTCTCTGTCTTCAGGTATCCTGATCAAAGTAAAATTTGGGATCTCGGAATTTGAAGCATTAAAATCCTGAAATTCCGATATTCTGAAAAACAACAAAATTACACTTGTATAGTACCTTTCACATTGGGAGAACGCCCCAAGGTGCTGGACAGTCAGTGCTTCAGCTGGGGTTGGTTTTGGGGAGGGTGGAGAGAAAGGAGGGGATGTGGGATGAGCGATGGGACCATCAAAGAGGAAGTTCTTGAGGCGGGGATTGAAGGAGACGAGGTAGGGGGCGAGATGGAAGGATTGTGGGAGGGCATTCCAGAAGTTGGGAGCAGCTTGACTGAAGGCTCACCTGCCGATGGTGGGGTGGGTGGGTTGGGGGTCATGGAGCAGGTTGGATCTCACTGAGCGGAGGGATGTGGCAGGTTGGTAGGGGATTAGGAGGTTGCTGAGGTAGGATGGGGTAAGGCCATAGAGGGCTTTAAAGTTGTAGCCCAGGATCTTGAAATGAATCCTCTGGTTGATGGGGAGCCAATGAAAAAGTACAGGATTGCAACCTCTGATCACATTTCATTGCTGCAGACATTTTTTGAATTTTGGATTAATCTCATTGTCAATTAAGCTGTTACAATGAATTAAGGCTACCATCAAAAAAGTAGCAATTTACCTTTATACAGTGCATTTCATACCTTGGAGTGCTGCTACCTTGTTAGATGCTGAGCATGAGAGCATTAAAACAGGTAGGCTTTCATGTGAGATTTAACAACAACAATACAATTACATTTATAGCATGCATTTCACGTTGGTAGGACGTCCCAAGGCACTGAACAGTCAGGGGTCGGAACTTAAAGGAAGAAGAGAAGGAGCAAGTGAGCGACTGTGATGTGGAGCGAGTGGAACATACAGCAGCTCCAAGCCAAGCAGATGGGGTAAACAGAAAAGTGAAGTAGGAAGGGATGGAATTTACAGGTATGATGAGAACCTTAAAGTTGATCCATTGTGAGACAGGGTACGATTGAAAAATAGTGATTACAGGGTTTGTATCATCTTGAAATGAATTGACCGTGGAAGTAGGGAACAAGGCAAGCCATTGAAGAAACAAGATAATAATGAATGTGCAGGCTCCATGTAAAGTCCCAATCTCAGCAAAATATGAGTGTCCAGATAAGAAGGGGAAGGGAATGTAGTAGCAGCCTAAGTTGCGGGGCAGATGGTATTGGATCCTGCTTCATTGTAATTCGGTATTATACACATTGGAACAAGAAATGAATAATTTCTATCGATGATGGATGTTCACTGTCAAAGATGGAAAGCGGTTTTGAGTATGATTGTTGGCAATTCATTGAAATTAGCTCTGACCGTTTCATGGACCGAAGGCTTCAAATCACTTGTATTACTGCTTTATCCATCATTTGAGCCTTTACAATCAATTGGATCGATCGTATTCACTTCATACATCAAATGCAAGGATTATTATCAAGGATCATTCTACATTCAGAGCTGGATTTCAATGCTGGGACATTGCAAGCATTAATGATGGGCAAGGTTAAAACATTTCAGCAAGATGGAAATGGCCAAAAAGCGATTGCATATAACATTTAAAAGAGTGCATATCATTATATTACTATACCCTTATACCCTAAGTGACAAACATCTTGGGCATTGCTAATGAGAATGACTTATGTGTCTTCATTCGTAGTTTAATTAGAAATGTTACCCATTGTCTCCTTGTGCTTTCTGTATGTCCTCCTGTCATTCTGAGACAAAGTTATAAGATCACCAGATTAATTCAGATGTAGAATGCTCTTTGGCCCATCTGATCTCATCCCTCCAGGATACACGACCTTCCATTCTTCTCACCTTAGAATTAAGATGGTTTTAAAATAAGTCCACTGTCCTGGCACAACTATTTTCCCTGGCAACCTGTTCCAGTTATTAATTACCCTCTGGGTAAAGAAAACAGATGTTGGTATCTGCACCTAAATTGCCCTTTGAAAAGATAAATCTATGTCCTCTTGCTCTTTGGTCTTGATTCATCCTAAAGCATTATTCTGGTTTTACTTTTTCAATCCAATTTAAAATTTAGGTACCTCTATAAGTTCCCCTCTGAGTCATCTTCTTTCAAGACTAAGATTCTCTAGCTTGTCTACTCATTGTTCATTGCTCATTCCTCTAACACTGTGGAATCAGCCACTTTGCTCTCTGTGACAGTCTGCAGATAAAAAATAGGAACTACCCTATTGTATTACCATGCCTTGTAAGAGGAGAAGGATGATATAATAGAACCACCTAGCTACTTGGGTACCCTGTAGAAAGTGTTTTAATGCAGCATAGTTTCATACTCCACAGGCATATAGCGCTTTTCTGATGGACCGCCGGCACTGTTCTTCAGTGACTGTCTGACATTTGAGTTTCAATGTAATGTGGAATCTAATTCCACTGTGTGGAATAATCAGATTCCTGCTCCAGAATTGTGCACCCATCAAAGTCTCTAACTTTTGGCTCAAGCTTTGAAGCCACCTGTTATAGCATCAGCAATCCCAGTCTCCACCACAGCAGCTGCTGCCACATTTGTACTTTGCAAAGTATCCACCACAGCACATAGCTTTCCGCTCACAGCCAACTAGCATACTGATTCCACTGAGGATGCCTTCTACTCAGTGACTCCAAAAACTGATGGTGTCTCAGACACTAAAGGCAGAAAGGAATCCTTTGTCTGATCTGTGAACCTGATCACACTGCCAGATCCGGTTCGATTCCCAGTTGGGGCAAAACCTTTGGCAAGTTTTCTTACTCCACATCTCTGTTTACCTAGCATTAAGTAGGAACCCAGTTTGTGGGATATTGCTGTGCGAAACTGGCTGCCATGTTTTCGCTATAAAATATACAGCCACTTCACTTTACAATACATCATGTGAAGCGCTTTAAGATGTTTCAATGATGTAATAAGGCATTATATTGTGGAGTGCTGTAGCTCTGTGGTTAGAGCACTTGCCATGTAAGTAAGAGGCTTGAGTTCGATTGCAGGCAGGGCGATATCTTGGCCAACTTTCTTTACTCCACACTCCTAATAATAATCCCTTGAAAAAACAAACAATAAATTGGTCATTTTCAATCAACAACTGCTTGTAGGACACGGCTGTGTCCCATTGGCTGCTGCATTTCGCCCACAAATATACAGTCAAATCAGTTTACAGTAAATTCTGTGAAGCGCTTTGCAACATCTAGAAGACGTGAAAAGCACTAAATCAAATGCAAGGATCATTATTATTGTTATTGTCATTATTATTATTATATCAATTGCAATAATTATTTATATTGTGAATAAATCCTGAGGCAACACAAATTGCTGGAGCCTGCTTCTGATGTCATCTGGAGCGAGAGGTTTCATGAACGTTTGCTGCAGTATACCTATAATGGTGACAAATTGCCTTGGGCTCACTCTTGCATGCTGCCTAAAGCTCCCAGGTCATTCACAGATTCTTGAAATCAGATATTTTTCACCACATTGTGCAATGGGAAGTATAGGGCTTCCTGTTCCACACCACTTCATTGTCAAGTGACAATACCAACAGAGCAATAATTTACTAATGGTAATATTCTTGATATAGTAATATGAAAATGGAATATATTCATAACATTCCAATTTACTGCCAAGTTCACAACCTAGCCTGGGTTGTGCTGTTTATGGTAACGTGCAGAAACATGCTGATAATTGAAAGTTGCTCTTTTCCTTTGACAAGATTCTTTATGAATCCACTGAATTTCTGAGCCCTCCAGCAAGCAACTTGTTTGACATCTGGAAGGTAAGCTTTGTTTCAACAAAATCTATCCTGAAAAGAAAATGTTCTTGGCATCAATGGTTAAGACAGACAGAACTGCATCACGTTGCTGCAAGCAGTTCAGAGTTATGACTTAAGCTCAATGTCAATAAAGCTGTTACAATGAGTAAAGACTTTTGAGAGATTTTCACAAGATCACAGGAGAGGTTTGGATGAAGGTCTTTCGACTCATTTAATCTCAGACTTCCAAAACATACACTTTACCCATCAGAGCATCAAGCTGCTTTTGAAATCAGCCAGTGCTTTGACCTCATTCAACCTACTCGCAACCTGTTCCAGCCATTATTTGCTCTCTGAGTTAAAAAATATTTTTATTATAGTATAAACAAACTTCCTGATGTCTGTCCTGAAATTGTCTTGGAACTCTATATCCATGACCTCTTGCCCTACTGTCTGTGTGTATGCAAAAGTATTGGTCTGGGTTTACTTTGTCAACTCATTTTAACTGTTATATACCTTTATAATGTCCCCTCTGAGATGTTTTCATTCAAGACTGAAGAGCATAGCTTGAAACTCATTCCTCTAACAATAGAGATCATCCTCGTTGCTCTCCTCTGCACTGTCTCTGGAGCCTGGGTAGCCCACTTTGTGCCAAGGTGATCAGAACTGTTACCACACTCTCTAATGAAAGACTGATTAAATAACACAGCAAGTGAACACAACTGCACGTAAACACATATAATATGAAATAGATTAGTTAAAAAAAGAGTCTTGGTGTAAATCTTTCAGATGCCAAACAACTCAGGGAGAAATGAAAACCCATAGAACAGGTATGGTCACATTAGGAAGTATTATAACTTTCATACTAAAGCTTATTATAACAACACTTTAGCATTTGAATTAGAAGCTTCTGCTGTTTGTAGATTAACCTTATTTTTTTTTTATCGCCTAGCATTTCTTATGCACTTAATCCACAACTGTTTGTGGACACTTCTGTGTGCAATTAGCAGATGTGTTTCACCCACAGAATACCTAGTCAATTGACTTAATAATATATTCTGTGAAGCGCTGTGAGATGTCTCAATGATGTGATAAAGCGCTATATCAAATTAAAGGATTATTATTATAATCAGTGTAAACAAAGTTTCTCTGTGAGAAAAATGTGCATTCAATCCAAAATAAATATAGAGGTCATAAAGATGATCCCCATGGTTAGAGGGATGAGTTATATGCAGCAATTAGACAAGGTAGCAAAAATAGACATCTCACAAAGAATCTTATAGAGCCATATGTGATTTTTAATGGAATTGAGAAGGTTAATCTCAATAATACTTAATCCTTTCCATCTCACAATATTTGAAATGTGACAAAAGCATTCAGTGCGTGGAGTTATAAAATACTCTTTGTATTTTGAGTTAATAAGTTCTGATGAAGGGCCATAGACCCAAACCGTTGACTGACTTTTCCTTTCTCCATAGATGCTGCCTGACTTGCTGGGTGTTCCCAGCAACTTCTGTTTTTGTTATTAAATACTACTCTAGATGAAAGTTAAAATATCAGCCCAGAAATAGAAGCTATATAAATACAAGCAAAAGTTAGCAAGAGAAAGAATAGGAAATGATTTACAAATTGTCTGGCAAAGCAAACTTGGGCGTGGAATTTTATCTTCATTTGTGGCATTCATAAAACACTTTACTCACTTACTTAACCTTCTAGGCAATAGATAAATGATATAGGCTTTACAAGTAGATTGAAAACAAATGTTTTCCAGAGGGTACACTTGCTATATCTCAGCAGTTTGTAACTAATCTTTCAATTACAGGGAAACATTCACTCCCTGGCACCTCCCTACCTCTCCAACTGACTCACTCCCCAATCCACCACCCAGCGCTTCCACTTGACTGGCTCCGACCTCCTGCTTGTCCCTCGCACCCTCCACTCCACTATTGTGCTTTGGTGCACTGTGCCCTGAAACTCTGGAATAATCTTCCTCAATCCATCTGCCTTGACCCATCTCTCCCCTTTTTTAAGTCCTGCCTAAACACCTTCCTTTTCGATCGTGCTAATGGTCACTTTTGCTAATCGCCCCCAAGTCAGATTCAGGCTCAGCCACTGTTAAGTGCTCTGAGACTCTACCCAGTGTGGAGGGTGCTACATAAGTGCTGGTTGTTGTTCTGGTTGAACAGTTTGCTAGGTGTGGCACTCAAAGCACAGACTTTGAGTATTGTTTTGCATATTGTTTCTTGAATTGGTTGCAAAAATTTTTTATACTGCTTTCATGTCGGTTTAGCACTGTTTATCCATCATAATAATCCTTGTATTTGATATAGTGCCTTATCACTTTGTTGAAAAATCTCAAGCCACCTCAGAGGATATACTGTAAAGTGTAGTGAGTATGTATTTTGTGGGCAAAATGAGGCAGTCAAATGCTGCAGTGTCCCACAAACAGTGATGGGTTGTGTGGCCAAATTATTATATAATTAATCAATAAATAGACACTTATTTATACATATTTAGAATATAGATTCAGCACTGTTCATACATAGGTTGAAACGACACTAAATTACAGCATACCGTAGTTTTTGACATTTCAGTTCACTTCCTACTTTGTACAATTTCCAAATGGAATCGACACAATGAAAATACTTATAGAAATCGACTGCATCACATCAGTATGAATTGCATTTTTCTACGGTTGATCTTTTTTAAAATAAGGTGTAAAAAGTTTCTAAGTTCTTAAACAATCCACAGAATTCGTAATTGTTTCAACTGTATTAGCTAGAAGATCAATTCTTTATTGTCCTTAAAACAAACCACCCAATGTTCACATGTGCACAGGTATCCTCTGCCTACAATCAGGATACATAACCGATAAAACATCTTTACGAAATCAAATCACTCGGCCACCGCAAGTGATGATAAGTTAACCCAACCATATAAAGGAAGCGTTAACAATATAAGATAGCTATTTCCTCCATTTGGTGAGCACCAAAGCAAGTTTTTTGTGTTCTGTAAGGTCGCTTGACAATTTCATTTCTGTTATCTGCGGATCTCCCAATAGATGCTGGCTCAACTGAATTAGAAAGCAACAGACCATATTTAGCACTATTCCACTGCAATAAAGGGCTCCTATTGTTAAATGCTATTGAAGTATGTTATTTATCAGCTTATGCAAATTAAATTCACTTTAGAACTTTCCATGAAGATTTCTTGTCTTGCAATTGTCTAAGTGCAATTAACGTTCAGGGTCTCTCATCACAATAGATCTAAAGTAGTGTTCGCTGACAAAACAAGTCACTTGACCTTACAGTAACAATAATAATCCATGTAGTTGATATAGCGCCTTTTCGTGTTGTTGAGACATCTCAAATCGCTTCACGGTATATACTGTAAAGTAAACAGACTGCATATTTTGTGGGTGAAATGCGGTAGCCAATTTTCAGTGTACATGCTATAAAGCACTTTGAGACACTCTAAAATAGGTGAAAATTGTGATCTGTGAAATTGCAAAATTGTGAACCAATTGTGCATTAATGATCTCATTGTTGATAAATATCGTCATTTCAAGAACGAAAGACTGGTTGAAGTGCAATGGTTGGACCCAAAGTCAGTCATATTGTGGCCTGTGGTTTTGAAATGCCAACTTTAATTACCATTTAAACTTACCCACAAGCTGGCAGTCTTATTCTGCAAACCATAGCCAGAAATACAATGCCACATTGGATAAGCTTTGGGCCTAAGGGATAGAGTGGAGAGAAGAGGTTCAAACTGGTTTAGGTTTCTGGCAACTACTGAGTCTTGATATGTATGTAGCCTCTGCTTATTTGATATCTGTTCAACACAACAACAACAACAACAACAACAACATTACTTTTAAAGAGCGCCTTTCATGTTGGGAGGACGTCCCAAGGCAGAATTAGAAGGAAAGTATTATAAAATGTTACTTCACAAAAAAACTGTTCATTTGGGCAATCATTCCAGCTGTGCTTTCTTTATCTAAATGGACTCTTTCCTGATTGCTCCCCATTATCTTATGATCTAATTCCTTTCAATTGCCTTCTAACAGAACCTCAAGGACTCTGCCCTCAACTGCACTGTGTGACTCAGTCTCCCATCTTCTGCTTAAATAATTGTTTCCCATCTCCGCCTTAACTTTTTTCTTGATTTTCTTAAATTTGTACCTTCTGTCTCACTCACTAGGGGAAATAATCAATTATTATTTACCCATTAATAAACTTTCATAATCTCAAACACCTTTGTCATTGCATCCCCTTTAACGTACTCAGCTGTAGTGAAAACAACCCTAAGTTTTTTTCAAGTCCCTACTCTTCATAATTGAATCCCTTCAGAGCTGAATCACCTGCATCCCAAGTACCAACCTAGCAAATTTACTTTATGTTTGTTATACCGCTAATAGGGCAATATATTTTGGACGTTATAGGGCAACCGTATAGGACCTTGGTGAGACTGCACCTATAGTATTGTGTGCAGTTTTTTGGTCTCCTTATTTAAAAAAGGACATACTTGCCTTAGAGCTGGTGCAGCGTAGATTCACTAGGTTAGTTCCTGGGATGAGGGGACTGACCTATGAGGATAGGTTGAATAAACTAGGGCTGTATTCTCTAGAGTACAGAAGAATCAGGGGGGATCTTATTGAAACATATAAGATTCTTAAAGGCCTAGATAAAGTAGACACTGAGGGACTGTTTCCTTTGGTAGGAGAATCTATAACCAGGGGTCCCAGTCTTAAAATTAAGGGTCAGCCTTTTAGAACAGAGTTGAGGAAACATTTCTTCACTCAGAGGGTAGTGAATTTATGGAATTCACTACCCCAGAAGGCTGTAGATGCTCAGTCCTTGAGCATTTTCAAGGCTGAGACTGATAGATTTTTTTTAAATAGAGGGATTAGGGGATATGGAGATAGGGCAGTTAATTAGAGTTAGGTCAGAAGATCATCTTATTGAATGGCGGGGCAGGCTCGAGGGGCCGAATGGCCTACTCCTGCTCCTAATTCTTATGTTCTTATGTTATGTGTAAATTCAATCCAAAAGCATAGAATGGTTCATGCTTAAAAAACGTGGTTTTACCCTGCTGAGGATGTGTTGTTGCAATAGTAATCTCACCTGCAAAATACATAGTCACCATACCTTACGGTATATCCTGTGAAGCGCCTCCAGATGTCCTCCAATTTGAAAGGCGCTGGATCAGATGCAACAAGTGTTACTGTTTATTATTTTACTATTAACTTTTATTGCTAATAATGCTCCCTACATGCACTTTGTGTTTACATAGACAGAAAACACTCTTACATGGGTGGAAGTCCCTGCAATAAAATGGCCATGTATTTAACATTGGTAAAGTACATTGGGACCTGGCTGGTGTGGGGAGGAAGATGTTACACTGCTCCAGTAGGGGGTGCCCTTCTTTGACTCGGGTTAAAACGCTTTGTCGGAGCAAAGAGGGAACTTTAACCCACACCGAACCCGGTCTGGGAGCATTGCTTCTGACGCTGTAACTTCTGACGCTGTACATTTTCTACTGGATATTTTGCCTGACCTGTTTAACAAGAGCAGTCTGATTTACAAGGTTAAGAATTTGAAGGTGCCAAACTCTTCTCAGATTGATGTGACATTGTGGGTTTGAAAAGTTGCGTGTTGAGGCACCATCACACACACACACACACACCACCTGACAGGATCAGTGATTTCCCAGAACTTTTTCAATGTGGAAATCACCACATGACATACAAGTCGCGACCATCTGCAGCGCCAGGATTTTGCTGGCTCAGAGGAAACTCAGCTTTCTTTTGATCTCCCCAAATCATAATTATAAAGGCATAATTACAGGGTGACTTCGAGACAGTCTCAATGAATGATTTGCGAACACCTCCTCTTAGCTGGAATCCCACTTTAATAGGCGTTTTTGTCTTTACCGTTCACAGTCAGTAAGAAGACCAGCGCACATTGCTCACGCAAACGCGCAAATGTGCTGCTGTGGTTATCGAGACACCGATTCTCTCGTGAGCTTTGTTTGCTTATTTAAAAATACATCATTTCATTGAAAATAGTTGTTTGACTCATGCAGTTCGCGGCATCAGTGACGGGAGGAGTCTTCGCCTTTTGTCTTAGACTTTGCCACATAACTCGCTCATTGGAGTCGCTCTGCGGCGTCCTTTCCCCCTTGTCCGTGTACCTGTCACCATCCGCTTGCGGGTGAAATTCACGTCGAATTTTATATGCTTGAAAATGGCATGAATTTTTCTTAAAATAGGAATTATTTCCCTCCCGCGGGCGGGCGGCGAGAAGCCGTGTTCCTCAACACTTCCCGGGGCAGTCAGTGTCGAGCCTCCTCTGCAAGTGCCCAGGAAAATAAAACACTACCTGTTTATGGATCGGGCGGATAAGTCGCAGGTACTCCGCGGCATATAAACCAGTCCTGAATAAACCCGAGCAAAGTTCAGCGATCTTCGCACTGATCACAAACGCAGCGCAAAGGCGATGATGATTTATGCTCGTTGCTCGGTGTTGTTCTCGAGTGTGTCAGCCTGACTGAAGTCCAAGTTTATGATCAGTTATACCGTTGCACTGATCAGATCTGGAGATTTTTTTTTAAAAGAAAAGTTTCCTAGATGTCCTGAACTGCTTAGCAAACAATCCGAAGAGCGGGGGGGGGGGGGGGGGGGTTAGGTGGGGGGGACTTTGACCTGAAAACCAACCGAGTGCGGGATTAAGGTTTCTGTGTGGAGATTGATGTCTGAAGGAGGGTTTCTTTTTGCCTCCGAAGGGGTTTGCAGCCAGCAATATCATACCACCTGTTGTGTGGCCAGTTGGCAGTCTGTGTTCACCCTCTAGTCAGAGTACAGCCCACACCCAGCGCTGTGTGAGCAGAGCGGGGACTGGGAGGGAGAGCTACAGCCCGCGCCCGGTAAACACAGCACTTTAAACTGCTCTTGCCTTGGATTGGGACGTCGACAGAAAGAGAGAGAGAGACAGAGAGAGAGAGAGAGAGAAACTTTCAAATCAACCTATTTTACTTCTCTTTTTTCGCATGTTTGACAAAAAAAAACCAACGTCGAAAGTGTTGCGGAGGGAATAATGGAATCCAGCTGTTCGCTCCCAAACTGCCCGCTCTTCAAAGTGAAGCTTTTCACATTTTTTTAAAAAAAACGAAAAATAAAAGTTTATTTAGAAGGTGAGGCAGACGAGTTCGGTGTCGCCGGCTGGTGTGTTTCAGTGGTGGGGGTGGGGGGGGGGGGGGGGGGGAAAGGAGAAGATAGCAAAACGCGACCGTCGATTGAAGGAGAAGAAGATCGTTTGCTTTTGTTTTGGGAGGTGGGGGGGTGCAAAGCAAAAAAAAATCTGCAGAAGTTTATAAAAGTTGACAGGTGGGGAGCAAGCACTTGGCTGCGCCGACTTTTTTTGTGTGTCTGTGTAAAAGAAAAGACCTCGCCGTCTGGCATTAAAAAGTCGGGTCACTTTTCGCCTCTGCATTAAAGTCATTGAGCGGTGCAGATATCTGCAGATCACTGGAGTCGGTTAACGTTGCAGAGAAAGAGAGAGAGGGAGAGAGAGAGAGAGAGAGAGAGGCAAAGGAAGAAAGAAGGGAGTTGCTTTGGATCGGAATGTGGAAGCCACTATGTGATAATCTGCTGGAAATGCTGGCACCTCAGGCTCCCTGTACCCGCCAACCTTCATGGTAACAGCCACCGGGGTGAGAAAGCGACTGACTGATCGGAAGAAGCGAACCCCTCACTCTCTCTCACTCACCCACTCACTCACTCACTGTGTGTGTGTGTGTCTCTCTGCCTTGCCTGCTCTCCCCCCACAGCGCACGCCTTTTTTTTTCCCCCCCACAAATGTCCCTATCATTAATATTACTGCTAATATCCTCCCTGAACTTCCGCCATCATGGGTCGGAAGCCCAAATCAACAAGTTCCAGGCTTCCAATAGCAAGGAGAAAAACGGTAAGACTGTTTTATGTATGTGTATATGTGTATATGTGTGTATATGTGTGTGTGTGTGTGTGTATGTGTGTTCTCTGTTCCATACGACGGCACGGGCAACGCTTTGATCTGCTGAGAGAGTGTCTTGTGTTAGTGACTTGGGCAGTGTTATTGTGCTGGGGTCGGCAGCTCACTCTCTGCAGTGTGGACAGTACAGTGCAGTCTGATCCCTGAACAGGTAATGGATTGCAGTGCAGCCCCCCCCCCCCCCAGGGCACTACAGCAACACTGGGGGGGGGGGGGGTCTGGAGCCCATGGGGGCTTAAGTTTGTTCAACTTCTCCGAGCAGATGCTTGTGTGTAGCGTTCCTGCTCCAGCTCCGAGCCCTTTGCGCTTTGCTTTCACTTCCCAAGACAGCTGCTGTGTGGTTGGTGTGACCTCCTATAGCGATGGGAACATCTACGTGTATCTCTTTAGATTGTGCGCTTTTCAAGTAGGCTTGTTGTATTAGTTTTTACACACACACACTCTCTCTCTCTCACACACTCACTCACACACACTCTCTCTCTCTCACACACTCACTCACACACACTCTCTCTCTCACACACACTCACTCACACACACTCTCTCTCTCACACACACACACTCTCTCTCTCACACACTCACTCACACACACTCTCTCTCTCACACACACTCACACACACTCTCTCTCACACACACACTCACACACACACACTCTCACACACACACTCTCTCTCTCACACACACAGTCTCTCTCACACACACACACACACCGCTGTTGCTGCTTGTAAGACGCGATGACATCTGGCACCTGCGCGAAAAAACAAAGCAGCGATCAAAGCAGAGCAGCCAACAAAGCCGCCTTCACAGTTACAGCAGCTTGGACGAGACGAGGGGGTGGAAAACGATCAAAAGAAACCGGGCAAACAAACTGTACAGCCACCAGTGCCTCCAAAGCCACCACCAACTCACCACATCTTAAAGCTCACATCCTTACTCACTCACACTCTCGCACTCACCACTGCACTGCACTGCGAGCTTTGATTTACTTGGTGTTTAAAGCCACTTTTCTTTCTCGTTTTGCAAAAAAAAACCGCCAGGTTGTTTCACAGGTTTGAGCTCCCCTCGCCCTCTCCCCCTATTTTTTTTTTTAAAAACTACATCTGTTATAAAGTTTAAGGCAGCCTGCGTTTATCTGGGGAGGGGGGGGGGGGGGGCAACATCTAACATAATGAGACTTGAGAATTTTCTCTCGTTCGGAATCGGTTCAGTGTCGTTTAAATTTACACGCTTGACAGAAAGACGTCTGAATGTTATGGTTTGAAACTCGCTGCACTTTCGCTCGCGTCCCGTATTACACGAATTGCCATTTACACGAGAGAGAGAGAGAAAAAGCCGGTAAATTGGCGGAGTAAGCGATTAAACACCAGCCGGGGAAACAGAACCGGTCTTGGCCAGACAGAATCTTGTTGTTTTTTCTCTCGAAAATATAAACACACACACACACACAAAGTGACAGTCCGGCTTTCTCTGTGGGAAATGAGGAACAGACCCAGACCAGACCGCCTTCATGTCAAAACAGACGTGCGCTGAAACCCGCGATAAACTCACGCTTGCTAGTCGTTACCGGCTAATTATACATCACGGGGATTGAACAGGTTCAGATTGCAACCCGGACTGTCTAACAAAACAGAACATTCCTGCTTGTGGGAAAAACACACGGCTGCCTAAACCCCCCCCCCCCCCCCCCTTTCTCAACCCACGAAACACTGAGAAGAATGCAGTGCGGGTCAGAGACAAAATAAACCCTAAATTGGCTTAATAGGTGCACGAATATGTCCCGTTCAGAGCCAGGTTTCCAAACATCACCAAATCTCTTGAGATCCGTATAACAATTTGCAGCTGAGATCATAGGATTACATCAAGGAGATTTCATGCCGTTGTTTGAGAAGTGAAACCCTGGAAGTTGTGTGTGTGTGTATGTGTGTGTGTGTGTCGACCCCCAAACACACACCTTAATTGCAATAGCCGAACTTAATAGCCGAAAAGAGGATAGTTATTCTCTCTGTCGCTTCGCTGAGGACGAGAGTTCCCGAAGGGTCGGTCAGGCGCGGTTCAGCTGCTGGTGACTGTACAGTGATGGTCCACACAGACAGATATCTTTCCTGAGAGGGCTCTGTGCTGAACACAGGGAGCACAACAGTGAAGTCCTGTACTATTGTAAAGTGGATCAGGCTGAAAACAATAACAATAATAATAATAATAATAATCCTTGCGTTTGATACAGCGCTTTTCACATCCCCTAGACGTCTCTAAGCGCTTCACAGAATATTATGTTAAGTGAATGGACTGTATACTCTGTGGGTGAAACGTGGCAGCCAATTGCGCACAGCAGTGACCCGCAAACAATCGTGGATTGAAATGATCAAACTATTATTGCTTTTATTTGAGGGATTGTTATTAGGCGTACGGAGTGAGGAAATTTGCCCAAGGTTTCACCCTGCTTGGAATTGAACCCAGGTCTCTCGCTTGTAAGGCGAGTGCTCTAACCACTGAACTACAGGACTCCACATGACTTCTTAAAGGCTAGCTGTGACTTGTTGAACAAACTGTTTGCAAAATAATATGGTGCCACAAATATCTTCAATCTTCAACTATTGCCAGATTAATATGCACCAATGCTGTGTGCTAGGTGACCCCATTGATGGATGATGTTTTGCTGTGTTCTTTTTTGGTGTTTGGTGGTCGGGGAAGTGAATATATTGAACTTGAACTAATCTGTACTTGATGAAATGGACCAGGTGATATTTACTGAAACCTTTCCACTGCATAGAAAAGTTAAATTAGGAATGGATGTCTGTTTGTGTGTTTCCCATTGTCTTCTCTTTATTTGCACTCCTTGGCTCCCATCAACATCTTTTCACCCATATCTCCAATCTCTTCAACCTCCTTACAGTTAGACTTACTGAACCCATGCATAACCTCGGAGTCAGGTTCGAACCCCAGCTGTCATTCCTACGCAACATGCAGTCCCTGACTAGGACCACTTCTCTCCACCTTTGTCACATCGCCTGCCTCACATCCAATCCGGTCAAAACACTTCTCCACACACTTGTCACACCCCGCCTCAATTATTTCAATGACCGCCTCACTGGTTTCCTCAGCTCCACCATTCACAAATTCCAAGTAATTCAAAACTCTGATGCCGTCCTCACCAGTAACAAACTTCGTATTCTTATCACCCAGGTCCTTGCCAGGTCCACTGGCTTCCTATTACAGAACAAATTAATTTCAGAATCCTCACACTAATTTATAAATCACTTCATGCCCTGGCACCACCTTACCCCTCCAACCCACTAACACCCACTCCACTGCTCGCCCCCTCCCCTAACCCTCCTGACTGTCCCATCCTCCCTACTCTACCATTGGTACCATTGGACATTGTGAAACTATTGAACTGTCTTCCTCAATCCCTCTGCCCAGTCTCTTCCTTCCGATTACACCTTTTTTCTTCTTCGACTGTGCCTTAGTCACCCACCCCCCCATCCAGCGCAGCATCAGTGTTACGCACAAGGTCTGCTCTAAAGACCAGTGGCAGTATTTGAGGCCTCAATGAGTTTACTGCTGCCTGTAAAGTCTACTGGTTTTACTGCATCCGGTTTATAACTAGACTGTACTTTAATACACACATAATATTAACAGGCTAGTTGTTCAGAATTCTAACCACTTACTGGTGAAGCATAGTTACTATATAGAATAAAGAAACAAGAAACACTCTATAGAACAAGAATAAATTGGTCATGTCAATCCACAACTGTTTGTGGGTCACTGCGGTGCGCAATTGGCTGCTGCATTTCACCCACAAATATACTGTCAATTCACTTTACAGCATATTCTGTGAAGCACTTTGAGACATCTAAAAGACGTGAAAAGTGCTATATCAAATGGAAGGATTATTATTATTATACTGAGCTAAGGGTCAGGTGGTATGCTATCATCACTTTAATTGCTGTCAAGGATCTATGACATCCCAACACTTTGAAACAAATGAGACTTACATGACATAGTCTGTCGTGTCATTATTGTCTTCTAGATAAATCTGAGAGCCTCTTTTCAGAAACCGAATGGGGCTGCTACACAGATTCTTAACAGTTGCTTAGTATGGACTTTTTGGGGGTGATAAATACACCGAGACTGCTGATCTACAGCAGGAAAATAGAATGGACTCGAAAGCATCTTAAGGGAACTAATTCTCTTAGACAAGCTCACAAGTTAACAGGCATCAAGTACCAATGTATTTTTTTATTCTGAAAATGTTGCGTGCTTATGAGAATATCCATTATTTTGTACATTTTTCAAATTGTGTTTTATTTGTATGATACTCTTTAACTTGAGAAAATCTTTCCAAGACCAAGTGGGCAAGATGGCAACTTGCTGGTGTCATACTGTGACCAACGGCAAGTTGGTGAGTAACTGATGGTGACGAGACCTCAGATCCTGTGTCTCTCTTTCCTTCTTTGGCCCACAAATATACAGTGAATTCACTTCACAGTATATTCAGTGGAGCGCTTTGAGATGTCTAGAAGACATGAAAACCATTATATGAAATGCAAGGATTATTATTACTATCATAAGTCTTTGGCCTCCATTCAATGTTTCCTCACAATATCAGAGCTGAGATTAAGAAACATACTGTATTATCCACACAAGGTATCACAGGTTCAAACCCATATCATAGTACTTGAAGGCGTAGCATGTTGGGTATGTAATTTATTGTATCACCTACTTGGACTTTGAGCTGTCACGAAATCCAGAATTTGAGATTTACCCCTTCACCAGAATTTTTTGCTCATGCTATGGTATATGATAGAAAACATGTGGATATAAAAGATAGCGAAAGGCATTCTCCACTCAAAAGGGAGAAGTGGTTTGGTTCTGAATCGACTCAAATGTGTTTTGCTACACATTCTCCACACTGCTGTCCATGTTACATCAGTTTGAATTAGTTTCCTTCTGCAGACTGGAACTAATCTTGCTGTAATTGGTTCTGCTGTGTACATGGGCGTCTAATTTGAAACTGATCGTTTTAAACCACCTCAAGGAAAATGTACAGAGACTAAATGAAAAACAAGTGAAACTCATGCAGAAAAACCCCCCTCCAAATTACAGAGCCTAGTAGAAAGAGCAGAAAATAAAACCTTCTCAAATCATCTATTACCTTTTGTACAGATGTGCTTACTTGTGGAGGGATGCATTTAACAATCAAGTATACATTTGAACTAATCGTAATTCAGTGCAATGGCCTAATAAAGAGTGGTTACAGATGAAAATAAATGTTCAATAATATATAGAGCTTCAAGAAATATAATTACTTAAATGAGTTAAAGCAAGTGAATGGTAGATTTGAAAACTTTGAAAACTCTAATATGAAAACATTAATGGTCCATCAAATGTGAATTTCCATGGTGATCGAATGGGGATACAGATCAATTTCCCTGCCGTGATGATGGAATATCCATCTAAGTATCTTTCTCTGGTGATCTAGTAGATCCAAACCAGATGGGCCACAATGGTTTTTTCCTGTACATTCCTGTACTACGAAGAGTCGGAGGCCCTGCTTCCTTGGTTGTCTAGAGGGGCAGTATCCATCTTGTGCACCTATTGTGAAGGTCTAAAGAAGTTTGTGTGTCCGTCACTTACATTGTGATTTTACTTGTTTTCCTTTCCTCCCTCTAACCTAATGTGACCAGGAGGCGGTGGATGTTCAGCCATTGAACACATTCAAGACTGAGATCGACATTTTTTTTTAAAAAAGCAAAGGGATTAAGTGATATGGGAATATTGAGGGTAAATGGAAATAGGATAGAAGATCAGCCATGATCTTATTAAATGACGGGGCAGGCACAAGGGGCTGAATGGTCTACTCCTGCTCCTAATTTTTATGTTCTTATGTTCTAATTTCAAGGTAGTGAGTCATGAAAGCACGCAATCTTCCAGCACCTTGGCCCAAGTGACTATTTTTCTTGTTTTGCCAAGCTAGGGAGTGACAGAGTATCTGATCAATCATGTTCTTATCTGACTTCTATAAGCTTTGACTGCCAATGAGGGTTACTGGGTAGGTAACCAAAGTTTCTCTAACCCAGAAATGTTGAAGGCAATTTATGATCCCTCACCATTATCAATATTAAGGTGGATAATTAATGAATAAAATCTTGTACTTGACATAGCATTTTGTGATTACAATGTCTCGAAGCACAACACACAATGATTTGTACTGACTATCGTCATAGACAATTATAATAATAGGTGTCAGTTTGGCTCAGTCGGTAATACTTTCACCTCTGGGTCAGAGGTTTGTAAGTTCTAGTTTCATGTCAGTACGTTTAACATGTTCTAGGCCTGCATTCCAGTGCATGAAGAAATACAATTGTACTGGAGAAGTTCTGTGTTGTCAGTGTGCTTTGTTTTAAATGAGAGATTAAATGGTTGTCTGGTTTGCCTGTTCCTGTGGACATCAAAGATCCCCTTTGGATGCTATTTAGAAAAAGAAGGAAACCAGTTTCTTCTGTCCTCAATTAATTTCCTTGCCGTTTGTAGGCAATTGCTGAACACAAAGTGGCTGCCATGTTTTTTTCCACAAATGCACTATTCTTTGTAGCATACAAAGTGCTTTCAGAGATTTTTTACTTTATGGGTGCTATATCAAATGCCAGAATTATTTATAAACAGTGTAGCTAATCAATACCAGCAACATTCCACAATCAATAACGAGTTGACTGAGCAATTAATCCTTGTTTTGGGGTGAATTTAGAAAAGCAGAAATATTGACTAGAACTTAAGAACTTACTGCTGTTCAAATTGATACCATGGGATTTTCAACATCCACGCAAACCACCACAACAGGGATATGGAACCTTGGTGAAATGTCTCAAGAAAACAACCTCTAATAATGTACTGCTGCACTGGATTGCCAACCTAGATGATGCGTTGGTGTGAGTCTTGAACCCATAACTTTCTGACATCTTCATAAAACTGAGCCAAACTGGGTAATTTGACCAGAGAGAAACATTTTGGGGTGGGGGGGGAATAAAAACTAGACATAAATCCAAGCTCAAAGCTTGAAGACACACTTCACTTGAACCCTACTGTGTTGTGGTTCTTTTTGTTTAAGTTTCCATTTGGAGTGGAACACCGCAAGTCCATACTCCACATATGTGGTACAAATTGAACATTGGCAGTCTCGAAGGCAGCACTTATGATCATATTTGCAAATTAAACTTGCATCGATTTGCCAAATACGCTCTGGCAAGTAACAAGTTACCCAGTGATTATAGGTAACCATTTACAAATGTCTGCTAACTTTAAGAATCCTACATAACAGGATCTACTGCAGGTTTTAAGGAGGCTTTGATCAACTTCCCATATTATGAGCCTTATGACCAGAGGTTGCCACCAGGGATTTCAGGAGGACCATTACCATGTGAGATCCTGGGATCCCAGGATCCTTGCAATCCCCATTTGTGACTAATTTCAGTAATACCAGTGAATCGATGAGGTGGACATTAGGGTAGAGACGTCACCTACGCAGTAAGACTGATATATAATTTTGCTCCTGAAACAATGCTCTCAGATTAGCTAGACAACCTAAATGAATGAATGACACCAAATCATCAACCTTACGGCTTGGATCTTAGAGTCTGTGACTCTAGGTCACAGGACAAACCATTTCTGGATGCAGAACTTTAGAAAAAGAAGGAAACCTGTTTCTTCAGTCCTCAATTAATGCCCTTGCCGTTTCTAGGCAATTGCTGAACACAAAGTGGCTGCCATGTTTGCGACACACTTTAATGATGAAGATACTTCAAAAGCTGAGTAGAATCAGTTTATTCTATAACAAGGAAGGCACTGATGGGAAGTTGGATGATTGCCTTGTCTTACCCTTTAATATCCCATTAAAAAATTATTGAAGTTGGGAAAGAGAACTTCAAATGCCTTTGAAGATCTAAGTCAAAAGGAGCAACTTAGCAGAAAGCTCTTCTAACCTGTTGCAATAACAATCAAATAACAACTTCCCATATTATGAGTGTTAGGAAATTCGCACTCACATTGGTCACCACTGAGAGGGAAGTGACAAGATAAAGGTTCTGGGTTTCAATTGCATAATCCAGAGCTCTGGAACTCTCTCCCCTCTCTCCCCCTTTTCTCCACACTTACAAATCTCGCCTAAAGACCTTTCTGATTGTGTTTCTGGTCACCTACGCACTCTCTTTCTTCCCCTCGCTCAGAGTCAGACTCTGCCAGTGTTAAGTGCTCCAGGTGCTATCTGGTGTGAAGAATCTATGTAATTGCAAGTTGTTGTTGTTGTTGCATTACTTTTCAGTCTTATCATCAGATAATATAGATTTAAGGATGAGAACAGTGACAGGTTCAAAGGGTCGGTCAGGATAACTCCAGTAAAAATAAAACTGTATTCCATGTTCATCAGTCTTAGACTACAGAGTTCTGTAGATTGTGGTACGTGTAACAAATAGATAATAGATATGAAACAACCACCACACCATAGAATGTATTCCTGATCAAAGCATAAATAGATTCAAAGAGTTCAAACAACTGCAGACAAATCATTTACAATCTACAGAACACATGAGAGTTATCGGTATTGCCCTCATATAACCAATGATGATAAAATCAAGATTTGAAAGCACCTTTCGTGGTGGATAACCCAAATTATTTAACGGTGAAGACATGCTCCCACCAGCCTAGCCACATGGAAGGAGTAAAAAGGAAATGGATATTTCCTTCTTAAAGGAGTTATTTGATATCACAAAGGCTGTATTTTTTTTAAAAGCAGGAGGGAATCATTCGCCCCTTTGTGGTTGCACCTTCCACATACCTGCCCTATTGTGAAAAATGCCCCCAAGCCCTATATGTTGAGACATCCTCCTGACATTAAAAGACACTACACCAAATGTACGGATTATTATGGCAGCAGCAAGCACAGTCTAAAATAATGCATGTCATACACAATCTGAAAATAGAAGTGTTGGGAAAAATCTTGAATTCTTGGATCTCACAAAAGCTTCAAGGTATAATAAATAAAGAACGCTCGCATTTGAATTTATTTGGTGTTTAAGAAAGATAAGGGTAAAGTCATTCTTATTATTGGATAATTTTGCGATTCATAAGTAATAAAGTCCTGTAGGTCAGTGGTTAGAGCACTTGCCTCGCAAGCGAGAAACTTGGGTTTGGTTTCCGGCAAGACAAAACTCACCCTTACTCAAAATTCCTGAGAATAATCCCTCAAGAAAGACAATAATAATGTTGGCACTTCAAACCACGACTGTTTGCGGGACACTGTTGTGTGCAATTGGCTGCCGTGTTTAGCCCACAAATATGGTCAATTCACTTTACAGTATATTCTGTGAAGCGCTTTGAGAAATGTGCCCCCTCTCCCTGAGAAAAGCCAAGACTTGGGGATCCCAGAATGTACTGCAGCAGTTTAACCAACTAAACCGCAGTGCTTGCCATTAAGAGCACTGCCTGGCAAACTTTCCCATCGCCTGTCTGGCTAGGATCATCCTACTCATTTGGACTTTGGCTTGCAGGCATAACAGGAGCTGAGTGGGATTAATCCTTACCTCCAGTGACTGGTCTGTTCTTCCGCATGCCAATGAACCATTGGGCTGCACTGTCATTATCAGTATCCTGGACTGCCCTGGTGGACCTACCTGGATTAGAAACTGGACTATCAAGACTGTCACAGAGGTTAGGATTGATTCTGACATTCTGTTGCCAAACAATCTGACATTTTGGATCCAGTTAACTCCAAGGAGACCTCACCTATCTGCCTCCCCTCAAGAAGGATAGTCAAAAAATGAGTAGAAACAACTCCAGTAAGCAAGTTCAACCAATGAACCAGGCCAAATAGTGTGTCATCGGTAGAGTACTGGGGACCTGCTTGGCTGAGAAACCAAAGGTTATACCAATTAGAGGTGCGGAGCTTGAGCAACAGCTGCTTACCTCTTACTTTGTATAGTACCTCCTGAGGTGAAAGGTGCTATATAAATGTAACTTTTATTCGTTTATTTGCATACCAGACACGGTGTATTCCAAACCCTGAATGTACGAATATGTGATTTCAAACTCAGATCCAGATATCACCTTCCAGCAATTGTCATCCCAAGCCCCAGACTTTCTTCTGCAACATCTATCTCACGCAAAACTGCCTTCAGTGTAGTAGGAGTACCTTTACAGGCCAGTTTTTGATGTGTCAGGCATCTTGATGATGTTGTACAATGCGGTCAGTGTACTAGGCAGCAGCTTCTCAAATGGTGATATTTGCAGAGTATCATAATGAGTTCTAATTATTACAAGATGAAAGCATAAGAGATAAGGAGAATTTGCTTTACACAGAGAGTTGTTATGGTCCAGAAAGCATTGCCTGAAAGGGTAGTGGAAACAGATTCAATAACAACTTCCAAAAGAGCATTGGATAGGTACTTGAAACAAAAACATTTGCAAGGATATGGGAAAAGAGCCAGGGAGTGCGAGTGATCAGGTAGCTCTTCCGGAGAGCTGTCATAGGCACGATGGGCCAAATGGCCTCCTTCTGTGCTCTTATATTCTATGATTCTCAGATTCTATGATTGCAATGGTGCTGGCTGACATCCAAGTGACAAAAAAACATTTTACCTGTGCATGGAAAGTAGTCCTATCAGCTGATGATATCCAAGTGAACTTTCATTTCCACAGCCTTTAATGCGGTGGGAGAAACATTTTCTCTTTGGTCTAGAAATAGAGATATTACTGTAAAAATTGCTGGCAAATCTGATTCACAGATTAAGATCTTGGTTTCCTTCATTTTCCTGATCTCAGCAGTAGCAGCAGTTTAGGGCACTAAAATTGGCTTCAGAACTTTACAACAACTTTCACTTCCATAGCGTTTTCTATGATGGGTAGCATCTCAGAGCACTTAATAGTGAGCCTGACTCTGAGCGGGTGGGGTTGGGTGGCTGTAAAGCATGGTCAAAGAGGAAGATTTTCAGACAGGACTTGAAACGGAGGAGAGAGGGTCAAGGCGGAGGGATTGCAGGAGAGTGTTCCTCAGTGGGTTTAGAAGAGCAAATCAGCCAGGGTTCTTTTGTCTGACCACAATGCAGAGAACTTACTGGAAGTGTGTTGTGAACATTTGTTGGAAGGAAATTTGGTGTTTTTGCGCTGTCCTGATGTCCTTCATGCATATTGAGTGAGCTGCTTTATGTGAAGGCTCACGTGAAGAATGACCACTTTGGTGAGATACCAGAGGCACCTATCGCTTATGAAACCGTACTCCAGTAAAATGAAGCAATTAAATGATTTTGAATAACAACATCAGTTTGCACTGATATAGCACCCTTCATATGGGGTAACATATTGGAGTGCATAATGTGATGTTATTGAATCCACAAAACACAATGTAGATTCACTCAGTCCTTTAATTCAAACTTTACAAGACATCCTCTTTCAAATCAACCTCTTTCGCACTCTCTTTCAAATCTGCAAGTCACTCTTCCCAGAATACTTTTATACTTCCACCATACATATTCAATTGCCATTTATGTCGTAAAAGCAAATGTACAACACATAACAATGGCATAGTTTGTTGCTGAGCCATGGAGAAAGGGGAGAATGAGAAAGAAAACATACTCTCAACAGTGTTAAAACACATTCACTACCCAGGTCATTGAATTGAAGAAACATTACAGCACAATAACATTTTATCAAGCACTTCTAGGTGTGTACAAAATCCAAAATATTTCAGATGCTGGTAACCTGACACAAAAACAAAAGTCACTAGGAACACTCAGCAGGTCAGGCAGCATCTATGGAAAATGTTTAGGGTCCACAACCCTTCATCAGAACTGGAACATGTTGGGAGGAAGAAACTTTTAAGGACTAACAGAGCGGGGGTCAGCAGGGCAAGGAAATCTAAGGAGAAAACTTCTAGGTCTGTGTTGTTAGAGGATGACAATAATTAACTTCCTGAAGAAACATTATTGGTAGAAAAGAGCTCAGAAGGGGGGAAAAACAGATTAAAAAACTGTAGAGTAATAATCATAACTATTGCATTGATATAGTGCCTTATCACTTTGTAGATAAGCCTCAAAGGTCTTCAGAATTACTGAGAAGTATAGCAGGCTAGTGTGGTAGTTAAATTATGCATAGGAATGTTCCACAAACAGCTCTTAAGTGAAATGACCATTATTTTAATCCAAGGGAATTGTTGGCCAGGATACCAGGACAAACTCCCTATTCTTTTTGAATAGTACCATGTGACCTTCATGTCCACATGAGTAGGCAGATGGAACCTCGGTTTAATGTTTCATCTGAAGGACAGGAAGTAAATAAGGAAGCAAGTAACATTAGGCAAGTCTTGTTGCAATTGTAACCCAAAAGTTGGATGAAACCTTTGCGAGACAATGTCGGATACCTTGAAGAAAAGTAAATTCCGGTCAGTTTAATCAGACCATGGATATATATGTTCCACGTCATTGAAGTACCATGAACTGGTGAACCGTACTCTATACTATAGACCGAAAGCAAAATCTCAGCCATGCTCACATGTTGACGGACATGCATTTTGGCACCTCAAAGGACTGCCTTTACTCTTCAAAATTTTGGAAAACTTGAGTTAGTTGTGTGAAAACAAATCAGAAAGCTTTTGATTAATAAAAGGAATGACTGAAAATATTTACTTAATCATTAAAGTACTTAGACGTGAGCATTGTCTGGTGCACCTGTAGAAATTGATCTGGCAGTCACCATAAAAACAGAGTGGAAGAGATCTGTTTACACAGAGAGAAGAGAGTAAAGCAATGGTACTGTATAGAATGGCCAGTACTGTACATTTCCTGGTGCAGCCATAGGGATAGATTAAACACTGTATCTGAAACATTGCTTTTGTTCTCTCTCAGTGAGGGCATTAGGGGCCACTGGACCGTTTCAGCAATTTGAAAGCATTAATCAAACATGACATACAAAACGCTGCCACCACACCCAGCCCACCCACTGCAAGCAAAGGACTGCTACTGTTGTTCGGGAAAAGGCAAAGCAGCTTCAGCTTCAATGTTAATGTTTTCCTTTTATTTTGACGGTTGAAACTTTTTTTTCAGATCACGCAGATATTTATCAGTATTGTGTGAAGTTGCCTGAATGGAATGAAGGGATACTGTCGCTCAGATCCTTTTTAAAGCAAAAAAAACTCTAAATGCCTCTGTTTAAAACATTGTCTGGGAGGATCAAGAGCTAAGACTGCACATTGCATCGTCACCTATAGATTTTAAGACTAGAAGAACAGATATTTTTCCAGTGGTAACATGATCATTCCATACTCTTGCTTTAGGGCGCTCAAGACAATCTTCTCATTGTTGGTGGCTGACACTTATCTTTCTTTCCCTTAAAGCAATGGATTTACATCAGATGTTTCTAGTGTATTTGTGTGTGTGTGTGTGTGGGGTGGGCAAAGGGGGCGGGCAGGTGTGATGTGAAGGACGGGGTTGGTGGGCAGGTGGGAGCAGTGTGTTATGGAAGTGTTCAGTGTATCAGGGTAAAGTGTACACAGTCTCTCCACTTTGACAATTCAGACATTCCCTTTCTTCTGCAATGCTCCTGCTTTGTGTGACTAACAATTTTTGTTTCTATTTTTATTTATATCTTTGGCATTTTTGTTTCCATTTTAATATTTGTGGGTGCAATTTGCTGCCACTTTACATTTATTGGGTCAGTGGCGACACCAGCAACAGTTAGTGGATTAAGAGTTAGTGGATTTTGTGGACACCAGCAACAGTTATTTCGATCAGTATAGTGTAGTCTTGGTTTACTTGTTCTACAAACAGAATAGAATGGGAGAGACAAGCAGTGGCTGGGATAGAAGACTAAACTCACACACAAAGGGTAAACTCACAGCCTTTGGCATCCCCTCTCCACCACACATCACTGACAGCAAGTCTCAGAACTAATCATTCTGTAGAGTCTGTAATCCATGTGGAACCAAAATGTTGCAGTTCATGTAATTACATGTTACCTTGTGTTTCAAGTCCATATCTCTACAAGGCATGAGGTTCAATGGGCTGGTGCTGTTAACTCCATGGACACATGGTTGAACAGTGGGAGGAAAAGAAGGGAGGAAGGTTCTTGGGGAACCTTCTTGAGGAAAGCCTCACAATGTGGATATTTTTGATGAAGAACTTACTGATGATTCTCAAATCACAAGCCTGAGTCTCTTTCCATAATACAGCTCTGGTGTGTAAGGACTGTTATGTTTTGATATTATACCATTGCTTTATAAGCTATAAAGACAGTTATATCCATGGAAATATATCCAATGCATGAATGTGAATGATCCACTTCATCAAGCACTGGCAATTTGGTGGAATTGACCTAATAAAGTCTTAAACTCTTATGTGCTTCTGTCGCACCGTATGTTACATTCCTCCATGAAAAATCAATTTCTGTAGGCCCTAATTGTATTTGCAGACACAAGAGATGCAGTATTGTTGAAAGGTACTGCTATTTTGATGCACTTGATATGTATCATATATGACTACAAAGTCAGAATTGGGGCATGCAATCTCACTCATCATGCAAAATAAAATGCAGTCAAAAGAAATCAATAGCTATCACTGGCCTCAGGAGACATGTCATTTTTGGCTTTTGTATGGTGAAATAGGTGAAGTTTCACAACCGGATGAATATCACATTAATTCTGTTTAACCCAAATGTGAGGTATAGGCATATTAAATAAATTGAGTAGACATTGAAGTGAGATTACAGAAGCAACAGTAATAATGAGTAGTGTGAATGGAATAAACTGGGGAGCAGTGAGCTCAATGGACTGAATTATCTTCTCTTGTTTCTGAATTCATTTGTGTTCATTTGTTAACAGCTGGGACTTTCACCGCAGTTCAGTAATGTACAATTCCTCCTTGTTCCTCACAGACACAGACCACTTACTGCTATTGTTACAGTTCAAAGGGTACTTGCACATTTCATTTCATTTGCTCTGATATGAAATGCTAAAGTGGAAGGCCTCTCTCTGAGCTTGTGCACACACAAAATACTTTATTCAGGAGCAAAATTGATAATTGTCGGGATTGTGTTTATCCATAATGGGGCATGCAGTGAATTTCATAAGCAAAGCATGGTCAATTGGCATACACATAGTGAGAATGAATTATTTTGAGTGTTTTCCTTTCATAATTAATAAGCAGCTAGTGAAGTTATCTAACAGAACTCTGCCACTCTGTCGTGGAGAGAAGATGGAAAGGGGGCATGGATAGTGTCGTGTTTTATAATAACAATAATATAGTCAAATTGGGAAGAAACCTCCAAGCAAACCCTGTCCAATCCCCCCACTCAACAACAACAACAACAACTTTGATGGCGTCCCAGAGCGCTTCAGAATAGCGGATCCCGGGGCTGAGCCAGGGGCAGGGGTAGAAAGGTGACCAAAGGCGCGGTCGAAGAGAAAGGTCTTCATCTGGGACCTGAAACTGAGAAAAGAGGGGGCAAGATGTAGGTAGTGAGGAAGGGAATTCCAGAGCCTCGGGGCATAGTGGCTGAAGGCCCGGCCGCCGAGGGTGGAGCGGAGGGTTCCGGCCTGCTCCATGTCCCCTGCCTTGTCCACCCCACCACATGTTGGGCCTTCAGCCTCTCTGACCCCACCCTTTGAAACTAAATCCCACAGTCCCTTTGCCTTCGTTCCCGCCCTTGCTTCCTTCAAGGCCCACCTCAAGACCCTTCTCTTCAACCGCACTTTCAATCACCCTTCTACCCCTAACCTTCCTGCCCTTCACCCCTCCTGATCTCAACCCTCAGCTCAGGTACAAATCCCTGACTGTCCAATCAATAGTTTGGGATGCCCTCCTGATGTTAAAGGCGCTACATAAATATAATTTGATGTTGTTTTAAAGGATATATTGTAACATGTAGTGATTGTGCATTTGGTAAGCAACCACGGCAACCAATTTGCACACACCAATGTCCTACAAACAGATATGAAATGAACGAGCAATTTTATTTGGGGGTTTGTATGCCTCGAAACCCGGAGAAACACCCTTCTCTTTTCAAATAGTGCCGTGTGATCTTTATCATCCACTTGAACAGGCAGATGGGACCTCGGTTTAAAGTCTCATCCAAAGGATGGCACCTCTTACCCACTCAGCTCTGCATTGTGTACCAATGGAATGCCAGGCAAGACTCTATGACTATTTATGAATTTTAAGGTAAGATATCCTGAATGTTTCTGCATATTGCCTGCCATCTAGTCATGGAATACTCCCTGCCTTACCACCTGGTGACTGATGAACATTGCAGAAGAAAATAATAATTCTTGCATTTGACATTGTGCTTTTTATGTCTTCTAGATGTCTCAAAGTGCTTCACAGAATATACTGTAAAGTAAATTGTCTATATATGTGGGTGAAAACCAATGAATTAGAAATAAAATTAAACTTGTGGTTGAGTGGAATCACAGTGCGGATCTAATGCAATACAATACGCAATGTTTTCCTTTCTGAAACATGTCACTTGTCTCGCGAGAGTATAACAAATTTCCATGATATGTGAACACTGCTCTTGATAGCACTGTTTGAGAGTTAGGGACAGGGCATAGTGTGGAGTTCTTCACACAGCACAGAAAGGGCACAATTTGTCAACATGGACCACCCACCCCATTACTTCCCTCAAATCTGAGGAGCACATGGAACATGTATTTGAACTGAACAAAGCCAGGCAAATAAAAATGAATATGGAGAGCAAAGTTCTGAAATTCAACCTAAACTTACAAGACCATTTTGCCTTAGGATTTAAGATCTCACAGAATTGTGAAAAATTCAATCTAAATTTGGAAGCCAGTTCTTTTCAAGAAGTTTGGAAAACCATGATTCCCCAAATATGACTAAATCTAAGGAGTTACCACAATTCATGCAAACTTGAAATTTAGGATAGAATGGTCTTTCTGATAAAGACTAGGTGGCTTTTTCCAGCATTTTCCCTGCAGACATATTTTCACTTTACATCCTGCAGGTTTTTTTCCTCTTTGAGTCACAATAACAAATGCACATCAGCAAAGTGATGGAAGCAAGGAAATTGTTGTGATATTTTACTCATTAGTAACAAAATTGGATAGCTGTTCCAGGCTGAGACTGGTGGAGCTTATCCCGTGGGTGCCACTTCTACAATCAAATCCCTTATTTGAAAAGCTGGTGATGAAGTCTAGTTGGATCCCCGGGGACCAAACACAGCTTGTGCCTTGCATGTTTCAGAAACCCTGTAACATACCAGCTGCTAAATTCACATCAGACTCATTGCATGTCTGTCCAACTGTAGCTCACTGGCCTTTGCTATTATCAAAGGCTACTATTTTTGAAACAATTCACTTGTCCTATGAAAGTACAAATAATTACCACTGGTTTCGATAGCACTGTTTAGGAGTTGGGATGGGACAGACTGTAGAGCTGTGAAATTGGAAAGTCCAGAGGTTAGAGATTAGGTGTGGTGAAGGAGCAAGGTCAAGACCTCATCTTGGGTGGGAATGAAATAAGTTCAGAGGTCAGGAATGGGTACTGATGAAGTCAAGGGTGTGAGTCAGTTGCAAGTAATGGCTAGGATTTGGTGGTTGGTATAATAGTACGGTTGTGAAATAGTTGCTCGGAGAATATACCTTTCCGCAAATCACAAGGAATGCTAAATTTTAAAAAATGATATCTGAATATGATATTAATGTTCTATAAGTGCAATCATGAAGTAATGTTATACAAAATAATTACAAAACAACAGCAACAATAACAAAATTTAATTTTTGGAGTGGCTTTCACATCGGGAGGATGTCCCAAGGTGCTGAACAGTTAGGTCTGGACCCGAGCAAGGGAGAGGGGCAGGTTGCAGAGGAGGGATGGAGAGGAAGAAAGTTGGGAGGGCAGCAGAAGGCACAATCGAAGAGGAGTGTCTTGGGATCAGCCTTGAAGGAGGCAAGGGAGGAGTTGCAGGGAGGGCCAGCTTGGGTCTGGGCAGCAGCCAAAACGCTGAGACGTGAGACGGCGGATTAGCGGGACATGGTCAACCTGCAGGAGGCTGTGGGGGCTAGGGGTGGCACAGAGGGGGCGAGGGGCTGCAGGGCACTCACTGTGGTTAACAGTGAGTAGCTTGCAGGGAAAGACAGACGGGTGTGGGGTGGGAAGGGGGAGAGAGACAGATATACGGAGGGGAGGGAGACACTAAGGAGGATCAATCCCTAATGATCAACTCTGCTGTAATTAGAAATGCAGGATATCAGTGGTCTTAAAGAATTTGGGAGTTAGGTCAGGTGCAGAGGGAAGAGTTTGGGAGTTTTTTTTCAGTAAAGCTAAACAATGTCAGAATTACCTTGTTAAATCTTCAATCACAGCCAAAGGGAATTTGACTATTTTTCTAGTATTGGCTAAAGAAGAAAATGGATATTAACAGAAGGTCATGAATTGAACAGACTGTGATTCGAGGGTACGGTAAGTTATTAGTTGGCTTTCTCGCTGCGTATTACTTTCATTAAGCAGTGACAGCAGGGCACCCCGTGAAATGCAAGGTAGCATAAGGTACAGTCATGCAAGACTGAAGCTGGGATATGAGGTTCAAATTCTCAAGGAGACAGTGTGCTGCTGGTAATTCACAAAACAGAATGGCATATCAATATGACTGACAATCCACAGTGACCTAAAAACAAAGCAGTCAAAGACATTTGAATATAATAGGTCAGCAAATCCAGCCACAGACTATATTGAGACTGTTCTGCTCCTGAATGGGTCCAGGAATCAAATATAAATGTTATTACAGCATAGATTTGAAACATATGAAGGTGTTGGAAGTTTCTCCAAGTAAGCGTGACACTGTCCCAATTGCAATTTTAAATTAGTTTCTAAATAAGGAAAAAAAGTATATTATGCATTAAGTATATTAAGTATATACGTAATAGATTAAGTATATTACCACTGATCTTATATATAATGTATAATATGTATAATGTTACATTCTTTTAGAAATGGCCAGAGCAGTTTGGTATTTTGGAGCTAATACCTAGTGCCACTTTGTGGTATTTCACTAAACATATTTATCTTACTCATTTGGAGCCAAAACAGGTATCATTGTCAAAGTGTATTTCAGTAGCTAATGGGCATCACTACTGATTGATTTCATTCTTATAGGTGGCAGTTCTGGTTTTCATTCAAATGATAAGATGACAGATTAGAATGAATGGGCCTTGTGAAAACTTTTTGTGATCAACAAAAGACAGACTAAGTAATTTCTATAAATGAGGTGGGAATGGTGCAGTTGGAGAGCCTGGTACTGTAATCGACTGTAACCATGAGGTACTTGTGATGTATTTGGAGAAAATAGATTTTTTTTTCTCAGAAAGTCTTGATAAAATAGAATCGAGGCAACCTCCTGCTGTGGAAGGCACTTTCCCAAATGTAAGGATTATTATAATTGAAGTGCTTCACGATTTTATTGTGAAGTGTGGTGACTAGGTATTTTATAGGCAAACAACCAGCAAAGGTTGTTTTATAGTATTTCATGTTAGTGCAGAGTCAATAAAAAATCATTGTTTCTCCCCTCACTTAGTGAGAACCTATAAATAAACTTTCATTCTGCCTCCACTCCCCCGTGATAGAGCTTGTGGTGCATTGAACAGCTTCATATAGATTGGACATTAGATATTTCTGCATTGTTGCTTTTTACTTTTCATGAGATTGCTGATAGTAAGTATTCTTTAAGTCCTGGAGCTCCTGTGGCTTAGTGGTTAGAGCACTTGTCTTGCAAGCTGGGGATACCAAGCTGGGGAGACCCGTGTTCAAATCCAGGCAGGTCAGGGCGAAACCTTGGGTAAGTTTCCTTACTCCACATGCCTAACAATAATCCATCCAAAAAAAAAGCACAATAATAAAATTGGTCATTTCAATCCATGACTGTTTGTGGGACACTGCTGTGCGCAATTGGCTGCCGTGATTCGCCCACAAAATAGACAGTCAATTCACTTTACAGTATATTCTGTGAAACGCTTTGGGACGGCGATAAAATGTGAAAAGTGCCTTATCAAATGCAAGGATTATTATTATTATTATTATTAAAGAAGTCTGCAATGTCTTGATAATGCATCTGTGGGTCAGCTGTGGTGTACCTCCAATTACCACGAGGTGTCCCCATTATGAAACCCAGTTTGACTGCTGCATTTTAGACCATAATAAGTAGGAAACTTTTCTATCAAATGAAGCGGGTTCCTTAAGCAGTATTGAAGTCAAGTTTTTATCCAAAAAATAAAACTGAGGGATTTTGCATTAAAAAAATTATGGTATTAAATTAAGGGGATAAAAGTTGAAGCTTATTCTGGAATTTATTTTGGAAAATCAAACAGCATCAACATTTTCAGCACATTTTAAAGATAGACAGGGAATAACATTATAAGTAGTTTTGACTGGATGAATAAAGAAATTTTTCCCATTGCTATTGGAGCCAGCGACTGAAGGATGTAGATGTAAAATAATCACAGGAAGAGTGAAAAGTGCACTTAGGAGACTTTGTTTCATACAGAATTGTTAGGATGTCAGATTGCCTGCCATTTAAGGTGGTGGATGCAGTACTGAGCAGTACTACACCACATTGGGAGCAATTTGCAGGGTAGCATTAAGATAGTTGGCCTGTTTAGAGAAAAATACCAGTGTTGACTTGATGGGCTGAATGGCCTCTTTCGGTGCTATTAAATCAATGGATTCTATAATTTTGCCTTCATTGTGCACACAAAGTAAACTATTATCACACAAGAGTGAAACCGTAAAATGCCCACACTGATATTTCTGTATGATGTCTGTCTGGCACACTAACAAAATCCTTGTAGTTCTTAAGCTTCTTATTCCAATTTCAACAATTATCAGTACATTTGTTAGCACTGGTATTAATTAAAGCCACCCTGTGCATTCCAAAGTTACTTTTGTTGCTGAAAGTAGAAATAGTATTGTCCAACTAATGTCCATTTGACTCCAATCACAAAAATAATCAGCCTTGCACTTAATATAGTGCCTTATTATGTTGTTGAAACATCTCCCAAGTACTTCACAAGATTCGCCAAAAGGGTAGTGATTGTGTATTTGTAGGCAAACATACAATAATGTTCATGCCAAAACAGCAGATAATGAAGGTAATTTAATTCATTAAGGGATTTGACCTTTGATGCACCATTAGAAAGTATTCCCATGATTTGAAGCGTATCAGATCAGTTCATAGGATTTACTCTGACTTGTAACGACAGTGTGTCTGTAAGTGAATGCAGCAGCCAATCTGCACACAGCTTTGTCTTACAATCGGTAACATCAGCAACAACTTGGACTTACATAGCGCCTTCCATGCAAGGTAGTACTTCAGAGTGCTTAACAGTGATGGAGCCTGATTCTGAGCTGGGGGTGGGGGAGTGGGTGGGTGTTGTGGTGGGGGGAGGTGACCAGAAGCATGGTCGTGAAGGAAGGTTTTGAGGCAAAACTTGAAAAGGGAGAGAGAGGGGGAAGGCAGACGGATAGAGAGAGTGTTCCAGAGTTTGGTGACTTAATGGCTGAATGTGGTGGATTCAGTATATTCTGTGAAGCACTTTCAGACATCGATAAGATGTGAAAAGCGCTATATCAAATGCAAGGATTATTATTATTATAATGTGTGACCTCCAGTGTTGGAGTGGAGGGCCCAAGGGACAAGTAGGAAGCCAGTACTAATCAAGCAGAGATGCCGGGTGGTGAATTGGAGAGTTAGGAGACCGGAGAGGTAGGAACGTGCAAGGGAGTGAAGGGATTTGAACACGAGTGTGACGATCTTGAAGTCAATCCGTTCGATCCATGAGGTGGAAAGAGCATTATGCATGTCCATAGTTATGCTCTGATGTGTGGTTCTGCATTACCTACTGTTTAAGGGCACTACGTCTACACTTCTTATCAAATGCAGCAGTCCAGGGAAGATTATCCTTGATGCAGATTAGTTGCAGATGCTGAACTGAAAAAGTTTTTATGACGTTTTCTTCTTGATACCCAATCTGGTATTTTCTAACTTGCTTTGACAAGATACGAGTGAGCTGGCAGAATGGCGGTCATAAATCAGCCGTGAAATTACCCTCATCAGACCTTCTTTTTTCCCTGGAATGTGACAGAATAGTGAAAGGGAGGACAATGATCATCTTGAACGGTGTGAGCTGTGATTAAAAAAACTTGTCATCCTTTCACACTAGCTGCCAATATGTGACACATAAGTCTGGAAAGACGGTGGAACGAGCTGTTGTTGGAGCCTACCACTGTGAGGAAAATTACTTTGCAATTTCTGAAAATCTGCAGTGTGTCTGTCAGCTATTGGAAAGTAGCCAGGCTGAGAGTGCACTCATTTTGCGTCAACTTTCCAATGGACTTTGCTTAGCTTTCTCAACAGCATGTATCACAGTATCAAGGCATATTATAATAAAGGAGTTCAGAAGTTCATGGTTATGAAAATGCAGTATTCCAGTGAAAGAAAGTGCTTGCAGTTGGAAGCAATGAGCACAATTTGACGTAGCTCGGGGTCTGATTTACAATCTTTTTCAGACTGATGGCTAGAGCACTTTAGTTTCCTAGAATTGTGTCTTTAGCAGACTTCCTTTGATGGCAATAGCTTCGGCAAGAATGCAGTGTACCTGCACATGCTTCACTGAGCAATGTTGAACTGTTTGGTTTGAATAAGCCCAATTTGCCCTTGACATCTTATTGCCGTTGCTATCTTCCATGACAGACATGATAGATTTATTTTTAAAATAAGGAGAATGCCAGAAGGTTCTAATGTTAATTTAAAAATGACACTCTATGCTTTTAACATTTCAAATAAAGGAGGTTTGTTTGCCCCCACCCATGTGGATTACATTTCAGGTCATGTGCTTTGTTTATAGTTAGACTCCATTAATAAAGCAAGCGTCTGCTCATTCAATACAAGATGAAAATGGAGTTAGTTTAGTTCAGGGAAAACAAGACCAAGGTGATTCATCAATTTAATATGGATAATTAGAGTAACTGCTGTATAGTATGTACTGGGTGCAACATTTGAAAAGTAAACAATTAGATACAACCTTGACACTCCCAAGTAATCTGAATATGATATTCATCTGTAATGAGAAGCTCTTTTGTTATCTTTGAATAAACATTCTAAAAATAGATAGATTTCACCATCTTTACAGGAGTCTTGGAATTTTTTTGTATTTTGAGGGAAAAAATGAAAAAAACATAGCTCTTATGATGCAAAGATTATGATTTTAATATTGTTTTTTTTTGGACTAAGTCAAGAATGGAGACATATTGGGCCAAAAGACCGATAGTCTTGGGTCACACAGTCTTTTCACATTAGGAGTCAAAATTTAAATCGAGGCAGATTGATGATGAATGATGAAATCCAAGTCTTTGCCTGATAGCTGGAAATGTGCTACGTAAAATGAATTTGGATTATCTCAACCCAATTTTGAGTTGGTATGGAAATAAAATTGTAAATAACATTCAGAAGGACTAGAGTATGCGAGTACGCTGGTATGCGAAATGGAAATACCACACTGATGCAGTAACCTAATGGGGCAATGATGGAGTAGGGTCCGGCGATATATCGATATATCGCTAAAACCTGATATAATTTTCATATTGATACGCCGATATAGACATTTAAAATATATCGATATATCGAAAAATCAATATATCGAGGTAGAAATCGGGATGCGTGCACACTGAACTACAAGACCCAGAATGCTCATCTCTATACACAATGCACAGACCAAGGTGCAAAGCCGCCATATTGTATTCATAGTCCTCGAATACAATATACAGGTATGCAAGGGGTGGGGGTGGGGAGGGAGAGATGGCTGGGATGTGGGCGGGTGAGGGGGAGAGAGAGGGCTGGGGGGAGGGGGAGAGGGGGAGAGAGATGGTTGGGGGGGGAGAGGGGGAGAGCGATGGCTGGGGGGACGGGGAGAGAGACGACTGGGGAGAGGGGGAGAGAGACGGCTGGGGGGAGGGGAGAGAGACGGCTGGTGGGAGGGGGAGAGAGACGGCTGGGGGGAGAGGGGGGAGAGAGACGGCTGTGTGGGGAGAGAGACGGCTGGGGGGAGAGAGACGGCTGGGGGGAGGGGGAGACGGGGAGAAAGACGACTGGCGGTGGGGAGGGAGAGAGAGACGGCAGGGGAGGGGAGGAAGAAAGAGACAGCTGGGGGGGTGGTGGGGGAGAGAGACGATGGAGGTGGGGGGGTGCGAGAGAGGGACGGCGGGGCTGGGGTGGGGAGAGACGGGGTGGATGTGATAATATACAGATAGATAGAGATGGGGGCGGAATGTGAGATAGGAGAGAGGGAGAGAGACACAGAGACACACAGACAGAAAAACACAGAGATGGAGAGAGTGAGAGACACAGAGAGAGAAAGATATTTACCTCCTGAGGAGATAGGCCCCGAATGTGCGCGCACCCGGAATGCGTGTGCACCCGGAATGCGTGTGCCGTGCGCGCATGCGCAGTACGAAAAACCTGAAAATATCGATATTTCGGTATATCTCGATATGAGTCAATCGATATATTTAATCGGAAAATTTCCATATCGACGGACCCTAGCGGAGAGTGCTTTATTTTGAGATTTGCTGCTGTGAGTGTTATCACTGAGCCAGGCTGAAACACAGCCTGATGCATATCCTGGCTCAGTGGTAATACTCTTGCCTCTGAGTCAGAAGATTGTGGCTTTAAACCCCGCATTGAGATTTGGAATCATATTGTCTAATATGACATTTCAATGCATTGCGGGGTGGTGTTGCATTTTTGGAGGTGCGTTCCTTCAGAGAAGTTAAACTGAGATCCTGTCTGCCCGTTCAGTTCTATAACACTATTTGAAAAAAGGTTTTTTTCCTGTGTCCCGGCCAACAATACCCCAAATAAAAATTGGTCATTCAATTCCTGAATGAAGGTTGTTGTGGGTAAGTTGATGCAGCTGTTGAGAACTGTTCCTGAGAGAAAAATGTCACGTGAGTAATTGAGTTGTACAAGGGATTACAGGACACTGATCATCAAATCCAGGTGTCTTCACCCATCCAGGCCTGTTAAAGACATTGAGTCTTGTCTCAAGCCTGTGAAAGCCACTGAGGCTACCCTTTGTGTCAAGAAACCACTTGATTCATAAGCCAAGTTTGTCTACGCGTATGTTTAGGTTTTGCCAGTGGTAGTTCTGCTCTACCACTCTATCATACAAATAGCTCATAAAAGTAATGTTCAGCATATGCTGTAGGTGCTTGGGCCCACAAAATACAGTCAATCTGCTTCACAGTATATTCTGTGAGATGTCTCAATAATGAGATAAGGTGCTAAATCAAATGCAAGGATTATTATTATTAACTATTTGTAAATACTCTAAGAGTAATGTAATAAATCTGTAGATGGTATAAATGTTAGAAGAATGTTAGTTTGAGCTTTAATTGCTGAGTTAGCACTTGGAGTATGGAGGGATGATCAGTTATTGATGCTCACTGTTGGCTATTAAAAGGTTGGAAGCATCATGGTGACCGGCAATCATATGCATTGCTTGCACTGACACTGAAAAATCCCTGACTTTGAATGCCCAGCACCAGAGGTTTAAAATCAATCTGTGGAGTCCTGTAGCTCAGTGGTTAGAGCACTCGCCTCGCAAGCAAGAGACCTTGTTCAATTCCAGGTAGGGCAAGACCTTGAGCAACTTTCCCTACTCCACACGCCAGATAATTATCCCATGAAAATAATAAATGGGTCATTTCAATCCACGACTGTTGTGCGCAATTGGCTGCCGGGTTAAACCCACAAATAAACAGTCAATTAATTTCACAGTACAGTATACTGTGAAGCACTTTGAGACATGTAGAAGATTTGGAAAGCACTATATCAAATGCAAGGATTATTTATTAACCTTTCTGTGATCCAAATCCTGCTTGATAGTGCGAAGGAGGTGGGGCGGGGGTGGGAATAATATCTCCTGTACAACAAATTGAACATTGTTGCATTCATAATCATTGGAAATCACTGCAAGAATCAGTAAACAATTTCCTTCGAAAGGCTTTATCATCCGACCAAGGCAAAGGGTTAAGAAATTGAAGAAT
This sequence comes from Hydrolagus colliei, assembly GCA_035084275.1. Lineage (NCBI taxonomy): Eukaryota > Metazoa > Chordata > Chondrichthyes > Chimaeriformes > Chimaeridae > Hydrolagus > Hydrolagus colliei. The sequence continues at coordinate 67,947,877 of CM068742.1, forward strand.
TTTATGAAATTACCATGTGGCAAAATGCTGAACGTGTGGCAGGAAGCAATATGATTGCTGAATGATGGGTTATTTCAGTAAACCTTCGCTTATTTCTTGTTTTATCCAAGTAACTTCCTGTTCTGCCATTCTTATCTAGATCACTGCAAAACCACTGAATTGCAACTAGTGGCATCAGTGGCAGTAACTAAACATGCCCATTTGTGGAAACACTCAGGTTATGTGCAATTCGAGATATGATATGGTTCGGCATGTGATCCAACTTTTGTTTCTGCTGAACTGAATCAACGATTGGGATACTGAAATGCTTCACAAAGCGCACCCAACCAAGAGTGGATAAATTGATTTGCCATTGGTTTGGAGAATATTCTGTTGGGCAAACATTTGTGCCTTTGTCAGATAAAGCATAACCTGATTGATAAGCAGCCATGGCTCACAAGTGCAAAATGCCAATGCCCATCTTTCTTGTGAGAATGTGGGTACTGAAGCACTCACTGATGCCATCCAAATTGGAGTGTCACTGTTTTTAAAATGAATCACAGGATGTGTTGTACACTGAAAGGCAGTCAACTACAGCTAACCACAGTGAACTGCTTTTGATTTTGGCTGAGTTGGATACCACGTCACTGCTAATGAAAATATCATTAACAGCCGTAGAGTAACACATTACAGATGCTGGGTAGTGTAACCAATGTAAGTTAATGCTCAAGTGAATTTCTTTAAAATAAATATTTCATGCTCATAATGCAATTTAGCATTTCGGCATTTCAAAAGCCAGTGGCTGTTATACAAGTGCTGTTGCTATGCTTTTCCTCTAAACTGAGCTCGTAGTCTGTTTGTGATGGCTTGTCTGATCTCACCTGATGTCTGAATGGGAAGACTGCCAAAGCAATCAATGCAATGATTTGCAGTGATTAGGCAGACAAAACTCTAAACTACTGAGTGGAATTATGAAGATGTAAAACCTTAAATGCTTGTTCGGTGATATCATGCTTACATTGCAGTCCATCGGCTTTTGTACAGGGCAAACGAGGTACATTTCAGTTTAGTCGAGGGCTTAAAGGTTTATTGGAAATTAAACCCTTTGCTTTCTGCCTATGAAAGACTCACTGGAGTCACGCAAGAAAGACACAGCAATAATACAATACAATACATTTTACATTCATATAGCTCCTTTCACATTGGGAAGATGTCCCAAAGCGCTTAAAAATATTATCACCCAAGCTGTGGGTGGGAGCTAAGGGGAATTTGAAGGGGAAAGATGACTAAATGTGTGGTCAAAGAGGTCTAGAAGGAGCTTGAATGAGGTGAGGGTGGGAATGAGTAGGAGGGCCTTTGAGATAATGTTCCATTTGAGAGACCAATTAAGACATGGAATATTAAAATCCTCATGTAAAATATGTTGTTATTTAAATAGTTTAACCACAAACACAAATCTCAGGTTTGTTTTACAGAAGGAGCCTTCCTACTAATAAGTCAAATTACAGTGTTCCAGTAATTTTTTTTAGGTATCATTTATTGTTTTTTTCTTTGAAATGTTTTGACAGTGATATAATCATAGGATTAGCTGCAATCGGGACATTCAAATACTAAGCCTAAGACTGAGGTTTCAGTTAACATTCACTATTTCAATGAAAACAAAATAGCAATTGATATGCACAACAAAAATTCTAAACAAGTTGAAGTCAGTCCTATAACATCACTCGTGATTCATTTTGTTCCTTTCCAATTGTCCCCCCTGCGTCTCTTCAAGGCAGTGACTCATGCTGATATAAGATCCTTTGCACACCTCACCCAAATGGACATCCTTCATGTGTGAGCCCGATGGCCAGTGAACAATGCAATACTCGACCACATGAGAGACCTCATAGCCAAGATTGATTCTGTTCTCAGGCATCAATGATAAACATGCACTTTTCAGGATAAGTCATTGGAGAACCCTGGCTTATTGTTGTCCTCTTTTTAGTTTATGGGCAATGAGACCAATGCTAGTTCAGCGTAGGCTTGGAATCTAATCTAGAAGCTTTCAGCTCCATATGGATCATGTCTACACCGCAGTTACCAACGCAGCCATTGATGGAGCGGGGAGCAATTTCCATCAAGTGGATTTTCTCCGTAGAAAAATGCAGGACGGAAAGATCTGATATGAGAGGGAACATTTAATCATTGTGAATAATAATTCTTGCAATTCTTATAGCCTCTTTTATATCAGACGGATGTGATCAGGCAGGAACACCCTTGGAAAACCTGTTGGAAAAGATGAGGAACTGGAGTCTGCTTGTGTTGGCAAGGTAGCATTGAGGGGAATCAACGCCAGGTATTTTGAAGTTGTTGTAGACTTATCTCAGAGAATCAACCCCTTTCAAAAGGAAATTTCAGATGATGATAATAAAAGATCGATTAAGATCATAGTAAGAGTGTGCACAAGAGAAAACTGTCCAGCCCTTCAGGTCCATTCCTTCGATAGATGAAATATAAGGAACAGAATATGTTTAGGCATAACACTATTGTGACATTCCGAACTGATTAAACTAAGAGACAGTTTACAATAACACCACATATGAAAATTGCATAGTACCTGTGGCTCCCTGTTGTCCTATTCCAATTCATTCTTATTCTCCACTGTTTTTATTTATTTTAACCTGTATCCCCCTATTTTTACCTATTCCACTGTTTTCTTCACTCTCCAACCTCTCAGACCTCTACCTTTAAATCCTATCACTTACTTTCTCTTCTTTCTTCCAGCTCCCGCCTGACAGGCCAGTTTTGCAGCCAATCAAAAGGTAAAAGACTGAAGATTGACAGGGATGTGCCCCTGTCAATCTCAAGGCAGTTTTAATGTGCAGTCAGGAGTGGAGGCTAAACATAAATACATTTGAGTGGAAGCCAGGGAATGGTTGCAACAGGGCAGAAATTTACTTTGGCAAGCGATCTCAAGTCTACATTTTGGGATTTGGATTTGGAGTATTTGGATACTCCCAATTCAAAATCTGAATATCACTACAGTATATACTCATCAGTAGGCCTGAAATTCCAGCTAGTCTTTGCTTGTAAAATCATGTTGTCTTGTGCCTGCACAAAAATGTGGAAAATTCTTCAATTCAGTCTTATATTGAAAGCCAGTTCTTTTATTGAGCTAAGGAAAGAACATCCAAATGAAGACAGAATTTAAGAATTTTCCACAATTTGGTGCAATCTTAAATTTTAAGACAAAATAGTCTTGCAGGCTGAGACTGTGTGGGATTTGGGGCTTAGAGTCCTAATATCAACATGTCTGTATAGTTTCTCAGCATGTTATTGTTGAAAATGATTCCACAATTGACCATCATAAACTATGACTGAAGTATGGTAAGCTGGATATCGCCTTCACCTACGTGGTCAGTTATTTTTGGTAAGCTGGGGCACATGAAATGCATATCCATGCAAAAGGGTATCCAAACCAAACTGTTTTGATTTCCACATATACATGCAACAATCTCTCTCTCTCTCTGGAGGGATGCTTTCTGCTAATCTAATTCCGGGGAGTATTCGGTCCAGATTAGCAAGGACCGAGACTTGGGAAGCCCAAGTTGTGTTTTGGGGTTCTGCTGGAATTTAACCGGGTGAGACCAGCTTGTCTTTGCAAACACTTTGCAAACACTACCTGATGATCTTTCTGCTGATTGTCTATTTGGGACCACTCTACCCATTAGGGCTTTGGCTTTCAAGTTCAACAGGAGCCTAGAAGGAAGGATCACTGTCCTAGTGTCTGGACTGCTCTTCTCCCAACAAGTCCTGCACATGAAATAGGCTGGTTGGTTTAACATCAATAGTACCTCAGATTATTATGGATCCGCATAGCTCAGGACATAACAACTAAATCACATTCTATTCTGATATTCTATTGTCAGGTTTCATTTGGAGCACCTGACCTCCAGGCAACTCTGTGCAGAGGATCAGCCAGAATCTGATGACAACTCTCCTACCTGGGCCTCATGAGCCAGAGTTACTGGCAATCTGTGCAGTTTCTGAGCAGTCATGTGTTGGTTTGGTCATCCTCATGCTCTATATTTAGAAGTTCCACAGTATCTGAGCAATATCTTGCTCAATAGAAATCCGATAGCTGTCTGTAAGCAGTTCTGATCAGGTTCATTGGTGGTGTTGTCACAGTAGAGCATAGCTGGCAGCTAAGTGCTATAATCATGCACAATCTTTGCTCTTCCGCCGCACTTTGTGAATCAGGAAAACCTATGGTTTATTGTTAGCACAACGCAGCTTCACAGCCAAGAGACAATAGCACCAACCATTAGCTTGCTGGAGCTGTGTGTAAATATTTGGAAGGATTATCTTGTATGTAAATACAAGCATAATTTCACATTAAAAATATCTAATGCTGTACTTTGAACTCTATGTTAAAGGTTCAGTGCTAGGGAGAGCATTCAAAGGATTAGTATGGGACTCCTGTGCCAGGTGCTATAAAGAATTTGCTGAGGTGCAGTATACATTTTATTGATAAACAACATAGTAAATACTGCTATTATCTTACTGTTAAGGCACCTGGAGTTCCAACCTTTACTAGGCAGGTGTGTTACAGTGCAATCAGCACTATGTGTAATCTTCTGGTGGTGCTATCAAAATTGTTCAGAAATAATAAAATTAACATCTTGCTGCAATAACATTTTATAACTGCTTCATTAATAAAGAAGAAAGGCATTTTGTTTTGCATTGTAAAGCTATAAAAAGTCTTAGCCTAGGTTTAGGTGTCAGCTTCGTTCAGTTGGCAAAACACTTGTTCTGAGCCAGAAAGCTGTGGGTTCAAACCTCACATCGGAACTTTGAGCTCACAGACTTAAGTTGATGTTCTCTTGCAGTTTACGGACAGCTCTGCATTGCAGGAAGGGGTGAAACCTTAGGCAAGTTTTCTTACATGCATCTGTTTATCTTGCTGTAAACAAGAACCCAGTTGTTAGTTGATTGGCGATCACTTTCCAGTGATAGTAATGCCTCAAACAAAATGAGTTACTCAATCCACAAATGTTTGTGTGACACTACTATGGGTTAGTGGCTGGCATGTTTTCCTTACGAGATACACAGTCAATACATTTACAATATATTCTGTAAGTGCTTTGAAATGTCTCAATGATGTGATAAAGTCATTTATATGAAATGGAAGGATTATTATTATTATTATTATTTAAGGCTCATCCTTTGGATGAGATAAATCAAGTTTCTGTTTTTCTGGTCAGGAAATTAAAGATCCCAAGGCACTGTTGAAAGGAAGAGGATATCTCTCCAAATATCCTAGCCAATAATCCTTCTGATATATTGATCATTCTGTTTGCTTTATATTGTATTACTGTATTGGTCAATTGGCTGTTTGTGGATTCTTGCTGTATGAAATTGACTGCCACAGTTGCTTTATGAAACCATGTTTTGTGCACAGTACAATTTCTAGTGATTACCTTTGAATTATGCTTTGGCTTATAGGTAATATATCAAATGTAAAGGTTCTTATTGTATTGTATATGGAATCCATGTAAGAAACAGGTCTTTATGATATTTTCTTTCAGGCCGTATTGATATTATTGTTAATTCTATGCGACAAGTTTCAAAAATAATCTTTTTCGAAGTATTCAGACTCACTCTGGCAATGAAAGTCAACACAATAATGTAATTTATAGAGGTGTTGTATTTGTTTAGGAAATCACTTTCAGTGACTTTACAGAATCACAGAACTTTGTAATGGACGGCCTGGCTGTTCTGCCCATCAAGTCTGCCTATCACTGGTCATTTTGTTCGCAGGATTTACCTATTGTAATCTCACTCTATGCCTCACTTGGGTACCCATCCATTTTACATGCTTTTTCATGCTTTAGTTTTAACTTTGTCTCAGTAAGTGTGTTTGTGTGGGAGTGTGTGCTTATATTGATGATGCTCCCATAATGATGCTGGATGGAGAGATACAGGACACAATATACCTCCAAGACATCTTAACTTATTCTTAAAATAGGAGAGTCTCAACTCAGATCCCTGTGTTTTGCATTACAGTTTCTTTATCTTGATCGGCCAGTTCACAAACGTAGCTTTTCGAAACCTACCTATATCATTTACTCAGTTAAACCTAGATTAATTATACAGTCTCGTCCTGGCTGGCTCGCCAATTTGTAAATGATTCAACAACAACAACAACAATTTACATTCATATAGCGCCTTTCACGTCGGGAGGACGTCCCAAGGCGCTAAACAAGAGGCGTGTGACCCGAGCTGGGAGGGGAGTATTTGGGAAGGGGTGAAACACGAAGGGGAGGTAAAAGAGTTTGGGGTGGAACAAAAGGCACGATCGAAGAGGAAAGTCTTCAAATCGGCCTTGAAAGAGGAAAGGGAAGAGGCGAAACGGAGGGATTGAGGGATGGCATTCCATAAGGTGGGAGCGGAGAAACTGAAGGCCCGGCCTCCGATAGTGGGGCGGTTCGGGCGGGGGGCTTGGAGCAGGCCAAGTCCTGTTGAACGGAGGGTCCGGGTGGGCGTGTAGGGGGAGAGTAGATCGGTTAGGTAGGATGGGGCAAGGTCGTATAAGGCCTTGTAGGTGAGGACGAGGATCTTAAACTCGATCCTCTGGAGGATGGGGAGCCAGTGGAGACGGGCGAGGGTGGGGGTTATGTGGTCACGGAGGCGGGTGCGGGATAGTACACGGGCTGCAGAGTTTTGGATGGCCTGCAGCCTATCAATGGAGGAACTGGGGAGGCCGACTAGGAGAGAATTTCCGTAGTCCAGCCGTGAGGTGATGTATGCATGCACGAGTGTTTCGGCAGCGCGGGGGGTAAGATAGTTGCGGAGCCTGGCAATGTTGCGCAGATGGAAATAGGCAGTGCCAGTCAAGGCGCAGATGTGGGGGAGGAAGGAAGGTTTTTGATCGAACATGATGCCGAGGTTCCTGATTAGCTTTGTGAGGTGGAGAGTGCAGCCTTGGATGTTGAGGCTGGCAGCGCCCGATGTGCGGAGGCGCTGGCTTGAGCCAATCAGGAGCGCCTCGGTCTTATTCACGTTCAATTGCAAAAAGTTGTCCCTCGTCCACGATTCGATGTCGGACAGACATGCTGTCAGAACATCGATCGTCTGGGGGTTGAGGGATGAGGCAGAAAGGTACAACTGGGTGTCATCCGCATACATGTGGAAATTTACCCCATATCTGCGGATGACATCGCCCAGGGGGAGCGTGTAAAGGGTGAAAAGAAGGGGACCGAGGACAGAGCCCTGAGGGACGCCGTGGGAAACTGTGCGGGGGTTTGAAGAAAAGCCATTGGAAGAAACAAAATGTAAACGATGGGTCAAATAAGAGTGGAACCATTCAAGGACTGTGCCTTGAAGGTTGAGGTGGAAGGAAAGACGTTGAAGGAGGATGGTGTGGTCGAACGCAGCAGACAGGTCAAGGAGGACGAGGAGGCAGAGGGAGCCCTGGTCACAGGCGGTTATGATGTCATTTGTGACCTTGACCAGGGCAGTTTCTGTGCTGTGGATAGGGCGGAAACCTGATTGGAGGGGTTGAAGAAGTGAGTGATTTGAAAGGAAAGAGCGGAGCTGGGAGGCAACCACTCTTTCAAGGACCTTGGATAGAAACGGGAGGTTGGAGATGGGTCGATAACTTGATGGTTGCGACGCATCAAGGGAGGGTTTCTTCAGGATAGGGGTGATGGTGGCTGTTTTAAGGGAGGTAGGGATGGTTCCTGAGGAGAGGGAAAGGTTAATGGTGTCAGAAATGAGTGGGGCTAACAAGTGCGGAGGAGGGGGGTGGGGATGGGGTCCAATGAGCACGTGGTGGGTTTCATGGAGGTGATTGTTTTTGTGATTCGGATGGAGAAGACCAATTTAGTGGTGTAATAATTCAAGATTTATTAAGTAATACAAATAGCTTAACATTATTGAATCTATTCTACTAGGAAGTGCATTGACCCTCCCCACAACTTCAACTACTTCAAAGTAACTTTTTTTTTAAAGTTGTGTTTCTAATTCCATCTCCCCTTGTCACAGAGATAGCTCCCATCATTCGTAGGCTGCTTTGCTGAGTGAGAGATATGGACAACATCGGGGCAGCCTTCCGCACCCTGCTTGTTTTTCAACCTTGAGAAACGCAGGTGTCTGAGATTGTACCCTTTTCTGTCCATGGTCCATTGTTCTTACGTATATGCTCAAGGACCCGATTACTCATTATCTGAGAGGAATGAACATCTTCCAAGAAAAATAAGGAATGATCAGAAGCTGACTTTGACCAATCTAGCAAAGCTACTGACAGCAGCATGCACCTGCACTGCCGCAACAATGATTGGCATTCCTTTTCATTCTCATGTCCTGATCTGGACCTTCCCTAGCTCAGTTCCTACTGAATGGAAACTCTGGGGCCAGGAATGAAAACAATCTGCATTCTGTCAGTGCATGTGCTCAATGACTGAGCTGTGTTTGATGCCGGTGGTGAAAATCTCAGGGTCTGTACCGCGTTTCAAAACAGGGCCTCTCTCTGCGTGCAGTGAAGGATCAAATTCAGGACTTCCTCCAACAAGGAGAGGATTTGCAGAAGGCATAAATAGAATAAATATTCAATTGAAAGTACTTAGTCAAACAATGCTCTTCCTGTTGAATTTCTCTTCATACTTTGTTTAAGCTGCAGAGCCATTAGAAAAGTACACATTCTATGCAGATGATACCCAAATCTACTTTTCCTTTGCAAGTCTCGATCAAATCGTTGCAATTCCATTGATGTTCTGTCCAGATGCCAGTCAAGCATCAAGGTTTGGGTGAGCACCAACCTTCTGCAGTTTAATATGCCCTCATGCACTACTGCCACACTGGCTGAATTGCATGTAGCTGCTATGGCATCTGTACCTAAAAAAGAAAGAATAGAATAATTGCGATAAACCGAAACTTGAACATTCTCTACATCCACCAACACACAAATGTGCACAACAACTACTACATCCACATATATATGCCTTTCAGAGAGGGTAACATCTTGAAGCATTATGCTGAAATGCAATGAAAACAGCATTTGTAATCTTAGCATTTTTTCCTTCACCTTTCTATTGTTCGTGGCTAGTGAGCAATAGTCATGGGAGATAATTATATTCTTATTGTATTCTAACTGCTGTGGGACCAAAGAGGAAAAACAGCAACCAATTCTGTGTTATTGCGATTGAACTGGCAATTTTAAGCCCGCAACAAAAATAATTATTATTTTATTTGAATTAGTTTGCATGTACAGTATGATGCAAGTATGTGTGTTGCTCCAAGGCTGAGCATAAGAATATAGGGAATTTTATCTTGTGACATATCTGTGCTGTCACTGATATGGGAGTGCTTGCTGTTGACCTTGCTGGCATTGGGAAATTGATCCACTCTTTAACACTAAACATCCTACAACATACACAGTCACTACATTTTTCAGTAGATACTATGTAGTGCTTTGAGATGTCCTCCTGTCATGAAATGTGCCATATCAAATGGAAGGATTATTATTGTTAATATCCCACATTGCAAATAAATAAGTTTTTTTTAAATATATATATATATTTAGTAACCCTAAAAAGAAGCAGAGCTCAGCAAAGCATTTAAAATAAATATTTATACAGTAGGTGAATTTGTATTGGTTGAATTATCTTAAAATATTGTTGTGTTGCTGCTTAGGGTTAAACTCCATTTGGGAGCTCAGCTCTCTGTTCAGGCTTATGTAGTGGTTCCCTGAATTGAATTTATATTGAAAAGGATATTTATAATGCGTGTTTGATTAATGGCTGTCTGTTGGTTTCTATAAGAAGTCACAGGCAGTAATCCTCTATAATGCACTTCAGAAGTCAAATCATCCAAGAGAGTTCTGTTCAGGTCCAAATAAGCATTCTGAGCAGACTCCGTGCTCTCTTAAAATACTGTAGTTCATTCTGTGTATTGTTTAGCAAAATAGATATATTGTAACTAATCTTAAATGCAATATTTTGCACGTAAAAACAACAACAAAAATTACATTGGTATACTGCCTTTCACATCGGAGGACGTCCTAAGATGCTGGACAGTCAGTGTTTCAGACCCAAGCTGGGTCGGGATAGGGGAGGGTGGAGGGAAAGGAGAGGAGGGGGGTGACTGATAGGATCGTCGAAGAGGAGAGTCTTGAGGAGGGACTTGAAGGAGGCTAGAGAGGGGGTGAGGTGGAGGGACTACGGGTTGGAATTCCAAAGGTTAGGGGCAGAGTAGCTGAAGGCTTGGTGCCTGGCTGGCTTGGTGAGGTGCAGTGTGCAATCATTGAGGTTGATGCTGCCAGTGCCTGATGTGTGAAGGTACTGGTGTGAGGCAATCAGGTGGGCTTGGTCTTGTTGACATTCAAGTATAGAAAGTAAGCTCTCATCCAAGACTTGATGTCTGACAGGCGGTCTGTCAGGAGAGTAGTGGTCTTGGAATCGAGGGTGGAGGCAGAAAGATAGAGTTGGGTGTCATCCGCATACATGTGGAAATTGATTCCATGTCTGCGGATGATGTCACCAAGGGGAAGCATTAGATATTGAAAAGTAGGGGTCACTATATACAGTATTACAGTATATTCTGTGAAACACTTTATCCTCCCGACCTGAAGACACCAATGTAAGGATTATTATTTATTATTTTTACATTTTCATATCAAAACTTCCTGGTATCTGTCCTGAAATTACCTTTTACAACAACTACACCTTGCAATTATATAGCACCCTTCAGGCCGGACAGCATATCATAGGACTTTTACAACTCTACACTTGTATTCTGTTGTTCTACTGTCTTGGTGAATCCTAAAGTTTTGATCATGGTTTACTTTTCAATGCTATTTAAAATTTTGAACAGCTCTTTGAAGTCCCTTGAGACTGAGGTTCCTGTTTATTTTCATTGTTTCAGTTAATTTGATAATTCTGTCTCATACAATGCAACATCATTAAATAGTACCAGCAGTGTACCTAGATGGTTTTTTGAATGTAAATACAGTATAGCGCGGTCAAAAAGGAAGGTCTTTAGCTATAAATGAAAATGGGTGAGGCGAAGGGAGTGAGGAAGGGATTTATGGAGCCTCGGGGCATAGTGACTGAAGGCATGGCAGCCAATGATGGGTGTCATCCGCATACATGTGAAAGGAGGATTCGGGGGACAAGAAGGAGGCCAGACCTGGTAGAGTGAAGGCAACTCTAATGCAGCGCTGGACAGTGATGTATCGTCAGAGATGTCACCTTCAGATAAGATTTTAAATCGAGGGCCCGTCTGCTTATTCAAGTGGACGTTAACGATTCTATGGCACTATTCGAAATAAGAAAGGAATTTCTCCCAGTATCCCGGCCAACAATCCCCCAGATAAAATTGGCCATTCACTTCACGGCTGCTTGTGAGACATTACTATGCAGAATTGGCTGTAGGTTCATTTGGAAAATGCACAGAAGCTACATTTTACAGTAAATGTGTTTTGAGACATTTCCATGATGAGATAAGATACTATATCCAATGCAAAGATCATTGTAATTATTAACAATAATGAAGAATAGGGTCTGATCTGTGACATCCATAAACCAGATTCATTATGTTAACTGTAGCTGTTGGTATTTGAAATGCATGGTCGGCAAGTCGTAACTGTCTGGTGAGCCTGAGTGTGTCCACTTCAAACTGAATTTCTATCTGAACTGTTGACTTTATTTGGCAAATGCACATTCCTTCATAAGGAAATCCTTTACAATGGTTAAGTACATAAATAGGATAATTTGTCATTTCCTTTATCCATGGAATGTGACATATCTCTATTTACATATTATGTAATGGATCCTAACATTAACGCCTAATAATAATCTCTCAAAAACACCAATAATAAAATTGGTCATTTCAATCCACAACTGTTTGTGGGACAATGCTGTGTGCAATTGGCTGCCACGTTTCACCCACAAGTATAGTCAATTCACTTCACAGTATATTCTGTGAAGCTCTTTGAGACATCTAGAAGATGTGAAAAGCGCTATATCAAATGCAAGGATTATAATTATTGTTCATATCCTACTCTTCTGCTCCTATTCTCACTTTTCTCAGCCTCTCCCTTGCTCCCTCACTGTCACAATTGGTGCGCAAGCCTTCAGTAACTATGTTCCCAAGCTGCCACTAGCGCTCCGACTCATCCCCTCTCTATTTATCCCATTTTAAAACTTACCTCTTCATATGTGCCTATGGCCACCTCACCCTCTCTCTTTTTCCGTGGTCAGTGTCTCACACTCGCTAAGACGTTATCCTAATGTAAAAGCCACTACATAAATGCAAATTGTTATTGTTGAAAGTTGTGTCAACATCTTGTCCACAGTACACAACTAATGAGTTTATTGTCTGTGGGTTGAGGCTATTTGAAACAGTAACCCCTCACAGAATACCTGCTTCAAACAACAGTTTTTCCATCACATTAGGAGCTCTGGTTTCTAGTTTTGGTAAAACAAGTCGAGTGTTGGTGGTGAAAATCCACAGCCTGTATCTATCGCACACCAGGGCCGTACGCAAGATTTTTTTTGGGGGGGTGCGAATTGCTAGTGATGGGACCAACAATGGCCGGGGGCTTGCGGGCTGCCCCCGAAGCCCCCTCGAGGCTCCGACGTTTTACACAGTTTGAGGTCATATTTAATCGATTCAGAAGATCCAATATGAACGGTAAATGTTTCATGCCCTTGGTGTTTAAGAGCATCATTATTTATTCAGTGTTTTTATTTTCCCCGGTAGTCCGTGTCTAATTGGGAAGGTCGAATGTGTTCGCCGATAAAAGCCAACACGATTGTTGACTCGATGATGTAAGGAATGCGAACGATAAAGTAAATTACAATCCAATTAACACAGTACAATGACGAATGCTTGATAAATGTATGCGTATAGAGAAAATGATCATAAACTACAGATTGACGGTAATTAATAAGTTGTTCTGCATTGTTATCCTAAGACTAAATTTATTTTGGACTGTAATGAACAATAATGTAAGTGTAAAGTATGAATGATGTGCTCAGATATTCCAGCAAAGCAAATTTTATAAAAGACAAGAAAATATACAGAAACTGAAAATCAGTGTCAAACAGTTAATTCACACGTGTTACAAGCCTGTTATCAGCATTATCCTGAAAATATCGTTGAACTGTGAGCAATAGTGTAGTTAGTTTTTATTTATTTATTTAGAATCAAAATTAAAGGAAGTGACCCATCAAGCAATACTGATCTGACGAAAAAATACTTGAAAAAATAAGGGAGGGGAAATTAATTATTTAATAGCGTTCCGTATTCGAGACGCCTCGGTCGCTTTGAAGCCAATACGTCAACCGCTCTACCAATATCGATTTCCATATTATAATGAATGTGCATTAACGCGTGGGCTGAAAGTCGCTCCTATACGGAGCAGAATGCTGGACACTTAGGAAAACCTCGACCAGGAGATTAGGTGACTCGTTAGGTATATACCAGGCTTCTAAGAGACGCCCTGAACGTTTACTGGCGACAGCATCTGACAAATAGTGAGCTATATCGTACACTACCACACTGGTATCACAGACATTACCGCAGAGGCGTCTTAGGTTTAGCGGACATAGCTGGAGAAGCCGGGAGGAAACTGTCCATAGTCCTACTATCCTATGGGAACCATTGCACGGTCACAGAAGACGAGGTAGACCGACCCTAACCTACATCGATACTCTGGAGCGCGATTGGGGTATTGGCAGGCGGGAGTTGTCAGGCTGCATGGAGAGAAGGGATCAGTGGAGAAGTGTGGTTGTCAATGCCCGAGTTCGCTCGATCGGATGACGGTGAAACTATTTTTATGCCAAATTCGTGCGACATTGTTGTTTTTTCACTCTGGGTACAAAACTGAACGTGAAATAAAGTAGCATTGTTTATCTTTGCGGTCATATGTTTTTTGCATGCCAGTGGACGTCTCTAAAAGCAATTTTTAATTACAGGAATACATTTTTAATAATATAAATCAAATGTGATAATCAAGACAAAACAAGAAACGTGATATTTCAGAAACACGCCTATCAAAACTTAAGTCATTTTTACTTACATTTATCAGATTAAAATACGATTTCAGCTTCCACAAAGTGGTGCTACCTTTTTATGTAGTGACTGTATACGGGATGATTTCCGATTGACACACCACGTGGAATAGGCGCTAAAGCATAGGCCTACGTCCATAAGTATTTTTTTTAAAGATAGGCATTCCCGTCCAGCATATAACTTTTTTGTTGGGTTCTCAAAAGCTTTAATTTCTCAGAAGCTTGTAAATATGTTGTCATTGTTTGCTAGCATTACAGTCACACCTCTCAAACGTGAGTCATTTTTACTTACGGTGATCAGATGAAAAGATGATTTTAACTCCAGAATTGGTGCTACCCTTGTGGCTGTTTACGGGATGATTTCCAAACGAGGATTTGAGTCTTGGCGCGCGCCTATGTTTATCCAGTCACGAGTCACAGACTCGCCGCGTCATGGACTGGTCTATCGACGCGGTATGTTTTGGGAAGACGCCGATTCTGGTGTGCGACTCGATCATTTTATATTAATACTAAATCATTCAAAGATGCGTGTTCATAATTTATACATAGTTTTGAAGAACTGATTGTTACACAAATGCTCAATAAATTTACTTCACTTGGTATTTAAATTTCATAAAAAATACAATTCTCTACCCCGGAAAATGTGGACCTTTTATAATTTGGGGGGGTGCGTACGCACCCGTCGCACCCCCCCTGCGTACGGCCTTGCACACAATAACTAAATCAGGTGACACATTCCCAAATGAACAACACCCTAACTCAGCAATAATCTCAATTGTGTTCCAGACAAATGATCAATATACTGTATTCCTTTTGGTTGAACAATGTTGGTGTGGCCTAGATGTGCAAACTGCAAGTCAGAATAAATTGCCTTCAGGGTATCACTTGGTTGAGATTTTCAAGTGAATCCTCTCTGTGCAGAGGGAGTGACTGTGTTTCAGTGCCAGACAAAACAAATCAATAAGCAGGCATGCACAGCCTCAGGCTCCATATAAACTGTTACCTGAAAGTGTGAGAGTGGCCGCTTTACTTTTTCTTTTAGAAAGAGGCAGGGATACAGGCAGCAGCAGAGATGACTTGTACAATAAGGGGGCACAGTCTCAGGCTTAGGGTAGGGAATGTGAACATGCAGCTTAAGTACTTAACAGAGCGATTTGTGAATACATGGAATTGATGACCCTAGGAGGCAGATTATGTCATCTAATTGCCTTCAAATATTTACCTACAAAAATAGTCACCACTCCTTACAGTGAATCATGTGAAGTAAACACTTTGAGATATTCTCCTGAGGTGAAGGCTTCTGCATGAAAAATGCAAAGATTATTAGCATTATTGTAGAACTGAAGAGGGAATTGGGTAATTATTTAATGAAGAAATCAATTGTGGGATGTGAGAGGTAGAGCCGAGTATGATTTTTATTTAGTTTGGAAGGTAGCCTACAATACTCCAGGCCTGCACATTCCTAGGTGTGTTTGTGGGGTCAGAGGTGGGGGAGATATAATGTCAGCACCAAGAAACATGGAGGTAAAATTTATGATTTTGCATAATTTAATGTCATTGTTAATTATCGCTGCAACAAACAGTGGTTAGTGTGACTCAACATTCCTGTGCATGGACTAGTTGGGCCAAATGGCCTGCTTCCATCCCATACCACTCAGTTCCACATTAAACCTGCCAATAATATATTGAATGGCCACTAGGTGGTAACACCTCCTCCCGCCCCTCCACCCCCAACACTGTTCTTCCCTTTTCAACTTCTTGCCCGCATAATAGTTTTCCAAGTGCATGATATTTTAAGGTAGTTTTACTACGCAGCAAATCAATGTACGTACAATGCTACACTTTGTATAGTTTGTTTCTATACTCTTAAGAATATTTATAAATTTCTGAAACTCTTAAGACACCCAATACCAAACCTCCACAAGAAAAATCCAGTTTTGATCTGGCATTTATGCAGCCTCACCATTGGCTCATTGCTGGGGTAAAGCAAGGTCTACAAAATAGCCCCCTCCACCATCTCACTTTATTTCTTCCAAATACTGTTCTTAATATAATATAAGCTGCATTGCCTGAGTAGGTCCCAGTTGAAGGCTCCATAGTCTTCTGAACAGAAGAAAGAAAAGTTGGGACAAAGCAGTTCTGCTTGGATGCTTCCATATTTTTTGGGAGAGGGTCGGCCGGGTGTCTGACACATGTGGAAACCTGTCACCATGTTTAAGAGTATCCAAATCAAACCTTGAATTCCATGCATGCCACCTAGACATGGAAATACCAGAGATCGCTTGTTGTAATGGAAAGTGCACTCTCTTCCTGGAGGGATGCATCCTGCTTACCTGATTCCAGAAGTTACTAAATCGCAGGTTGGCAAGGGTCAAGGTAAGGTGCATCACTTGCCATTAATAGCACTATTTGCAAGTTTCCCACTGTTTGTCCAGCTGGGACTGACCACTCTATCCGTTAAAGGCTTTGACTTGCAGGGTTAACAGGAGCTGAGTGGGAGAAAACTGAAAGTAACTAATGAACACATTATTATTATACTTTGTCATGTGGAGCTCCTGTAACTCAGTGGTTAGAGCACACGCCTTGCAAGCGTGACACCTGTGTTCAAATCCAGATAGATCAGGGCGGAAACTGTGGGCAAGTTTCCTTACTCCACACGCCTAATAATAATAATCCCTCAAAAAAAAAATTGGTCATTTTCATTACACGGCTGTTTGTGGGACACTGCTGTGCATAATTGGCTGCCACGTTTTGGCCACAAATATACAGTCAATTCACTTCACAGTATATTCTGTGAAGCGCTTTAAGACATCGATAAGATGTGAAAAGCGCTACATTAAATGTAAGGATTATTGAATTTGAATTGTCCTTATTTCTTATCTCATAGAATGATAAGACACAACAGTATCAATGTTTGGCAGTTATGTTGACATGACATCCTTTGCTTCTCCAATCTTCGGGACATCCTCTCGACGTAAAAGGCGCAATACAAATGTAATTTGTTGTTGTTTCTGATTGAACAGACAAGCTAGGAGGTGGTTGGGTGGGAGCGGGGTGGACAGGGTGTGAGGCGAAATCAGTGCCTCAGGAAGTGAGTGGGGGTTAGATGGTTGAGGCCTGCTCTTGGGTAAGGGGAGAAGAGGGGCTAACACATAATGTGGATTTTTTTGTAAGTGATTGTACTGAGAATGCAATAGGTTAAAGACATTTATGTCAATAATGTTAATTAGAAGTGAGTGGACACCCACTACAATTTAGGTGAGTATGTGAGGTGGGAGAAGGGCCAGTTGTCCAGATCATTAATGTAAATTAAAAAGAGCAGTGGTCCCAATACCGATCCCTGGGGGACGCCACTGTACACTTCCCTCCAGTCAGAAAAACAGCTGTTTACCACAACTCTCTGCTTTCTGTCTCCCAGCCAGTTGTGGATCCATGCTGCCGCTGTTCCTTTAATGCCGTGCGCCTCTATTTTCCTTATAGGCCTTTTATGTGGTCAAAGGGAGTATCCTGGCCAACAAATGTTCAGATAATATTGGTCAATAGGTTTCATGTCTGTTTCTGGGATATTTCTCTGTGCATATTGCTTGCTGGGTTCATCTTGAAATACAGTCACTACACTTTACAGAAACTCCGCAAAGCACTTTGAGGTATTCTCAGTTTTTTGAGTGGAGCATTCCATATTTTCACAGCTTTCACTTTGCATTACAACACAGGTCAACTTTAGCTCAAGCATCCTGTGCGACCTTCTGCCTGGAAACCTTGTCAGATCCCATCAAAGACATGCACATTATAAGTTGATGCTCTTTAAACTACATAGCAAGTATATACTTGTTACATTTATGCCACACAAAAACCCTGCACGTAATTTAAGGAGAAAAATGCCACAAATTGCGTGTTTACAGTTGTTCCTTTTAAAATAGCATTTAAATTACAAGTCAGCGATTTTAATATGAGAGTTTTTATAGTTCCTTTGATGTCACTGTTACATGTGTTTTGAATGTCCACCAGCATAAGACTTCTTTTCTCCTGGCTTTGGAGAATACCATGCAGTGAAATAATCATGATAACAAAGCATTACACCTGCATTAGAGCAATCCTTACATAGATTTACATAGTTTGTACAACATGAAACAGGCCATTCACCCCCAACTAATCCGTGCCAGTGTTTACACTCTGTATGACTTTCCACCCATTCCTTAGTCCCTCACATAATCTTCTATTCCCCTCATTGGTATTTCCAGCTTTCTCTTGAATGCATCCATATTATCTGGATCCATAATATGAATGCATCCATATTATATGATTCAACCACAGCTTCAGGCAACGATGTTTCACCATCACTTTCCTCTGTGTGACATTTGAGTGATATTTCACTGATGGTTGAGCCCTTAGTATTAATTGGTGGAGTGAAGGGATTCTGTAAACATGGTGATATCATCAGTGATAATTGTCATATCACCCACAACATTTCTCCATGTGTCCAATTGTCTATGCATTACAAATGAACAAAGTACATTTGTTATTATGATTATTAATAATATTTTAATAACAACAATCCTTACTTTGGTGTAGCCTCTTTCATATCAGGAGGATGTCCCAAAATGCTTCACAGAAGTCCTGTGAACTATAGTGTGTTTTGGAGTCAAATATGTTGGGCCAACTTGCTACAAACAGCCATAAAGTGAATGATCAATGTTATTTGGGGGAATTGTTGGCCAGGAGAAGACAAAAATTCTCTTCTCCATCCACGCATTTATCACTTTCAGGCTCGACTACGGGAACTCTCTCCTTGTTGGTCTCCCCAGCTCCTCCCTTCACAGGCTGCAGATCATTCAGAACTCTGCAGCTCGTGTACTCTCCCGTACCAGGCTTCGCGACCACATCACTCCCATCCTCGCCCATCTCAACTGGCTCCCCGTCACTCAAAGGATCAAATTCAAGATCCTTGTCCTCACTTTCAAGGCTATTCAAGGCCTTGCCCCCACCTATATCTCTGACCTACTGTCTCCCTATCAACCTGCCCGCACCCTCCTTTCAGCAGACTCAGGCCTGCTCTGTGTCCACCGCCCTAACCGCCCAACCATCGGCGGCTGGGCTTTCAACCTCTCTGCTCCCACACTGTGGAACTCCATCCCGCAGCCTCTCCGCCTTGCTTCCTTCCTTCCCTTCTTCAAGGCCGGTCTCAAGATCTTCCTCTTCAACCGGGACTTCAGCTGCCCCACTAACTCTTCCCCCTCTCCCACTATCCTTCCCCTTCCCCCTACTTGGATCCTCTCCCCCCCTCACACCCACCATGCCCAACCACCCAACCTTCCCCCCCACCCCCCCACCCCCGCTTGGGTCCCGACCATACTGATCAGTGCTTTGGGACATCCTCCCGATGTGAAAGGCGCAATATAAGTGCAACTCTTTTCGATTAGTGCCATACGATCTTTAACATCTCATTCAAAGAACGGCACCTCCAACAATGTAGCACACTCACTCCTAGCACTGCTTCAGAGTGTCAATTTGGACTATATGAATTCAAAATCCCAATGTGGTACTTGAACACACAACCTTTTGACGTGAGCATTTGGATTGGTACGAGCACCAATGGACCCGCACTGCAACATGAGTCACAGCCTTCAGCATTATTAGGGTCAAACAATATTTTGAATACAATTTTAAAGATAATAGGTAAAAAAAAGGTTTAAAGGTAAAAAATTATGAAATGTTTTGCTACACCAGGTACATTGATGTGTACATCATCTGCCTGCACAAATAACACAGTATAATTGTGTGAAAAGCTCTGAGACATCTCCAATGTGAAAGTTGTAATACTAAATGTAAAGATTATTGTAATTATAGGGCACTTCAAAACAGTGTAAACGGTAATTGATGCAAATCAATATTGTTTACAATGGTTATTGTTGGCTTTTGTCATTGCTTTAAAAGTTAACCCTTTCTGAAGCAATGGTTCACTGACCTGGGCAACAAACATGAATTCTTGCAGCTGTATGGATGGATGGAGCCCAAGAGATAAAACATTGCATTCAGTGTGATGGTAATTTTATAATCCAATGAAGTCTTCCTCTGTAACCGAGATGCTTGTAAACGCCAAACAAAAGTCTATTGGGAGTCTGCCATAAGCTGCTCACCAGCACTATGATCTTCTCATTGTATTTGTTGTTGTTGTTTTACAGTAGCAAATCCCATCATCATGATGTTGTGAAAGGAATGTTAGTTTTAGGATCAGATTTGGGTCCAATCCACCTCATCTCAAATTGTTGAACCATTTGCTTCTAAATGTACAGATATGTAAATGCCTCTGAATGTAGGATCACATGTGAAAAATTCTTAAATTCAGCCTTAATTTGGAAGTTGGTTTTCCACAGTTGTGGAAACTTAAAAAGTAACTGACTTCCATAGACGACCTTGAGGAGGTAGGTTTTTAAGCTGGAAGTAAAGACAGATAGAGAGGCTCAAGACAGAAGTGACCATGCGGTCACTACAGGTGACCATGCGGAGGCGGAAGGAGAAGATTTCGAAAGAGAAAAACTGCAGGTGGTGGTAGATTATAACCAGAAGAGGTGAATGAGGGAGGAGAAGTGATTGAGGAGGATGGTATGATCAACAATGTCAAAAACAGCTGACAGGTTGGGGAGAACAAAAAGGCAGAGGGAATCCTAGTTGCACAGAGAGAATGCACTGTTGGTGACTTTGATGAGGGTTGTGTCAGTGCTGTGGATAGGGTGCAACCTAGACTGGAGGGGCGCGAACAGAGTGGAGAGAAAAGTGGGAGCAAAGTTGAGTTCCCAGAAGTGGGACTCGCATCTGAAATTGCATGTATATCTGCAAGGAAATTTCACATTCTTCCAAATCAATGGATTTGTTTGGCATTCGGGTGTGGATAGGTCAGGTTCAACTGGAATAACTTTGGCTGCTGACACTCACTGCCAAGTCTCAGGCCCGAACAACAAAAACAAAATTACATTTGTATAGCACCCTACAAGTTAGGAGGACGTCCCAAGGTGCTTGACCCAGGTACTTACTTGCACCTCCTTCAAGGCCGGTCTCAAGACCCTCCTCTTCGACGTGCCTTCTGCTGCCCTCCCAACTCTCTCCCTCCCCTCCTAATTTTCTCCCTCCCCTCTCCCTTGCTTGGTTCCTGACTTGACTGTTCAACGCTTTGGGACGTCCTCCCGATGTGAAAGGTGCTCTATAAATGTAATTTTGTTGTTGTTGTACCAGACCTGAACTGGAGGTGGGGATCGGGGAGTGTGGAGGTAGTGGAGAAGGTTGTTAATTGAAGGCATGGTCAAAGAGGAGGGCTTTAATGTGGGTCTTGAAGGAGGTGATGGATAGGGTGAAGCAGAGGGACTGTGGGTTGGAGTTCCAGTGGGTGGGGTGGGCAAGGCGGGGGATGTGAAGCAGGCTGTATTCCACTGAGTAGAGGAAACTGCATTCAAATACCAATGGGGAGAAAAATGTGTAACAAAAAAGAATTAACATGTTAAACTTTTGACGAATTTAAGATTTTTCCACAATTTTACAAATTTTTAACTGTTAAAATGAATTGGTTATATGGGCCAAGCCAGAACAGGGTGGAATTGCTTGCAACATTTACAGGAGCGTTCATGCCCTTTGAAAGAAAATCCATTGTTTTAGAGGAGGGGTGGAAATTTCCTTGCAGAAGCACATGTGATCACAGATGTTGTGAGTATCAATTTTTGGCTTGGACTTCAGCTATCTAAATAAGGATCTCAGATCAAGGATTTTAAACATAGTTAAATACAGCGTCTGCATTCCTTCCCTCGGTCTCGCAAACAGAAGGAGGGAATGAAGGATCCCAGACGAAAGAGCATTTTGCTTTTAATCACGCACATTTCTCTAGTGTCAATCAGCCTTCAAAACAGCAACTAGGGAAACAAGTGGCTTTGCTGGTTGCTGCTGTTTAAAAAACTTCTGTAGCATCTGAGTGATGGGGCAGAGTGCAGACACTGCAAATCCCAACGCTTGGCTGCAGCATGTGTTATTTATCTGTCGACGATTTTTTTTGCAACCTGCAGCCAAGTGCGTGATGAAAGAGCAGGCCCCATGCCAATCATCTTAAAGGAAATTTCAGCAGATACCTGGCAAAAATGATATGGTAGACAGAATTGTGAAATGCATTCCAGATTACACTGTCTAATTACGAGTCTGGTTTGTTAGCCTTTATTGAGCGGTGCCTGTGGGATTTAGCTGTTGTTCATTGCATGAATCTGGTTCTGCAGTTTTTTTTATACAAGTACAGAATTTCAAAATGAAATACAGAACCAAAATTGGTCAGGACTCAGTGGGGACTGAAGCAATCAGAATTAATTCCCTTTGTTTTAAATACCCAATTGTATTCACTCATCTTTTTTCTTTCCCCCTCCTCCCTCCCCTCCGACCCCCAACAATCCCTTCAACAATGTAGGAGTCCATGATCACCAGCATGAAAAAATTATCACAGTATCGGAGGATGGATTTGTTCAGAGTCCACGGTTTCCTCAGAATTACCCTCGGGATGTGGTGCTGGTATGGAGATTAATAGCAGCCAATGAGAACATGCAAATACAGATGACCTTCGATGAGAGATTTGGACTTGAGGAGCCAGAGAATGGACTGTGCAAGTGAGTACCTCCCATTCTGAATGATAAAGATGAAGCAATCGTGTCACAAAAAATTGATTATTTTTAAGATAGGAAGTGAACCTTATTTAACATAGAGTTGAATGACTATACAGGGAAACCATGTTATAACACCCTTCAATGTAGTGCTGTCGCACTTATGTCTAGGCCGACTGTGGACCTACATGAGACAGAAGCATGGGTCACCCAGCTTCCATCGCTCATTATTCTGCTCGACATCATGAGATGGACAATTTCTGGGATGTCAGGTGGCAGCTAACGTCACTTTCTTTACTCCTGGAAACACCAATTATGTTACTACAGTAATACTATTCCTAATAATAATAATCCTTGCATTTGATATAGCACTCTTCACATCTTCTAGATGCCCAAGAGTGTTTTACAGAATGTAGTGTAAAGTGGATTGACTGTATATTTGTGGGGGAAATGTGGCAGCCAATTGCGCACAGCAGTGTCCCACAAACAGTCATGGATTGAAATGACCAATTAATTATTGTTTTTTGGGGGGATTATTATTAGGTGTGTGGAGTAAAGAAACTTCCCCAAGGTTTTGCTCGCCTGGAATTGAACCCAGTTCTCTCGCTTGAAAGGCGAGTGCTCTAACCACTGAGCTACAGGATTCTGTGTTACTTAACAAAGGACAGAATATCAGCAGTGCTCACGAGGTGATGCCCAGGAAGTGACACCATTGATGATGTCATCAATCCCACGGCTCTCATTTGCTCCACCTATCTGATCTGCCCCTAAAACTCTCCGAACCTGGATGCAATTTCGATGTCAGTTTCGACCCCCAATTATCCTTCCTCCCCCACATCCGATCCTTCACCAGCAGCGCTTTCTTCCATCTCCGCCACATTGCCCGTCTCTGCCAATACTTCACCCCATAAGCTGCTGAAACCCTGGTGTATTCCTTTGTCACCTCTCACCTGGACAATTCCAATGCCCTCCTCGCAGGTCTCCTCTCCACCACCATTCATAAAATCCAGGTTATTCAAAATTTTGCTGCCTAAATTCTCACCCAAACCAAACTTTGCTCCCCGATTACCCCAGTCCTTGCCAGACTTCACTGGCTCCCTGTCTTGGCGGGGATCAATTTCAAGATCCTCACTCTTGTTTTCAAATCCCTTCACTCCTCTGCACCCCTCTCTGACCTCTCTCCTCACAACAGTATCTGCTGCTCTACCTTCCTGCTTGACCCCTAAATCCTCCATTCCACCGTCAGCAGCCGTGCCTTCCCCATTCCTTTTTGGTCGCGCTTTTGGTCACCTTTTTCCACCTCTCCCTGGCTCGGCTCCGGGATCCATTATTGTGAAGCGCTCTGAGACACCATCTGGCGTGGAGGGCACTATATAAATCAAAGTTGTTGTTGTTGTTGACTGGGTGACCTGGAAGTCTGCCAATTAGCCAGTTTCTTTGCCTCAATTAGGATGTGGCTGCTGTGACACTGGAACCAGCCAACTGTGCATTAACAAGGTTTCCCTGTAGATGTAATCATGGAGCAAATTCCAGACAATTTCTTTAAAAGAAGCACATTGCTGGCAATTCCTTGATGCGCAGAATCAATTCCAGCTGTATGCAGCATTGTTAGCAGCATATACAGCCCTGATGTGAGACACACTTCAAACTTTCTGAAACCTATTGAATGAACCTATTGAATATCTAATTGAGATCTATAAAACGACTTTTTATTTAAATCTATTTAAAAATGTGGTCTTCACAGGGAACGACGTACTCTCAAACTCCACCCGTGCAGAAAATCTGTGTAGAAAATTTAGATTATCTTACAGTTTTTTGCTTTGGTCAACCAGGTGTCTGACCCATGCAGAAACCCATCAAGGTGCTGAAGAGTAGCAAACATCAGACTGAGAGTTCCACATATCTATGCATCTATGCACATGGAGATATCATGTTGTTTGAAATGGAGTATACACTCTCTCCAGTTTTTTTCCACTCTGCTGTTCCATCCAGAAAGGATTAAATATTTAATTCTTATTAAAGTATCTTCAAATGTGTTTCAGTTTCGAGCATGTGCAAAAAAGGAAGATGCAGATTAATAAAATTATTTTATGGTGCTTTTCTTCACCACACAATCCCTTTCTAGAATGTGGCTGGCTTCCCAAGTGAACTGAGCTTCAACATTATCAGGCTCTTGGGCGTGTTAACTTCTGATAAAATGTTTGCTTATTTCGAGGCTTTGTGAAAATGTTTTGAAAGTCTCAGTCTGATATTTACTTTCCATTTCACAGGTAAGTCACCACAG
Source organism: Hydrolagus colliei (assembly GCA_035084275.1). NCBI lineage: Eukaryota > Metazoa > Chordata > Chondrichthyes > Chimaeriformes > Chimaeridae > Hydrolagus > Hydrolagus colliei. The sequence goes on from CM068742.1 coordinate 67,972,824, forward strand.
CCTACTCTTACTGAGCTCTGCAATCTTTGAATGGTTCTGAGCTGAACTTGCTGAATTGTCAAAGTGGGTTTTGTAGTTGTAGGATCATCTGTGTTTGTTTTTACATTTTTTTCAAACGTTCTCACCTCCTCTCATGAAGGCACAATGCTGGGATGTTGGTTTATGGCGCTGAAAGCCTCTGGGGTGCACTGTGATGGCATTTCTTCAATGTGCATGTCTGGACTATATTGGCAGGCAGTTCATTAATAGAGAGCACCACAACTGAGCCCCAGGCCTCTCATCGACTGACATAGTCACACGTGCACTTTCCAACAGGGTCCACTGAATAACATTGAAGTGAGGAAAGACTGGCTGACTTTTTTCACCATATTCCTGGAAATGTGCATTCACCCTCTGAAGCATTGGGGAACCCAAAGGGAATTTTTATTCTACAGTATTAAGAAAAACTAAAATAAGTTTTATACTTTGCCGCATCAAATAGCAATCCTTGCAATTTAGATAGCACCTTATCACATTGTTGAGACGTCTCAAACTGCTTCACAGGAGAAAATGTGAAGTGATTGACTGTGTAGATTTTGTAGGCATACACTTCAATGAAACTTTCTATTTTTAAAATCTGGAAAATGCTCTTAGCAGTATATTTGGGTCAGCCAGGTATCTGACAAAGATGGAAACCCAACTCTATGCTTAAGAGACTCCAAACAGTGATCCCTTGGCATTACTCAAAAAGAGAAAGGAGTTTCCCCCTGTGTCCTGGCCAATAATCTCCCAGAAAAAAATTGATCATTCACTTCATGGCTGCTCGTGGTATACATACAAACATAACTTGTATACAGAGAGCAAAGTTTTAATGTTCAAAGATGACCACAAAACTTTGGAACATAACAAACAGTGAGGAAAATGTTTACAGACTGCAGGTGGACATAGACCATCTGCTGAAATGGGCAGACACATGGCAGATGAAGTGTAATGCAGATAAGTGTGAGCTTTCACATACACAGATATCTGAAGATGGCAGGACAGGTTGATAGAGTTATTACAAACCATATGGGATCCTTGATTTTATAAATAGAGGCATAGAATACAAAAGTAAGGAAGATCCCTTTATGAGTCACTGGTTAGGCCTCATCTACAGTATTGTGTCCAATTCTGGGTTCCACACAGAAGGATATCTTGGGTCAATTTTCCTACTGTTTTTCATTCTGCTCTGACCCCTCCCGCCCGTTCTGTTGTCCCTACCTAACTGTACAGCACCTTGGGATGTCCTCTCGACGTGAAAGGCGCTATATAAATGTAAGTTTTGATTGATTTGATTGATTGGGTCCTAATCCCTGACTGTTCAGTGCCTTGGCACATCCTCCAGACATGAAAGGCACCTGTAAATGTTATTTTATACTTTGTATTATATCGAGGCCTCGGAAAGGGTGCAGAGGAGATTTACCAGCAGTTTAGTTATGTGGAAAGACTAGAGAACCTGTGATTGTTCTCCTGAGAACAGAGATTCACCCACAAATATATACAGTCAATTCACTTTACAGTATATTCTGTGAAGCGCTTTGGGACGTTGATAAGATGTGGAAAGTGCTATATCAAATGCAAGGATTATTATTATTATTATAGAAGGTTAAGGAGAGTTTTAATAGAGGCATTCAAAATAGTTAGATGTTTCTATACAGTAGAGAGAGGCAAACTGTTTTCTCTGGTGGGCTAGGTTGGTGAAATTGGCAAAAGAACAAGAGGGGAGATGAGATTTTGTTTTACACAGTGTTGTTACAGTCTGGAATGCACTCCTGAAAGATACAGATTCAATAACAACCTTCAAAATGGAATTCAGTACGTACATGAAATGGAAAAATTTGCAAGAATATGGGGAAAGAAAGTGGGAGTGGCACGATGGACCAAATGGCCTCCTAGTGTGCTGAAATATTCTGTAATGCTATGACTTGATGTTTGCTGTGTGCAAATTGGTTGTGATATTTGCCTACAAAATAACATTTACTACGCTTACATTAAATAGACTTAGTCATGTCTTCTTGACATAAAATGAGCTATATCAAATGCAAGGGATATTATCTTTTATCACATTTAAATGCCTTAAAGCATTTCACGCAATTTTTCTATGAAGTGTAATGACTTTGTATTTGTAACTGAACGTGGCAGTCAATTTGTGCATAGCAAAGTCCCACAAATGGATATGAAGCGCATAACCTATTTTTTACCTGGAGGTTTATTGGCAAGGATACAAGGCTAAATGTTCCCATTTGGAATCATGCCATGAGATCTTTGATATTACCTGAACAGGCAAATGCTTTGTTTCCAGTTGTCTGGTATGGAGTATATACTCTCCTGAAAAGGACACACCATATTTACTTAATCCTAGAGAATTTAGGCACAGATTGGCAAGATCCAAGGTTTGAGGACTCCGAATGTGCAAAGTCATCTATTAAATACAACAATAACAGTAACAACTTGCATTTATATAGCCCCCTCCATGCCGGGCGGTGTCTCTGACAGCCTCCCAATGGCGGAGCCCAAAGCCGAGCCAGGGAGAGAGATGGGTAGGGGGTAGGAGGGAGTGACCATAAGCGTGTCTGAAGAGACAGGTCTTTAGATGGGAACGGAGGGTTTGAGGTAAAGGGTTTGAGGGAGGGAGTTCCAAAGTTACAAATACACTGCCACTACACTTTATAGTAAAATCTGTCTCTTCATTGTCTGAAAGCGATTCATGTGAAGCTCTTTGAGGTGTCTTCGTGATACAAAAGGCGCTATAACAAATGTAAGGATTATTATTATTTTTATTAGGAGGCTGCTGAAGTTTAACCAGCCATTGTGAAAATTGGAAAGCTTCATATTGCTTTCCTAGCAATGGCTACTCTGTCCATCATAGTTTTGACTTGCAAGATAACTTGCAACAGATAACTAATGTCACAGGAACCAGACAACCAAGACCGGGATGGAAATTGACATTCCGTGACCAGTAGTGTCACTTCTTCTGTTGTTTTTACAACACCAAATTGTGTGAGATGCTCCATAAAGTAATTAAAGATAATTCACATTGAATCTGTTACAAAGCTTTATATTTACACTCTAATACACTCCCAACACCATTCCCTCTTCAAGGTGGCAGCAAATTACAGTTTCATTTGAATCGAAGGTAGAGAACGATTTGTCTGTAAAAAAGTTTTTAATTAAAATCTGTCCTGGAGGAATGGGTTTAATAGTTACAACATGTTTCGATGCAAATGTCAAGCTAAAATGAATCAGACCCTCTTTACTTTGTACACAACTGAAAAAGAACATTCATTGAAGTGGAGAGAGGGTTGATTGATACCAACTAAAATGGTCAGTAGAGGAGGCTTTAACTGGACAACTGAAAGCAACACAAGGGATTCACTCAATTCTGATCTTTCATTGCCAGGTCTGTCACTGTTAAACCAGCTCAGCTCCAAGGAGACCTTGCTTGCTTCCCTTCCCATCCCTGTCCACACATCCAAATGAGATAGTTAATTGCACTCCAGTAACACTTGCTAGAAAGTGGACTAAACTTCAAATCTCTGCAGCAACCCGTTTATGCAGCGCAACATCTCCCAAACTACCATAATTTATTAATGTATCTTTATTGACAAGCAAAGCATATCAGCAATGTGCAATGCAAAAACGTAGGTTAGATTAAGAGCCCATCCCAGGTAGCAAGTCCATGTGGGGCCCATATGGGCATGACCCAGGCAATATGGGCATGGATCAACTCATATATATCCCATATGGGGCCCATATGGGTTAGTCCATATGGGGATCTACTTGGGCTAGCCCTTACAGGTATCATATAGGAAAAACCTGGGCAAGCCCATATGGGAAAAATATGGGCTGGCCCATGGGTGTATCTTATGGGGAAAACCTGGGCAAGTCCATGTGGGCAGAATATGGGCTGGCCCATGGGGGTATCATATGGGGAAAACCTGGGCAAGCCCATGTATGAAGTGGCCCATATGGGTTTCATATGGGAAAAACCTGGGCAAGCCCATATGGGCAGAAAATATGGAAGGCTTTCAACAGTCAATTCACTTGATTCACTTTGCAGCATAGAGTATGATGGAGGTCACAGGGTGTGTGTGAGAACTGGGACCAGTCAGTCAGTCAGTCAGACTGTGTTTGCCATGGCAATGGTTGATGATGTCAGCAGGTGGGCGGGGCTCCTGGTCCCTGCACCTTTTGGGCGGAAACCCCGCAGTTGAATCCATGCAGGTCAGAGTAAAGGCACGAGAGACCTATTGTTAAGCAAGTATCTTTTTGTGAGAGTACATGACATAACTTAAAAGGTGTCATTTGGCCATGCACAATATACATTTTGGCAAGGGAGGAAGTTCTCAGCCCATTTGAACACAAACAGCACAACACATCCAAAACATTACCCCTCTATTAAAAACATACACATGATTCTATTGGTTTCTATCTTTCATTCTTGTAACTTTTATCCAATCAAATTATTCGTTAAATTCTCTTTTTGGGTTACTAGAAAAGGTGTAAATGGTATATAGTCAGAAAGTTGATTGCACTTATCATCCAATCACAGTTGCTATATAAGCCACAAAATGCAAGAATAACGGATCTTAAGATTCTTAAATCACTGTAAACCATAGCATTTTATTGAGATTTCTCATGTGTTCCTATGTGAGTAGGATGTTAGTCAGCATCACATTAGCAATATATGGTGATTTTTTTTACAATTTCATAGATGAACCCCATATAATGCCCATATGGAATGGCCCATATTCTGCCCATATACTGCTGGCGCACATGGGCCCCAGGTGAACCCCATATAATGCCCATGTGGGATGGCCCATATTATGCCCATATGATGCTGGCCCACTTAAGCCCCAGATGAACCCCATGTAATGCCCATATGGGATAGCCCATATTTGGCCCATATTTTCCCCATGTAATGCTCATATGGGATAGTCCATATTTCGCCCATATTTTACCCAGATTTGCCCAGATGGACCCAGATCTAACCCATATGGGGTATCTGGGCTGGCCCATATGGGTACCATATGAATCTTGGGTGCAGAATCCTGTGGGGCCCATATGGGCCACCCAATATGGGACCCATATTTTGGCCCACATGGGACCCATATGGCCCCCACATGGGCTTGCTACCTGGGATGAGTTAATAGCCCACATATGAATACAACCAGGCATCCTTAATGAGGTCATCAAGGAATGAAAAAGATTACAGAAATACCTGTAATCCATTACATGAGTGGTTAATTATAGAAATAAAGGCACCTGTATGTTTTGGACCATGGTAAACCCATGGCTAACAGCCCAACCCACATATTAGGCTCATTGTTACCTTGACTACAGCTAATCTCCCTGGTTCCAGCCACAATGGCATTATTCCCAATGGCATTATTCAGGCAGGAAAACTGAGTTCAAGGGTAATGGGGAGAAATCCCCATTACAATAAAAATTGTCTCCAAACATCTATGAAACACAAGCCCAAATTGAAGCTTAGCAGTATTATAATTGTGTGCACAAATCATCAGCTCAGCTGCTGAGGGCACCTTTGGACTGATGTCTTAATTGCTCTGTAAATGCCTTATTCTACAACCCCATAAAAGTGTGTGAAATATCTGCAGTTTATTGCGTGTTGCATAACCTTACCAACAAGACTGCAACTGCGTTTTAATAAGGAACAAAAGTGTGCCAGAAAAGTGGAAGAACAGCTACTTCAAAGCCTATGCCAGGGGTGGGATATTGGCAGTCGCTGAGAAAATGGGCAACCAACTAATTGGAAAAACACTTTCAAAATAATTTATTCAGTAAAGCTTACAAGATTCTATGCATATGGCTATGCTTTGCTTATAATGATAGTTAACAGCTGGAGCTTAGAATAATTTATATTTTTTCTTCAGTTCTGTGAAATGCCTGTAGGATATTCAAATTACATAAACATATGTGTACACAAAACAAATAATTCTGTTGGGTTCATTTCATTTGGTAAAGGGGGCTTGTTTAGGTCTAAGAAATCTTCAAAATAAATGAAGCTGAGGAATGAGGCACCTCAATGGATAGTGGGGTTTGTCCGACATGGCTACAACTCTGCTTCGTGCTTGTGTTTAAGGGAAAAGGTCATCTTGCACCAGGTACAGGGCTTACTTTGTAGGATTTGAGTGTGGTGCTTGATCGAGTAATGGCCAAAAGAGAGGTTTGGCTGGCATGCTCCCCACTGTCCTCCCTGAGAGATGCCAAGCCTTATTCCCTCTTGGTTTGTATAAACTCAAGCTCAAGGCAGCCATCCAGTTGGCTGAACCCAATCTGCACTACATCTTTAATCTCTAACAAACCTTCTCTGATAAACGTCAGTATTGCCTGCAAAAGTATTCCTCAAAACTGAGCCTCTGTTCATTGCATGGGCCACAAAGTATTGTACTGTCATCAATGTGATGTTTGAATTATCCTCCATAGTAACCTGAATTACTTTCATTCTGCAGTCCAACAGCTCATTCAGATTAAACAGGGGGTCTTTTGGATTCTAGTTCTAAGAAGAATAACAGAGATGATTCCAAGATTTATTGCTTGAAGTTATGCAGAACGAATGGTTGAGCTATATTTCATTTAACTGGAAAAGAGGGACATGATTCTGTGACCCAAAATTCATAAAGGCTTGGACTTGATACCGTTGTCTTAATTTAAAAAAGTGACTCCCTTGCTCGATAATTGTGCTCTCATGGCTAAGACAAATAGCAGGCCGCTCTCTCACCTCTAATGCAGAAGGATTTGCATTCAAACCTCATGTCAGGACTTTGAGCACATAGGCTACAATGCAGATCTATCCAGTGGTGCCATCCTTTGGGGAACATATTAAACTGATATCCCTCTGCCGTTTCAGACAAACATTAAGATTTCATGGCAGTATTTGAAAAGAGAAGCAAGTTTCTCCTGATCTCCTAATCAACAATCCTTCATTGGTCATGTGAAAACAACAACAACAACCACATTACACTTGTAAAGAAGCCTTTCAGGTCGGTAGGACATCCCAACCTTAATGTTCGACCCTTTAAGCACAAGAGGTATAATATTTCTCATCGACTTATCCTTATTACTGCATTAAAATTTAAGATCACACAGAATTTTGTATCATCCTTAAATTCCCCTTGATTTGTAAGCTGTTTTTCAGCAGCTTGTAAAAAGAGATACACACACAAAAATCATGCACAATTGTATCTAATGATTCATTTTCTTGCAGAAAATAATGTAATTTTTTTTTATTGTGGTCAGCTCTTCAGCCACACCCTCCTCCACCCTCCTCTTCCTCTCATGCTCCCCCACTCTCCACAATGCTACTCAAATGAAACAACAACAACTTGCACTTACATAGCACCCTCCACGTAGGGTAGAGTATCAGAGAGCTTCACACTAGTGGAGCATGATTCCAAACTGGTGGGGTTGGGGGGAGGTGATCGTAAGCACAGTCAAAAAGGAAGGTTTTCAGACTGGACTTGAAAAAGGCGAGAGCAAGGTGAAGGGATTCAGGGGAGTGTTCCAGATTTGCGAGGCACAGTGGCTGAGGCACAACCTCTAAATGCACAAATGCAGCGGCTGTTGCTGTGTGAACGTGCCATGGCAGTGAACATGGCAATGTGGCTGTGGGAGTATCAGTGTAGCCTGGTCCCGGCTGCTCAACACGTGCTTGGCAAGGTTTTCAACCTGGAATTCACAGTTCCTGATTAGACTTCACCGAAACATTCCTGCGTACCTTTAAGCGTTGCCAGGAAACAAAGTGTTCTATAAAAGCATGGAAGCATTGCGATTGCGGTTGTGATTTAATGAACAATAAATAAAGCCCTCACGATCCATGACCTCATCCTCAAAGAGAACATCTACATTCTTGGGTTCACTGAAAACTGGCTGTCCCCCGATGACCTCATCCCCCGATTGAAGCCTCCCCCCAGCTACATCTTTCATCAAACCCCCCAGTAAAACCAACACCATCTCTCAGATTTCCCCTGCTCTATCCTCTATTCCTATTGCTTCTTCACCTCTTGTAACACCTATCCCTGTACGATAGCTCCCTTTTCTTCAAACTCCTCCTTATTTATCATTTTCCCAAACATCCTAGTTCCTTCATCCCTGACATTTCCTCTCCCCTCTCTTCCTTCTACCTCTGCATTCAACAGCTGATCATAATAGGTGATTCAATCTCCACCTAAACTGCTCTTGCCCCATTTCTTTTGACTTCACTGCTCTCCTCTCCACAATACACTTCACCCTCCACATAAACACCCTGACCCACAACGGTGGTCACCCCTTTGACCTTATCATTCATGGCCTTAACATATCTGATCTTTCCATTACAAACAAGGCAATTTCAGATAATTTCCTCATCTCCCTCTCCCCCCGTACCCCCCTCCTCTCTTCCAAGCCCTCCACCATCTTTTCTGACTTTGGAAAAAAGGTTCCTTCTGAGTCCTTCACAAACTATTTCTCAGATCTCTTCTGCCTCGGTATTTCCACCTAAAGCGATCCTGACTAATTCTGGAAAAAGTGGAGCAGAATGTCTGACATGGTTGATAAACCAAATTTTCTGTAGAATAAAAAGGAGTTATGCTTCTGTTTAGCTCCCAATAGCCTGCTGGATTGATTTGGCGATACAGTAGTCCTTTTATATTCACACTGTACAATTGTGTTTCATAAGTAAGGTCAGATGAAATAAGAAGTGTTATTAAATACACAGGGCTCTATGGCTTTATTGGTGAGGAACAGTGTCTAGGACTGATTTGCCAGAAGTGATTGCTACTCTATGCCCTACATGTGTACTTTATGAGAAACTTTAAAGGTATATAAATTACGCTGAGTTGTGCACTTTAGGCACAGAGTGATTACAAGATCAAACAATGAGTCAGCTGTCTTTTCAATAGTCAAAATTTCAAGATGACTATGTGGGGAGGAGGAGGAGAAGAAGTGGGTGATTGAATAGGTGATCTTGGTAAATCATCTTTTGTGACACCTGTAGATACAAGCAACTGTATCTAGAAAATTTCATGTTACTTTACAGAACACAAGAGCATCAACAAAAGCCTCCTGACATGCTAGCCTACAAGCAAGCAAGCATCAGCCTGCAGCTGAGCTTTGGAATGGGAAATAAGCAAGAGTTTATAAAATTGGGAGTACAGTAATTGTGAAGTGATTGAATAGTTTTAATTTTTTTTAGTTAGCTGGCACATGCGGAAATTCATCCCTTTTAATGTTTTCTTGTTTCTTTTCTCTTTATAACAATTCTTGCATTTGATATGGTGCTTTTCATGTCTTCTACACATCTCAAAGCACTTCACAGAATATACTGTAAAACAAATTGATGGTATATTTGTGATAGAAACACAGCAGTCAATTATGCAAAGAAATGACCCACAAACAGTTGTGGGTTGAAGTGACCAATTTTTTTTGTGGGATTATTATTAAGGCGTGTGTAGTAAGGTTTCGTCTTGCCTGTAATTATTTATCTAATTGTAACACAACTTATATTTGCATGTTATAACATGGAGTGTTCCACTGCACTCATCAATGGAGAATGTGAAGTTAATTCGATGCGTATCAGGCTGTGTCATCACATTATCTTGAAGAAGGATTGCTCAGCAGTCAGCAGTGGACCAATTGTGTTATGGGAAATATTTACTGATATATAATATTCATAGGGCACCACAGTCTAAGTAATGTGAAATGCTCACAAGGGCATGTGTGATTTGGGACATTCCAGCATTTTCCCTGGAGCTTTGTTCCCTTTCCATTTATTTAGCAAGTGAGCATTTTTTGCAAACTTGCTTCAAGATGTAGCAATCGAGAAATTGGTTGACTTAATTGCACTCTGAGAGCATCTTATGGCATTTTCTGAATCCGTGATGTGTTATTGCCTTTTACTGGATTCTTAGCAATCTAACATCCAAAAGGAAGTTAAATTGTCATAAAGATGCAAATTGATTCTGTTAGAAATTCTTAGAGAAAAAGATTCATATTTAAAGAAACTACCTCTCTTGCTTTCATCATGTCATCTACATACATTGAGTGACTTCCACACGTATGGGGACACTTAACTCCATCTCTCAGCCTCCACCCTTGATTCCAGACCACTGCAGACTTGACAGAATGTCTGTAAGAGATCAAGTCCTGGATGAGAGCCAACTTTCTACAGTTGAACGTCAATATCCCTCAGTCAATTTACTATACAGTATATTCTGTGAAGCGCTTTGAGACGTTGTGAAGACATGATAAGGCACTATATCAAATGCAAGGATTATCATTATTATTTATGACTCAAGGTATTTTTCCTATGATTTACATTGCAGTTTTCACAGACGAACCTTTTTCAATTAAATTGAAGTACATATATATATATATATATATATAAATATTGTAATGAGCTGCTTAACAGCACTAATAAACTTTCAGTTCCAGTTTGGGATTTCCCTTATAGAGTATGAAACACAAAGTTTATTAGTGTTTTGAACAGTTTATTATTCACCTTACTGTTAGGAAGCACAGAGTACAGTTTTTTTTAGAAGTGTGTGTATGTACATGTGAGCATTGCGGAGGAAGTTACACCAAAACATATACAGTCAATCCTTGCCAAACTCGACTTTCTCGAGATTGGATTCAACTATACGCAAAGAAATAAATGCAGCACTTTTTTGCATAACGTGAGTTAAATTTGCGTATACGCGCTGGCTGGCCTCGCACACATGCATATTTGGAAGGACGCCGGCAGCTCCCGATAAAGTCCGATGATTCCTCGGCTGGCTGGCCCCGCACGCATGTGCATTTGGGAGGATGCCAACCCCGCGCACAACGCACACTTGGGAGGATGCCGCCAGCTCCTGCCAAAGCCCAATGATTCCTCGGCCTCAGAGCAACCTGATGGCATTACATGGTAAACAGAAGAGACAGCGAGAGAGAGAGTCTCCTAACACTTCCAGGACCAAAGGTAAAATAATTTGCCAAGCTGTGGTAGTATAAGGTGCTGTTTTATTGTCTTCAGTGAGTCAGTGAGAGCAGGAAGAGTGACGAGCGGGGAGAGCAGGCTGTAGCCCGCCTCAGTACGCACCTTGCGTTGGTCGGGTGTGGATGTGCCTGCAGGCTTGAGGTTGGATAGCCTGTATTAATATTGTGCTGTAAATGAGAAACAACATGTTCAGGAAGACTACAGTATTGATCTCCAAAATTAGAAATGACCAGAAGCAGTCAGAAAGTTGAAGGGAAGCATTGTGGCTTTAAAGGCTGACAAACCTTTGTACAGTACAACCCACGGCCTGAGTCTCCAATATTCCTTTGTGTAGAACAGCTGTAGGCAACAGATCCCAAATACAGATGTATGTTTCATTCATGCACAAAAGTCTTGATTTATGACACAAATGTGATGGATCTACATTTATGCGTGAACATTTGATGCCCAATAATCTGGGTTAAGCAAACTACAGAAACATTCAATGGAAATCGTTAAACTTTTATCTTGATTCCAAATGCAGGGCATTATTGTTTGTAACAAATTGTTCTATGATAGAGTTTGCGCTTATCCCCATACCTGATTTAGACAAGTCATATGAAACCAATTTGGAAAGAGAATCTCACACAATTTGAGCTTCTTATCTTTAGTGGTACCTTAAAATTGTCTGCAGTTGATTTAAAGAAACTTTTTTGAAATGTAAAAATTTCACATGTTAGAGCTTCCTGGCATGTTTTATTGGATGACCCTCAAGGTTTGAGGAAGTAGTAATGAATTAATAGGAGAACTTCATCAACACTGAAATGAAGCAGGCTTTCTTCATGCATAGAGCTCTGCTTCACTTTGACTCAGCCTTCGAGGGAGGGAGTGACAAAACCACCAGTAGAACTCCAGTGCTGTGGCTCATATCAAACTGCTGCCTGTAATATAACCAGATCAAAAATGCCAAGATCCATGTATCAGAAGTCAGCATGTTATACTGTAATAGAGGAAGAGAAAAGGGCAAACCAAATGTAAAAGCTGACGTTTGCAGGTATAAATTGACATTTTAATGAGTATGGTGGGGAAAACACATATTTAACTCAGTTGGCCATAAACTTAAAAGAGGGAAGCTAAGAGATAAGCGCTCTGAGACGCCATCCGGCTTGGAGGGCGCTATATAAATTGAAGTTGTTGTTGTTGTTGTACTCAACATATTCAAGACTGAGATTGATAACAACAACAACTTCGATTTATATAGCCCCCTCCATGCCGGATGGCGTCTCAGAGCGCTTCACAATAGCGGGTCCCGGGATAGATAAAAACTAAAGGGATTATGGGATATGGGGATAGGGTAGGCAAGTGGAATTAGGTTAGATGATCAGCCATGATGTTATTAAATGGCAGGGCAAGCTCGAGGGGCCGAATGGCATACTCTTGCTCCTATTTCTTATGTTCCTATGAGAGATCTAGGAGTGTTGGTTGACTCATTGGTCGCTGTATCAAAACAGTATTAGGTGGCAATAGAGGTGTATGAATTTTAAATAGGATTGAGAAACTAAACACAGAATAATACTTTTGATGCACTGAGACTGTAGAACATGAGGATAATAGATTTATAGCTGCAAAGGGTAATAATAGAATGCTTACTCAGAAGGTAATTAATTAATGAAACAGTTTACCAAAAAACTATGGTTGATCCCAGGAAATTGTGCTCATTTAAAAATCAGGAAAATGGGAGGAGATTCTGTAGGAAGAACAAATAGGAACAACAACAACAAAATTACATTTATAGAGTGCCTTTCATGTCGGGAGGACGTCCCAAGGTGCTGAACAGTCTTAAACTTAAACTTATAAAGCGCCTTTCATGTCGGGAGGACGTCCCTAGGCGCTGCACAGCAGGCGTGTGACCCGAGCTGGGAAGGGAGTGTTCGGGAAGGGGTGAAACATGTAGGGGAGGCCGAAAAATTCGGGGGGGAACAAAAGGCACGGTTGAAGAAGAAAGTCTTCAAACCGGCCTTGAAAGAAGAAAGGGAAGAAACAAGACGGAGGGCTTGGGGGATGGAATTCCACAGGGTGGGAGCGGAAAAACTGAAAGCCCGGCCTCCAATGGTGGGGTGGTTCGGGCGGGGGCTTGGAGCAGGCCAAGACCTGCTGAACGGAGGGTCCGGGTGGGCTTATAGGGGGAAAGTAAGTTGGTTAAGTAGGGCGGGGCATGGCCGTGTAAGGCCTTGAAGGTGAGGACGAGGATCTTGAACTCGATCCTCTGGAGGATGGGGAGCCAGTGGAGACGGGCGAGGGTGGGGGTTATGTGGTCGCGAAAGCGGGTGCGGGATAGTACATGGGCTGCAGAGTTTTGGATGACCTGCAGCCTGTGAATGGAGGAACTGGGGAGACCGACGAGGATAGAGTTTCCGTAGTCCAGCTGTGAGGTGATGTATGCGTGCACGAGTGTTTCGGCAGTGTGGGGGGTGAGGTAGTTGCAGAGCCTGGCAATGTTGCGCAGGTGGAAATAAGCGGTGCCGGTCAAGGCACGTATGTGGGGAAGGAAGGAGAGTTTATGGTCGAACGTGATGCCGAGGTTCCTGACTGGCTTTGTGAGGTGGAGAGTACAGCCTTGGATGTTGAGGCTGGCAGCGCCCGATGTGCGGAGGCGCTGGCTTGAGCCAATCAGGAGGGCCTCGGTCTTGCTCACGTTCAATTGAAGGAAGTTGTCCCTCGTCCAGGACTCAATGTCAGACAGACATGCTGTCAGAACATCAATGGTCTGGGGGTTGAGGGATGAGGCAGAAAGGTACAGCTGGGTGTCATCCGCATACATGTGGAAATTTACTCCATGTTTGCGGATGACATTGCCCAGAGGGAGCGTGTAAATGGTGAAAAGGAGGGGGCCGTGAGAAACTATGCGGGGGTTAGAGGAGAAACTGTTGGAAGAAACAAAATGTAGGCGGTGGGTCAGGTAGGAATGGAACCAGTCAAGGACTGTGCCTTGAAGGTTGAAGTGGGAGGAAAGACGTTGGAGGAGGATGGTGTGATCGACTGTGTCGAACACACAGACAGGTCAAGGAGGACGAGGAGGCAGAGGGAGCCCTGGTCGCAGGCGGTTAAGATGTTATTAGTGACCTTGACCAGGGTAGTTTCCGTGCTGTGAACAGGGCGGAAACCTGATTGGAGGGGTTCAAGGAGTGAGTGAATTGAGAGGAAAGAGCGGAGCTGGGAGGCAACCACTCTTTCAAGGACCTTAGATATAAACGGGAGGTTGGAGATGGGTCGGTAACTTGATGGCTGCGACGCATCAAGGGAGGGTTTTTTCAGGATAGGGGTGATGGTGGCTGTTTTAAGGGAGGTAGGGACGGTGCCTGAGGAGAGGGAAAGGTTGATTGTGTCAGAAATGAGCGGGGCCAAAAGGTGGAGCTGGGTGCGGAGGAGGGGGGTGGGGATGGGGTCCAATGAGCACGTGGTTGGTTTCGTGGAGGTGATTATTTTTGTGACGAAAGACGGAATGGTGGGATTGAAAGTATGAAAGGGGGGGTGGGTGGGGGTTGAAATACCGAATGGAGGGGCGGAGGTGGAGGAGAGGTGGGGGGAGGAAACCGCAGAGCGTATTCTCTCTATTTTGGACTCGAGGAAGTCCAACATTTCCTCGCAACGTTCGTCAGGTCGGGATCCAAAATATGTTAACCCTGAGATGGAATTCCAGAGAGTGGGGCAGACTGCCTGAAGTACTATCCAATAATGGTGATTGGGTGGGGAACATATAGCAGGCTGGTGATTGTTGAGGCAGAGTGGCCAGGATAATATGGTAGTAGGAGGACAGAGGCAGTGGGAAAGGAAAGGAATAGAAGTGGAACAGAGTTGAACGTGGATTTCAACATTTGTTAATGTTGAATAAAATTGTTTTAATATTTACTTTAGTGGTTATGTTATTGTTACCATAATAAAACTATTCCAGATGTTTGACTGGCAGTAGTACTGTAATGTTCAGGTTTATTCAACCTCAAATTCTATGAGCTGAAAACATGCAGGACCAGTTTTCCTTCTGAGATAAACATTTCTACAGATCAGCTGGCAATCTTAAGGATTACCAAATCATAGTGTACAATCATTTTTTGAACCTGACAAATATCTGAAGGATGTTTATTGAATATATTCTTTGCAACATGTCTGTTTTAACTTTAAGTGTCTCAAGACTAGGGCCCCTCGATATGGGAAATTTCCGATATGGATATATCTGTTGGCTCATGTCGATATATATTGATCTATCGATATTTTCGGGTGTTTTATACTGCGCATGCACGCACATTCGGAGGTGCGCGCGCATTTGGGGCCTATCTCCTCAGGAGGTAAATATCTCTCTCTCGCTCTGTGTCTCTCACACTCACTCTCTCCATCTCTCTCTCTGTGTGTCTCTGTCTGGTCTATCCCTCCTTCTCCCCACCCCCTCCTCCATTTCTCCCTCCCTCTCCACCCCCCCCCCCCCCCCATCTCTCACTCCCTCTCCCCCCCCCGTCTCTCACTCCCTCTCCCCCCACCGTCTCTCCCTCCCTTTCCCCTCCCTGTCTCTCCCTCCCTCTCCCCACCCCACCCCATCTCTCACTCCCTCTCCCCCCACCCCTTGTATACCTGTATATTGTACTCGAGGACTACGAATACAATATGGCGGCTTGCACTTCGGTCTGTGCATTGTGTAGAGATGAGCATTCTGGGTCTTGTAGTTCAGCGCATTCGGTGTGTGCACGCATTCGGATGTGCGCGTACATTCCATGCTCTAGGCCCAGGAGGTTGCAATGCCGGCGACAAGGTACCGATATTTTTTTTATATCAAATTTTTTGATATATCGATATATTTTAAATTCCGATATCGGCATATCGATATGAAAATTATATCGGATATAACCTATATATCGATATATCGACGGGCCCTACTCAAGACTAAGAATGCTGCAATGCTTGAGATCAATTGATTCAGCCAAAGTTTGAATTTGCAGCCTTCTATTGTACAGTAAAAGCTTGTTTATCCGGCACCCTCGGGACATACCGGTGCCGGTTAATTAAATTTACTGGATATTCAAGCGGCAAGTTGCCTAAATTCCTACACAAACAAATTACGTATTTTAAAACATACAATATTAATAATAGACTAAATAATAACAGAATATTGTATGGATACTTACAAATAAAGCATTCCAGCACACTCTGTAACACTCTGTAAAATGATTGGTTAAAATAAAAATTCCAGCGTTCGGTAAGTTTAATAAGTGCGCATGTGCACGCAAAATGAGCATACTCGCGAGTGTCCTGGAAGGCTCCAGTATGAGATCCGTTTGCTGGAATGGTGAATTGTATTGGGAGATACCGGTTGGTTGAGCTTTCTGGTTGGTTGGGTGCCGTATAAATGAGCTTTTATTGTATATGTTTGTGGGTAGGAAGTAATTTTATTAAGTGATTTAAATATCCGTTCCCGTTTCAAACCAAGCTGGATGGTCATCTTTCCTAACATGTACCACGATTGCACAGTTGTGATATTGTACTGCTTGGACAAGATTATAATCCTTAAATTTGATACAGAACCTTTCCCATCCAGAGAACGCACTTCACAGGATGAACTCTAATGACAGTGTGTTTTGTGAGCAAATGCTCAGATAACAGATTGAACAAAATCTGGGAGTACAGTGTACTGTGCATTTGTGAATTCTTATATATGAGATCGAGAATGTCAGAGAGTGTTGGCAGAGAACGAATTGTCTGTATCACGTCAATAAATTTGTTTACTGTTATCAAGGTCCAAACAATGTCCTGGCCAGCAATCCCCCAAATAAAATTGATCCCTCATTTTGTACCTGGCTGTGGTGCATATATTGGCTGCCACGTTCATCCACAAAGTACACACAGTCACACTACTTTATTGTACATACTCTGAAGCACATTGAGATGTCTTGATGATGTGATAAGGCATTATATCAAATACCACTGAACTCTAATGTTAGCTAGTTATTCCCACATGCAATACACAACGGGTGGTAACCTAAACCATTCCGTGGTAAATCAGATAAAATGATGTTGCAACACCACTTCAACAACTGGAAATGAACCACTTGACCTTTGTTAATGAGTCTGAGCCTGGTTTAGTTGTAATCTCAAGCATGACCACAGCCAACATGTTGGTTCCTCTGAGGCTGACCCTATGTCGATACCTATCAAAGATTCACTTGCCTTTTGTCTCTCATTAAAACTATTATCACTGCTAGGAACATGGGAATACGAGGAGGCTATTCAACCATTAAGACTGTTCTGCCAGTTTATTAGATTATAACAGATCCATCATCTTGATCCCTCACGCCTCCATAAAGACACAATGCAAGACCTTTCTTTTTGACCTTGCCTTCAGCTACCTTCCTACCTCTCTACCCTCCCTTCCCTTCCACTACGGGGTAGAGGGGCAGGCTCGGCCGGGGTCCCTTAACTGAGTCTGCGCCTCGTGCTCAGCGCCTGATCCTGACTGTTCAGTGCCTTGGGACAGCCCCCCAACGTAAAAGTGCTTTACAAATGTAATTTAGTTGTCAATAATAATAATCCTTGCATTTGATATAACACTTTTCACGTCTTCTAGATGTCTCAAAGCACTGCACAGAATATACTGTAAAGTGAATTGACTATATTTGAGGGAGGAATGTGGCAGCCAATTGCACACATCAGTGTAGCACTAACAGTCATGGATTGAAATGACCAATAAATTGTTGTTTTTCTGAGGGCTTATTATTAGATGGGTGGAGTAAAAAAACTTGGCCAAGGTTTCACTCTGCATGGAATTGACCCCAGATTCTCCCGCTTGTAAGGCTTGTAAGGCGTGTGCACTAACCACTGAGCTACAGGAATCAATTTGTTGTGGTTGTTAACCCCTTTTCTTCGTTCCGTTTAACACTTGGAATTTCCAAGTGTTTATCTACTTGGAAATACTTTGATAACTATTAGGTGACATCCTGGCTCAATCAGCACCACCATGGCCATTGAGTTCAAAAGAACATGGGTTCAAGGCCCACATCGGGATGCTGAGCTCACAGACTAGGCTGATACTCCAATGCAGTGCTGAGTGTGGGTGCTGCATTGTTCAAAGTATCCTCCTTCAGGTGGGATGTTAAACCGCATCTGCTTGTTGAGATAGATGTTGAAAATGGCATTTTTTGTAAAGATAAATAAATTGGTGTTCTAATGTTACCCCAGTATCCTGGCCAGCAATCCCCCAAATGAAAATAATCATTCACTCAATTGTTATTAGTAGACATTGTTGTGTGCAAATTGGCTGCCATGTTCACCTTTTTGTGTATTACAAAATACACAGTCACTGCACTTCACAGTATAAAATCCTATGAATTGCTTCAAGACAATTTGATGATGTGATAATGTGCTACATCTAATGCAAGGATTGAGTTATTATTGCTCAGATTCATAGGTGTTTTACATTCTAATGTAAAATTTGAATTGTTCTTATTAAAAATATCAGCTAACAATGTCACATCTGTCAAACACTCTGGGACACTACCTTACGAGGGACGCTATATAAATGCGAGTTGTTGTTTGGTCTCATGCGCATGTTTTACAGCTTATAACAAAATGATGCTGACAGAGCGAGAGAAGTATCCATGACTTCACAAAACTGTGACTGAAAGAAGCATAAATACATTACTGTAATAACGTTAAAGTACTGAAATCTTTTGCCACCGATGTTAAGATATAAAATTGTGTGTATCTAAGTCATTGCTAATACAGTAATATGTTATGTGTATCTTCAACTATGATTCCATGGTCAGAACAAGGAGAGATCTTGTCTGTTTGCTTTCATTTATAGAATAGATTATACCGCTGACTATACACTGAGGAGGTATTATGGAAATACAAATCATTTAAATACTGTGGCATTGAACTATGAAAATGGGATTCTGACCACTGAAAACATGATGTTTTGCTTTGTGTTTAATGAAACTATGGATGTAGAATAAAATAATTTCATGCTCGTCCCTCTTCAAGAACAGCAACGTTATGGAATCTGCTTCAACCAACTTTTGTTAGAAGCATTTCATGCCCCTCAATCTTTTACCATCAATAAGTAGTGATACAAAATGACAATAATGGTGACTGGAATTATCCTTCAGTCCATGGCAGTGTGTCTGCAATTGGCAGGAAATTTACTGACTGATCACCGGTAATTAGAAGTACTGTACCGGCCAAAGTTCCATTGTTGGGAAATGTATCAGAGAATCAGCTCCTTGCTCCAAGTTCCAAGCCTGTGTCGTAACATTAAGTTCACTCCCAACTTCATACACACGTTTGCCATGCTTTCCGTGGTGTATATTTTAACTTTCCAGAGTTTATTCCTTGAAGTATAAAAGTCATGTTTATTATACATTTGGACTGGAATAGTACAGAGCAAGAGACTGTCTGAGGAGCTGCCAAGTATGTATGAGAGAAAATTGTTTACAGTGCTGACCTGTAATTAATATTAACAAACAGCGTTGTAGGGTGACTGATAGCGGAATGGAGACTTCAGCTTACTGATGTCACAAAGTGCAGACTTTGACTAGATTACAAGTATTAAATAGGTTTCTTGTTTTCAAACTATGTTCCATACACTTTTCAGGTAATAATTACTTGGGTGTAGTGTTCCTTATAACCCACTCAGTTGCACTTTACTGTATTGCCATTTTAGTCAACTTTTGCAATCAATACCTATTTTCCTCTCTGCCAGTTTCTTGCTGACAGCCTAGTTACAAGATCGCAGATTGGTTTGAATGAAAGAGATTTTCAGCCCATCCAAAATCATCCTTCCAGAAATTCATCCTATTACAACATCAAGTTGTTTTGAAAACAAATCTAGTATTCCATCCTTAATCATATTTCCCGGCAATCTCTAAACCTATGGCCTCTTGTTATGTTGGTGCAGCCTATAATGCTAAATTATATTTCCATCTTTTTCTGCCTCTTTGTCTATTACCAAGGTAAAATCTGCTTGTTGAGGAGCAAGTTGAAGATTCCATGATTCTGTTTGAAAAGAGAGGAGAGTTTTTCCCCTGTGTTCTGGCCAACAATCCCTTGTTTGAAATTGGTTATTCATTTCATAGTTGTTCATTGTACTTTGTCATATTGTGGTAAGCTATGACCTTTCTACCCCAAATCCATGTCATGACTCACTTTGCCTTCCCTCATCTCTGCAACATTGCCTGACTCCGCCACTACTTCAACTCTCAGGCCACTGAAACTCTCATTCATGCCTTCATTATATCCAGGTTTGAGTATGCCAACACCCTGCTTGTCAGCCTCCCCAATTCCTCCCTCCATATGCTGCAGCTCATCTGAAACTCTGCAGCCAGTGTCCTTTCTGCAGCAGGCTCCGCAAACTATCACCCCATCCTCGCCCGACTCCACTGGCTTCCCATCACTCAGAGGGTTCAACTCAAGATCGTTCAACTCAAGATCCTGGGCCTCACCTTCAAAGCCTTCCATTGCCTTACCACCCCTACCTCTATGACCTCCTAACCTCCTAGCAACCTGACTGTTCCCTTCGCTCAGCCGGTTCCGACCTGCTCTGTGTCCCCCGCCCCATCTGATCCATCATCGGCAGGCGTGCCTTCAGTCACTTTGCCGCCAACCTTTGGAATTCCATCCCGCAATCCCTCCACCTTACTCCCTCCCGAGCATCCTTCGAGTCCCACCTCAAGACGCTCCTCTTTGACTGTGCCATCGGTCAACATCCACCCCGTTCTCTCCACCTTCCCTGATCTCGATCCCAGCTCAGGTCTGAATACTGACTGTTCAGCAACTTGGAACATCCTCCAGACATGAAAGGTGCTATACAAATGTAATTTTTGTTGTTGTTATGCAATAAGCAAAGTAAGACCTTTTGGTTCTTGTTCTTTACCGGCTTTCAATTAGTTAATTCATTTTATTTGATTCTGCAAAAAAATCATGGGTTGTATGACTCTCGTGTCAAAGGTACAGCTTTCCTCATGATATATTGTGGAATTACAGTGTTGTTCCTATGGTTAGTGGAAATTTTTTCAGGGTGTTTCATTTCATGCGTGTTTTTAGTCTCTTTGTTGGGCAACAGTAAGCCCAACAATAAGTTAATGGAAGACTTGAGACAGTGACTCAATGTCCTGTAGGAATTCTCAAAAAGCACTGAGACTGTGGAAGAACCATAATTCATCTCTGAAATCGAAACAGTTCATAAGATGTAATAATACAATATGTAGTTTGGGACATGACGTATGCATGCGACTACCAACATAATAGAAAGCAAACTGAATGGACCTCTTTCATCCAGCAATTGTTGTGTATGTTCTTATGTATCACAGTGCACTATGCACTGCAATTGTCTGGAGACAAACAATATTTTGTTTATTTCTGTGCATATGCTTAAAGCTGGTTCGTTCTTCCTATTTGTCTGATTCCACCACGCTCTCTAGAACGTTGTTGCCGAGGTGATTCCTGTTTCATTTTTATACATGAATGAACTATGAAAATAATTTGATCAAAATAAATAAAAATAATTTGATCACTCAAACCATGACTGTCTGTTGGACTTTGATGTGCGGCTGCCGTGTTTGAGAAGTCTCAAAGGTGAAATAAGGCGCTGCATCAAATGTATGGATTATTATACTATTATTACTGTATATACTGTGGTCAGTCCATCTGGAGGAGAAAACTTAGTGGAGAAATGAGTAGCAAGTGGTGAAGAGAAGACAGAAACAAACATCTTTAAAAATGTATGTTTCTCACAAGGGACTTTGATCTGAAATAGCACAATAATAAGCCAAACACATTCACTGGTTGGTAAAATGTAAAACACATTTTTCGCTCTGACTGCATGCTCCAGAAGCACAAATATAGTCTATGTCTGTTTTAATTAATTCTCTAATATAAGAAGTATTGACAAATAGGCAGCATTCGTAGATTTTAACTTTAGGCATAGAGTTGTAAAGGTCATCCATAAGAGGCTGTTTTTACTGTGTATGCATATGAGCCCCTAACGGCATAGCACAAATATGACTTACTTGAGAGGAATTATTCACCAGGCAATGTATTACAAAAATTGGAGTGATCACAGGTTTAAGGGGAAGAAAGATCTGCGATTGACTTCATGAATGGAGAAAGGGATGTCTATGGGTGAAACTGGTTGTTTTGATAACTGATAACTGATCATAAAATTTCCCCAAAGTTTAATTTTTAATAAGCCTGAGTACCTGCTGTGTGGAGAAGATAATTATATTCATTACAGTTCAACAATACAGTTTTATTTGCTTCTGTTTCCAATGTAGCAAGAGGTCTGATTTATATTAATGTGCACATGCTTCATATTCAATAAACATCCTCAACAATAGAACTCTATAAGTTCCTTAATGCTAATCACAGAGCTGCAGTTACAATTTTGTTTCTTTTTACTGCATCAGGTTGGCATGTGGGTGATGTTTCACTGGCTCTGTTAACAAGTTCAGTAAATTCTCTGCAGGCTAATCCACTGCACTGTCTGCAGTGTAATATTATACTTACACTGTAAGTGGTTTATAATGATTGTGAGCCTTGAGCAATGGGTGCCTGGGGACAAACAATGTTTTGTTTATTTCTGTGCGTGTTTTTCAAGCTGCTGTTTCGGCCTTACTGTTTGTCTGATTCCACCACATTCTCTGGAGTGTTGATGCTCAAGTGATTCCTGTATAATTTATATACCGGAAAGAATTATGATTTGTATTTTTGTATTTCATTCAAACACCTTTAGGAGATAGCCTGGCTCATTTGGTAGCACTCTTGCCCCCGAGTCAGATGTTTACTCCCACCTTGAACACACAGTACAAGCTGACACTTTAATGTAGTGCCTGGGTAGTGAACATTAAAGATCTCATGGTACAATACAAAAGGAAAAGAGAATTCCTCCTGGTGTCCTACAATCCATCAAATAAGATTGATCATTCACTTTGTTGCTGTTTGAAGGACAATACTGCGTGCAAATTGGCTGTCATGATTTCCTACCAATGCACAGTCACTATACTTCATAATACACCCTTGTGAATCACTTTGAGACATCTTATCAACATGCTAAGCTGCTTATCAAATGCAAAGATTATTTATTACTATAATATAAACAGTTATTTTACCCGGGGGTTTGGTCAAACTTTGCCACAAACGGCTGTTCAGACTAATTCTATAACAGCATGAAAGGTGCTCTACAAATGTAATTCTGTTTTATATATTGGATGAAATTTTGTATAAGAGTATGGGGAAAGGTTGGGGAATGGGATTAGAATAAATAGGTCTAGTGAGGGATGAATAACAGCTATGGCCATAATAGAGTGAATGGCCCCTTTCTGCATTGTAAACATTCTATGATTCTAAATCCTTTGGGGGCTTCAAATAGAGGGAAAATTGGGGAGGAAATGTTGACTTATTTCAATGGATCCAACATGATAATTAAATATTAATGACCAGCACTGCCTTCCACCATCTCCGCAACATCACTCGTGATGGGTGAGGCCATTGCCTCACCCCTCAGGCTACTGAAACCCTTACACACACGTTTGTCACCTCAAGGCTTGACTGCTGCAACTCTCTCCTTGTTGGCCTTCCCACTTTCCCTTCACAAGCTGCAGATCATCCAAAACTCTGAAGCTCATGTCCTCTCCCACACCAGACTTTGCGACTCTATCACCCCCACCCTTGCCCAGCTCCACTGGCTCCCCATTCCTCAGAGGATCAAATTTAAGAACCTCGTCCTCATTTTCAAAGCCCTGCATGGCCTTTCCTTTTCCTACCACTCTGACCTGCTGACCCCCTACAAACCTGTCCGCTCCATCTGTTCAGCAGGCTCCGGCCTGCTCCATAGCTCCCGTCCGATCCACCCTACCATCGAAGGCATTACTGAAGACCGACTGTGAGTGTGAAACTTTCCCTGTGTACCTTAAACTGAGTTACGTCGGTATTCCATGAAATACTGCGTTCCACAGTGGATAACAACAATGGTGGTGCCTAAATCTTTAACCATTGTAGCGAAGGCAGGGGAAGGGTGTCCAAAGTCAGCCTTATCATTCAAGCACCGCTACTGTTATAAATGAATGGGGAGTGCTGTGTTTCAGTGTTCACCTCATAGGATCCTGATTAACTGAGATTATGTTGAACTGGTATGCTGTGGTGAAGTCACACTGAATTGTCTGCAACAACAATGCAAGCCGCCAGCGGAATTATACGTCAGCACTGAAGTCTCCGAAATGCCTTCCAGCTCAGAGCAGAAGAATTTCAATATAACACAGAATAATGGTTTTCGTGC
Source organism: Hydrolagus colliei (assembly GCA_035084275.1). Classification (NCBI taxonomy): domain Eukaryota; kingdom Metazoa; phylum Chordata; class Chondrichthyes; order Chimaeriformes; family Chimaeridae; genus Hydrolagus; species Hydrolagus colliei. The sequence goes on from CM068742.1 coordinate 67,997,108, forward strand.
TTAATTTAATACTGATTTAGTGTTGCCTCTTTAATATTTTGTATAATTTATACTATAACTATCATTCTTCATAAATCAGAATTATTTTTTGTTTACTTGAATCATTGAGTGCAGACTGGCATTCCAAAGGCACTTGCTGCAGGCTGCAGTTGGGCTACTCAAACTTGGCAGCGTTGTTGCTTTCCAGTTTCCCAGCATGATGCCAAAGTTTAGGAAGTGGTGACATTTTCAAGTTTACTGTGTGCTGGGTAACTGAGGGAGCAACCAAAAGATTTGTGCTTTCCATTGGCAGAATCAAATTGCAGAAGATAACCTGTGACTTCATCAACAACTATTGGAAAGAAGTAATGAATAGAATTAAGACTAGTTTCAATGGTTTTTCATGGCTAAGGCGAGAAATGGGCTCCCTGAACAAAGCACTTAACGACAACAATAATAATTTACACTTTTACAACACTTGCCATATTGGGAGGATGTCTTAATGTTTTACAGGTTGATGTCTACTTTGTAAGAAGGAGCATTTAAAAAAAAATTGCTGATAAACTTTATATCCGATATAGTGCCTTTCACATCAAGATGGCATTGCTTACAGTGCTTCACAAGGTATAGTGTAAAGTGTAGTGACTGTGTATTTGATAGACAAACTGAATCTTTTTAGGACTTAGTCTTAGTGGCCAAGATTTTCAGAAATTTTATTCAAGTCACATCTCAAGTTAGCTAAGTCACCTTGTAAGTATTTGCTGCTAATTTAGCTAAATGGAGTGTAATATGTCACTAAGGTTGGTAAATGTATCAACAAGTGTGTATTTCCTGCTCCCCCATCTCCTGTTTCTCCTTATAGTTTTGTTTTAAGTGCACTACTCATAATATCACGAGCGGTTTAGAATGAAACAAAACCCTTTGGGCCATTTGATTTCATCCTTTCAGACTACCCACACTGCGTTTTCCCATTGCAACATCAAGTAGCTTTTTAAATGGAACGCTGTTTTGTTTTTCTTTTAAATAACACAAAACCTTTTTTATCTGGAGTTTGGCTCCAGCTTGAATTCAACGGAAATGGCACCAAATGCATTTAATATGTTCAATGTATATAATAGCTCTACATGATGCGGACGTAGATGTTTGTGTCAAATGTTTCCCACTGAGAGTGCCATCATCCAATCTATGTGGTGCTTCCATGTTTTTATCCCCTTTCTGGCTAACTCCTGGCATTCGATTCTGTGAGTGACTGAACCAAACTGCACACAGCTGATGCAGCTCTGATAAACCAATTGTGAACTTGAATTATTTAAGGCATGAATTATTCATCTCCCAGCATGGAATTATGAGTGCAAATTTACTTATGCAACGCTGCAAGATTTGTTTCACTGACCTTTTGCTGAAGTTTGCTTATTCTCTTCATAAAAAAAGCTCTTTACTTGATGGTGAATTGAAATGTTTTTAATGGTAGATGATTGGTGTGATTAATTGATGCCACTGATCCAGATGCTTTTTTCAGAAATGATTGTTCAATATGCTTTCTCTGGCCAGAAAGACCTATTCATTAAACCTATTCATTTGCGTTTTGCTCACAAATATGTATTCAATTTTCCTACTCTTCTTCATCCTACCCCGACCCCTACCCCCTGCTCTTGTCCCTACTGACTGTACAGCACCTTGGGACGTCCTCACGACGTGAAAGGTGCTATATAAATGTAAGTTTTGATTGATTGATTGATTGATTGAAAGCTAAACTGGAATGGGTTTCAGAGAAGATAAGGAATTAATGGATGGTGGTGTGACTTTGCAGTACACAAATCCATCTAATTCACATTTGAACCAGCATTGATAAAGCCTTATCAAAATTATTTCTCTCATGCAGGTTTGACTTTGTGGAAATCGAAGACCTTAGTGATGGCAGCATTATTGGTCGGTGGTGTGGCACCAAAGCCGTGCCAGGAATGCAGATATCAAAGGCAAACCAGGTCAGGATACGATTCCGATCTGATGAATACCTGGCTTCAAAACCCGGCTTCTGCCTTTACTACTCCCTCATGGAACCTGTAAGTAAATGAGAGATTTACCTTTTCTGAGGACTATGCATGATCTTTATCAATGCAGGAAATTGAAAAGTGTATCTAGATGACAGTGCAGCTCTCATACGGTTTTAACATTGCATGAATTGAATAGAGATAGTGCCACATTGCTACAAAAAAGGACTTGAGCTTCGAGCAGATTATAAATGTGAATTAAGAATAAATAGAAAAGGGCCTCTTATGCACTTTAAACCAAAAAACGTACACCCTTTTTCAGACAAAAAAAATTTGGTTGCATGTGTGAAATTGCAAATGCTCCAATGGTAGAATTTGTCATCACAGATTACTGACTAAACCATATGAAAACAGACATTCCTTCCTGAAATTCATATTTAATACAAATGTGATCTAAAGAGCTGGGTTTAACAAGTGGTTCAGGTGGGAAGGTGTGTCCATTCTTGATGTTGCATAGTATATAAGAGTACATTTACCAAATTATGCCATTTCATCTCTAACTTGAATGGCTAATTGTAGCTTTTAAAAAACATGCTGTGAACATTGTGGGAACTTAAATGCCAGATGGTGTACTGGAGATGCTTTCAAAGCATTGGCTTGAGTTGCATTGTTATTAGAATGGGCAGAGAATTGCTTTTGGTGAAATAGGACATTTCAGATTAATTAAAACCTCAATCATAATTGAGTTTCAGAGGGTTCCGAGGTTGAAATATGAAGTCTAAATTTCAATATGTATGCTCCTAAATTATTTGTTGACTGAGTAGCAAATGGAAATAGTCCAAATATCGCAAGGCATGGTAAGGATACGATCCCTTCTACCCAATTTAGGAAGATTTTCTTTATGCAACCAAATAAAATTGTTGCTGGCAACTGGAATTGAATCAATTTCGTAAATCTAAGAAAATAGATCATATTTACACTTCTCAAAATGCGTTGCAGGATTTTTACTGTGAAATCCAGTGACTGTATTTGTAGCAAAATAGATTTTATGTGAAAGATTTGACCATGTTTAACTTTATGTATCTACTTCTGATTCTTTATGACATATCATGCCGCAGCAGTAAGTTTGAGAACACATATATGTGCATTCATATGTGGAAAGGGTTAATTCCTTATCAAGCTTTTAGCTTACATATTACTGATTATAGGTTGAAGAGAAAACCAGTGTCTTTCAAGTTAAGTAGATTAAACACCACAATTATTAAAGACTAAACTGCGGAACAGATCAAAGTGTCCAAGTGGGTCTAGTTACTGAGAATAATGGTTCTGAATCATTTTAAAAGAAACAAAATGCAGACAATTAGGAGTTGAATTCTTTCTCAATTCCATGTTGCTGATAAGGCACCAACTTCTGTTAATGAACAACGTTTTGCATTAAAGCCAAGTTTATTAGGAGGTCAGAGATCTTGCGGTTCAGGACTAATGTGTTTTTTTTAGAACAGAAAATTACATTTTGAGGTATTTTTATTATTTACTACTCTTTGCTATCCTTGAGCCATGCACCAATGCTGGCTGCCAGACTAAGCTGATTGTCTGATCGTAGACCTCTGTCTCTCGACATTGCTTTCACTGCTTTATAACTAGCTTCAAGGACATGTGCAGGAATAACTTGGATGTCCCTCCCTCAGAGTTTCTCTTGCATTACTAGAGACTCTCACTTGGCACCTTTGCTTGATGGTTGGTTAGTGACTCATTGTGAGGAGTTTTAGGGTTGATTTTTCTTTAGCGATTAGAGAAAAAATATAAATTGTATCTTCTTGTTTGTTTGTTTTTTGCCCCAAATAAATTGAAAGGTAAACTGTTATATGTGTGATAATAGCATACAAGGATATGAGGAAAAAGCAAGGCTAGAGTAGATAGCTTCAGTTTAAATCTCCAAAGGCATGAAAGGCCTCATTGTGGGTTCATAGTTTAAGCCGAAATTTCAGTCCAGTGCTGGGCAATATTGCTTTGTTGGAGGTGCCACTTTTCAGATGAAATATGAAACCAAGGTCCTGTCTACCTTTCATTCTGAAAGTTAAATATTGCATAACACTATTCAAAAAGGGAGGTGGGTTTTCCCCAGGTTCCTGGAAGAAACCCACTCATTCCTTGTGTTAACTAACTCAAACAAATTGCAAAATACAGCAAATAAATTCCAGATAAAATTGGTTGTTCACTTCATGGCTTTTTAGTGAAACATTGGTTCATGCAAATTAGCTTCTGTGTTCATCTACAAAATATGATTGTTATATACAGACACAGTGAGGCAATTGTTATATACAGCAAGGTGTATTGAGATTTTTGACATGACTTTGATATTGAAGCTATTCCTTGAAAACAAGGAATAATGTTATATAATTTCATTTTGGAAAAGTTTGCTGTATTTTGTTATATTTTCTTTAAGTTATTTAACACAAGGAACAAGTTATCAATGTATCCCTTAGGTTTATGCCAGTGATATCTAGCTTGTCAATCACTTGCAGCTTGCCATGCTGCAAAAGAATGTGACCTATAATGTACAGTACAGTACTTCCATGTTTTAGGTTTTAGCAGCTCTGTTTTCTGTACTGACAGAGTTTAGCAATGCTGTATTGCTCCAGAATTTAATTGGCATCAAGCGTTCAGCATACGAATGATGTTTTGCAAGTTGGGGAAATCATTTCTGTTTGTTGTAAAAATAGTCAACAATACACATTAGCTAATGACTGTTTCGTTCAAGGACACTTCATAACCTTTAAATACATTCAAAATATACTGAAGGTCCTCCCGAGTTGCGGAGAAGTTCTTATATCATACAGACATCAGAGTGCTTTAATTCTCTTCCAAACTGTACTCCTGACCATGTAATGCAAAATACCATGGCAACCAGAACAAGAATACAAAACACCCACTGATGTGCTGGCGATGACTGCTGAGAGGGAGCTACTAACTTTATAGCTTTGTTGCTCATCCGCCTACACAGCAAGCCCATCAATATAACCACAATGATGTACCATTAAATGGGCCCTGCTTCTGTCTCTGCCAGCCACAAAGTAGGATGTGTGGGCAGGGCAGTTAACGTGGGCATATTTCTAGGCCAGCATTTTTTCAAGCACCCGTACTAATGCTTTAGTCCCAATGCGGTTACAAAATCTGATGTTTCATAACTCATTCTTGGGTTGAAATTCCTGTTGGCATTATGCCTAACACTTTCAGAGATGTGTCTTTATAATGGAGGAAATCACATTAGTGACCGACATGGTCACTGACAATATACTACTTGCAATGCTGACCGGAATTTCACTGCCTCTACATGGCATGATAAATCATGTTGGATCTGTTTGAATACATTGCATGTTCACCCCACTCAGACAAACTGAGAGGTTTTTCAGTTCCAGAGAATAGTAGTGAACAGACCAACTCTATTTTGTAGCAGTGAACAGATCAACTCTGTGGAGTCCCATAGCATAGTGGTTAGATCACTCACCTCACAATTGAGAAGTTTGATTTCTTAGACAAATTTCCTTAGATCACACTCCTCTGTTTACCTAGTAATAAGTAGGTAACCGGTTATTAGTCGATTGGTAATTTTTTTTTACTATGACTGTTTGTGGGATACTGCTGTATGCAAATGGTTGCTGCATTTCATCCACAAAATACACATTCAATCCACTTTATAATATATTTTGTGTCGCGTTTTGAGATGTCTCAAAGATGTGATAAGGCGTTATATCAAATGCAAGGATTATTCTTAGATTCATAGATTCATAGATTCATAGAATTTTACGGCACAAAAGGAGGCCATTCGGCCCATCTAGTCTGTGCCGGCTCTTTGAAAAGAGCAATTCAATCCCACTGCCCTGCCCGCTCCCCATAGCCTAATAGACCTGTTCTCCCTAAATAAAGATCTAATTCCCTTTTAAAAGTTGTTATCGAATCAGCCTCCACCACCTTTTCAGGCAATGCATTCCAGATTCGAACAACTCGCTGAGTGAAAACATTTCTCCTCAGCTCCCCTCTACTTCGCCTTGAAACTATTTTAAATCTGTGACCATGAGTCACAGATTCACCCACGAGTGGAAATAGTTTTTCTCTATTTGCCCTGTCGAAACCCCTCATGATCTTATAAACCTCTATTAGGTCTCCCCTCAATCTTCTCTGCTCCAGAGAGAATAACCCTAGCCTATCTAGCCTCTCCTCATAGCTGAAGTCCCTCAATCCTGGCACCATCCTAGTAAATCTTCGTTGTACCCTTTCCAATGCCTTCACATCCTTTCTGTAGTGTGGTGACCAGAATTGAACAGAGTATTCCAGCTGAGGCCTCACCAAAGTCTTATAGAGGTTAGTCAGCACTTCCTGACTTTTGTACTCTATACCCCTATTTATAAAGCCTAGTATCCCATATGCCTTCTTAACAGCCTTGTCTACCTGTCCTGCCACCTTCAACGAGTCACTAACACAAATCCCCAGGTCTCTCTGTTCCTTCACACCATTTAAAATTGTACTATCTAGCCTATATTGCCTCCCTTCATTTCTTCTCCCACACTTCTCTGCATTAAACTTCATCTGCCATGTGTCACTTTACCAATTTGTCTATATCCTCTTGCAGATGGCTACTATCCTCCTCACTATTTACTATTCTCCCTAACTTAGTGTAATCTGCAAACTTGGAAACTGTACTCCGTACACCCAAGTCCAGATCATTGATGTAGATTACAAACAGCAATGGTCCCAAAACTGATCCCTGTGGCACACCACTGCTCACTTCCCTCCAATCTGAAAAACAGCCGCTCACTACAACTCTCTGCTTTCTGTCTCGCAGCCAGTTGTGGATCCACGCTGCCACTGTCCCTTTTACGCCATGGGCCTTTAATTTCATAATAAGTCTCTCATGTGGCACTTTGTCAAATGCCTTTTGAAAGTCCATGTAAACTACATCAACTGCGCTACCATTATCCACCCATTCCGTTACCTCATCAAAAAATTCAATCAGATTTGTAAGGCAAGATTTGCCTTTAACAAATCCATGTTGACTGTCCTTTATTAGCCTATATCTTTCTAAGTGAAGATCTACCTTGTCCCTGATTATGGACTCTAGAAGTTTGCCCACTACCGACGTTAGACTGACTGGTCTGTAGTTACCAGGCTTGTCCTTCTGCCCCTTTTTATACAAGGGAGTAACATTAGCTATCCTCCAGTCCTCTGGCACGACCCCTGTGTCCAAGGAAGATTGAAAGATCGTGGCCAGAGTCCCTGCTATTTGCTCCCGTGCCTCCCTTAGTAACCTAGGGTGCATCCCATCCGGACCAGGTGACTTATCCACCTTGAACGACGTCAACCTTTTTAGAACTTCCTCTCTGGTTATAATTATTCTATCCATTTCTCCTACCCTCTCCTCTAATACCATGGCATTGGCTGTATCCTTTTCTTTTGTGAAGACTTTTCTTATTGTATCTTTTGTATTGATCTGTGGTCACAATTGCTTGTTAGATTGAAGGAGTCCTTTAAGGAAAGCACACTTGCACACTTACAAACATTTGAAAATAAATACATGTAAGTCTCTTTCTTAATGTATTTTAGTGTTTGGAAGTTTTATTTTTGCCTTGGAAGGTTATTCTGAGTCATAGCCGGTTCAGTGGCTGTTCATCATTGTGGCTGCTGTAGGTCACTATCTCCCAGGGAAATCGATAGCCAAGAGCATGCATGTGATAAACTAATTCAGGTAGTGACCTTTGACACATTCATATCAAACTTTGAGTTCCTAAAACATTTGTTACACACATATTTACATTCAAGGACATCCACCAGCCTTAAATGAAGCTGTTTTATATTGCACAAAGACTGAGTCCTTTAAATGTTATATAGTTGTTTGAATGTCAAGTAGCTTTTTAATGTCAGAGCCTCTGGTGCTGTGCAGTTTGATGCATTTACAGAGCACGTGGACTATAATAGTTAAGCAATTGCACATTTGCGGGTTTGCATGTGGGCAATTGCTTCTATATCACAAATGGTGACTTTGAGCTCTTATGTGGAGAAATCTCATTAAGAGAAAACACCACTCAATTAAGAACCAAGGTGAACTGATTAGTACAGTATAAAGGAATATTGTGAATGGGACACAGGGTATGGTTATTGGAGTGCATTGGGTTGTGCTCAAGACTCATAGAAATATAGAAACACGAGTCGGCCATTTAGCCCCTCGATCCTGTTTCGCCATTCTATAGATCATGGCTGATTTGTACCTCAAGTCAAATTACTTGCCCTTGCCCCGTATCCCTTAATATCCTGATCTAACAAATATCTATCCACCTCAATTTTGAAAATGTGAAGAGAATCAGCGTCCATAGCCTTTTGGGAGAGAACGTTACAGATTAATTCCAGACTCAAATAAAATCTGAAAAAAACTGTTTTGCCCACAAATATGCCATCAATTCACTTTACAGTATATTCTGTGAAGTGTTTTGAGATGTCTAGAAGATGTGAAAAGCACTATATTAAAATTATTATTATTACCGGTACTCAGTGATTGTTTATTACACTAAACTAATCATGGGAAAGAATGGGACATGTGGCCTTTTCTCATTTCGATAGATATGCAAACTCTACAGTATCATGGAATCTACCCCACTCACTCACGCAATTAACTTTTCCCCAAAGCCTAGTAAGCAAAACCTCTGGAATATTCATCCTTTATTCCTTACATCATCACCATTCAACACTGCATAGAGGCTGATCCAGCATCAATCCATGCTGTTCTACCAGATTGTCAGACTAATCTGTAAAGGTTTGTTCAGAAGGGTATTAAAGTTGTATTAGCTTCATAGAGTTTTATCAAACCTGTAAGAAAACATTGCGTTTTGAAGTATCTTCTGTACTCCTAATCCTGAGTGCAAAGTACCATAGTAACCAGTACAAGAATATAAAATGTCCGCTGGTGATCTGCTAGACAGGTCTATTCCACACATTCCTTGATTAGATGGATAGAAAACAACTAAGACACAATCTAAATTTGATAGATTTTTGTGGTTTTGAAAGTAAAAATGTGTAGAATGTTAGTTTTCATTACAAATAAAGGAGAGACTATCAAGAATGCAGAATTGGGAAGCAAGTTTATAACTATTATAATACGTTGGTAGATTCTCAATTCAGTTCTCACATTTGAATCTTAGACACAGCTACACTATTATGTGGGTTTCTGCGAGAAGTGTTTTAGCTCGATCATTGAGACGGATAGTGATTCCCCTCCGTGATCTGCCACCTGTTTTCTGACAAACCCCTGAGAAAGAGTATCTAAGCATCTGCAGAAAAATGCAGTGAGGCCGGCCTGATCAAGCTGTCCTCCTCATCAGAGAAGAAAGAGAGTGTGGGCCCAGTAGGGAGGCGGGGAAAGGGAGAAAATGTGCAAAGCCACATTTTAGAAAGCAAGGAATCCTGTCTCCTTCATGGCACTCCGTGATGTTGTACAGTGTGCACCATAGGAATGCAAGCCAAAGGAGAGTTAGATAGAAAGACAGAGCCTTGGCTTTGCTCACACATTCCTCGTCTGCAGGGACTCCAGCCACACAGCTGCCTTTTCTTTCTCACTCGAGTGAATCAGACGTGTGCAGAAGAGTCTCGCATAATAATAATGATACCCAAATCATACAGATGAAGTTTTTTTTTGTTCAATCAGTTGCCACGATGGGAAAAAATACCAAATGTGCTTCATGTACAGCATATTGGAAACTCTTCATATGTCAAAGGTTATCTAATCATTTAATCACTGTGAGTATCCATCACATGTGGATTAGTACAAGCCTTTTGTGCAGTATAGTAAGAACACAGCAAAGAACAAAAGGACTATTAGAAGATTCAAAGCCACTTCCACAACTGTTTTTTTGAAATGTATACAATGCAGTCTGCTTTGATGGCTTGATCACAGTAAATGTGCATCGGCATAGATATAGTTGAGATTCAATTTTTTTTAGTGAAATAGTTTGGGGCCTTTGTTTGTGCAATAATAATAACAATAATTCTTCCATTTAAAATAGTGCTTTTCACATCTTCTAGACGTCTCAAAGCCCTTTACTGAATATACTGTAAAGTGAATTGACTGTATATCTATGGGCGAAACATGGCAGCCAATTGTGCACAGCAGTGTCACACAAACAGTCATGGATTGAAGCGGCCAATTTTTTTTATTTTTTCTTGAGGGATTATTATCAGGTGTGTGAAGTAAGGAAACTTGCCCAAGGTTTCGCTCAGAATTCAAACCAGGTCTCTCGCTTGCGAGTGCTTCAACCACTGAGCTACAAGAATCTTGAAGGGACAATAGAGGATACATACCCTGAATTTAGCAATATTAAATCTTACCACTATATGGATTTGATTCAGGGTAAATACATTTCCTGATCCTCTCACCCCTTTGCCTCCCAATTCCATGTATAGGCTGTCAATACTTAATAATCCTTGCAATCATTAAATTGCTTAATATGCTAAAACGATCCAAGGGCTTTGCAGTGAATTGCTATCCATTGTAGTAACAGTGTATTTGTAAACATTGTTTCGTCTGGATTTCCTTAACTTTGTTTTGTTGATTGTGGTAAGAGAATATCTGAATCCCCAATAATGTGAGAATGAGGAACCAGAGATGTCCTACTGATCCAGAGATGTCCGTCTTTCGTTTCACCTCAGTAACTTTTTAACAAATCTCAGTAAAGCAAATTCCATTTATTGAGGTGAAGGAACCTTTTGGGAAGGAGTTCCCTGTGCCCTGGCCTTGTGTATGGCCCTTAGTATCCTTATTGATATGTCAATTTCATAACAGTGGTGCTGTTGATATTAATCAGACTGGACAATTATTTCCTTCTGTACATCAATTTTTTTAGGCACTTTCAAGATCAAGTCTGCTCATAGAGTTATCTCTACATATCTGCCTCATATGTGCATATCCGCCTCATCTAACACATGTACATTAGATTATTGTCACTAACTATGCCCAAAGAGTTTAAGGCAGATATAAACAAGTGAAAAAGTGTGCCGGTCTATATTTTTATAACAATTTAGTTCAGATGTCCTGAAGCCATGAAACTGTACACTAGGTACAGTATCCCCTAGACTTCTGGTTCTCACAATATTAGGGCTTCTACAACCAGTGTAGAAGAGAGCAATGAGGTTAATCTTCAGTGAGAGAAGAAAGAGTTTGAGGAACCCATACATTAGGTAAGATTGTGCAGTCTCGATCATATTTGATTCAGATGGGACATTTTTTAGGTCTAGTATAATCCTTGCATTTTGATATAATCCTTGCATTTTGATATAATCCTTGCATTTTGATATAATCCTTGATTTTGATATAATCCTTGATTTTGATATAATCCTTGATTTTGATGTATTCCCTTCTTCTAGATGTCTCGATGAGCTTCACAGAATATATTGTAAACTGAATTGACTGTATATTTTTGAGCAAAATGTGGTAGCTAATTACACACAGCAGTGTCCCACAAACTTGCCCCAAGTTTCTCCCTGCTAAGAATCAAACCCCTGTTTCTCCCTTACAAAGTGAATGGACGTCCTTGGGACCTCCTCCCGACATGAAAGATGCTCTATAAATGTAATTTTGTTTGTTTGTCGTTGTTGTTGAGTGCTCTAATCACTGAGCTACAGGAATCCACAAGTATTAGATACATTATGGGACTTTTGATCCTTCAGATGAAACAGTAAGACAGGCCCCACTGGATGTTACAGATCCATTGGTAATATTTTGTCAATGATGAAGAAGAGAGTTCTCCCAGCACACCAACTAAGTTTCTCGTGTCCAAAATTCATCCCCAGGAAGAATTAATTGTTAATTTAGTTGATTCCTGTTGTGGGCCATTGCTGGTGCAGATCAACTGCCAATATTTTTGTAGCTCAATATAAATAGTGAAATCCACACAGTAGGGTCCGTTGATATGGAAATTTTCCGATTTAGATGTATCGATGGCCTCCTATCGAGATATACCGAAATATTGATATTTTCGGGGTTTTCGTACTGCGCATGTGCGCGCTGCGCACGCGTTCCGGGTGCGCACGCGTTCCGGGTGCACACGCATTCCAGGTACGCGCACATTCGGGGCCTATCTCCTCAGGAGGTAAATATCTTTCTCTCTCTGTGTCTCTCACTCTCAAAATCTCTGTGTTTTTCTGCGTGTGTCTCTCTCCTCTCTCACATCACCCCATCTCTATCTATCTGTATATTATCTCATCCACCCCGTCTCTCCCCCACCCTCCCACCCACTGCCATCCCTCTCTCTCTCCTCCCACGGCCATCCCTCTCTCGCACCCCCCACCTCCGTCATCTGTCCTTCCCCCTCACCCCCACCAGCCGTCTCTCTCCCCCTCCAGCCAGCCGTGTCTCTCCCCCTCCCCCCATCCATCTCTCTCAGCCTCCCCCCTCCCAGCCGTCACTCTCCCCCTCCCCCCAGCCGTCTCTCTCCCCCTCCCAGCCGTCTCTCCCCCCCCCCCCCCCACACCCCTTGTATAGCTGTGTATTGTATTCGAGGACTATGAATACAATATGGCGGCTTTGCACCTCGGTCTGTGTATAGAGATGAGCATTCTCGGTCTTGTTGTTCAGTGTGCGCACATTCCGATTTTTTACCTCGATATATCGACTTTCCGATATATCAATAGTTTTGAAATGTCTATATCGGCGTATCGATATGAAAATTATATCGGGTTTTATCGATATATCGATATATCGCCGGACCCTACCACACAGTGACACACTGAAAAGGTGTTGCCTCTCCCTCCCCCTCAACTCAATGGCTGCAGCAAGTGTCTTTGGGCAAAGTGATTCATGGAAAGATGGGGAAAGTGGATGATTGTTCCACCCTCACCTGTACATCTCCAAGAGTGGGATGTTCCACAATGTGATTTTTTTTGTCAGCCAGGTGCCTTATACATGCAGATATTATAACCACACTTAAAAAGTTTACAAACCAAACCACGAGTTCCATGCTTCCCACACCTACACATGGAAATTCCTGTAATGCAATGCATACTTTCTCTCTGCACAGATGCAGGTTGGTTACCTATTTCTGGAAAGTATTTGGCACAGGTTGGCAAGAGCTAAGATTAGGGGATTGCTACAATGTGTGTTTGAATACTGCTGAAATTTATCCAGCTAAAACCACAAAGCTTACCATTGAAAATGCTGTCTTCTAACCTTTCCAGTTTTAAAGCAGCTTGAACACCAACATTGTAACAATGTCATGTAGCTCAGTGGTTAGAGCACTTGCCTTACAAGCGTGAGACCTATGTTTCGAATCCAGGCAGGTCAGGGTGAAACCTTGGGCAAGTTTCCTTACTCCACATGCCTGATAATAATCCGTCCAAAATGACCTATAATAATTTGGACACTCAATCCATGACTGTTTGTGGGACACTGCTATGCGCGATTGGCTGCCGCTTTTGCCCACAAATATACAGTCAATTCACTTTACAGTATATTCTGTGAACTGCTATGAGATGTCTAAAAGACATGAAAAGCGTTATATCAAATGCAAGGATTATTATTATTAAACAATCGTACCCATTAGAGCTTGAGCTTGCAAAGTTAACAGGGTGAACTATGGATGAACCAGGCTGACTGGACTGTCTTCAGCAGGGCCCTGGAGAACTGCAGACCCACCTGGCTTCGGAGCCAAGGCTGCCACAGAGGGTTAACTTAGTTCCAACATTCCATTGTCAAGCATGCATCTTGGAGCCAGTTTAGCTCCATGAAGACAGACTCCTACCCCCGCTATGATGATAGTCAATAATGATAGTTATCACATCACATACAGAAGTTTGCATCGCTTAGATTTTGAGGAACTAGGGATATTAAAGGAAATGGAAATATAATGCAGTGAAATAGGATTAGAAGATTTGCCATGATCCAGTAAACTGGTGGAACAGGCTAGCCAGGCTAAACAGCTTACTGTTTTTATCTTCCTCCAGTAAATATTTAGTAGTAAAGTGCCTCCATGGTGGATTATTTTCTCAAAGGTTTACAAGCTTTTTTTGCATTGATGAATTTTTCTACTGATTTACTGGTGAGTAGAAATATCATCCCAGTGCTGCGATTTTACACTACAGTGAACTTCCTAACATAGATTTAACCAAGTGACAAATATTTATTGCCAGTGGAATCACACCACCAATGAGCCAATTATTGCTCAAAACAAAAATCAGTCTTTAGGTGAGGTCAACGTTTTGCAGTTAATTTCTTTGTGCACGTCTGGCAGGTGCATTCTGCTTCATTCACGCCACTAGGTTTGTTGCTTGGTAAGATGATATCATTGCAGATCCCAGTGTGTTCCTGTTGTGAGTTGCCACAGCTGTTGCTGAGACAGATGGGGCCCAATTTACCCTTTGTGCACAGTACGGACAAATATAATTATAAGTCCGACACGTGTTTGGTCTACAAATCATTATTTTTACCATTCCGTTGCAGACAGTCTGGCAGAACCTGTGCTCTGGCTAGTAATGGGGGTGGGAAAGTGGAAGGGAAGGAAAGGTGAGGGGGGCATCAGCAGAAAGTGAAAAAATGTTTTTGGGTTGTATGGGAGGCTGAATAAAACTCAGTTAAAGGGTCGTTCCTTTTAGGACATGTAAGCCATTGGCTTATTTTACAAGATACATTGATGAGCAGCACTCTGGTCTAGAAGTGGGCAAGTGCTGACAACGAGTTGGGAGAGGGGCCAGAGGGGTCTGCAGGCACAGTGGAATGGTTCTACTTGGAGGACTGTCTGTGGTCTTCCTTCAGGCTTTCATCTCCCAGCTGCCCTTAAAGAGATGAGCTGTGGGTAGATTGGTGGGAGGGGAGCAGTGCTGATCCTCCTCTAGCACTAGCCACCTGTAGTCCAAATGGGAATAGGGGAGATAGAAGGAAAGATTTTGCTGGAAATCAGGGTTGAGTTACCAACAACAACAACAACAACAACAATTTACATTTATATAGCGCCTTTCACGTCGGGAGGACGTCCCAAGGCGCTGAACAGGAGGCGTGTGACCCGAGCTGGGAGGGGAGTGTTTGGGAAGGGGTGAAACACGAAGGGAAGGTAAAAGAGTTCGGGGTGGAACAAAAGGCACGATCGAAGAGGAAAGTCTTCAAACCGGCCTTGAAAGAGGGAAGGGAAGAGACGAAACGGAGGGATTGAGGGATGGCATTCCATAAGGTGGGAGCAGAGAAACTGAAGGCCCGGCCTCCGATGATGGGGCGGTTCGGGCGGGGGGCTTGGAGCAGGCCAAGTCCTGTTGAACGGAGGGTCCGGGTTGGCGTGTAGGGGGAGAGTAGATCGGAGTAGATCGGTTACCAATTGTGGCTTAATCAGTAATATTCCTATTTTGAGTTGTCTATGAATACAACTCGGTCATAAAATTAGCTTTGACCCATTTTCACAGCAGCTCATAACCATGACAGTATTTAAAACATTATTTTAGCAAAGAAACAGTGTTATTCCATCTCATTTGGTAGCATTCTTGCCAGAAGGTCATGGGTTCAAGCCTCGTGTTGGGATGTCAACTCACATTGTCTAAACTGACACTCCAATGCACTGCGTTGTTGCCTTCCTTCAGATGAGACATTAAACCGAGGTTCTGTCTGCCTGTTCAGGTGCACATTAAAAATCACATGGCATTACTTGAAGAGGGTCTTCTGCTGTTCCAGTCTTTCTTGTGACATAGAATCTCAGGGTGCTGATCAATAGCATGGTTTGAAATTGAGCTTGGGATCAAGAGGTAACAAGAGAATTTCAGAATCCTGCAATTTTCACCCGTTCATGTGTCACTGTATGGCTCACAATACTGCTCAGGTTAAGTTTCTGGCCTCAGTTATCTGGCTTTGAGAGCTGAAATCCGCACTTGACAGCTGACTGATGACTAACCTGTGACTATCTAACTCAGTACCAGAGAGACCTCACTTGGGGGAAGTGAGTGTTTCTCCCTGGGATCAAGTTGGCTCCATGGAGATATATCTAGTGAAGGGAGAGTGGAGCTGAGTAAAATCTGTGGTAAGCCAGGCACATCTGCAGTATTACAACACACTGTTTATGATTGACCAGCCTGCCTGGCACATCAAAGGGACTTGAAGGGGAAGGCATATTCGTGAGGAATGGGATTCTTCACTCAGCTGTTGATAAATCTGTAAGCCAAATCCCTAACAAGTAGGGTGGTCCGAGCTGGATAAACAGCAGGGAACTAATCAGTGTGTCCTACTGTTTAGGTTGCACAGTTTTAACTGCTTCCATTCCTACTGTACATCAGTACAAATCTTGGGGTCCCTTTGCTTCTGGCAACCTGTATTCATTTGAAAGGGATAAATAGCAAACAGAAGTGAGAATAATGTAGAATGTCAGCCTCTAGGCAAATTAGGTTTGTCATGTTCCTCCCTTGCCCCCATCCGACACATTCAGAACCTGCCAAATACAGATTCTGCTCCTGTGAGTTGTCAGCAAGTGGAACTGAAGATGCAGCCAGGGTTTGCGTTTCTGTAACCCCACCACCCACCCACAGCTGATAAAATAGCAATAAAGTGTATTCCTGCTAAAAATACACGAGCTTTAAAAATTCTTCTGCTTAAAAACCAAAGGTAATTCAGGGGCTTGGTTTGGAAAAAATACAGTCAGACCTTATTATAACACAGTATAATCAAACCCCGCGTTATAATGGGTTGCACTATACAATGGCCATTGGTCAGCACTTCTGGCTCAGTAGATTGCCAGTAACATAGCAAGCACAAAACCAATAAGTGTTCTTGCGTGCAGTTATGGGGCACTGGGAGAGCCACTGTATTTTGCTCCAGAAATCATATACCTCAGCGCAGTCCTAGACTGCAACTACTCTATAAATGGACCCACACTGTACCAAAACATACAACACTGCATCATATGTATTCAAGTATGAGACAGTTGTGGTTTGACCTGCAATATTTCTTCAATGAGATTGAAATGTCTGGTAGCAAAAAATGAGAGTCTCAAACTTCCCCGACACACCCCAAACCCACACCTCCCCCAGAACAGTGTCAGCTAACGATTCTCACTGTACTGATAAATTGGAGTGCCTTTTATCCCAATTTGGAAGGAAGAAAACAGTTACAGATATTAATCGTTGGGTAAATGTGTATAAAAATCCTTCAACACATTCTTCACCAAGTTTGACCACAGAAAATACTGTAAAGTGAATTGAATGTATATTTTGTGGGCAAAATACAGCAGCTAATTGTGCACAGTAGTGCTCCACAAACAGTTGTGGATTGAATAACCAATTTTTTAAAACTTATTTTGAATAATAACCCCTTGAAAAAGCGATCTGCCAATTGGCTAACAATTGGGTTTTTACTTACTACACTACTAGGTAAACAGATCTGTGTGGAGTAAGGAAACTTGTCCAGAGGTTCGCCAGTCAGAAATCAAACCCAGGTCCTCTTGCTTGTGAGGCAATTGCTGTCACTCAGGCCTGTGCATCTGTAAATGCCACCCCATGCAAAATTCACTATACAAGTGCAACATTAGGCACCATAATTTCATTTATTTACTACAAACATTTGGATCTGATTTGTGATATTAGTTAAAATACATTTATTGCAATTTATAGAAAAAAATGGCAAAAAACGTCTCACCCACCTCAGTCCATTTTGCTCTCTTGTGTTCTTACTAGCAGCTTTGGACAATCGTCAGCCCCAATCCTTTTGCTAAGGATGAGATGGATGTATGGAAGGCTCAAGCTAATTCTTCTCACCCTGTTTCGAACATCGTAAGTTACAGCTCGATGTCATCTAGCATGTTCAGGAACTCATACAGATCAAAGCTTACATTTGTTACTTTGAGTATATGGAGTGAGGTATCATTGATTACTTCATTCATTTACCCAGGCTGTCAATGGGTTACCTCATCCAGCATGTTTGCAGAATTGGCTGAAAAACAGAGGGAATGTCTGTCAATAAATTAAGTCGATATCAATCACCTGTCTTTTGTTTGGCCAAGGAACATTTATTATCAAAAGAATACTCATACAAACAAGTAAATTAGTCAAAGCAAATAACAAAACAGACTATACAGGCAAGAAGCTATAGAAAGTCAAATCTTAAATGGTGTTCAGACAGGAATAGAAGTAATAATTTTTGTAGATTTTCATCAGGATTAAAAAAAAACATGCTTTATTAAAGCTACTTGTAACATTTTGGTTTTAATACAATGATTCATGTGCTTTGCTGTATCAAGCCTTGCCCAAATAACCCACAAACAGTCCTGTTTTTATGTGAAAGCAGCCTCTTCCTTTTACGCAATAGTCTAAGGTCTTGCACCACAAAATAAATTCTTGGCAAAATAATGTTAACAGCCTCATGGCTTCCTTAAGATTTAAGTACAGAATACTCCTACAGAACAAGTCCAAAGCACATGTAACACAAAACAAATGCTGTCTTGTCTCACTTCTTAGCAGAACTAATATTTGCTTCCCTGTGAGCCAGTGTCCTCCCTGAGCCAACCCTCTGCTTTTCAAAGACCTCCTGACTATCCTTCTTGAGAGGAAGTAAGTGGGGTCTCCTTGGGGCTGAACTGGCTCCAAGATGACATAATTGGCAATGGAATGTTGGAATTGATTCAACTTCTGTGGCGGCCTTGGTAATCCAATGCCTGAGCCAGGCAGGGCCACGGTACTCCAGGGCACTGCTGATGACAGACCCACCTGGTAGATAAGTGGATAAATCAATGGGAAAAGGGATTCCTGCCAGACAATGACAAGCTGGTTGAACTCCAGCAGTACTCCAACATATACTCGAGTGCCCCCAAATTTTGGCTTCTGCTATTCTGAGCAGAATACTCTCCTGAATATGGTAAAGTGGGAGAATTTGTCTGGGGAGAAAGTGCATATTCCATTCCAGACACAGGAACATTTTGTAGTACAGGTGGCATGCATGGAACTCTCAATCTGGTTTAGATACTCTTCAGTACAGAGATGGGCTTCCACTTGTATTATACATCCAGTTGAGTAGGAAAAGTAAACCTCTCCCAAACTACCCTTTAGTT
This sequence comes from Hydrolagus colliei, assembly GCA_035084275.1. Taxonomy (NCBI): domain Eukaryota; kingdom Metazoa; phylum Chordata; class Chondrichthyes; order Chimaeriformes; family Chimaeridae; genus Hydrolagus; species Hydrolagus colliei. Next base: position 68,016,129 of record CM068742.1, read on the forward strand.
TATTACTAAGTTAATGACCCTATTATCAGTTCAAATGAGGTATTGGTATTCCATCTGAGGGCATTTGTTCTCTTGTCCTTCCCTTCTCCGAGCTTCTACTTCTTAAAGTGACGTGTAATAAGTTGTATGCTTGTAGTCTTTGTTCCTTGAGCATGGCCTTTGAGTATCCCAACACCAACACAAACTTATTCCACGTCATCAATGTGGATAGAAATGATCCAGTACACTTAGCTAAAAGGAGCTATTTATCTAAACTGTTCATCCCTAAGTGATTATTCTTGCCTATTTTTGCTACATTTTATGTTGATGTAATAATTGTTAGTAGTGATAAGATCATTTGCATGATTCCTGTTTGTCCCCTCCAGCTCCACCCATTCTTTATTTGGAAAAAGACTGACCTAGGGGACGCAGAATTCTCTACAGATTATCTTAAAAAGAATTAAAGGGCAAAAAAAAACTTTGCAAAGAGTTGTGGGTGGAATGTGGAATTCTCTGCCACAACCGTTTTGGAAGCAGAGTCTATAAATTATTTTAAAAGGAAATTAGATGTTTGAAAAAAGGAGAAACATTAAAGGGTGAGGAAAGCAAGCAAAGAGAGTGTGACTGGATTTTCTTTTCCCGTTGGCTCATGTACAGAAAAATACAAGCATAGGTTTGATGGATTGAACAGTCCATTTCTGTGTTATAATAGTTGGATTCAAAGTACGAATCCTTGCATTTTGAGATTTTTAGGACAATAGTACTGATGTTCCAGAGGGATGGGATTGCATGGGCCAAAGTGTCTTCTTCATCTAGATTAATTTTGTGATCTTCTGAGATGTGATCTGAAAATGGGAAAAGAGGGGACAAGGCAGAGGGATTGAGCTAGGGTGTTCCAGAGGGTCAGCACACAGTGGGTATACCGACTGGTGGTGGAGCAATGGGGTTGAGGGAGGTGCAGAAGGCCCAAACCAGCTGTGGGGGGTGAGGCGGTAGAGGAGTGCATGTGAGCATTTAATAGTTATTGTAAATTCCCCAATTCCCAGTAGAGCTATTAGCAGAAAGATTTTTCATTACACACTATATATAAATTAATATTAATGTTACACATTGATCTGTGAATGCAATAACAACAACAAAATTACATTTGTAGAGCACTTTTCACATCAGGAGGATGGTAAATAGGAAACTGAATAGATAACTTTAAAATTATGCCATCAGTAATTCTATTCATGGGCAGATCACAGTGAATCTTTCTTTAACACCCTAGTAGGCTTAATCATATAAATAGGTTATAAAACACAAGTTCAATAATATCAGTGGGTGTTTTCAGCAAATAATTCAATTTTAATGGCAAATGTTTCCCATTGATTCCACTGCAAAGCTATTATTTTTATACTGCAGCAGTAGGACACTGCAAGCTACGTCACTGAAAAAAATCCAGATTTGTTTGCGTAACTGAGCAAAGAAGGTTAATGCACAAGAAATGAATGGTAAATTGGCTAGCTGAGTGAAACACTAACATAACAAATGTGTACATTTGTATACGGCCTTTCACATCAGCAGGATATCCCAAAGCACTGGACAGCAACAAAATTACACTTGTACAGTGCCTTTCATGTCAGGAGGACGTCCCAACAGTCAGGGATCCACACCCAATCTAATCATTGGGATCAGGAGGGGTGGAGGGCAGGCAGGGTAGAACAGTGATGAAGGCACAGGTCTTAGCAATAAGATAACATAGCAATAAGAAAGCAAGTTATGACAAATAGGGGGAAACATTTTTTTCCATGAATAACAGTCCATGACGTGACAAGCAGAGTTCTAAACGGGAATGTTGGGAGTCTCATTTGTTTAGACTGTTTACATCATCTCAAGAGAGAACGTTTGGCCCCTTTAATTATAATCAATGCGTTTGATATTATATATTTCATGCTGGGAGAATGTCTCAAGATGCTTCACATGATTTTCTGTAATGCATAAGCTGTGTATTTTGTAGTTGAACACGGCAGCCGATTTGTACACAGCAATGTTCTACAAAAAATCATGAAATTAATTATCAATTTTGTCTGGGGGATTTTGTCTCCCAGGAATGTGCGGTGTTTCAGTTTAGTCTGTGAGATTAATGTGCTGATAACGGGCTTGAATCTACAATCTTCTACGCAGAGGTTAGAGTGCTACCAACTGAGCAAGGCTGACACTATTTGATCTCTTCCTCACAGAATAGCTACACTACTGTCCTCACTTTTTTAATATGGTGAGCGATGAGTCAACTAATATCCTAGGTTTTTTTTAGTTTCCTGCAGGCAAATTCTACCACACCCTTGGTATCTATTTTTACTTTTTGTATGCAGGGCCATGCATTTATCTGTATTGAACGTCATTTGCCAGTTATCATACATTTGCCTTCCTTGTCATAGTTTTTTTCATAAGAACTTTGCTGCCTCCTCTGATCCACAGTTCTTCCCAAATTGGTGTGATCTGCAAATTTAATTACCTTACAATGTGTTTAAGTCATTAATGTACAAGGAACAGCAGAGGTCCTATTACAGATCCCTGAGGAACCCTGCTTAATATTAGCACCATTTTGTCTGAGCTCCCCAAACAATGCTTCCTCTGCTTTCTAATTTGAGCACAATTGAAGCCATGTCTTATCCTTTATACTCCATAACATCAATTTGTGAACATGTCTCTCATGTGATACTTCGTCAATTGCCCTTTGAAAGTCTTTAACTATGCTACATCATATGGCTGTCAAAGTTAGTTGATTTGAGATGTCATGTTTCAAAGTGCATAAAGGGCACTTGTTATGATGTTTGCTAATACTAAACTACTGTATATAGGAAAGGTTAAGAAAGGATAAACATTATATAACGAAAACAATAACCAGAATAATACCAGAAGATCAGCATGAATTAAGCAGATAGTACAAGGAATGCATTAAATATAGTACATACAGTGAAACGTAATGTATCTTGGAAGAGGAAATAATAAAAATCCTTGCATTTGATATAACGCTTTTCACATCTTCAAGACATCTCAAAGTGCTGACATTGAGACATCTCATATGAATATATCTCATATGAAATTACATATGAATAAGTCAATTTATTATATTTGTGTGCAATATGCAGCAGCCAATTGCACATAGCGATGTCCCACACACAGTTGTGGGTTGAGTGACCAAATTATATATTTTTAAGAATTATTTTCCCTGGAAATCCCCCAATCGACAAACAAATGGATTCCTACTTATTGCAAGGTAAACAGGCATGTGGAGTAAGGAAACTTGCCCCAAATTTCGCCCTGCTGGAATAGAACCTAGGTCTCTCGCTTGTGAGGCAATTGCTCTAACCACTGAGCTAATGGACTCACAAATGGACTCCACGGTAAATACATAACATTTGCACACAATTAAAGGTTTCTAGTCTAGTCCATTTGAAGCTGCTTCAATAAAACCTAAACAAATATAAGTTGTTATATTTCACTACAGGCAAATATTACTAGTCAGGATACATTTGGAATATTAGATGACATTTTACACTGGAAACAATCATATCAATGTTACTCGGCTGAAGGGACGGAATATATTTCTTGTTGAGGGAGCCTAGGTTTGTGCAGTTCTGGGCAATGGATGCATATTTCTGTGCTATCTAGTGTGGCTATGTGTGGAAAGATTGGGCTTCAAGGGTCAAATAGCATTTTCTCATTGCACATTTCCATGTTCTCTTATATATTTAAAGACCTTAAGCTTTACATTTGCCTATTCAAGAAAACCACTATAAAAATAACTGGCCACTGACCCCCCAGCCCCCGCCCCACACAAATACAGCCACCTGTTTCAACATTTGCACCAATGGACAGAATTTGGTGGTTAGAAGATAAAAATAGAATTCACCTGTACAACAGTGTACCACTTTAACCATTGGAATAAGCTACTTTGTGATGGAAATGTATTTGCTTTTTCTCTGCACAGCCTGTAAAGAACAGAAATAACATTGACAGCAGAAACATACAGGAAACTCATATTTCAATGTAGTGCTCAACGTAGTCATTACATGGTTTACAAAATCAAGTGAGAGATTTATTTCTGAATAAGCTAACAAAGAGCTTGGTGCATATAGCTAAATAAGGGAACAACGTTTATGAGCTTTCACTTGGAAACTACAGAAAATAAATCAATGACGAACATTGAATAGCTGAGAAAATATTGAAGTCAATGTAAAAAAAAGAGATAATATCCAGGACCCCAGAGGTCTAAAATTCAAAATGATCTTAGTCTTGAGCTTTATTACCTGCCATGGGGAGAGTGGCCTTGACCACTGAAGACACCATTACATTGTACAGATATTGTCAGGGTCATGTTGGAGAACTTCACCCTCTGGTGACACTCTTGATGGTAAAGTCTACATAGATAGGATGTGGTCTGTGGCTTTGGTTTCCCATAAAGTCAACCACTTGAGAGTCTTTTGCCTCTCCTTCTTCTTGTGCCCATCCAATTCACAAACCATCAATGCCTGAGCTTTCAGTCATCTTACCCACTGGTCTATGGAACTCAATCCCAGAGTCCCTCTGACTTGCCCTTCCTTTCTACTTTTATAACTCACCTTAGGAATTATCTGTTGGATGGACTTTAGGTCATTTTCCTCACCACTCTCATTAGACTTTCCTAGTCCAACCAGCCACCAAAGTTCTTTGAAACACCCCATTGATGTGAAAGGCTTTATTATCAATGTAAATTGTATTGTATATACAAAATGCATATATAATAAAAGATTATTTGAAACTCTATTGCACATTGGTCACACCTCAGGGAATAATTAATTTAAGGAATTCTTTATGGCATTTTACAAATTTCGCTTCACCCTTAACAAACAATACCTGTGTTTTACATCTCAAAGTGCTTCACAGGATTTATTAGAAAGGGTGCATTTTGAAAGCAAATTGGCAGCCAATTATACACAGCAATGTGCCGCAAATAACTATGAAGTGAATGGACAATTTGATCTGGCTTGAACACTGGCACAAACACTCTTTTCATTTTGAATAGTACCATGAGGTCTTCAACTTCTTATCTGAAAGACGACACCTCCAACAGTGTAGCACGTCACCAGCAATATATTGGAATATTAGCCTAGATTATATAAATATCTGTATCATGTTTACATAAACACCCCACATCTGCAAAGCATTGTGACAGTGAATGGTTGCAGTTTGCTACCAGCAGTAGGAATTACCTGAATTGCCATTTTCAACAGGATGGATGGTAACCATGAGCCAACTTTTCCAGGCTTGTATTAGGAACCCCAACTTGAATACATATTCTTTAAAACCCGAGTTTCTGCCTGTCGGTAAACCAGGTGGTAATTTTCCAGGCAAGCAGAAACTTCTTCTCCTCTAACTTTTATTCTTAGGGAAATTTCCCCACTTGAGTATTATATATTTAGACACGCCAAAAAAGTAAATCGACAGACAGCTTCCATTTTTTGGCAGATTCTCAGCTGTAGAGAGCAGTCTGATTCCAGAACTCCCAGCCAATTTGACATCTGTAATTCAGGAGCTGAATAACATAGATCGGGGTTAAGAGTAACTTGTGGGAATCTCTTGGTCTCCAACAACAATATGCATCGCCAAGGAGCTCAAGAATGTACATTGCTCTTCTTACTTGAGTATTTAAAATGATTTAGGCAGATCTAGTTACAGTACTTATAATCGAGGACATTGGATTTGATAAGAAGAATCATGGCCATTTGCACTTTTAATGTTATTTTTTCTGAATGCTAATAATACAGCACTATACCCAGCATCATTTACACTGCAGAACTGGTGTGGTTGGTCTGTGGTCTGTACTGAGTTAACTGTTACTAGCCCCAGGGCATCGGTAGTATGTGCCTCAAGACTTAGTGAGTTAGGGAGGGAAAACAAATCAGCCAGGGTTTCTGCTCCCAAACACTATAAAGTAACTTCTGTTGGAACACGCACATGTGCAGACAACAAGTCAGGACAGGATCAGACATCACCAGGTTGCCCTTCAATTTCTGATATGCTACCCTGTTTGAGGGCATTACATAAATGTAAGTTATTGTTGTTGTTATTCTTGAATAGCCTGCCAATACACAGTGGCGTCTAGAAAGCAGTGATTTCAAATGGGATGGCTTGATGAAGAACATCGCACTGATCCATGGGGATGCTTCCAATGCGATTCACTTTCAGATATCCCCGCTAGTCAGAGAGACGCAAAAGGTAATCCTTTTGGTAATCCCAAAAGGATTACCCACTTTGATTCCTTAATTGAGGAATCCTGTTTGAATTAGCTACATGTTAGGCCCCACTCTTTTTTCCACATGAAGAATTACCACTTGTGGATCTGTCAGACGATGACTCATATAACCAACCCCTAGCAAAGAGTAAGCGCCTTCTAATGGAGACAAAATGTGCAAGAAGCAAATGATCTTGGAACTTATTGGGATTTCCAACTTCTTTGCTTATTCTGTTCACAGTAATGCCAGAATAGGTGAGTTAACAGGAGGTAGGGAAGGGGGGAATGGGGAGGTCAAGGTAGAGGGTAAGGGAAGAAAAGAATGTGAGAAAAGAAGTGGATGGAGGGGAAAGGAAGAGTAAACTAGGTTTTAAAAAATCAATTGGTGTAAGTTTGTAAAAAGGTAAGATTCATGATATTTATCTGTTTCTGTTTTCACAGCCTAAGCTGAATGGGAACACACTACCAGTGGCAACCACATTCAAAACGGTAATATATTCTTCTGAAGTCCCTTTGTTTCGCACTCAAGTCCACACAGCGGGTATTGTCAGTTGTTCCTGGCAGACTCCCAGTCTGCATGCCCTGTCTGCAATTTAAGCCATTTTCCATATAAAAGATTGACACAATCTATCATAAAATTGGAAGAATTTTGGTCAGTGCGTAGTAAAACAATAACAACTGTTATTCCTTGGCTGTGTTCCCTTCTCTTTTTCACGTTATGGACAAATCTACTGTGCATTCCTACCTCTTTTCCCCGGCTAGATCAAGTATTCCAGGGGTGAAAAGTCCAAATGAGGTTTTGAAGCATACTGTATGAATTTGGCGTTAAACAGATTCGCATAAATCTTCTGGAGCTTATAGTTAAAATATGTTTCAGCTGTTTAAAGATTACAGGAGATACGTTATAAGTATTCTTAAAGTATCCCAAAAGAACACAAGACGTAAGCCTGAAATTACAGTTACAACAAAGATAAAACAAAAATTGAACCCATTAAGAGATGTGTGTCAGCCTGATACTTTTTATTATGTGAATGACTAATTAGTGTTAAAAAAAACCACGAGTTTTTGCCAAAAAAGGACGCTTGTGAAACTATAGCATTGAATTACAAGACATATACTTGCACAAGCTTTAAAGTACTTAAAGGAAAACAAAAAAAAGCTCTCCAAATATAGTTTTAAGAATTCGTTTGTGTTCCTAATATCTTCTGCCCTTACAGATTGTGATACTTTGGAAATCTAGAGCAAATACAGCTGTTTAGATTTTTAGAATAATAGACGCAGTCTTTTTTCCCCTCTCTCAAAATCCAACTTGAAGCCTGAATTTACACATTTGTCTTTGTGAAACTACAAGCCTGTCACAATTAGAATGTGTTATGGGAAGGTGGGGAGGTGGTCAGGTTTTGCTTAGATCATAAAACCGTATGTAGATCTATTGAGAGAATACTAATAGTAAGAGAATTTGGGCCACAAAACTAATATAAAAAACATTTTGGATGAGGATTGATCCAGAAAGACAATTCAATCATTCCAAATATAATCAGGATGAATTTGGAGGCATTACTGGATAAAAAAAAATGTTTACTTAGTGCACTTATGCAGAGGATTTTTTTTACACAGTGCATGCATTCCATGTGGCTCAACCATTCGTGTGAGCCAGGTATATTCCCCTCGGTTTTGGTAAATTTTGCATTTCTAAATAATTCAAATATACAAAGGGTAAACAACACTACAAATGATGCTCGACTTTCAAATTCATTAGACTGGTTTCCATGGGAAATAAGCACTGGAATGTGCTTATGATTCGTGGAATATTAGTTTTGTTGATTGTATAATGTTAATCATAATCCCTACATTTGGTATACCTTATCATGTCATCAAGAAGGCTTCAAGCACATCACAGGATATAATATAAAGTGACGATATTTTGTGGGTGAAAGAAACACACCAGCCTGTTTGCATACATCAATGTCCGAGTGAGTGACCAATTCTATTTGGCGGATTTGTTGGCCAGGATACCGGGAGAAACTCCTTTCTCTTTTTTTATAGTGCCATGATAGAATCCTTAATGTCGAAGGGACATCCTCGTGATATGAAAGGCGCTGTACAAATAAACTAATGGGACCTTGTTTTAACATCTCATCCAAAGAACAACCATGGAACACTCACCCAGCACTGCATTGGGGTGTCATCTTAGACTATGTTATTCCAAGTCCCAATGTGGGGCAAGAGTGCCACCCCTGAGCCAGGGAGATATACACAATATTTATGGCTCTTTAAGTCATCAGGACATGCCAGAATTATGATTTGTCGTATATAAGGAAGCTTTGTTTGTGATAAACATAAACTATCACCAAGTTAACTTAGCTCATTGGCCATGATATCCCTCACAGTAGGTTAAATAGCATAGCAACACTTACTGCTAAATGTATGTATGATCAATGTTCAGCTTCACAAAGTAAAGGAGGGAGGGCGCTTGGCGGTTTGTCAGACTGTGAAACGTTCCAAGACGCTGTTCCGTGTGAAGAGCCCTATATAAATGCAACTCGGTGTTATTATTGTATGTGAGAGTAGTCCAGCTTGAATCATTACTTTCGGGTGAAGGAAGAAACAAAGAGGCGAAAAACAGAATCAAATTGAAAAGAACAGAGTTGTGGTTTAAAAACAAATCCTATGATAAGAGCACCTTGTTGCCATGCCAGCCTTCAATAACATTTTGCCTTCAAATTGAAGGGTAAAATCTTGATGGGAGTGAGGAGAAAGGACATTCTTCATACCACTTTAATCTTGTTTGTCTCTCCCACCTTGGCACAGAATTCCGATGGTAATGTCAATGAGCCACTGAAAGCCACATTATAATTCATTGGACAGCATGAAAAATGTGTAACTATCAAGTCTAAGAATCAATGCATTACAGAGTGAGATTCTATCTACACATGAGGTCAGGGCTGGTGGAAAGCTAGAGGAGTCTTTTTCAATTTGATGTGGTGGGATGCACAGGAAATGCTAATTGCTGGTAGCTGAGGGGTTCATCAACAGTAAAGAGCTCTGGAGGTTTAGAGATGCTGGGGATGCAATTTACTTTCAGCCAGTTTGCTTTATTGGGAACACTAAAATATTGCAATTAAAAACACTACAACTTTTTCCTCTTAGTTGGTCTTTGCCTCTTAAATTAAACAATCAAGCCACGACTGGTTGTGGGACACTGTTGTGTGCATTTGTTTGTTGGGTTTCCTCCACAAAATGTACAGTCAATTCACTTGACAGTATATTCTGTGAAGTGCTTTGAGGTGTCTAAGTGATGTGATAAGGCTTTATATCAAATGCAAGGATTATTATTATTCCCTTTCTCATTTTGCTCATACTTACAGTCTGTGCTTACATCCAAATGCGTATTGTTCACAACAAATCATTTTTATGTGGCCTAAGAAGGTGTCAGAAATATTAATGGCTAAAATAAGACGGTGATAGTTTAAGTGCTAGTGTGTGTGAAGGGGTGAATATCCTTTCCTGGTTATGATGTGTACATGTGTGCAAGTAAAACATTTATTGTCATTTCAACCTAATTTTAGTTCCCAGTTACATGATAATGATGAACCAACATTTGGCTTGTATCTTCTGGAATACTGTCTGTCCAGTGCCTTGGGACATCTTCCTGATATGAAAGGCGCAATACAAATGTCGTTTTTGTTCTTGCTGCTTCTTCTGACTATCCACACTATATTCTAACTAGCCACTTGTCATTTGGTCTCTGTGAGAAACATTATGAATCACAGGCACTGGTAGGTTTATAACTGCAATGAATCCATGCAGCTTTTTAAAAAATACAGACAAAACCTGCTAGCAGTTTAATGACTGGTCTTCATTTCATTGAAAATGTCAGCAATGCACTGATCCCTGCACAATATATATAAAAAAGAAACAGAGTCTAAATTTTCATCGCTTTTTTCAAAGTGAAATAAATGTGAGTTATATAATCTGTTACTATGATTCAACCAGCTACTGGTTAAGTGAACTTTCCTCATTATTGCACTTGCATATCGGTCTACGCAATGGAAATTTTGAATGAAAAACTGCACGTGTTTGTTTTCTGTAAGGCATCTTCTGTTTAGAAGGGGATTATTAGCGTAAAGTACCCCTTCGGCATGTTGGTTCAGGCAGATTTTGGCCAAAATTGTTCTTAAAAGATTTGTTCTGGCCTCCTATCCAAGGCTTGTATTATTTTATGTGTCTCACATGATAATGCTGAAATAATGGTATTAAAATAAATTCAGACTTGGGAGTAAGAATGGTTTTAGTTGGGCTGGAGTATCTGTGCATGGGAGAGAAGCCAATAATGACTGGGAGTTATAAGGCCCAAAATATTACTGCCTTCAACTGTATGACCATTTATTCTTAAAATTTAAGATTGCATGTAATTGTGGAACATTATTTTATCTACTCTTAATTTGGAATCCACTTTTGCAAATTAGCTTCCAATTAATGCTGGTTTAAAAAATTAGCTATTGTTTGGCCCCATTTTAAATTTAAAGACAAGATCGTCTGTTGACTAAGATTAGGTAAAAATGTTAGTCCTGTCGTATCTATTAGTGAAGGTGAATGTTTAAAATCTTTTGGGCAAAACAGGCTTTATCAGTGACCAGATCACTGATAGTTTTTAATACAATCAGTAATTAATTATTAATGATGGTATTAAAATATACGGATTAATTTGTCTTGGTGAACATAGTACAGTATATTGAGTTTAGGCTGTTGATCTTTGTCCTTTAGTGGGTAAAAATGGCATCTGGGTCTATTACTCCATTAATACATGATACGTGACTTCAGATTAGTATGTCTATGTCTACTGTTTCACGCAATAAAGAAAAAGAGATTACATATTGGTATAGCCATATATTTACAACGGGGACGAGATTCGTAGGAGTCCTGTAGCTCAGTTGTTAGAGCACTCACCTTACAAGTGTGAGTCCTGTGTTTTGAACCCAGGCAGGTCAGGGTCTGCAGGTCAGGGTGAAACCTTTGGCAAGATTCCTTACTCCACACGCCTAATAATAATCTGTCCTAAAACAACCTATGGGTCATTTCAATCCACAACTGTTTGTGGGACACTGCTGTGCACAATTGGCTGCCACGTTTTGCCCAAAAATATACAGTCAATTCACTTTACAGTATATTCTGTGAAGCGCTTTGAGATGTCTAGAAGATATGAAAAGCGCTATCTCAAATGCAAGTAATATTACTATTATTATTATTAATATACCATTTCAGACTATTCAGAATTGGACAAACTCCTAAAGTAGCCTTTACTGTTGAATTACTTTGGAACATCCTCCCAATATGAACGGAGCTATAATTTGTTGGTGTTGAAGTTACTTTTACTTCCAGTTTCTTTTAAGAACGATAACAATAATACTAATTATCCTTGCAAAACACAAAATTCTGCAGATGCTGGAAATCTGAAACAAAAACAGAGCTGGGAAAACTCAGCAGGTCAGACAGCATCCATGGAGAAAGGAAAGTGAGTCAACGTTTCAGGTCCACGACCCTTCATCAGAACTGGGGCATGTTGGGAGGGAGAGGTTTTTAAGGACACGTTAAGAGAGGGGGAGGCAGGACAAGGAAGACAAAGGAGACAAAGAAGACAGAAAAAGAAGACAAAGGAGAAAATGTGTTAATTGATGGGTTAAAGAGGTGATAGTGGTGTGAAACAAAAAGTGGGGTGGGTTCAAACAAAACTAGGGTGAAGAGGCATTAATAGTAAAAAGCAGGCAACAGGCCAGAGAGACAAGGAGTGTCTGGAATAGTGATTGTATAGAGGGGGAGCTTTTATGGTCTGAAGTGGCTGAAATTGATATTGAGGCCAAAGGGCTGTAGAGTCCCTAGCAGATAGATAAGATGCTGTTTCTCAAACTTTCACTGTGGGTCATTGGAACAGCGCAGGAGACCGTGGATGGAAAGATCAGCCTCTGAATGTGAGTGTGAGTTGAAATGAAAGGAGATCAGAAGATCAGAGTTGACTTTGCGTACAGAACGAAGGTGCTCTGCAAATTGGTCTCCCAATCTGCGCTTAGTCTCCCCAATATAGAAGAGACGACATTGTGAGCAGTGGATACAGTATACTGCATTGGTGGTAGTACATGTAAACCGCTGATTTACGTGGAAGCTGTATTTGGGTCCTTGGAGAGTGGTCTGGGTGAAGGTGAAAGGACAGATATTACATCTCCTGCTCTGGCACGGGAAGGTGCCAGGGGAAGGAGAGCAGCTGGTGGTGCTGACGGTGGAATGAACCATAGAATCCCAGAGGAAATGATCCCTTTGGAATGTGGAGAGGGGAGGAGAGGGAAATATAATTTTGGTGGATGGATCACACTGGAGGTGTCGGAAATGTCAAAAATGGCCCCGTATTTGGTATTGCACTTTTCACGTCTTCTAGACGTCTCAAAGCACTTCACAAAATATACTGTAAAGTTAATCGACCGCATATTTGTGGGCGAAATGTGGCAGCCAATTGGGCACAGCAGTGTAAAAAACAGGTTTCAAAGTTAAAAAAAGAATTCAACAATTTGCCAAATTCTGCATGTGCTGAAATGCAATATTAATAGTCTAAATCGAGATCTGGATGGAATTTCTACCCATGGGTATTGAAGAAACTGACGTGTGAGGTACATTGGTAGAAACCTGGAATGTTTGTTCAGGAGTTCAGATTATCTGTCATCCAAACTTTTCTCCTGGTGTTTGGAGAAAATGTATAAATTGAGGGGTCTGATGCAGGTTGACATCGTTGAGAGAACCATGAATGATACAGATCAAGTAATCATGTCTTTGACTTTTAGGATGAAGGTGGTAGTCAGTAGGGAATAAATACTCGGGCTGGCAATATAGGGTTAGCTGGTAGATATGTTCCACTAAAATTAGTCCAGTGATTGTGGTACTTTGGGATTAAGATAACAGCAGCAGAAGTAGGTCTGGAATGTTGTCAAAAACCTCCAAATGAGATACCGTTCAGTGGGTTTTGGACAATTTAACTCTATTGAACAAAACCTTAAAACATAAATATTATTATGACTTTGTTATTGTGTGAAAAAAATTATGCAATGTATACGTTTATTGTTTTATGTCAGTAAATATTTTATTATTTGTATTGCATAGGCAATGCATTAAAACAAATTGTAATGGCAGGAGCCATGTACAATAATTCTAACAATACTGTTTAATTTGATTGTTTTACAGGAACACTTTGAAAGCTCAACTGTATTGCCACCATCTTCGCTGTCTTTAGATACTTTGAATGATGCCGTCTCTGGGTTTGACACATTAGAAGAGCTTATTAAGTACCTGGATCCAGATCGATGGCAGTTGGATTTAGACGACTTGTACAAACCAACCTGGCAGTTGCTTGGAAAGGCTTTTATGTATGGTAGAAAATCCAAAGGTAAGTGTTCCTTTCCATTTTCTAACTTGCCAGTCACTGGCTTACTTTTTTTTACATGCAAAGATGTTGTTTGGAAAGAAATTATTCCTGACTTTGATCTAAATAGAAAATTGGTATGGTGTGTTATTGGACTTTTAAAATTCAGTGCATGTTTCAAATTGCAATAAGCCTGTTCTATTAGATTCTCCAGTGACTCATGCTGCTCAGAAAGTCCTTGGAAGTGGCATTGATTGAATTTTAAATGAGGCTCATGATTGCAAATATATCTACTTGCGATTGCCTCAACAGGCTGCCTGATGTTTGCATATAGAACACTAACCGCGTAAACACATAGGCACAATGGATGAAAGGGATTTGTCAGGAACATATGAACAAGTAAACCCATTTCTCCAAATAGCTCATGGGGAATCACTATTTCAAATTTGACCATCGGAGGTAGTATTAAATGGTATGAGAAGTGAGAAGGAAAATGGGACTAGATTACATGTCTCAAGTGACGAAAAACATCAGTGCACTTGATGTGCAGAAAGGTCTGTTTGTAGCTGTAGCATTCTATGATTCCAAGTGAATCCTGAAAAATTAGAAAGTATTGCTTTCCAAATAACACAGATCCTGAAATCCATAATAGAAAACTTTCTTCATTTACTATTTTTCTTGAACACTTGCAGCAAATATTAAAGCAGAAGTTTACTTAATTGAAAAATGGCATTAAAATATTGCATGGTTTAAAATGCAGGATTTGTGAAAGGAATCACCAAAAGGGAATTCTGTCATGATGCAGGTTTATTTGAGACTGGAACAACTCTTTGTTGCTAATCTCAGGGTCAATTTAAATAAAATTGGATTGCAGTGAAAGGATGCTTCTGTTATCAGGCAAGAGATTGACATGCAAGTAAAACGCATATTGGGAAAATCAGCCTAACATATCGCAATTGGCTGCCGTGTTTCACCCACAAATAATATACAGTCAATTCACTTTACAGTTTATTCTGTAAAGCGTTTTGAGAAGTCTAGAAGACGTGAAAAGCTCTAATTCAAATGCAAAGATTATTATTATTATTATTATTATTATTATCTAGGTACCACCGGATTCACCATTTACAAATCAATTTGTAAATATTAAGAAAACATCCATGTTTCCCCCTCCCCATAAAAAGATAAGAAAGAATAGGAACAGAAAGGACTCGTTCTTCTGACTATGCGTTTAATGTTCTGTAGTTGTCTTCATTCATTCTCTTTAAGGGAATCAAGGAGTATGTGTGCAGAATTTCTGCTGATAATGAAATCATAAAGAAACATCATTAACTACCCAAACCTTCAATGATTAGCCAAAGCAGAAATGAGGCAACAGCAACAAAGAGAATGTTTATGTACAAGATTGTCTTAAGCCCTTCTCACCATCAACCAACCCATGTATTTATAATAATGTACATTTGGTACATTTGTACACTTTCACACCCAAGAGGATGTCTCAAAGGATATATTGTAAGTGTAGTCACTGTAATTTTGTGGGCACGGCAACCAATTTGCACTCAGAAATGTCACACGAGCAGCCATGAAGTGAATGATTGTATTGAAGACACTGGACGCTGGGTACTGGGCGCTGGGCAAACCTTCCACCTCTTTTTGAGTGTTATAGAATCCTCAACATCTCCTGAAAAGACAAACAGGACCCTGTTTTAACATGTTATCTGAAGCACTGCACTTCTAACAATGCAGCATGCCCACAGCTCCTCATTGAGTCTGTGTTCAAAATCCTGACATGGACTTAACTCTCAATGTTCTGACTCAGAGGTGAGAGTGCTCCCAGGAGCAGGCTGACCCATATTCTATTGAGTTCTATTTGTAATAACTCTAAGAACTTGGGGATGAACTGGGTTGGTTGAATTTAATTGTTCTGACCTCTTTAATCTCCCTGGCCTACTCTGGGACTGCCTGGACATGTTTTCAACCTAGGTTTCAGGCTTACTCCCCAGTTGTCTGTTTTACTCCAGGTGCTTGATCAAGTCCACTTATCCCCAACTCTGCCACATAGCTAACCTCTAACTGTACCTCAAACCCAACACTACTGAAGCTCCAAGATGCTACCCATGTAAAGGGCACTATATGCATCCAAATTCTTGTTGTAGTTGGAATACAGGTATTGAAGCGAAATGATCGAATTGAGTAATCCCTGAGCATTAATGGAGCTAACATAATAATAATCCTTACATTTGATATAGAGGCCTCAAAGTTCTTCACTGTAGTGTAAAGTGAATTGACTATGTATTTTGTAGATGAAAGGTGACAGTCAATTGTGCACAGTAATGTCCTACTAACAGTCGTGGATTGAATGACCACATTTCTTTTGGAGGTATTATAATCCTCACCAATCGACTAACAACTGGGTTCCTCCTTACTGCTAGGTAAAGAGAGTGCATGGCGTAAGGAAACTTACCTAAGATTTCACCCCATATGGGAATCAAACCCTGCTTCTCTCACTTCCAAGACAAGCACTAAGTTACAGGACTTCATCATGTATGAGCAGATTAATCTGGAATAAAGGATTGATAGATAGACAAATGCTTTAATTAGATTGAAATCCCCAATATCCATAATATAACTTGTATACTCTATAATGTAGCCACAGTGATGGTGTGTGGTCCATTTAAGGCCTTGCATAGCTTTACTTTTGAGGCTTAAATTATGTTTTTAGAATGCTACACTCTATTGGGGATTATTGCTCACTCACCAGCTATTTACATCGTGTTATTTTGACAAACTGTCTGTTAATTCCCATGGCAGGCTCACATTCTTAGACTGAAATTCAAATATCATTTAAAAGAGTACCACACACGTTCTCAAAAGAATCCCATGGCATAGAAGTCTGATCTATTATCGGCAATAGTGTGTGAGCATGTAAAGTCAATGGTTAAATTAGGGTCCTCAAACTGACCAAGGTATGAAATTATCACTTTGTGTAATAACCAAGGTCCTTCCTTATTCTGGCTGTAGATGTGAATGTACAACAACAACAAAATTAAATTTTTGGAGCACCTTTCATGTCAAGAGGACGCGCCAATATCTTGTAGGATAAGGAGAAAGAAACACATAACAGCTGAGGTTATTTTATATTTCTGCAATTCCCATTTTCTACAAAAGAATTTGGCTGCTCAATCCATTATTAGGTACTGCACTGTGATGTGGAACTTGATTCCTTTAAGAACATATACACAACCACTGTTAAAATCTAAGATTAATTTTACAAGTACAGAGCTCTGAATGGAGACAATTGACTGTGTCAGGTTACTAGTATATCTGCAGATTCATCAAAGATTGTCCACGAGAGTGGGAGAGAGATGGGTTTGCAGAGGGGAGGAGATGCAATCTAGGATGGAGTGTCGTGGCTTCTATACAGGCTTCATGCTGACATGCAGTCAGAGTTTGGCAAAAGGCAAATCTTTGGCATTTAAAATTGAAGTTCAAATAATTCAGAAGGCCTCTTGTGGACTGCCTCCAGTATAGAATTATTTTTCAGCACATAAGATACTGTGCTTGACAGTTAGCATTTGGTTTAGTTTGTGGAAATCTTGTGCTTATAGCTGAAAACATGACTTGGGGGCGCTATCATTCCTCAAATGTGGGTGGGAAAGAGTATTTTGAAACATAGTTTAACAGGATTCCTAAATGACTCATGTAAATGTACAACACTGTATTAGGGTACAAAATGCATTATGCTGTATTGTGCAGTACAGATTTGCCTTGCTGCTACCACCAACTTGATAAGTGCGAACACTTGCCAGAAGCTGGAATTTTGCTGTCAAACAGTCTGGAGCTCGACCACTTAAACAACGAGTGTTACATCATGCAGGCTTGTGTTATCCAATCAATATAAACTCTTGGCTCCAATCCCATTTACAAATGTAAATTATATCAAAGGGGCATTTAATATGGCGCAATAAATTTTTCCTCTTCAGATGTAATTGTCAGACATTATTCAGAACTGACTCCTGCCCATGACTGGGCTTTGATTCCCACATCGACTTCCCGTAGCACTAGATCATGCCTGTTATCCATCCCACCACAGAACCCACGCATTAGGTCAGCCACTTTCTCTGTTCATTGGAAACTTTGTGACCGTCTACTTCGCTAATCTGAAAAGGTTGTGGATGTTTTGCTTTGTGAGATAAATTTGTAACAGTTTAGGAGCAATTTGGGGCCCTTAGATCTGTGTGCATCTGCTATTGGGCAATGCTGTCTTTTTATCATCCTCTGACTTGTTTCTCTATCCCCTCGTCAAGGTATGGCACCAAACATACCTTGTTGATCGTCCTTTATCTTTCTTCTCTCCAATCCCCTCGGCTTCCACTCCCAGCCCTTTCAGCATTTCAAACTTTGTGACATCCTCCCAATGAGAAAGATGCTATATAAATACATATTGCATTGTATCAAGATTAGGAGAAGCAAATGCATGCAACACAATACAATTTATATGGTTCATTTCACCTCAAAAGGACATCCCGAGGAGCTTACATTCAATTGGTTTCTTGGAAAGCAACATTCAGACATTGCCTCTGGATTTGTAAAAAAAACATATTATTTGTCTCTGCCTTTAAGTTGGCATTTAGCAAAGATGGCAGCTGAAAACTTTTCAATGGCTTCTGCCAAGCATAGATTCTGTTCAGACCTGATATGAAATGATGCATCTTTTCATTGAAAAGCAACAAGCCAGTTTTTGTCAGAAGAGCCCGCTTTTAGCCAAAAGAGTGTGATTTGGATTTTGACGTGTTGAAAGCAAGCGGACATTCTGATTGAAATTCCACCATTTCAAAACATCCTATCTGGTATGAAATTATAATTACATCCTATCGGGTATGAAATGTCACAAAAATTCTCCTCTTCCCCTTATGATTTGATGCAGAAATCATCAAAGGCTCACAACGAGCTGATACCTTGTCTAGAACTTAAATGAATACTCTATGGACTGTTGCTGAGCATAAAAGTTGATCAAACTTGAGTCTCAGAAACCAAAAATTGAAATCCCACATTTGGGTACATTTGGAGCTCATCTCACAAAAGCTGGTTCGTCACTTTAGAAAATAATGGCACTTCATGTGCAAGGAGTGGAAATGTGTCCTCTGATCTGCCAGCATATGCATGCTCTCGTTTTGGAAGTTAGGACAACTGTTTACCTTCATTATTTTGACAGTTCTCAACAAAAGAGTCATTGTGAGATAACTTCAGAAAATATTGAATTTAAATCTGTTTGCATTTTTTGCGGTATGAACTTACACTGGGGGTCCAGTAGAGTAGAGAGTCTGTTTATGTCCCCTGTTAGTAGTGCAGAGGTCTGTGGCTTGTTTTCCTATCTGTTCAGGATGGTTGTTCATTCTCTATTAAATTTTGACTTGAACACTTCAATGTGGACATCTGCTGAATTGCACCTTCCTCACTGAATATACACTTATAGTACATGAGCGAATGGTAACTTGGGTAGCTTCCTGGAGCGCATAAAGAGCTAGAGTACTCTCCACTGCATTTATGACCATTTACATATATTTTAATAACTTGTTATACATCTTAATGCAGCTAATTCACCAGGTCTCATTGACCTGTACAATGACAGGGACGCGTGAGCCATGGGATATGGCTGCAGACTCTTAAACAAAGCAATTAGGTGGTTAGCTCTGTCAAAGGATAAGTATCTCGATGGTAATAAGTTTGGAGGTTCCAAGCACTGATGCAGACTGAGAAATGTTTCAGCTCAATCGTGTCTGTAGGAACACCAGGCCATAATTGAAAAATGTGTCAATGATTTCATATTTTACCTTTGGAAAGTGTACAGCACTTTCCTCCAGAAGATAGATTGGATGGCAGAGTCCACGATAAAATTGGTTTTGTATAATGTGTACAAAGGACATGCTTTTAGTCCAGCACCTTGAGTTGTCAAAAACGCAAAATACTGTAGATGCTGGAAATCTGAAACGAAAACAGAAATCGTTGGGAACAACAACAAATTACATTTCTATAGTGTCTTTCACATCAGGATGACAAGTCAAGGTCAGAAATCAGTCCCAGAGAGGATAGATTTCAAGATCCTCACCCTTGTTTTCAAATCCCTCCACTCCTCTGCACCCCCCTCTCCGACCTCCTCTCCTCAAACCAGCACCCGTTGCCTTCACTCCACCAGGTCTGGCTTCCTCCGTGTCCCCCGAATCCTCCGCTCCACCCTCGGCGGCCGTGCTTTCAGCCACTACGCCCCGAAGCTCTGGAACTCCCGCCTCGCCGCTCTCTTCCCAGTTTCAGATCCCAGCTAAAGATCTCTTTCTTCGACCGTGCCTTTGGTCACCTTTCTACCCCTGCCCCTGACTTGGTCCCGGGGTCCGCTGTTGTGAAGCGCTCTGAGACGCCATCCGGCATGGAGGGCGCTATATAAATCAAAATTATTTTTGTTGTTGTTGTTGAAATTGCTGGAAACACTCAGCAGTTCAGACAGCATCTATGGAGAAAGGAAAAGTGAGTCAATATTTCGGGTCCAAATTTGTTCTGATTTCTGACCTTGACTTGTCATACTGATGTGAAAGTCACTAGAAATGCAATTTGTTGTTGTTTTAGTGGGTTAAATAATATGTCCTTGTTCAACATTTCTTATGGGTTCAGCTGTGGGAACTAATATCAGAGAATATTTAATAATAATAATTTCCTTTGATATAGTGCCTTATCACATAAAAACATCTCAAGATATTTCACATCAATTTCTGTAAAGGATAGTTAGCGCCTGTGCTTTTTGGAGACAAAAGTGGCAGTAAACTTGCGCACAGTAATGTCCCGCAAACAGCCACAAAGTGAAAGATGAGTTTGTTAGATCGATGAATTAATACACTAGTTAGTAGCAATTTTGCCAACACAGATGAGATGCTGTGTTTACCTAAATAGCAATAGCGACTGTGCTTCAATTGAACTTGTTGAGGTTGAACATTCACTGATCGATCCTTTCCTTACATTTTTATAATGGGGTTTCCTGTAAAGCTATAATAAAAGGAGCTCTACATTTAGTAATCAGTATATGATATACTCCATGATGTGAAATCCTTCAGGACATTTAATGGAATCCAGATATAAGTTTCACATGCAAGTGTTGCAATATAATTATTTATTATTAATCTCAGATGAGAGCAAGAAATAATGGGAAAGGAAAATCAATATTTGATGAATATTAGACAAAGGGGGTAATTGTTATTCTCGCTTCTATTCCTTATATAATTTCCCTGGTTTGATAGATATGACTACATTATAGCCTTTCCAAATGTTTTCATTTGTCTCACGCTCAAAATACATTGTGTACTGTGTGTTCACCTCCCTGCATCATTACAGTATTGAAACCAGTCTCTTCATACTTTCCTTCACAGAACTTCAGATAACGGATCTCTTTAGCTCCATCAGTTTTCTTTTCTTCCTGCAATTGTCGAAACGCCACACTACCTATTTTTCTTCACTAACCTTTTCTCTCTGTGACCTTTTCAACCTTAGCAGTACACTTAGGCCTCGGCTCTTCACCTCTGTTCTCAATAAAGCAATAAAACCTTTACTTATATGGTTTTACTTGATGAATATTGCAATTGGAAGAAAAACAGCTGGTAATGAAGCTGGTAAAAATTCCTCAGAATCACCCAACACAAATACCTGAGGAGGGCTCTAACATTTAAGTAACTGTTTATATCTTATGTAACAAGTATAGGCTGTTCCAAAGTGTCACAAACAGTTTGTCCCAGCTAAGAGATGGTTCCGATGTGTGGATGAATACAAATGGAAATCAGGTGCATACGGCAGAATCAACACAACACTTAATATGACCCAGGAACTTAGGTCTAAAATATGCTGATCACATTTTCCATTGAAAAACAATGACTAATATTTTTCCCCAAGCTCTGCTTGAAATCCTAGATCAGTCACCAAAACAACATCACCTGGTTATGCTCCTTTCTCTCCCAAATCTTCTGCCATCATGTCCTCATTCTCTGCAGCCCTTTTCCAAAATGCCATTGACTGGCACCAAACTCTTCCTTCAAACTCTTTTTTATAACCTATTTCTTTAGCTACCTTTCAGCAACATGCTCCATCTTCCACCTCTGCTCAGTGCTCTTCGCTCTATAAACATGCAAATTGATGTTTTAGTGGCAATAACTGGCACATTAGAGACCCCTATGCTTTATTGTTTATTTAAATGTGCTTAAGTTAATCATATTGCAGTGTCAATCTGGCTCTGTGAGTAGCACTATCAGCTCGGTGTCAACTCCCCACCCCCCAGTTGGAATTTTGAACTCTGGACTCATGATCTAGACTACCTCTACAGTGCAGTGCTGGGGGAAATCTGCATGGTTGAAACACATTAAACATTAACCTAAGGTCCTGCCTGTCTCTCCAGGTGGATGTTAAAGATCCCATAGCACTACTTGAAATGAGAAGGGAGCTTCTCCCATTCTCCTGGCTAATACTCCCCCAAATAAAATTGGCCATTCACTCCATGGTTGCCTGTGGGTCTTTGTAGTGGTGGAGTCTGACCCCGAGCCAGAGGGAGGGGAGAGGTGACCATAAGTATGATCAAAAATGAAGGTCTTTAGGTGGGATTTGAAGGTGAGGAAGGAGGGGAGTAAGGCAGAGGGAGAGAGTTCCAGAGTTATTTGTTATGAGAGTAGCCAAATGAGGTTTGCAAACTGGTAATTCTACATTGTGAATTGCACAAACTGAACTATAATGTATTCATTGGATTTCAAAATGAATAACAGCTGAACTATTGGAAGGTATCTAAGATTGACATAGCATTTCTTATTTTCTTCAAATAGTTAATTGGGAAATGCACTAGATTCATGGCTGTGCCAGGTGAGAGAAATCTTTTCTGGTCATTTAGATTTCCCCCTTTATTGAATTATATAATATAAATAATAATCCTTGTATTTAATATAGCACTTTTCCATGTTCTACATCACAAAGCGCTTCACAGAATATACTGCAAAGCGAATTGACTATATTTGTGGGCAAAACGCGGCAGCCAAATAGGCACAAACAGTTGTTAATTGAAGTGACCAATTATGTTTTCTTGAGGGATTATTTGCAGGTGTGTGGAGTAAGGAAATTTGCTCAAGATTTTGCTCTGCAGTGAATCAAACCAAGATCTCTTGCTTGCAAGGCGAGTGCTCTAACTACTGAGCTACAAGACTACAATTCACTCATTACCACATTCTCCTTGAGTCAGAAAAATAGGTGTATTACACAGTTCATTACAAATAATGGAGCAAAGGTTATTAAAAGGACATTTTTCATTAACACAACTAGATACAAAAGTTCTGTGTGGCATTGATCATTTTTACCAATTGTATCTTTAACTAAATTTATTTTTATCGAATCACCGAGGGTAATTTAAATGCATTATATTCCGGTGCTGCTTCCAACAAAGTTCCACATGGCAGGCTGATAGACATGGCAGAGTGAACTGAGGATTTACAATGCAAGGAGACTAATAATGAACTGAAAAGAACATTGTCTTTGACATGGTTCATAAATATTTTTACAGCATTGCACAGTAGATGGCCATTTGGCCCAATGAGCTCAAGTTGGTTCTAACTAGCTTCTCCAAAAGCCCTTAACTTCCCAGCCAAGGGTTGGAAACATCTTGGGTAATTTAAATGGCCATTATATGAATTGAAAAGAAATCTGTTTGGGTATGTCCCTAGTGGTTGGAACATCGTTTTTCAATATGCACATAAATTTAGATACCATTTTTCAAATCAGATCTATTATGTTCCTGGACTTTTCAGAAACATGAAGTTGCTAAATATATTATGGAGGTAGAGATTCAAAGAGGCCTGGAGAGGTTAAGTCGATTTGTTACTGATTTATTTTTCACTTTTACACATGATTATTTTAGGTGATGTTCCATGCAGGAGTTATTTTATATAATGGGTAGAGTCCATATACAGTAATAGGATTGCTTCTTCTATGCACTACAATACAAATGCAATGCAACTACATATATATGGCATGCTTAATGTTGAGAGGACATCTCAATGCACTTGACAATGCTGCAAGAGAAATACAAGCTGGAGGTCGGAGCTGAAGTGAGTGGCGAGGGGGTGGAAGAGACGATGACCGAAAGCGCAGTCAAAAAATATGTTTTGAGACATGCAACAACAACAACAACTTCAATTTATATAGCACCCTCCATGCCAGATGGCGTCTCAGAGCGCTTCACAATAGCGGATCCCGGGACCGGGGCAGGGGTAGAAAGGTGACCAAAAGCGCGGTCGAAGAGAAAGGTCTTCAGCTGGGACCTGAAACGGAGAAAATAGGGGGCAAGGCGAAGGTAGTGAGGAAGGGAAATCCAGAGCCTCGGGGCACATGGAGGAGGCCAGATCCAGCGGAGCGAAGGCAACGGGAAGTGGTTTGAGGAGAGAGGAGGTCAGAGAGGTAGGGGGGTGCAGAGGAGTGGAGGGATTTGAAAACAAGGGTGAGGATCTTGAAGTCGATCCTCTCGGGGATAGGGAGTCAGTGAAGTCTGGCAAGGACTGGGGTAATGGGGGAGTGAAGTTTTGTGTGGGTGAGTATGCGGGAGGCAGAGACATGCCTTGAATGTCGTCACGATGTTCTGTGCACACATCATCAAAGTCTGGCAAAACTATAGGAACATAGGCTTCTTGGACTGGAATACTTTTTTTCCCGTTACTTTCTTATATTCTTACATCACAGAAGCAATACAGGCATAAACCTCCCTCCAAATCGCATTAGCTCGCTTACATTTCCTTAAAATTACAGTATTAGGCAAGTTAGTGTTTCATGTTATTTGAATCAAAGTTCTGCAATCGGATGTTTTCAATAATAATAATCCTTGCATTTGATACAGACATTATCACGCCATTGAGATGTCCAAAAGTGCTTCAAATAATATATTGTAAAATGAATTAATGATATATTCTGTGGGAGAAATGGCAGCATTGCATGTAGAAACAGCTGATTCTTTCAAAAGCCAGTCTAAATTAATAATAATCCATGCATTTGATAAAGCGCCTTATCACGTCTTCCAGACGTCTCAAAGTGCTTCACAGAATATACTGTAAAGTAAATTGATTGTATATTTATGGGTGAAACATAACAGCCAATTGCACATAGCAATGTCCCACAGACATCTGTGGGTTGAAGTGACAAAATGATTGTATTTTTTTTGAGGGATTATTATCAGACACGTGGAGTAAGGAAATTTGCCCAAGATTTCATTCTGATCTGGAATTGAATCCAGGTCTCTTGCTTGCAAGACAAGTGCTCTAACCATTGAGCTACAGTACTCCACAAATTGAAGCTGCATGGGCAGGCTAAATTGGCCCAGTCTTCTCCAGGGTTAGGGCAGAGAAACCCATCTGGGGTTTTCTCTACAGCACCCTCTACTGCTTATGCTTTTGGGTGGAGAAGGGTCAGGCTCGGTTGTGGTACTGTCTTCCATATATGACCTGCCAACATTCACAGCCAAGGCTCAAACATGAACAATGTCTGCTTGGGTAGCGGATTAGCAAATAAAGCATATGCAGATCTGCACCTTAGCAAGAGGAGCCAGCCAGATCAGGAGCAGAAAACCTTGCCTATGTGCAGAAAGTTAGAAAAATATTTGCACAGAATAAATTTATATAAAAACATGTATGAATTTATGCTGCTTGAACCTCGCATGATGTGTGAAGTGTGCTGAACTTCTGACAAGCTGGATGTTGGAGAGCAGCATATGTGGAGCATTGACAAAAGCAATCCAGCAGACAAAACAAACTGAAAAAAATTAATCAAACTTACTGTTCAGGGAAACAATGGAGGCCATGGAAAAGGTTTTGGAAAAGCCTTGATTGCTGTAACTGACAGAAATGTACCAACAATATAAACTGCTTTTTATTCAAGGGGAATATGTCACTCTGACTTGCAAGACCTTCACACAGAGTTGAGATGTCCTTAGAGAGCAGATGTCATGTGCTGGAGAGATGTGTAACACAAATATGTGTCATATGGATATATATTATAGATATGTATATATATTCCTCTGCAGAAAATAAAGTTTGCATCATTGGCACTTTTCCCAGCTGTTATGCCATTCAAGCACTTTCCAAGACAAGTATCAGAAAATGTATAAAGGAACTGGATTGATTTTTTGGCTGCAGATTGATTTGACTAAGGGATTCAGACATAGAGTATCATATAGTCTTCGCAATTCTTGTGTTCGTATTACTGTTGTATTCACTGTTGAGAAAGAGGAATGTTTATGGTGGCCTGTTTTTGGTTTTGTGAAGCAGTAGATCTGAGCTTGCTGAAAGAGGAGGTGAAGCTGTACAGCTGCACGCCACGCAATCTGTCGGTGTCCCTGAGAGAGGAGCTCAAACGGACTGACACCCTCTACTGGCCTGGTTGCCTTCTGGTGAAACGCTGCGGTGGAAACTGTGCTTGCTGCTCCGTCAGCTGCCTGGACTGTCAGTGCGTCCCCGTCAAAGTCTCAAAAAAATACTACGAGGTACCTAAGAAATCAGCAAATCCTTTTTTTTAAATAAGACTGGATTACAATAACCTTCAACTAATGCAGTGCAATAAAACTAACTTGCTCTTCACTGGGAAGTGTAAAGATAATGCCATCCTCCTTTAGGTTTTACTGCCTGTAAAAATGAAGATGTAATGGGCCATTATCTCTCAATCCTGGAACAAAGCTTAGACATTGAACGTGATAGTACATATTAAGCTTGTAGATGTCAGCAGCAAGCTATTGATTAACTATTGTCTGTTTAGAAAAGAGCAGATGCCACACATTGTCACAACTTTAAACTGGATCACATCAATTTGAAATTGCGCCTGTATTCAGAGAGGGTACCAGATAAAACTCGGGTGTTTCTGAACATGATTAAGTGGTATAAATTATCAGACGACTGCAGCATAACAATAACCATATTTTTCAAATTACTGATACCGGAATTTGAGTCTTCACCTCAAAGAGAACTATAATTCTTCTAATTACACAGAAACCTTGCTGTAGCTCCCTCCTTGCTTTGGCTTGCTCATAGCGTAAGTCTATTCTTGACCCTGTTAACTAGCTGTAGGTTATGTCCGGCTTCTCGCACTGACTTGTCGGCTTCCTGTGCTAATAAAATGGCTATCAACCTGAGTTATCAGGTTGTTGTATGAAATCACTTATTGCGCAGGAAGTCCCGCTGACATCACTTAATGCGCATAGGACATGTGCAGGAAGTGACTTTAGAGGCTCTTCCTGTACACACCTAGTGGAAAGGAAGTGACAATCAGCAGTGATCTGATGTCCCAGAAATCAACAATTTTTCTTGCAGGGCGTCATATGTTGAACACAGCCAGCTGTGCTATAATGCAACTGTGCTGCAACTGACTTTACTTGTAATGCTAACTAAAGTTGAATGTGTTTCATGTCAGCGTCATAAAAATAGTCAGCAGGCCCTAAGAACTCCAGAAGGTGTGCTAAACTCCCAAAAAGAGATTGTGAATTCCTATCATGACAGGTGAATTCTCTCAGCTGTCAAGAAGCCAATTGAGCGGGGAAATAATAAGGCTGAATGGATTTCTCAAAGAAGTGTTGTCCCATTTCAGTTGGTTTCATTCATTAAACTTGAAAATAAAAATTAAATCTCAACTGTTATTCCTGACTGGGACAGTTCAAGTTTATCCCTGACTAGAACAGCAGCTTTTCTTACTTAGCATTCTCATTTCAATTTGTTTCCAACTCCAGTCTTTGGCATCAACAAAGGTTAGGATTGAAAACCATGAACTACCGCTTGAGATCATTTAAGAACATAATAATTGCTAGATGAAAGAAGACCAAGGTCCATCCTGTTCGATTTTCACCTTCATGGCAACAAATGCACATGTCGTGTCCCAAACTATAAACAGTACTGTAATTGATAAATCCCTCCATAATAAAAAATTAGGAGGACATTTAAAAGGCGGATAAATAAATTGATGTGGATTATGGAACAAATGCAGGAAAGTGAGATTAAATAATTTACTGTGGTGTGATTAACTGTCAGAATAGGTTGACAGTGTAAATGGTCAACTTGTTGTGCTATGTTTCATGGATTTCAAATAATCCGATATCAGTAAAGAATATGATTTTTAAACATCTAATTTAATTTCACAACATTCATGTCATTTTATTTATCATTTGTTTCCATTACTCACTGGGATAAATTTACTAAATGCATCAGATTTTAACTCATATCAACATGTTTTCTCCTGAAGCACATCAGCATAATGCAACAACAAAATTACATTTATAGAGCGCCTTTCACGTCGGGAGAACGTGACCTACAGAGAAAAGCTGCTGTGTCCCTGGGTGAAACAATTTAATTTCCTCACTATTGCTCTGATTAAATAAAATACAAGCGCTGAACCCGCCAGTGCGTCATGTTCAATTAGGATCACCAGTTATGAAAAGGTTATCACTGTGTATCACAAGTGAATCTCCTTTTATCAAATTTGTACCAGTCGATCATATTACATGTAATAATTAAAGTGCTGAGGAATGTGTTCACTTTCATCCCATTTAACAGATTGTTAACAGAAGAGAGGTGGATACAGCACACCCCACAAACCCCACATAAAACTGATCTTTCATTTCATGGCTGTTATGGGATATTGCTGTGCAAAAATTGTCTGGTATATTTGTCAAAATGCAGTCACTGCACAAGACACTCTGAAATGCTTTGAGATATTTCAATGATGCAATAATGCACTATATCAAATGCAAGGATTATTAACATATATGGAATTATCTTTGTGGAGGTGGGCCTCTAACTGACACAACGGGGTGCAGTATTTGTAAACCAGATTCATGATCATGGCTGGCGTTTTGCTTTCTTGCTGAACTGAAGATAGACTTGAAAAGTATAACAACAGATTTGGGAACCAAAACACTAGCCAGGAAGTATGATAGAAGAATTCCTTGCATTTCATACAGTGTCTTTCATGTCGGGAGAACGTCTCTAAGTGCTTCGCTGGATTCACTGAAAAATGTAATAATTACTGTTTAATTAGCACAGTGAAGCAAAACCACAAGATACTATTAGCACAGTGACTCTAAACAAAAGATACTATTAGTACAGTGATTTACAAATCACAGGACACAATTATCACAGTGACTTACAAACCACGATACACTATTATCACAGTGACTCTAAACCACAAGACACAACTAGGTCAGTGACTCTAAACCACAAGACATTACAACAACAACAAAATTACATTTCTAGAGTGCCTTTCACATCAGGAGGTCATCAAGGCGCTGAACAATAATGTCGGGACTCGAGCAAGGGCGAGGGACACGGTAGGGGGGAGGGTAGGGGGAAAGTTAGGAGGGGAAGGAGAGAGTTGGGAGGGCAGCAGAAGGCATGATGGAAGGGGAAGATCTTGAGACCGGCCTTGAAGGAGTCAAGAGAGGAAGCGAAGTGATGGGGTTGTGGGATGGAGTTCCAGAGTGTGAGGGCAGAGAGGCTGAAAGCCCATCTACCTGGTCAGGAGAGGGACGTGGAGCAGATCGGAGCCTACTGAATGGAGGGGGCGGGCAGGTTTATAGGGAGACAGCAGGTCAGAGAGATAGGAGGCGGCAAGGCCATGAATCTTGAATTTGATCCTCTGGGGGATGGGGAGCTAATG
Organism: Hydrolagus colliei; assembly: GCA_035084275.1. NCBI lineage: Eukaryota > Metazoa > Chordata > Chondrichthyes > Chimaeriformes > Chimaeridae > Hydrolagus > Hydrolagus colliei. The sequence goes on from CM068742.1 coordinate 68,045,465, forward strand.
GAGCCGGGTGAGGATGGGAGTGATGTGGTCACAGAGCTTGGTGTGGGAGACGACACGAGCTGTGAGTTCTGGATGATCTGTGGCTTGTGAAGGGAAGAGCTGGGAAGGCCGACGAGGAGGAAGTTTCCATAATCGAACCTTGATGTGACAAATGCGTGGACAAGGGTTTTGGCAGCCTGAAGACTGAGGCAGTGGTGGAGTTTGGCAATGTTGCGAGGTGATGAAAGGCAGTACTGTTCATGACACGGATGTGGGGAAAGAAGATAGTTGAGGGTCAAACAAGACACCCAGGTTCCCAACTGGCTTCGAAAGTTGGAGAATACAACTGAGGTGCGGATATTCAACTGGAGAAAGTTGTTCCTCGTCCAGGACTCGATGTCAGACAGGCAGCCAGTCACGACGTGGGTAGTCCTGGAGTTGAGAGTGGAAGCAGAAAAGTAGTGTTGGGTGTCATCCCCATACATGTGGAACTTTACTCCATGTCTGTGGATGATGTCACCAAGAGACATGTAGAGGATGAAGAGGACCAAGGACAGAGCCCTGAGGAATGCTGCATGAGACAGTGCGGGGTCTGGAGAAAACGCCATTCGTGGACCCAAAGTGGAAGCGGTGTGAAAGATAGGTCCGGAACCAGTCAAGGACAGAACCTTAAAGGTTGAGGTGGGAGGAGAGGTGGTGGAGGAGGATTGAGTGGTCCACGGTATCGAAGGCGGCGGATAGGTCGAGGAGGCAGAGGGAGCCCTGGTCACAAATGGTGAAAATTGAATGGTCACAAATGTTCACTATTAACATAGTGACTAAGCCACAAGACACTATGAGCACAGTGACTCTAAACCACAAGATACTATTATCACACTGCCCTTCAGTTTGTGAATATCCCATTTTCACTTACAGTACTGTACCATTGTTGTTTTCAGAGTCCAAGTGAGAAACTGCATCACTCAGATGGTATTGTGTTGCTATCAGGGCTGCTTTTATCTTCTGTAAGAAAAACAAATCAATGGTAAGAAAAAACAAATGAATGTTAACAAAACATTTTTTTGCTGGTTATCAATGCAATCCAGGCATATCATACTTCTATTATTGATATGTCTGTTATCAAAGGAAGATTTTAAAGTGTATTAATAAAATTTGATCATGACTGAATTAGGGCCTCGTCCCCTTCTATTGTATTTTTATCTAATGCTCTGCTTTATTTGCCTTGTTTGTAGGTTCTTCAGCTGCGATACAAAAGCCCTGGGAGACCACTGCAGAAATCTTTGGCAGATGTAGCTCTGGAGCACCATGAGGAATGTAACTGTGTATGCAAAGGGAAATCAGGAGGCTAAAGAGCTCAGCCAGTCTGTCCTTTGAAAGCAGAGAGATGAACCAATGAATAATGGAGCCCCACGTGCATTATCTTAACCAGAAATCACAGTCAGCTCAGTTTTGAACGCACCATTTTCTAACCTTTCGGTGGATTTGGGGCACGGATGCATCAGCTATCTGGCCTATGGGTTGAACTGCAACATATCATAATGAAAGCTCCACAGCAATAAAATATAGTTTGGATGTATTTTAGATGATACAGAGAAACAATGACTCTCACAAAGCAACACACTTCAGGTTCCTTTTCTCACCTTTGCCTTTGGAGGGATTTAAACAATGTTCCATTGTTCTAGTTCTGAACTTGTTGAAGTTTCGGGAAAAAAAAACACAATATGTGTGTTACCACTTGCTGTTTGTTTGCTTTGTATCACACACTGTGTGGGTTGCAGTATTCCTTCCCATGTGCTGAAAACTTTCAAGAAAATGTGTTCCTTTTGCGCTTCTTTCTCTTTGTGTGACATTACTTCCTGTGTGAATTAGCCATCAGCCCCTTCCATGTACAGTTACTTTGACAGTTTTCTGTATTCTTCTGCAACTTCGGCTGCAAAGCTCCAGTGATGTGTCTACCATTGAACAGTTTATTGCTTAAGAACAGAGTTTGAGGAACGAGAAGACTTGGCTCAACAGACATTTCTGCCGGCATTGCCTAATCGTGTGTATATTTTTGAAATCTCATCATCTAGGCTAATTATGACTGAAGCTTTTTTTTTACATCACATTAAATGTATCTATTTTGTACCAAACTTATTTAAGATATTAGCTTTTTTTTTGCCTTGTCTGGGATGACGTAAGATTTTACAACATTTACGAAAAAGGGAAATGGGTTGATGTGATGAGAAGCACAGCTATATTGGACTTTTGGTGCTGGTGATTTGTGCAATCTTTGTATCTTTTTGTATAGTTGATCAAATGGTCTGACTAGATATAGTTTCTAACCATGTGCTTACACTGCTCATAAAGCACTTGTATCTCTATCTATATTTGATTTGATATTCATTATTCTCATTTTGGTAAAGTTATTTTTGTTGAATAGTTAGAGAATGTGCAGTTATACGGTAGACAGAATGCAGGTCAGGTGTTTTGTCCATCCCACAGTCTCTTTGCCTCTCTCCCTCCCTTACAACCTTCAATACCCATCTCAAGACTCTCCTCTTCGACTAAACCTCTGGTCACCCTCCTACCCCTACCCTACCTGCCTTCAACCCCTTCTGATCCCAACCTCCACCTTGGTTCTAAATACTCGACTGTCCAGCACCCTGGGATGTCCTCCCGATGTGAAAGGTGCTATACAATTGTAATTTGTTGTTGTTGATTTTGTTGTCTAAATTGAGAAAAATCCCATTCACTTGCTATGTACCAAATTTCTTCATGAAGTGACTGTGCTTGTTGATGCATTGTCTTTTAATCCGAATAGTGACCACATTATTAAAAAGTTCATTAAAAAAATACTAGATCAGCTTCTCAACAAACTAAAAGAAAGTATTTCATTGATAATTTCAGATATAAAAAGTCATGTGAAAAAAGCATTACAAGCATTGCTGTTTTATCTCATTTTAAAGTAAATGTTAACTCACCTGAAAAATGTTTTTTTTCGTCTATTTTTGCAACAGGTAAAATACGTAGCTCTGTAGGAAAAGATCCGAAGTTTAAGAATTTCCCATGAATTAGCTTCAGTGGATATATACTATGTGTAAAGTGTACTTTATACAGTGACCTTGCTTATCATTAATATGAAACACTTGTCTCAATGTGTTATCTACTGTAATTGGAAAACAAGATATAAAAACAGACTTTGCTTTGGGCATAGGAAGATAGAAGTGTATATTTTGGATGTGCGCCAAATGTGAAGAGTCTTATTTACAATACATTAGAGAAACTTATTAACTCAATAACGAGCTGGTTTCATAATAAATCGTAAAACTGTTCTTGAAAAGGTTATACTCTTAATCCATGGAGAGGTCAGAGAGATGAATCAATCCTGACATTTGTCACTTCCAAAGGTTGAAATTTCCTTTCATGCATGTCTAAATTTTATAATAATTATTTATAATAATTCAAAACATTGAGATGATTTGGGTCATTTCTGTTGTGGTGTCCCACTCAAAAGTGAGTAGGAAACCATTGAGGACTTCATTCAGGATTTGTCTCCCACTGGAGCAGGCAGCACAGATTTTGCACCATGCTTTCCATGAAAACTCTGGCACATTCTCAAAGTACTGCAAATTGGCACCCAGTGTGGGAGGAGTTTGATGGCAACAGGCAGCACTTCCCAGAGGCTGTGGAAAACAAATTGATTTGGGATGTTAGAAAGGGAAATAGGTAGATAGATAATTAGTTTTGAAGGAAGACTTATAAGGAATATGGAGAAAAAGAACAGAAACAGAATTAAATGGTATAATAAAATGGTGGAACAAGCTAAGAGCTCTGAGCTGCCATCTGGTGTGAAGAGCGCTATCAAAATAAAATTTATTGTTGTTGCCAGTCTGAATTGACATCTTCCTGTCCCCATGATGTCTATTTGTGCATTTAAAGGTAATGCTATAAGATGTATATATTTGATTTGATGAACTAGCAAATAGCAAAGTAAGTCTTGCAAATTTTAGCTGACAGCCTTACTTCATTGGTAACAAACATGTCGCTGAGTCAGAATGTCATGAGTACAAACCTCATTGCAGCAATTTGAACTAACATAGTCTGCCACTAAAATGAAGCCCTGGGAGAGTGTAGCAGTTGTTGGAGGTGCTGTCTTTCAGATAAGACGACAAAATGAATCCAGAATGCCCATTCAGATGGATGTTAAAAAAAAACCTTGATGTTATTCAAAAAGAGAAGGAATTGTATTTCCGTCTACCGACCATTAATCTTCCAAATAAAATTGGTCAATTTGCTTCAAGGTTTTTTTGGGGGATATTGCTCTGGGCAAATTGGTGGCTGCAATTGCCTACAAAATACAAATTCAATTATAATCCTCTGAAGCACTTGAGACATCCTCCTGATGCAAAAGTTGCTATTGTCAAATGCAATGACTATTACTATTAAAGACTGTTGTGGTCCTTCCCTGCAGTATTCTTTTAAATATCTTTAATGTTTCTATAAACTGAATCAAATCAGTATGTTTTGAGCTTTGATCTGAGTGTAGTCAGCTGGATCTTTTTTTCCTATAGTTGGTTGCTCTTTATGACTTGTTTCACCTTGAAATCACAAGGTAGGAAATGGTACAATATGTTGTAAAGTGTAATGAGTGTGTATCTTTTGTGGATGAAATGTGACAGCCAATTGCACACAACAGTGTAACACAAACAATTGTGGATCGTGTGATCACATTATTATATTTTTTGAAGGAATTATTTCCCCCTGAAAGTGTTAGTTAGGTTAAGTTGGAATGGCTGGCAAGCAGTGAAACAGAGTATTTGTAGGAAGACTTAGAAGACATAAAATTTATATCTCAGAACAATTTTCACTTTCTCAGCATTTTGATTGACATCATTGAGGCAGTCGCCGCACTTGGTCTTGTTTCATCTTAGAGGTTAGCACAAGAAAACAAAAACAACTTCTTAAATAAAAAGATAAGGTAACATTTTTTCCCAAGTTGGTCTACAATTGCCCTGCAGCATTGAGTTGCAAGATTACAAGTTTGGTTTGGATGAAGAAGGCCCTTTGGCCTATTGATCTTATCATTCTAAATACCTACCTACTGTCTTCCCATCACAGTATCAAACCGTTGTTTAGATGCATTCCTAATATTGACCAGGCAAGGAAGCTCACAGCTCAACTCAGAGCAGAAGTAAGGACAAGGGGAGGCTACTCGCCTTTTGTTTTGTTTTATTTTATTTTATCAGTGATATTTCAATGTTTGTCAAGAGCAGGGCAACTTCCCATCCTGTAATCTCCACAACTGTCCAGAAAGCAAAAATATAGGCTGAAATTGGTATTATGTGTGGTGCCTTTGAATTTCAGCCTATATTTTTGCTTTCCAACATTAATCAGCCATGGCTCTACATGTGTTAAGTTGCCCAGAACTTCAGCCCAAAAGTGGGTAACGAAAACTGTTTCCGTATAATTTATCGCAATAAAAAAGTTTTGCTCATTGTAGATTAGATACATTTTATAGTTGGGAGGCTAAGGAAGGATGCAGTTGATAAAAATGTAAGTGTGAAAAACATTTTTTAGCAATAGTCTGAAGCAGCAAGGTAAAAGGAGGACTGGATCTGTGAATTTTTAACGTGACTGCAAGCTGGGCAGATAATTTGTTGAAAAACATACCTGCTCTGTAAGATACTTCCTTGAGGATAGGATACATATTGATCTTAAATTTGCAAAATCTGTGGGTGAAACTATTCCCTATACATCTGGGAAACGTTTTGTGAAAGATCACATCTCACACTTTTCTATTTCCCTGTATTTTCTTTCCTTTGGTTCCCAAAGCCTTAAAACCCAGTAATGTCAGAAGAAGTTGTTTATTTAATAGTTTTCGGAATTCATTGCAATTACACAATTAGTAAACAAATACTACAATGATGCAAAATCTACAATGTCCCACTGAAACCAGCAAAATCTGCTTTCTCCAAAAAAGGCTTTGGAAGAAAAGACACCTGCTGCCCTTGGTCTTGGCGATCGATCTGAATGGGTGACTGACTGATCTATGTGTGTGCAATTTTTCACACTGGCTTAGTCAGTCATTCCTCTGGGAAACAAGGCTTTGAACCGGCAGCAAAGAAGCTAGAACTTTGGTCACGCAGAGGTACTAAGTTCCTCTTTAATGATGTAAGTGTTTGTGCCACTGAAACACTAAACAATGTGCAAGTTTAGGCCTGTCCATGGACTGGAGAAATGATTTGGCATCTGCTGTGTATTTGTCACTTACAGCCAGGGAGGGAGCACGATGGTGAAGACCAGTTGGGAACATGTAATTGTGTTCATGCCACAAGCTGGTCAGATATAGACCAGGTTTGGCTTGGCTTCATTTTGATATTCAAAGCACAGCAAATCATGTAATGTGGATGAATGTTGAGGGTCTATAATACTCGTACCATGGAAACTGTGTAATCCTGTGGATTGTTATTTAATTATATTTTACTGTTAATTATTTGAGTTGATGTTACATCCGGCTGAATTAAAATTAATGGTATGTAACATTAAAAAATTCAATAATAGAGAAGCAAATTTGAGATTAAAAGTGCTTTAACCAAAGCTTTGCTGTAGTTATAAATGTCGCTTTTACTGTTTGTGAGCCCTATCACTTATATAAATCCAAGTGGATTCAGTAAATTGATTAGCTATTATTAAACAATTGCAAGCAATGGGACGTTATTATTAAAATATTTAACTGCCCTATTTATATTATATTGAGCTGTTCACATCATTTTGATAGTCAAAGTGGCACTAAATTGAACTGAAAATGCAGCGTATATCATGTTTGAGAAGCAAAGCAAGCCAACATTTGTGTATGTCTGCTGAAATTAAAGTGAGTTTCACCACAACACTGACAATACAGATGGAGAAAATCACTTCAGTCTAAGAAATAATGCATTGACAGTTCTTGGGCTTAATCCACTTTTCTTTTATTAAAGAGTCACTTTAAAAATCTTTTTGATATTTGGCACAAGTTAGTGGAGCACTTAGTTCAACATCCAGTATTGTAAATGGAATAACTCATATATTTGTTAACTGGTGATAACTGATAAGGAGTCATCAGATCTGAAGCATTAGATTAAATCCTTACTGGAGATGCTGATGAGGTGTCTTTTCCCACTCTATGCTCCTCAAGTTTATCACCGCCACGCTTGCTCAGTTCTACTGGCTTCCTATTTCCCAGAGAATTGAATTCAAGATCTTTATCCTCACTTTCAAATTCCTCAGTGGTCTTGTCCCAGTCTTTCTCTGTAACTTTCAAAAACCCTACCAACCTGCCTGTTCCCTCCACTCAGCAAGTACTGTCCTACTTCATGTCCCCCGTCCTACCATTGGAGGTCAGACTTTCAGCCTAATTGCCTCCAGTCTCTGAAAAACCAGAGTGACTTTGCCTCACCCCTTCTCTCTCTTTCAAGGTCCATCTCAAAATCTTTCTTTCTCAGCCATGATCTAAAAGAATGGTGGAACAGGCTATCCTGTGCAATCAACACTATATAATGTAAGTCATTGTTCTTATTATAAATTCTCTGGAGGCAAATCTACAATGTAGTTTAACTTACTGGAGTGAATTGTAAGACCAAATGACAACCTAATGGACTGAGTAGTTCCTGGTCTATGCTCAGTTATCACTTGTCTAGATTAAGTGGATGGGGTGATAGCAACAGATGCCCTAAGCATTTCTGGATAAAGGAGTAGAAAAGTCAAATGTGGTTTCTATGCAAATTGAAACCTCTTTTCTTCATGTCTATGCTCAGGCCAAGGTGAGGATTCACTTTCACAAAGTAAAGAAAAAATGAAATACTATAATTTGATTATTGTCTATTGGACTGTTTTATGAATATGCTTGTTTTTGATGAACTAAGTTTAATGCATAATAAAGGATAAAAGCAATACTAACCCTTGCATTTCATATTATGCGTTTCACTTCACAAGGTTGTCTCAAAGCACTTCAAGAATTTACTGTAAATGCAGTGACTATATATTTTGTAGGAAAATATTGTAATAATTCAATATACTGTAATAGGATAAAAAAAAACAACTCTGGAAAAATGCTTCTTGCTTTCTAATTTGATCTCGTCACAGAATTCTGGAACAGCAATTGGGAAAGAATGGGTTGTTCATAGTACAAACATAAAAACATAAGAATTAAAACAAGATCATACCTCGACTAAAGTCTTCTACTATAGGAGAATCACACATCCAGTTTGCAGCAAGTTTAGAAACTGTACACAGAATGGGAAAAACAAATGTTCACTGAATATAACATTACATAAACAGCACTGTGCCCCGCTGGTCTCTCATTTCATGTACTGCATATACATAAAGGTAAACCAATGATCCTTTATCACTCACTGCTAAATTGTTACAATTTAAAGTGTGTCAGTAATTCTGTCTTACTGCTTATCGTGTATGATGTGGAAAGACGGTCTTTATGCAATGTGCTTTGAAAGATTTATAGTTCAGACATATAATAAACAAGTTGTTTTTTGGTACTGAAATATTTGCTACATTAATATAGACATGGAGGCCTGAGCCAACGAGGCTGCATTTTCATATTTTTTTGGTCCCAATGAAGATAGGCCATCTGTGATGGATAGCTGCAGAAGCACTGAAGAGAAGCTGTGATGGGCAAGAGAACCAAGTACCGGTAACTCAGAAGAAACCATCAATAAATCATATAAAGATTATTCTTATTTCAAGTAATCCTTAAATTTGCTATGCCACCTTTTGTGGCACCAAACCACTTCACATGATATAGTGTGAAGTGCACTGACTGTGTTTAGTGGACATACATGGAAGCAAATTAGTTTTATGGTTCAAATAGAGCAGCAATTTCCATCAAGCAGCAATTCATCAATGACCAATTTTATATATAGTATCAAAGGATCTTTAATGTGCACTAGAACAGGTAGATAGAAACTTGGTTTAATGTCTCACGATATCAATTCTAGGCCCAATGTGGGGCTTGAACCCACCACCTTCTGACTCAGAGTGGAGAGTTCTACACTTTGTTTTGTCTCTTCTTCGCAGTCAGAGATAGTATATGTCATAAGAAGTCCCCAAACAGAGGAAAGGAAGAAAATACCTCAAAAGAGTTACTCACTTTTAAAGAAAATAGTTTTTTTTTATGTTCATCCTTTTGGAATATGACTGCATAGGGAAGCAAGTTTTGATTAGAATTATTCCTGTTTGCTCAATGTGTACTGCTGCGTGAGTCCAGATTAGAATAATTGACTAGCTGTGAATCAGTGCACACTGATGTTGCTGGGTAAGTATTCCTAGAATAGCTACTGTGAGAGTAGCTGTTGTTTAAAAAAAAGCTGTTGCTAAGGTAACTGTTGCTAGGGTACTATTGCTAGGGTAACCTTTAAGATGGTAGGATCAGCATTTAGGATATTTATTGCTGGAGTAGATGATGATAATAATAATAATAATAACAACATGTCAGGAAGTGTGAGGACATGTCACTTCATGTCAAGAACACATCCCTAATACTTCACAAGATTGAACATGGTTATGTAATTGTGGGCGAAAATGTTAGCTGATGCTAGGCTGACTGTTACTAGGATAGCCCTCTCTAGGCCAGCCGTTGCTAGGGTACGGTTGGTAGGGTAGCTGTTGTTAGGAGAAAAAACTCTATGCAGAAACAATTATTATGAGACAAGGTTTACGTTTTCATACTTTATTTGTCATTTAGATGTCTGACAACAACAACAATGACCATTTGAAAAGCAGAAACCGATCACCATGTTACCTTACAGCAAGCTCTTTCTTTCAATCCTCAACATTTATACCCTATTGTTACTGACTCGGCGCTGATGAGCAGAAATATTTACCTCATGTTACAAATGAAAAGCTAAATGTTAAAGCATTTGTGTGTACATGAGTTTGATTTGCTTTAGAACAGCACAAAAAAACAAATGGCAAAAAATAAGTACAGTATCCGGATGAATATTGTCAACATTGCAATTTTCTTGCTCATTTTGTTTAATCTTTATAAATAAATAGTTGCGCAGACATAGTATCACAATAATAAGTTAAATATTGTAATACGGTATATACTTAATATAATATATAATAAAGACTTAACAGAAGAGACCATTATCTACAGTGATCAGCATACATTAGACTCTTGAGAGCATACAGAAGCTACTGAATCTTAAAGGATGCAATTCTGAAGACATATTTGCAAATATATCGCTTATAGGAACTTTTTAAAGGTAACCCTTTACAAACCTACTATAGTTGTCCATAGCTGACAGTTAAATGGGAGACAGACCTGTAACATGAAACATTCTTGGACTAGGAAAACAATTTCACACAGCTGTGATGGGGTCTGAAATCCCAGGACTACAGTTGCTTTATCACGCAAAGCCTCTTCTAGCTAAAAACGCCAGTGTGAGTGGGAAAATATCGAATCATTGCTATTAATGCATACAAATGTATTTTTCTCTTGTACCTGGTTAGTAGATGAAACATAGAGAGCAATCAGATAGATTTACAGTGCATTATTTTAGCTTTAACATACATCACTTTGCAGTGCATTATTTCAGCTTTGACATACTGTAAGCTGTGCCTGTTTAAAAAAAAACATGCAGCTGGCAAGTGTATAGTGCTAACAGTTTTATTACTACTGGAATTACCAAATTGAAATAAGGCCAGGCAGTTTTGTTTTCTTGTTTAATGACTGTATTTGCCTTGTGTTCTCATATTCAAAGAATCTGAAATGATATTCCGATACTAAAAACTGTAAAATACAGAGATCTGCAGCATGTGGTCATCTGCCAGTCTGACCAGAATTGTCAGCTCAAAACAGATGGTCATAAGACCACACAAAGATTTGGCCTGGCTCCCATCAGAAATCATTGCGTTCACGACTGGAGGAAAAAAATCAACCCGTAAAAAGCAATAATACAAGTTGCACTTGAGAACCCTTGCCTTTCACATTCAAGAAAAGTGCAAGGTGATTGCTAATTTAGTTGCTCAAATTCACTGTGTGTTGTGAAGTAGAGAATACTGGGTTGCATCTCAGGCTCATAAAACAGGTCATTATATTTAAATGTGATCTTTTCGAGCAATCATTATTAGATGAAAAGAAACACGTGGCACAATTTCTGGTGCCAAAATATCCCGTAGTTTACCGATCCAGGAGTTTAAACAAATGTTCATTTTGCGTCATAATCCAGTTCCATTTTCTTTTCTATTAGTTGCTTGTTTATTTATCACTGCAAGGCAGCACTTCATGAATGATGAAGAGAATTTGGTTGCGTACAAAATAATAATAATAGTCATTGCACATAATAGACATAATACTTTATCAAGTCTTTGAGACATCTCAATGCGCTTCACAGAATATACCATGAAGTAAATTGACTGTATATTTTGTGGGTGTAAATGGAAGCAATAAAAAATTGCATAATTAGCATAATTCTATCCTGGAGGGTTTAATAATGAAGTGATTACTATTTGTTCAAAATTGCTCTGTATTTAAGTTATTCTGAAGCGGATTTTTAAAAGTCGCTTCAAGGTGCAAACCCATTATGTAAATTACTGCTGTCATTATATATCTAGATTAATACAAGGAAGGATTATCAAAAATGTCATTTTAATTTGTGTTTTATAATAATTTGTATGCATTTATAGTAATAATAATACATGCAAGTTGATGTAGATACTATAATGACTCAAAGTTCTTCCCAAATTTCTATTGAGTGCAGTGTCTGCATTGAGAGGTGAATGTACCACAAACAGTCATGAAGTGTATGATCATTTTTATTTGAAGAAGTGTTGGCCAGGACACCAGGTTGCTTCCCTTTTTGAATAGTGTCATGGGAACTTTAATGTCCATCTGAACAGATAGACAAGACCTTTATTTAACATAGGATAGGAACTCCCAACATTGCTCTCTTAGAAGTGCATTGAAGTATCAGCTAGACTGTGAGTTCAAAGTCCATTTACAGGGTTAAAACCCAAACCTTCTAACTCAGGTGAGAAAGTGCTGTAATTTGAGCTAGGTCTGCCTGGACAGTGACCTGAACCTCACCTGCAAAATATGAACTTTCTGCTCTCCATTTCCACGTCTGTTTGAATCTGTTTCCTTTCTGCAGGGTATGAGTTCTAAAGTAACTAGTCCCCTACCAGTACCTTGTACAATTAGTATAATAATAATCCTTGCATTTCATATAGTGCTTTTCACATCTTCTAGACATCTCAAATTGCTTCACAGAATATACTGTAAAGTGAATTGACTGTACTTGTGGGTGAAACGCGGCAGCCAATTGCGCACAGCAGTGTCCCACAAACAGCCGTGAATTGAAAATGACCAATTTTTTATCATAGGTTTTGTTTTGGGATGGATTATTATTAGGCATGTGGAGTAATAAAACTTGCCCAAGGGTTTGCCCTGACCTGCCTGGATTACAATGAAGATGGTGAGAGTGTATGTCTGACTTAAAAGTCCATTAGTTGGCATTGACATCTACAGAAAAAATGATAAAATGCTGCTCAATGACCTGGCAGCGCATGTCACAGAAACAATTTTTTGTCAGTCAATTTACAAAGCGATAGTGTTATCTCAAGGAAATAGCTCTGGTGTCTGATGATGGGACAACACAGCTGAGAACAGATGGTACTCTAAATAGCAAGCTTCAGAGTCCTATCACAAGATCAGCCCATATTAATGTTAATTACTTACCTAACCTGTAGAATGAGAAGAATGTACTGATGCAGAACTCTGGGCTACCATCTATATCCCACAGATAGCAATGATCATAATTCATTCATGACTTTTTGTTGGTGAATTTGGAATTTCTATTCCAGGGTTCCTCACCATGTGTCCTCTATTTATCATACACTCTGTGGCCTGTCTGTGCTCAATAGTCACAGTGGGTTGGATTCAAATTGATGCCCCAGACACTACAGAATGAAGTGATCTTGTGGGGGCCATCTCCCCAATGTCAGATGAATGAAGGAAAACAAATCACTTTTCCCCCATTGAATGTGGTCCACTAATAACAAACAAATCAGTCAAAACTCATTCATTTACTCTGACAGAAAAGAGCAGAGAAAACACACAGCTGAATAAGATGCACTTTGTTTGATAATAATACTTTTCACATCTTATCAATGTCTCAAAGCGCTTCACAGAATATACTGTAAAGTGAATTGACTATATATTTGTGGGCAAAACGCAACATCCAATTGCTCACAGCAGTATCCCATGAAATGACCAATTTTTATTGTGTTTTTTTCGGACATATTATTATTAGGCGTGTGAAGTAAGGAAACTTGCCCAAGGTTTCACCCTGATCTGCCTGGATTCGAACACGGGTCTCACGCTTATAAGGCGAGTGCTCTAACCACTGAGCTACAGGAGCTCATTACATGGTTTGGTTCAGTACGTCCACCACAATATAGGCAGATTACAATCCAAATTAACATCTTTGATAGCACAGTGGTGAAAAAATAATGCTTTATTCAACAATGCACTATTAAGACATTCAAATAGGCCTCTGTAGGCCAGTGAAATAGATACTTGTTGAAACCTTAGACCCACCAGGCAGAAAGAAGCCAATATGTAGTTTAAAGAGGCACAGTCTTTACTGCTGATGAGGGAGAACAGCCGTGTTTCATTTTTGTCACAATGACATCAGGTGCAAGTGACGCGCAACACTTTGCTGAGGCCGCCATGTGTGGACCGGTGGATTGACTGAGCTCTACCGAGCAATCTGTCATCAAGGTTTGCACTCTGCTGAATGGCCAACTGGTTCTGAGGAAGTCCATGAGATTTCCTCACCTCGATGCTCTGGTATTCTACAAAAATAGAATTGTTTAAATTAAAGGATTGAGCTTTGATGCCCGTCTGTGACGGCCAACCAAACCATCTCCTGGTTAAAATTGTGCCAGTTTCATTTCTCAACTAGCTCACAAGTTTATTGTATTGTATTGGTTAGCTTGCTTGCCTCCCAAGCAAGAGGACACAGGTTCGATTCCCGGGTGGGTTGAAATCTTATTCCATACGCCTCTGTTTACCTAGTGGTTAGTAGGAACCCGGTTGTTAGTTGATTAGCAGATCGATTTGCTGAGGTAATAATTCCTCCAAAAAGCAAACCAAATTTGGCCACTTAGTCCACTTACTCCATGGAACACTGCTGTGCACAATTGGCTGCCATGTTTGGCTCACAAAATACACAGTCAATCCACTTTACAATATATTCTGTGAAATGCTTTGGATCTTCTTAACAATGTAATAAAGCACTACATGAAATGCAAGGATTATTATTATTATGCACCAATGAATAAATTACACAGTCATTACACTTTACAGTGTATATTGTGAAGCACTTTGAGATGCCTCCTGACGTGAAAGGTGCTATATCAAATGTTGAGGATTGTTATTGTTACATTATACGCATAGAAACATTTGTGTGCCATCTCCCCGAGTGTTTCTGCAAAAACAAAATAAAACCAACAGTCGGCATCTACTTCAGTTCTTGTCGCAAGATGAGTTGACACAACAGTACTGTTCTCCCTGACCATGGAGGGCTATTGAGCTCCCTCAGTCACAGTATGTGTAAAGCAAGCCCTTTAAATCTGACACCAACATGTAATCTGAAACAGACTATAGACAGATAGAAATTTCACGCCACCACTTGTGTAATTACTAAGATTTAAACAGGTCTATTTTTGCAGTTGTTAAATCATCACATATTCAGAATAAGATTTAATCTCCTACTGCATTTAGTTTTTTTTCACATCCATCTTCTAGTTTTATTTTAAGGTCGCGACTGTGCTTAGTCATGTTGCCAAATCACAGATTGCATTCTTCAGATACTAGGAATGCTTGTGCAGCATTAGAGCAATGCAGCTTAGTGCTGTGTAGCTTTGGTGCATGGCACATCTCATTTCACGCGACATATTGCTGTATCATAGAAAACGTGTTGGGCTCTAAAATGAACCCTTTCACCCCTATAATATTTTGAAGAGTTGGTGCAATACAATTCCAACTTAAATTCCTGGGAAGTGAGAATCATTATATGGAAATAAAAATAAAAATCCTTGCATTTGATATAGCGCTTTTCATGTTTTCTAGACGTCTCAAAGCACTTCACAGAATATACTGTAAAGTGAATTGACTGTATATTTTGTGGCTGAAATGCTATGCTGATTTGAAATACAGGCAGATTTCAACATACAATTTGAAGCAAAATTCATATCAGACTTTAAAAAAGCTTGTAACAAATCTTTGAAATGGAACATTGAAAATCACACTCTTGATTTTGCCCTGCCTATCCCGCTCTTATTCAGCCACCACCCCAGCTTGGTTGCCCAGTCAGCATTGTCAAGTGCTCCGAGATATCCTTTTGTCTTGAAAAGAACGATGTAAATGTAAATTGTATTGAGCTGCATGATAATGGAATGGTGGAAAAGCAGAGGAATGAGACAAACAAATAATTCAAGAGACAGCAAAAGTACAAAGGGCTGAATGGTCTTCGTCCTCAGGGCTAATTTGTTTTTGTGATTTTATGATTCTACAGGTACCAAAACAGCAAAGCTTGTTTGTTTTGGTGACATCCGTTGTTTTTTTTTCTGTAGACAGATTATCTTTTGTTACTAAATATGATCACCAAAATTTCCATGGCTGATTGGCTGGCAATTTTGCTCAATGTTTTTTTCAAAATGATCTTAAGGGTTTCCAACAATGTAAAGTTAGAAACACAAGGCCAAGGGTAGAGTAGTATTTATTTACACATTGATCATTGTAGATTCATAGAATCGTACGGCACAAAAGGAGGCCATCAAGTCTGTGCCAGCTCTTTGAAAAGAGTCATTCAATCCCACTCCCCAGCTCTCTCCCCATAACCGCGCAAACCCATCCTCCCCAAAGGATGTTTCCAAATCTTACATAAATCACTGATGGAATAACATCTTGTGGGTTCCATTTGGTTGCATTTGACAATTTTCAGTCATGTTTCTACAAATTAAATCTCCCATAAATTTTCCAAAGGATTCACAAAAATATATGTGTGTATGGAATAGGAGGGAAGAAGGGAGTTGTTGAGTTGCCAACAGGTTTGTGTGCTAAATCGCATAGTAGAGGGAACAGCATCTCTGAATGAAGTCACTGACGAACAAGACAGACACGTAGGGTGTAGTTAGACAGCCAATATGTCGTAGATTTAGTGAAAAATTGAACATTGGGCCCTGTATTTTTATAGGAGCTTTTAAAATTGAGGCCTGAAAGAATTATTTTGTGAGATCCACTCACTGTGCAAACTTCGCTCATGTGGGATATCCACACTATAGTTTTGCCCACAAATATACAGTAAATTTTCCTATTCTTCTTCGTCCTGCCCCAACCCCTCCCCACCCTGCTCTTGTCCCTACCTGACTGTACAGTGCCTTGGGACGTCTTCTCGATGTGAAAGGCACTATATCAATGTAAGTTTTGATTGGTTGGTCGGTTGGTTGATTTGATTGATTTGATTGATTTGATTGATTGATATCCTCTATTTTGTTTCACAGAGTCATGGAAAGTTTACAGAAGGAGGCCATTTGACTGATTGTGTTAGTGTTATGCTTGATTTGTAAAGACATGACAATTTGTCCATGCCAGGGCAAAATACAATTATCATATCCGGACGGTAACCAGAGATGGGTACTACTGACCAGTGGGAACTCCACTCTGACACAATGTACTGCTGGTGACTCAGGTGCAGAGCATATGGGTCTGAAGTAAATTGAGTCAATATTTGTCATTTAAGGGCTCTGGCACACTATATTGCATGAGGAACGCTATTAAAATGCAAATTGTAATTTGTAGAATCCTGCGTGGATGCAGAACACAGTTTCAAATATTGGATTGCAAAATGCAAAGATTGCAGTTTTTGACCACTCTCTTCCCCACCCCATCCACCACTTTATATGAGAAGTAACTATGATGATTTTATATGCATGAATTTTAATTTTGAATTAATCATTCAATCATACCAATAAGATAAACTGCTTTGCTTACACACAAAAGGTGCTTATAATTGCACAAGGAAAACCAATTGCAGAGCTTACTGAACAGAGCATGGTTAACTTGCTTCAACAAATGTGCTCCATGGAGCACATGAACAAAACAAGCATAAACATATTATTTTAAAGCATAAAAATTAGTCAGCTATGAGGAAAGCTCATTTTGCTTACCGAAGCTCATCCTAAAGCACGACTTGCATGGAAAATTTGGGATTAGTTTTAAATGCTTTGGTGTTTTTTTCTTGTTATTACAGTTTTACCATTATCTATCTTCATAAATAACATCATTTTGACTCAGTGGAAGCAATCCCTAGGGTCAATATTGGTCATGGGGAAAAGTTCACTTGATCATGAATAAAACATGGATAGGAACAGGTGACACAGCCCACCCTCACACTATATACCGAAATTAGGCTACAAAATATATAGTTATGGCACTTTACACTGAATCTTTTGAATGGCTTTGAGATGTTCTCCTGACTTGAAAGGTGCTACGTCAATTGCATAGATCAATTATTTACTGTTTAATAGCTCTCCTGAAAGAGAAGTATTTTGCTTTATATAGCTAATAGTAGTAGATTCACTTACATTGTCAATTTATATAGCTAACAATGAAATCCTCCTTCAAAACCTTACTACATTCTTATGTTCTTTCCATGGTATATCTTCATTAGTGACATCGAGCCTCCACTGTAACATCACAGGATTGTAAGATTGGTTTGGATGAAGAAGTCCTTTCAGCCAATCTGATTTAATTCCCTCCAGAAAACCCACCCCACCACCAACACCCCTCCCCACCCCACCCATACACCATCAAGCAGCATCTTAAATGAATCCAGTGTCCTTCATGCACCACCTGATTAGTTTCAAGATCAGTGTCTTGCCGAGTTGTGGTGAATGTTGCATTGCTCAAATGAGGCCATCTTTTTAAAATACTGCCATGCCGGGAAGGAACGTAAAGCACTGTGTCTAGTTTTGATTGAGAATATGGATGAAAATTGTGATGTGTGATAATTAACACCCATGCTGCTTATTAGCACATTGTTGAGAAAAGCGATAGAATTCTGTATTTTTTATTAAACCGTGACCGATAGTTCAATTTAGAAATCCAAGAACCAATAGTTAATGCATTGAGTAATGAGCTGTGCAATATGAAAATTACATATGAAAATTATACACTTCCCCTCGTGAATGGCAATTTAACACATCACTGTTTTCACCATAAACAAACTTTGACAACAGATGAAATAATTTTCAGTTCCCATTCCCAGTTGTTAAAGAGTTAAAAACTGGCATCCTAAAGCTTCTGGATGTTGAGAAAGCTATAAAAAATAACAGCTTTTGAAATATATCGTAGAGTTGATGCAGTGTCTACTCTTTATAGATGCTGTATGGTCAAAAACTAGTTGTAATTAATCGATTTATTTCTGATTCTGTGGAAACTTTCAAAATGCACTTTCCAATGGTTTTATGAAATGGGCGTAAAATATTAGTCAAATATACATCATTATTATGTGTGGTGAAATAACACTTTCATTAAACTAACTGTAAATGTTAAACTTTAAATGTTGCAATAGATCTCTGGTACAGTATCAGGTGATCACATAAATCTGAGAGCAGTCAGCCTTTCTGTTTCATTCATTTCATACTCCAGCTTCTTATTGCCTGAATTCTGAATAATGCATACATGTTTAGGGGCAAAGTTGATTCTGACAGTAATAATGTATTGTTAATCTTCTTGTTTCTGCTCCATTAAGGATCCTGATAAGGCAAGGCGAGAACTGTTTAAGGTATTGAGATGAAAGCCTGGCAAATTGAGGCCCTCTTCTCCCCTTGTGGGATCTGAGTCATAAACGACGGAAACTTAATTCTGCATTTCGAGGCTTCTCAGGCTGGCTTTGAAATTGATTGTTTAAGGGTGGCGAAGAATGAAATTGGAATACAGATAGAAATCACAGAGAAGTCATAGAGGAGGGCAGTCATCTGGTCTGCATCCGTTGTTCCCACCATGAAAAATGAAAGAGTGACCCCCACACTTCATGGTCCTGGTGAAATTAATATCAGAATTTTCTCACACTTATTCTCATCTGACAGGTTTCAGTCCTTAAGATCAATAAACAAGAAATAGAAAACTGGAGAACAGATGATCTGAGTCAGATTAGCCCACAGTGAGAGATGCAAGGCTTGACAGGGTGAATGGATAGGGGAGGGGAGGGAGTTTTCAAAAGCTCATGGTAATTTACCTCATTCAGATGGCAGTCTATCATCAGGTTACAAAAGCTGTAGGGAAAGAGAACTGCTCTCAGCTATAACTATCCCTGCACATGTCCTGCCATTATTTGATAATAACAGCCCTCCCACCACCCAACAAAACCAGAAAGTTGAAAAGGATGGTTTTGTAGTGTTTTTTTCTTTGATTTTTTCACAACCAGTATTTGCTTTTAAGAGATCAGGGAGGGTGAAATGATATCTATCAATGATAGTTAAGATCTAACCTATTAAATTTGGATATTAATCAGGACAGCTTTACTCAGAGTTTCCCATCACATTTAGTTGTTGCATAAAACGGTCTTCAACTCATGCACATACACATAAACAGTGGGTGATATTTTATCCATGATAAATGCTATAACAATTTATCTAAGATATGTATAAAGAATGGTACAATGCAGAAAACATTTCATAATTTTAATTTCTAATTGTATTTCTGAGCTGAGAAAAATATATTCTCCACTGATGAGCACCCTTCTTTTCCACCAAAACTCATCCAGCATGCTTGAAACAAAACCTGCATTTTACAGTGGCTTTGCACAGAATAAACTCGTTTGAATGAAAGACCAAAAAATAAATAACAATGATCCTTGTTTTTTAATATACTGTAGTACTTTTCACGTCTTCTAGACTTCTCAAAGCGCTTCACAGAATATACTGTAAAGTAAATTGATTTGTGGGCGAAACACAGCAGCCAATTGTGCATAGCAGTGTTCCTCAAGCCGTCATGGATCGAAGTGACTATTTTGTTTTTTTCTTGAGGGATTATTATCAGGCATGTGGAGTAAGGATACTTGCCCAAGGCTTTGCCCTGCCCAGAATCAAACCCAAGTCTCTCACTTGCGAGGTGAGCACTCTAACCACTAAGCTCAGCTTGGACTACCCTACCAGCTGCAGATATACTCTTTCTAAGCAATTGTGCTTTGCACAAAAAAAAGACATTATTCTTAATGTCAGATGCCTTGCATAATTAAACAGTAGAGATTCCAGAGATTTGATGCTATCAGGCCTGTGTTGGAAAGATGTGAAACAAAAGGAGACCACAATCTATTTTAATTCTATGGTCAGCATTTATCGAGTAATGGTTGTGGATTTACTTGTTTATTTCAGCATTTGTGTATTTGATATGAGGAGTATATTCATCCATGCATTCGTCACATCAAGGGTTGTTGGCTACAGAAACTCCCTCCTCGTTGGCCTTCCCAAGGCAAGTCTCAATACACTGACAAATACCAAAGATGCCTATATGACTCAAGAATTGAAAACCATCAACACTTTAAATTAACAAACATTATTAATAATCCCTGCATTTGATATTGTCAAGATGTCTCCAAATATTTTACAGGATATAAAGTAGATTGATTGTGTATTTTGTGAGAGAAATGTGGCAGCCAGTTGTGAACAATAATGTCCCATAAACAGCCTTGGAATGAGTGACCAATTTTACAATGGGATTGTAACTGCATTCTAACAATGTTCACACTATAAAGAAGAACAACAACAAAAGTGCATTTGTATCATGACTTTTATGTTGGAAGGACGTCCCAAGGTGCTGGACAGTCAATGTTTCCTGTCCCTTTCATCCGGCATCATTCCCACCCCACTCAAAACAGCCACCATCACCCCCATTCTCAAGAAATCTTCCCTTGATGCATCGCACTTGTCAAGCTACCGACCCATCTCCAATCTCTCCTTCCTATCCAAGGTGCTTGAAAGAGTCGTTGCCTCCCAGCTTCGCTCCTTTCTCTCATCGCATTCCCTCCACGAGCTGCTGTTGTTGTAAAAGGCAGTTTGTGAGGTGTTTAGGATGGAGGATAGGGATTTGTGCAGAAAAGAGAGTGAAGAGTGAAGTTCGGTTAATGAGGTGCAGAGGGCCAGGAGTTCAGATGACTCTACGGCAGTAGAGAGGGTGAGGATGGAGATTTTTTTTCCAGTGGCCTTAGGTGATGGTGGACGATTGAGTAAGGGAAGGGGTACGGAGGTTTTAAAGGTGATGAAGTGGTGGTCCGAGATGGCTTTATCATGATATCTGAAACTGTGAGTCCCCAGGGTGATCATCAGGTCAAAGGAATGGCCATTGACGTGGGTGGCAGAGAATGTGGAGAGAGAGATTAATGGAGGAAGGGAGAAGAAGTCATCAGCATTAGAGAAGGAAGGAGGAATTGTGGAGGAATCTGAGAGATGAGGCAGAAAGGGGAGGGCTGAAGGGGAGGATGGGGATATGGATGAGGGAGGAGAGGTTGACTTCCAGAGTTGGGGACCGATAGAGCTTGTGGCAAGAATGGGGGATGGGGCATTCAGAGTGGGTGCTATCGGACAGCTGGTGGCATCTGCCATGGTGGCGTGATGGAAAATATGAAGAGAGGAGCAGAGGACAGTCAAGTAGGCATAGCAGTTGGGGCGGTCGGAGAGAGAGGAAGATTGATCAGGAATAGTGGAGAGTTGGGGACAGGAACGGGAGCATTTTGGGGAAGCAGCTCAGGTCGATTGTAGCAGCCCAAAGTGTGCACGCTGTGACTAGGAGTAGACAGAGGGAGTCAGCCAGACATAAGCGTGTTATAACGGGGCTGTGCTGTGTGCTGTAATTTTTAATCTTTCTATAATTAAATCCCAAAGCATTTAATTGAGCCCCAAAACGCCACAAGCAATGTTTTAATTGTTACCATTGATGACTATGGCATCACCAAAAACCTGCTTTTAACAATTAGAGCAGAGTGGATGAGGCCTTTGGTTTTGTTTTAATGACCCAAATTATCTTTTCTGCACATGTGCAGTACATATTGTATATCGCAGTCGTATTTGGCACGTCTTTTTTGTCCATAGTGTATTCGCGGGTAAATTGCACTCGCACCTGATATAGTGTTTCCAAGCACTTGAACTGGCCAATAGCATATCGCTATGTCATTGTTTAAAAGCCAGCTGATTTTGCGACTCCACGCCACAACATATAAATCAAAGTTGTTATTGTTGTTGTCAGTATTACTGTAATTTCCAAACATTTCTGAGCAACTTCGAGAGATTCTCAGCATCTACCGCGTTTCTACCATGTCGGGAAAGGAGAGCAGTAAGTGAAATCAGCAGCGGTAATACCGCTAGCGGCAAGAGACCCCGCAAAGTCATCACTTTAAATACTAAATTGGATCGAATGTGGCGAAAAAGGTTCGGACGTCGGAAGGGTATTAGGGATAGCTGGATTGAACGGTGGCTACTGTAAAACAGAATAAGGACAATATACTGGCAAGTTCAAGGTGTCTTACAGCTACAGGTGCGAGCAGATTACAATACTGTACAGTTACCCTAAGTACCCACTTCTTGCCTATGTGTATTATTTGTTATGTTTTGTGTGTTATTTTGTGTGTTTTGTGTGTTATTTAGTGGGTTTAAGGTCCGAAACCTTTGGGAAAATAATGCATCCCAGGTCATATAATAGGACCGCATGGGAAATCACGTTTCGATTTAGGATATTTCGATCTGAGTACCGTTTTTCAGGAACGCAACCCCATCCTAAATCGAGGTTTACTTGTACTGGATTGGACTATGTTGTTTAAGAGTTGAATTAAAGTTAAAATAAATATATACATACTCCATACTGCCGTGGTGTCTGCCTGACTCAGTTGGTAGCACTTTTGCTGCTGAGTTTAGAGATTGTGGGTTCCAACCCCACATCAGGACTTTGAAGTCACAGTTTAGGTTGACAATCCAACGCAGTGTTGGGGGAGTGCAGAATTGATGACGGTGTTGTCCCTTTGATGACACTTTAGAACTGACATCTCGTTTGCCTATTCAGGTGGATATAAAATATTTCCATGGCACTATTGGAAATTAGTGGATGAAACTCACCCAGATAAAATTGATCATTCACTTCATGGCTGTTTGTGGGACATTACTCTGAGCAAACAGGCTGTTGCATGTACTTGCAAAGTACTATTTATAGTCATTACAGTTCACATAAATCACCAATAAAGTGCATTCTGAGGTTGCAACATTACAGTCACTACTATATATCAAACACAATGAGTATTATTACAATGAAAAGAGTTAAGTAGAAAGAAAAACTATTTCAAAAAGGACCTTCCACAAACATACGGAAATAATACAGAAGATTAGCAGGTTAAATTAATTGTATTAATTATATTAGTAACGTATTGAGCAAAACTGCTCTTCTGTTATCAATTCTCACTTCTTAGCTGAGCTGACAGCAGTAATGTACTGAAATATCAACTTGTGCCAAAAAGTGGCTAATGATCTCTCTAAAGTAACTAACGACTGCTACTTGGATGAGAGAAGTCTACTTGAAATGTGATTTCACTGTGGAGATGAACAATGAATTTGTGCTAACAGTTAGACACTGGCATAGTGCTCTTTATATTAAATTACAGTCATCTTTCAATCTGACATTTTGCTTCAGCCAGACAGAGTAAAATATGTGGAGAATTAATTGCCATCAAATGTTACTATAAAACAGGTGAACTTATGAACTGCAGTGACATTTTTGATTCAATTTGTGTTTTCAAAAAAAACAACATAAAATTGCTTTCAACATACAGCATGGAAATAGGCAATAGGCGAATCATTCAAATAGTCCCTGCTGGTGTTTACACTCCACACAAGTCTCCACTTCTCCTATTTCCCTCTTCTTTACTGATCTGTTCTCTTTTCCCTCATGCGTGCATCAAGTTTTCTCTTAAATACATTTATGCTTTTTGCTTCAACCACACCTCAATGAGAACATAGGAGTAGAGGAACAGGGGTAGGCCATTTAACCCCTCGAGTCTGTTCCCTATTCTTGAACTATCTGTACCTCAACTTCAATTACTCCCACTCTGGATTGTGTATCTGTGTAGCATACTGTGTCTCCTCCAGTTTCTGTATGCAAGTTTTATGGACGTAAATGCAAGTTGTTGTTGTTAATCAGTGTATGCTTATCCTATGAAAAAATAATGATTGTCCGTTGAACAGCAACAAGACTGAGAGGAAATTTATTTTATGAGCATGGTTTGATGAATGTGATTATGACTTCAGGTCTACTCTCTCAGCAAGCAAAGCAAATTGGACCATATTAGGAGCACTGCTCTATGTCAGCAAGGAAAATAACATGCTTATTTGAGTGGGGGTGCATTGTATCATTGTACATAATCCAGAGATGCATCACAATGTCTATGTTTATCACTATGGACTGTTCTGTATCCCTCTTGAGAATTACAGTCTTTTTTATGCAGAGTGGTTAGACAATACTGAATGCATTTTATATAACTCATGCCAATTTTCTCTTCTACTGAACACATTTGTGGAATCCTGTAGCTCAGTGGATAGAGCACTCAACTTACAAGCGAGAGACCTGGGTTCAATTCCAGGCAGGGTAAAACCTTGGGAAAGTTTCCTTACTCTACGTGACTAATTATAATCCCTCAAAAAACATTTGGTCATGTCAGTTCACAACTGTTTGTGGGATATTGCTGTAAGCAATTGGCTGCCGTGTATCGCCCACAATTATACAGTCAATTGACTTTACAGTATTTTCTGTGAAGCACTTTGAGATGTCTAGAAGATGTGAAAAGTGCTATATCAAATGCAAGGATTATTATTATTTTACTTATTTTTCTTTCTTCTGTGAGTTAGGATCCATGGTGATGGGTCGCCTGCTAATTCCTTCTCCAAGTGATTATTCATGTGTGAGCTTTAACAATTAACTACCAGCAGATTATGTAAAAGTTTGAGCATTGAGACCGATCCCAAATACCTGCCTACACATGAACCCCAAATCCCACTTACTTTTAGTCTGTGAGATCATTGCATTGAAAAATGTAAAATTTCCGTCTTAATTTGAAAGTTGGTTCTTTCAAACAACCATCTAAAACTGGCTTAAATTTTACGACAATGAAACAAGAATGAGGTTAAGACAAGGTGATGTTTTGGGTCTCTGGAATCTACTTATGCAATGGGAGCTGTTGGGTGTTCTTTAGGAAAGGAAACCCTGGTTTATTTCTCCACTGAAATACATGAAATACATGGCTGATGAAGCCAACACCTGCTATAGTGCAGCCACTGAATTCAATGCAGATTTAGCATGTAATCTCGTACCTTCTTGGTCTCAGTTTCTCTTTGAATAATACTCTTAGTGATTTCTTCAGCTTTTCATTGAAGTCCTTTATACCCTTATTTCCCAACTATCAATTGACCTCCATTGTAAACATTCCAATCAATTCTACATCCATGGCCTTTTGAAACAGTGCATTCCAGATTTTCACCATTCTCCATGTCAAGCATTATCTTCAACTCACAAGGCTAAATGGCATAGGTGTCATTTTAAGACAATGTCCCTTTACATTAAATCCTTCTATTGCTGGAAGGGATGTTGAGTCGTTTCTTGGGATATGAGGCCAGTGTCAGTGTCATGTAACAGTATTCATAGCAATACTCAACTGTATAGTTAATCTTCTCAGTTTCTCTGGTGGCTGCTGTGTTTTTAATTGCTTTAAGACTTTATATACAAAATATGGGAAATTGAAATTCAGGCACCTTTGATCACAATTAATAGTTTAGTGGACTAATTATTTTGTTGAGAGGCATTAAATTGGTTAACAGTTGTATATTTATTAAGGCCTAAGGTTTGCGCTGCCAGTGATATTTATATTGAAAAGTGAGCATCCTGACTTTATTATGATATTGTTATTATCACAGAGACATTTCAGTTTTCCAGGCATGTCCAATTGCATTTGTTATGAATCTGCAGCTCGTCTGCGCTGAAACTGCTAATGTAAATACTGCAGAACTATTGACGTCAATCTTAGTTCAGAGTGCAAACTCCCACCTCTGCTGGATTAAAATCAACCCAATGAGTCAGGGGATTGATATCAGACTGGTGTAAATATCTACTGTCATTTTCTACAATGAAGAAATATGACATGTCAGTTTGTGCTTTAGTGCTAGGCTGTCATCTGAATTTAAATCAAGACACAATGTATGAACACCCGTGGGCTACATGTTCCTCTTTATATTCATAAGAAAACATTTTAGGAGCACAAATGTCTGCATTAGCCTCAGTATATGACTATTTGTAGAATCCAGGTTTTTGCCTGATATGTAATGTTGTAGGATTTATAAGGCAATTGTAAAATTTCAATGATATGTATTTATGAGCAAAAGATAAGCACTTATCCCTGATCCAATAGTTCTTGTGGATTTTGTTTCATTATGATAATTTGAGTAAACACAGACAGCAGTCCATTTGTTCAAACTCTACTTGTTAAAAAAAAAGCCACTGTCTATGATTCCCTGGGGTTTTATCTGTATACACTGAATGTGCCTCATTTATTACAGGAACCTCATTTAAACAAAGAAGAGAAGGAGAAAGGGGACCATCTTTCATTGTTTAAAAGAATGCTGATGATGTATATTCTGTCTGTAGGGTTGTGGATCCTGTATTGACTATTCCTGTAGGGAGTGGCACTTTGTGGGCCTGTGTCTATCAAATGTAAAAGTCCCATGCAAACCAGAAAACCACACATTGTATATTTTTACTGTCCAACATTTATCTCTACAACAGTATGTATATTTAATTGAAAGTGAAGATTATTTTGCAGTGTCCTTTCTTCAAAAAGAAGCTTCTGATTTTGTCTTCTTTTATTACTGTCCCACACAGATTGTGAGACTCCTCAGGGCAGTGTAGGATATTTTTGCATAACTTTGATCCTTAAGGGTAAATGCTCTGAGCAGGGCAGCATTAGAAAATACATGCCAGAAAACTTTAGGTAATGATAATAACAATCCTTGCATTCAATAGAATGCTTTTCATGTCTTCGAGATATGAAAATAGTATGGTAATTGTGGAACTGGCGAGCAGAGCATTAGAAAAGCTAACCTGGAAGTGAAGGTGGCATGGATGTGGGTTTTGGCTGTGTTCGGAGTTAGATAGTGATGGATTAAAGTGCACCAATGTATCCAGGACTTTCTCTATTGATCTCAGCAAATAGAGGAACCATATAATAATACTAATTACATTTGATATAGCGCTTCACATCTACTAGACATCTCAAAGCGCTTCACAGAATATGCTGTAAAGTGAATTGACTATATTTGTGGGAGAAACACGGCAGCCAATTGAGCACATAATATTGATAGTGATTTAAATCCGATTTACGCAGATTCGATTTACGTATTTTTGATTCAACGAAAGCAACTTTTTTACACAAATTTTTCGATTTACGATATTTAGTTTTGTTTTAACCAAATTTTTAAATTACACTTTTTTTTTTGCACAGTGTACAGTATATTGTGCAGTAAATATGCAGTATATCTCGTATATCCAAGCTGTTGAACTGGCCAATAGCATGTCACTACATCATTATTGACAAGCCAGCTTCTTTTGAAGCGACAACATGCTTGGTCAGAATTTTTTCCAAAAATTCCCCAGTATTTCGAGTGATTTACATCCTCTACCCCATTTTTACAATGTCAGAAAAGAGACCAGCAAATGAGCAGCAGTAATACCCCTAGTGGAAAGAGATCCCGCAAAGCCATCACTTTAGATGCTAACGCTGCCAGTATTAAAGTACAGGTACCCCTAGTACCGCTTCTTGCCTATGTATGTTATTTTAATGGGTTTTGGGTCTGAACATTTTGTCAATATCTCGGACTATATAATGGGACCATATGGGAAAACCTGTCCCGATTTACATAATTCTGATTTATGTAATGGGTTTCAGGAAATTAACCCTTTCGTAAATCGAGGTTCACCTGTATTGAATACCGTACTCTGACACTGGATGGGAATGGAAAGTAACCAGTACAGGAATTCTTAGATACGATTACACACCGGCTGCTTTTTAGCTGCAGGCACTAAAATTGTTTAGATGAGAACATCAAATCAGGAAATGGAGAAGTACAGTACTGTATATAGAAATCAATGACCTTGGAATCCTGTTTGTCCAGGAATACAGCGCCTTGGGATGTCCTCTCGACGTGAAAGGCGCTATATAAATGTAAGTTTTGTTGTTGTTGTTGTTGTATTTGCTATTGTGCAGTATCATACATGAGAGAAACATAAAGACATGACAGATCAATACTCTGTTCTAAATAATGAACTTCACATTATATCTCCTTTGCTAGCAACTGATTGCAAATCCAAACAGTCAGAGTGGCATGAAGAATGCTTAAATTAATGCTAGGCAAAGTCACAAGAAGATGGAACGATTGCACTGCAAATCCATGCACAACAGGAGGAGAGAATTTACTTCAGATTTACTGGAAGACCACCTCAACATGCATTTCCAAATGAATTCTGGAAATGCACCAGTTACAATATTTGCCAAATAAATGTAGCAATACATATCAGCGGGGCTCAATTGTAACACTTGTGTCTCTGGGTCAAAAGATTGTGAGTTCAAGTACCCACATTAAAACTTGAACTCATAGCCAGGATGGCACGACAGGATTATATTGGGGCAGCCAGCACTGCTTTGTTTAAATTAATGCTCGGCAAAGTCGCAGTAAGATGAAAGGGTATATACAGTGGTATCATTGTGAAAACTTACTGTAAAGCATTCCCCCAGTGCCGTTACTACAGTAATGTATTATCTGTGGTGCCCAAAGTCTTCTCTATTGATTCAAGGATTATCAGATGAGACATTAAACCGAGGCCCTATTTGCCCATTCAGGCAGATATTCGCAAGATTCTGTGACATCAATAAGAGAAGGGCCTGGCCAACAAATCTCCTGATTAATTATGTTTGCGGAACCTGTGCATAAATTGGCTGCTGCTTTCACTTCACTTGTAGCAATTACTTATGAAGTGATTTTAGACTTGATAAGTGCTATATCACATGCAAGGAATACATTTTGCTATTAATTTTAATTGTAAGGCTCCCCTCGTGTAGATAAATTAACTCTGCTGTAATACTGAGCCATTTAGGTTTGATCTGTATTGAGTTACCTCATCTCAGCTAAATTGACAATCCAGGTACTGGACTCAACGGCCCTGAGATAGGAAGGGAAATAAAATCATTCAGCGTTCCATATCCGATGATTGCTAATCAGTGATCCCTACTGGAATGTTAACATCAGGTAAGAATGGGATTATGTTTGGCTACAATGCTCTCACAGATGTCCAGACTTGCCTCTGAAGAACAACTAATTATACAATGCATTAGAAGGCTAGTAATGCCTATGGAACCGCAATTAGTCACATACTATAAGAAAGTAGTAACTTGATGAGGTTTTTGTTCTACATCAGTCACTATTATTTTCAGTGTCTGCTGAGATATTGCTCACCCACAAAAATATGTTTCATTATCCCAATGTGTGAAAATAAGTACAGAAGGTCATTTACTCACCCCAGAACCTCTTATGTGTGTAGTTAAATGTTCTGCAATGCTGTTCTATGTGAAGAATAATAAATAAATAACAATTGTTTTTATGTCAAAAGTAAATTGATAACAGTTATAATTTGTAAACCTACAGGAACCACATATATTAATAATTGAACAAAATATCAAGCATTAAAACTCTTTTAGCTTATTATTTCATTATTTTGTTGGTGTGAATTCCTCCCCTTTCATTTCTTTACTTCACCCGCAAAGTTCCCTCTTATCTGAAGAGTTCTGAATATTAGCATTTGGGCAACAAGGCAGCAAAACAAGCTGTTGGAAGCCACTATTCTTTGTGTAGCCACAAGGGGGTGGATCACTACAGTGAGCAGTCAACTGATAACTCTCCTTATTTGCCCTCTATTTTGTTGGGAGACACTTTGGGCTATTTTAAATAGGGGAATATTATCAGCTATACTTACTTCAATAGAAATCATTAAAAAGAATTTGTGATGAAGTTTTTTGTGTGTATAATAGAGAAATGATCATTCACAGTGATTGAGACTAGCTCTATCGTGGATCCTGAAACTGGTTAATTGGCTAAAGGAGTAATTAAAATATTGTTCCATCAGGAGTTACACTGTCACTATAATACCGCACTTCACTGGCCCATTTCTCTTTCACTTTCTAACTTTTGCTTTCTCAAACAGCTTTTGTCTCTTATCTGAGTCTCTCTATGAATCTTTCTTTCCGAGTCTCTGCTCCTATAACTTTCTATGTCTTTCATTCCATTTCGCTTTCTCTCCGTGTCTGTCTATATCTGTCTCTTTTGTTGACTCTAACTGCATACTGTACAAAAGTTTAAACATGCTGTCCTTGTGTCAAATGGACAGTTGTGTAAAAGATTATTGGTCCACACCTCATGATTAAATTATATCACTAATATCCTTGCAACAGATGTGCTTCTCCGCATAAAATATAATAAAATAATAATAATCCTTGCATTTAATATGCATTTAATATAGCGCTTTTCACATCTTATCAACATCCCAAAGCACTTCACAGAATATATTGTAAAGTGAATTGACTGTATATATTCGTGGGCGAATATATTTCCACATTGGAGACTTGTATAATAATAATAATACCTCTGAGGGATGGGGAGACAATGGAGCCGGGTGAGGATGGGGGTGTTGGGATCACAGAGCCTGGTGCAGGAGAGGACACAAGCAGCAGAGTTTTTGGCGATCTGCAGCATTAGAGGGAAGAATTGGGGAGGCCGACAAGGAAGGATTTGCCGTAGTTGAGCCTTGAGGTGACAAACGTGTGTGTAAGGGTTGCAGTGGCCTGAAGCGTGACCGAGACGGACAATGTTGCGGAGGTGGTGGAAGGCGGTGCTAATCATGGCACAGATATGGCGGAGGAAAGACAGTTCAGGGTCAAAGAAGACACTCAGGTTCCTGCCTGGCTTGGTTAGGTGGAATGTGCTTCCATCGATGCTGATCCTGCCAGTGCTTGGCAGCACCAGCATCCACAAACCATTACTTTAACTGAATTATTATAATAGTCCTTGTATTTCTTATGGTACCTTTCACATCAAGAGGATGTCTCAAAGCACCTCAAAGGATATACTGTAAAGTGTAGTGACTGTGTATTTTGTAGGCAAAAGCTGGTGCAAACCATGATACCATTTAAATATATTCCATTTGGTTGAAAATTTGCCCTAATGAAAAAACTGCTGGGGCTGACTGAGGTCTTATGAGTTAGTGTGAAATATAAAGGTTTCCCTGGAGGAAACACAATTTCCTTCCAAAAACGTTTGTTCCAGTAAAAAGCTCCAGGAACATCTTGAATAATGGGCATTTAAGAGACAATATTTACTACTTCTACTACTTTTGCATCTATTTGTATAACATGAGATTTTTGACAAATTTGAAAAGTTGTTTATACTCTGTATTTTGCATGACTGAATTCTTATGAGTTCTGACGAGAGCAAATTCACGGAAAGTGAATTTTGCTTCTTGTTCCTCATCATTCTATTGCTAGAAGCAAAGTTTGCCCTTATAGGAGCTTAAACCAGTCATTACTATGTTTGAATCATACTTGATGGGCTGATCTTGTAAATTATGAATTTTGAGCTATGTACGCACCATCACATACCTTATATATCTATATATATAATTATATCTAGGTATGTTTCCGCAATTGTAACAATGAACTGTCAAAAGGAAAACAAAAACCAATACAGCTTAAAAAAAACAAAAAACAACAAAGAAAAACAACCCAGTGATCAAAGCTCACCCTTTTTTTGTAAACAACAAATACATTACTTAAAAAAAGTTTCAAAATATATGAATGAACGTGTTCAAAAACACTAGGCCACATATGTTACACAGGGGTGTAGCTGTACAATAATACAGTAATTCTTGAATTTGATGTTGCACCTTACCACATCTTTGAGACGTCTCAAAGTGCTTCACAGAATATACTGTAAAGTGAATTGAGGGTATATTTTGGGGGCAAAATGTGGCAGCCAATTGCGCACAGCAGAGTCCCACAATCAGTCGTGGATTGTTTGACTAAATTATTACTTTGCCCATAAAAGCGATCCACCAACTGACTAACAATCGGGTTCCTACGTACTGCTAGGTAAGCAAAAGCATGTGGAGGAAGGAAACATGCCTAAAGTTTTTACCCCACCTAGGAATTGAATCTAGATCCTCTTGCTTGCGAGACAAGTGCTCTAATGACCAAGCTACAGGACCCCACAACATTTGTACAATGGATACATATCATTTATATGTGTGTTTTACCAACCTAAGATGCTGATCAAAAGATTAATGGCTCGTCTGTCTCCGACATCATTCCCAGCTCTCAAACATGGTTACAGCATACATCCACATGAGGAGAGACCACACTGTACCAGATGTGACTGAGCCTTTAGCTAATGCCTGAGCTGAAAAACGTTGTGTTACTTTTTTAGTCCTTTAATTTGGACTTTTACAGGATTCTGCCCTAATTCTAATTGGATCAAGCTTGGAAAGTCCATACTACAAACCTTGAAAGTGAGTAACCTTCCAAGATGGCTTCTCAGTTTGGTATGGGCTCTATTATGATTAAAAAGTCGGAAGGGGAGAGAGGGGTTTCAAAACCATTTAATCTTTGTCCCTTAAATCAGGAATGGAATGTGTTTAGGAATACCACAATTTTGATCCCTGATAATTATAGCACTAGAAATAACAATCACACAAATGGTCAAATGGATATGATATGTAGACATAGAAACAGAACAACAATAACAACAACAATTTACATTAATAGAGTGCCTTTCACGTCGGGAGGACGTCCCAAGGCGCTGAACAGGAGGCGTGTGACCCGAGCTGGGAGGGGAGTGTTTGGCAAGGGGTGAAACACGAAGGGGAGGTAAAAGAGTTCGGGGTGGAACAAAAGGCACGATCGAAGAGGAAAGTCTGCAAACCGGCCTTGAAAGAGGAAAGGGAAGAGACGAAACGGAGGGATTGAGGGATGGCATTCCATAAGGTGGGAGCGGAGAAACTGAAGGCCCGGCCTCCGATGGTGGGGCGGTTCGGGCGGGGGGCTTGGAGCAGGCCAAGTCCTGCCAAACGGAGGGTCCGGGAGGGCGTGTAGGGGGAGAGTAGATCGGTTGAGTAGGATGGGGCAAGGCCGTGTAAGGCCTTGTAGGTGAGGACGAGGATCTTAAACTCGATCCTCTGGAGGATGGGGAGCCAGTGGAGACGGGCGAGGGTGGGGGTTATGTGGTCACGGAGGCGGGTGCGGGATAGTACACGGGCCGCAGAGTTTTGGATGGCCTGCAGCCTATGAATGGAGGAACTGGGGAGGCCGACTAGGAGAGAATTTCCATAGTCCAGCCGTGAGGTGATGTATGCATGCACAAGTGTTTCGGCCGCGCGGGGGGTAAGATAATTACGGAGCCTGGCAATGTTGCGCAGATGGAAATAGGCGGTGCCGGTCAAGGCGCGGATGTGGGGGAGGAAGGAAAGTTTTTCATCGAACATGATGCCGATGTTCCTAATTGGCTTTGTGAGGTGGAGAGTGCAGCCTTGGGTATTGAGGCTGGCAGCGCCCGATGTGCGGAGGCGCTGGCTTGAGCCAATCAGGAGGGCCTCGGTCTTATTCACGTTGAATTGCAAAAAGTTGTCCCTCGTCCACGACTCGATGTCGGACAGACATGCTGTCAGAACATTGATCGTCTGGGGGTTGAGGGTTGAGGCAGAAAGGCACAACTGGGTGTCATCCGCATATATGTGGAAATTTACCCCATGTCTGCGGATGACGTCGCCCAGAGGGAGCGTGTAAAGGGTGAAAAGGAGGGGACCGAGGACAGAGCCCTGAGGGACGCCGTGAGAAACTGTGCGGGGGTTTGAAGAAAAACCATTGGAAGAAAGAAAATGTAAACGGTGGGTCAAATAAGAATGGAACCAGTCAAGGACTGTGCCTTGAAGGTTGAGGTGGGAGGAAAGACGCTGAAGGAGGATGGTGTGATCGACTGTGTCGAACGCAGCAGACAGGTCAAGGAGGACGAGGAGGCAGAGGGAGCTCTGGTCACAGGCTGTTAGGATGTTATTTGTGACCTTAACCAGGGCAGTTTCTGTGCTGTGGATAGGGCGGAAACCTGATTGGAGGGGTTCAAGAAGTGAGTGATTTGAAAGGAAAGAGCGGAGCTGGGAGGCAACCACTCTTTCAAGGACCTTGGATAGAAACGGGAGGTTGGAGATGGGTCGATAACTTGATGGTTGCGACGCATCAAGGGAGGGTTTCTTCAGGATAGGGGTGATGGTGGCTGTTTTAAGGGAGGTAGGGACGGTTCCTGAGGAGAGGGAAAGGTTAATGGTGTCAGAAATGAGCGGGGCTAACAAATGGAGCTGGGTGCGGAGGAGGGGGGTGGGGATGGGGTCCAATGAGCACGTGGTGGGTTTCATGGAGTTAATTGTTTTTGTGACTGAAAGCGGGGTGGTGGGGTTGAAAGTGTGAAATGGGGGGTGAGTAGGGGTTGAGGTAGCTGATGAGGGCGCAGAGGTGGAGGAGTGGTAGGGGGAGGAAACTGCAGAGCGGATTTTCTCAATTTTGGACTCGAGGAAATCCAGCATCTCCTCACAACGAACGTTTGAGGAGAGGATCTGCGAGGTGATGCGGGGGGGGGGGGGGGGGGGGGGGGGGCGGAGGAGCTGGTTGGTGGTGGCGAAGAGGAGGCGGTGGTTGTCCTTCGCTTCCAGGATTAAGAGAAGTAGACTCTTCAGCCCCTCAAGCGTTTCCCACCATTTTATAAGATCGTGGGTGATCTATACCTCAAGTTCAGTTACCCCATAGTTCTTAATATCCCAATCTAACAAATATTTATCTCCATCTTGGAAATATCAATGATGCAGTAGTGGGTGTAAAGTTATTGGCACAGAGCAGATCTAGATTACTGTGGAACTCACGATGCTCTAAATGATTTGGAAGTTGTTTATGCTGACATTTGCTTCAAATTGCAGAAAAATGTTCCATTCTCCAGACCTGACACCCGTCACCTTGCAAACCACAAGCATTTATTAAAAATAATATGCTGCCTCAGAACATTTTTGATTTATCAAAGTGCTTTTTTGTAAATGAAAGAACATTGATAATTCACTGGCAATAGTTGAAACAGATTATTTATTCCATGCATGATTCATTTTAAAGTTATAATTGTATTCTGGAAGTAAACTTTTTATATCAATTCACTGAAGCAAATTACACTGTTCCTTCATTCTACACCCACTAATGATGAATTCACAATGTTAAAATTCAAAACAATATTCTGAGCACATATAAAATTCTCACAGTTCCCAGCATCATACTCAAATGCTACACTGTCCAGTCTACCTGCTGGATGCCTGACTTCTCTTTGCAACATCTGGCCATTTTTAACTGCATCAGCCAGTTTCTCCATTGTCCACTGACTCAAGATTAGTATCATATTGTGCTCCGTTGACTGACAATTTATCTCCATCTTACATTGCACCGTAACAAATGATTTGACATTTGACATCTTGTGTCTCATCTCATACTGTTGTAAGGAGAAGTTGGAGCTCCTGTGGCTTAGTGGTTAGAGCACTTGTCTTGCAAGCTGGGGAAACCAAGCTGGGGAGACCTGTGTTTGAATCCATGCAGGTCAGGGCGAAACCTTGGGCAAGTTTCCTTACTCCACATGCCTAACAATAATCCGTCCAAAGTAATAAAATTGGTCATTTCAATCCACGACTGTGTGTGGGACACTGCTGTGCGCAATTGGCTGCCGCAATTCGCCCACAAATATATACAGTCAATTCACTTTACAGTATATTCTGTGAAGCACTTTGGGACGTCGCTAAGATATGAAAAGCACTATATCAAATGCAAGGATTATTATTGTTATTATTACTGTGATCTCTGACTGACAACTCACATCCAATCATACTGATTTGTTGACTTTCCATAAAAGTTAGCGACCACAGCATTAGGTTAATAACAACAACAGCAATGCACATTTATAAACTCTCTTTATGTGAGTAGCATTTCGGATATAAGATGGGAAATTTCACCATAATCTAGATTTACCTTAATTATGTAGCAGTTTAAAGTGTGCACTATTCACTGAAATATTGATTTTAGTCTTAATTTTCAACCTGATCTTCTTTAGTTCTTTGCAGAATTTACAGAAAACCAATTTCAAAATTAGAATTGTAGTTAAGTACAAATTAAGTACAAAACAAAATGCCAAATTCTAGATGTTCTAAAATGCTAAATACTGTAAATATAATGAATCTAGGAAACTGAAATTTCTTCCTTTCATAGACCTTAGGACAGTATGGAAAACATCCTATTTACTTGAATTTATATGTTAATTTAGATTTACTTCATGCAGGTAGTGGCATGGAGTGCTTCAGCAGCATGGCTTGATGCCGAGGCGGAAAGGGAGTGGAGGTAACAAAGGCATCGTTGAAAAGGAAAGTCTTCAGATATGATGTGACATTTGACTTGTGGAGTCCTGTAGCTCAGTGGTTGGAGCACTCGCCTGATAGGTGGGAGACCTGGGTTCAATTCCAGGTCAGGGTGAAACCTTGGGCAAGTTTCCTTACTCCACACGCCTGATAATAATCCCTTAAAAAAATGGTTTGGGTCATTTCAATCAATGGCTGTTTGTGCCTATTTACAATTTACATCAATGATCTAGACGAGGACATTGAATGTAACGTGTCTAAATTCGCGGATGACACTAAACTAGGAGAGTGAGCTCTGAGGATGATACAAAAAGATTGCAACAAGATATAGATAGGCTAGGGGAGTGGGCAGGTAGGTGGCAGATGAAATTTAATGTGGGGAAGTGTGAAATTTTTCAACTAGGTAACAAAAATTAAAATATCGATTATTTTCTAGAGGGGGAGAGGTTAGATAGTGTTAGTGTGCAAAGGGATTTGGGTGTCCTTGTACACCAGTCTCAAAAAGTTAGTTTGCAGGTGCAGCAAGCAACTAAGAAGGCAAACGGCATGTTAGCATTCATCGCAAAAGGTTAGAGTACAAGAGTAGGGAAGTCTTGCTGCAACTGTATAGGGTTTTGGTGAGACCTCACCTAGAGTATTGTGTGCAGTTTTGGTCTCCTTATTTAAAAAAGCACATACTTGCCTTAGAGTGGGTGCAGCGTAGATTCATTAGGTTAATTCCTGGGATGAGGGGACTGACCTATGAGGATAGGTTGAATAGACTGGGGCTGTACTCTCTAGAGTACAGAAGAATTAGGGGGGATCTTATTAAAACATAAAATTCTTAAAGGGATGGATAAAGTAGACACTGAGGGACTGTTTCCCCTGGTAGGAGAATCTATAACCAGGAGTCACAGTCTTAAAATTAAGCAGCAGCCATTTAGAATGGAGTTGAGGAAACATTTTTTCACTCAGAGGGTAGTGAATTTATGGAATTCACTACCCCAGAAGGTTGTGGATGCTCAGTCCCTGAACATTTTCAAGGCTGAAACTGATAGATTTTTTTTAAAAATAGAGGGAATAGGGGATATGGGGATAGGGCAGGTAATTAGAATTAAGTCAGAAGACCAGCCATGATCTTATTGAATGGCGGGGCAGGCTCAAAGGGCCAAATGGCCTACTCCTGCTCCTAATTTGTATGGTCTTATGAGACACTGCGGTGCGCAATTGGCTGCCTCATTTCGTCCACATATATACAGTCAATTCACTTTACAGTATATTCTGTGAAGTGCTTTGAGACGTCTAGAAGACATGTAAAGCATGGTTCAAATGCAAGGTTTACTATTATATGACATCCAACTTGCCCTGTCCTTCACAGGACACCTATTATTCAATTCATCCTAGTCCCTCACAGATAGATCCAGGTGATTTCATGCCACTGTATTTTCTTATTATTAGCTCCTACCTATGTTTATTAACCACTACCTTATTTTGAACTATGTGCTTGTTATCTTCACTTAAAAGATGGAAACAATATCAGAAATGAGTTAAAAGGTTCAAACTGATCGGACAGACTGTTGCTCACTTAAGTCCCTTTCTTGTTTTTTGGAGGGAGGCAAAAGAAAGGCCAGTTCTCTCAAGGATTCACCACAATCCCAATCTACCAGGAGGTATTTCAAATATTTCTTCTTGAGTTGTGTTGGCCTGATGTTTGGAGAGAGGCCATGTTCTTGCCTGTTTGTGGAATCAGAAAGTTAAGTGGTGCCAAGATTGTCGATCAGGCTGTCTGCTTTGCTGTGCTCAGTTGCACTGACTGACTTTTCAATTAAAACATTTAAGTGAAGCCAAGATCATGGAATGTTAGAGAACCAGATCATTCAGACTGTTAGTGACGCGATTGCTTTATAAAGTGCTACAGAAAAAGCAAATTATTGTACAGCCACTGTATATCTCAAAGGCTTGTTGAATGTACAGTTTACAATGTCATAGGAATTACAGAAGTGGCTAAAGCATCCTTGCTTTGGGATTTGGTTTTAAAGCACTTCATAGGATTTATTGTAAAGTGATGTGGCTGTGAATTTGGGATAAATAGGTGATGTAGTTAAATACAACTTACCAGAATACATATTATTTAGGAAAGATCAGACTGATGGGGGTGAGTGGGAGATGTGGATACATGTATGTAAGGGATAGTTATGACGTGAACGTAGTTGAGCAAACACCACAGAGTCAATATTTATGAACAAAAACAAGGTTTTCACTCAATCCATGATTGTTTTCACATGTAATTGTGTACAATTGGCTGCTGCGTTTCACTCACAAACTATACAGCCAATTCACTTTGCAATATATTCTGTGAAGCTCTTTGACACATCTCAAAGCTGTACTTTAAATCAAATTGAAGGATTATTATTTATAATTTTCCATTAGGAAAGTGTAAGATCACAATAAAAGCTTCTTCTAAATGAAGAAGGTCTTTTGACCTTACTATCTTTCCATTACAGCATCAAGCTGTTCCTTAAATGAATGCAGTGTTTACTGCTCTTCCTGGTAAACTGTTCAAGCTGTTGATCAGCCTGTAGTTAAAGAAGCACTTCCTAGTGTCTCTCCTGAAATTGCCCTCTACAAATCTAAATCGGTACGGTCTTGACCTGCTACCTCAGTTTTCATCTGAAAAGATTATTCCAGGCTTACTTTCTCTGCCTTAATACACAGAAGGCGAGGAGCCTCACATTGCATGTAAGAATAAGAAAGACATTGTTCTCCAAGGAGGAGAGATTACCTGCCAAGGGGAAAATTGAAAGAGATCTAGAAGTGTAAGCTGACTCACCATATATCAAATAGTGTGAGGCAGCAATAAACAAGACAAACAAGATGCTGGGTTATAGTGCTAAATAAATCAGCAGAGCTCAGATCCCAGACGTCATACCGAAGCTCTCTACTGCTTTGGTCAGGTTGCACCTAGATTATGGCATACATTTCTGGTCAAAAAGAGGCAGTGTGGCACAAATGTGTAATTTATCCATCAGGTTTGAGCACTCAGTTCTTAACTCTCATTTATCTTTAGGTGCACATTACATGTTCAATAATAATACTAATCCTTGCATTTGATATAGCACTTTTCGCATCTTCTGGACATCTCAAAGCGCTGCACAGAATATACTGTAAAGTGAATGACTGTATATTTGTGGGAGAAACATGGCAGCCAATTGCTCACAGCAATGTCCCACAACCAGTCGTCAATTTAAGTGACCAATTTATTATTGTGTTTTTTGAGGGTTAATCACCTCATGACTGGACTATGGGAACTCTCTCCTTGTTGGCCTCCCCAGCTCCACCATTCACAGGCTGCAGATCATCCAAAACTCTGCAGCCCGTGTACTATCCCGCACCCGCCTCCGCGACCACATAACCCCCACCCTCGCCCGTCTCCATTGGCTCCCCATCCCCCAGAGGATCGAGTTCAAGATCCTCATCCTCACCTTCAAGGCCTTACACGCCTTGCCCCGCCCTATCTTTCCGACCTACTCTCCCCCTACAAGCCCACCCGGAACCTCCGTTCAGCAGGACTTGGCTTGCTCCAAGCCCCCGGCCTGAACCGCCCCACCATCAGAGGCCGGGCCTTCAGTTTTTCCGCTCCCACCCTTTGGAACTCCATCCCCCAATCCCTCCGTCTTGTTTCCTCCCTTTCCTCTTTCAAGGCCGGTTTGAAGACTTTCCTTTTCAACCATGCCTTCTGTTCCCCCCCTAATTTTTCGACCTCCCCTACGTTTTTTACCCCCTCCAGAACACTCCCCTGCCAGCTCGGGTCACACGCCTCCTGTGCAGTGCCTTGGGACATCCTCCGGACGTGAAAGGCGCTCTATAAGTGCAATTTGATGTTGTTGTTTATTATTAGACGTGTGGAGTAAGGAAACTTGCCCACGGTTTCGCCCTGAACTGCCTGGATGTTCAATAGTGTTTCATACCAAATTCTCATCCGAACCTCAAATAGGTTAGCTTTCGATAGCCATCATTTGTCTCTCAGGTGGAACCTTATACAAGTGCACACAATTTTAAATGGGCTTGAAATAGTATACCCAGATCACATGTTTATGACGGACGTGGACATTAGAAGAAGAGGACATAGATTAAAAAGTTGAGAAGGACAGGTTCAGGATAGATACCAGAAAGTTTTTCTTTACTTAGAGAATAATTATTAATTTGAACTAAATTCAATTATAAAAAGTCTTTAAATATTTCTATCCAAGTTTCATATGAATCCAACGGAAAAGCTAAAGCTGTCGCCCTGAAGCTCCAAACCAGTTACCAAGTAAAATTTTCCAAATTATAATTGGAGTTAGTAAAGAATACCCAAAATAACAGATGCTGGGAGACAGTCAATCTATATCTTTGCTAGAATTCCTACAATACTTGAGTGTTCTCAGTACCCCTTGAGTGACTTACAGCTCTGCCAATTTAACCACATGTTTATGTATATCAGAATTGCTAATGGCAACAATGACTAAACAGCATAATTGTGCCCGACAAAGGGTAATACTTCTACTTAATACAACAATACAATGTATTGTAACAGACTGTTCTTAGTGATTCACTGAGTGATTATTAACAGAACAATGAATCTATGCACAAGTTGAAATGCGGTCATTCAGTCCAGAATTCTTCAATAGATGTCATGATATTGTCGGAGACTCATAATTAAATGATATTGAGAAATAAAACTTGGCCGGTTCCATGACAGCATCACAAGAATGGCTGGCCTAATAGCTTGGAAGCGATCAAATAACAACATGGAACCAATCAGCCCTGTGAATGGAAATATTTATGACACCACTATGCTTGATATAACGCATTCAATTTAAAGCTCACATGTTTTCACCTTTCTTCAATTATTACTTTTGTATCTGAAAAGTAAGTTAAGCACATATTGTAAACCAAAGATTACATTAATATAAATTGAGTAAAATCAATTTTAAGTTTTATTAAGGGTTAGACAAAAGGTAATCAAAGTCAGGTATATTTACTGTTGATTCAATGCAACATTTTTAGTAGAGGTGCTAATAGAATCATTGCTATTGTTTATTAGATCAGTGAAGGGCTATTAGTTTAAATAATAATATTGTTAACTATAATAGTATCAATAATAATCCTTGCATTCAATATAGCATGTCATTGAGGCACCTTAAAACGTTTCCCAGTTTACACTTTGAAGTGGTGTGCATATGGATTTTGTGGGTGACTGAGGCAACCAATATATGGAAGATAAACAGTGTTTTGAAAATCATTTAGCAGGATTATGTCCTGATCTATTAAGCATTTTGGAGTGATGGTTGGGATCTAATCTGTGATATCTCTTTGCAAATCACTTAATATAAAATGTGCCAAAAATTAAAAATGTGCTAAAGATGCATTACTTTAGAATGCAATAGCAAATATCTAAAGCATCTCTAAGCTGCATTTTTCAGCACAATCCAATGTTTATGAAACTCAATAAAGCTTTCAAAAAATTATATTAAGAAATCTGTTACAAAATTATATCCAATTGCTCCAATATAATGATAAGTTCTATAAGGCACTCATAGATGCTCATATGGGATTCCTTACTGTATGGATGGAACTTGCAAGACAAAGATTGTAATTGCATGTATTAGGTTAAAGTTCACTTTTGCCAGGGCACAGTGAATTATAAATTTTATAGTCTCCTTTAGAGCTGTTTTTTAATTTCCTGATTGTATTATGTCCATATTCTGCAAGGCAATAGCTTTTCATAGTCTTCTTGTATGTTCAGGTTTTCATTTTTATAACTGTAATAATTTTATTTTTATTGAGTTAAAAATATTTTGTATGATAAAATGTCAATGATAGACCATATTCAAAAAGCTATAATTTAATGTTGGGTTTCCGATATCATCTAGGAAATACTTTGACTTTCCTCTTGCAATAATATTGACTAAACATGTAAAGTGCAGACATTTAATTCACTATGAGCTGTCAATTATCAAAATGAATGTTACTGCAGGGAATGATTGTATCACAAGAACACAGAGATGGGCATTGGCCCTTGTCAAGTTCATATCTGGGTTTTATTTATATTCATTATTCCCACACAATCTGAAATGTATCTATTTTAACTGTTTTGTTTAAGAATTTCACTCCACTAAACGAGTTTGTGTCAGAAATTCGAATGAGATTACATAAAGAGTTATTTGATACTAACTTTTTACCTGTTTGTTCTTGAATTGATGTAAGACAAACTCAGTTTGCAAATAGAAGTGACAAGATTTAGGGTCAATTAAGGAGCTGATATTTTAGTCTCTGTCATATCCTTTAGTTTGTTTTCCAATTAAAATGTTCTAACCTGAGAAGAAGATCTTTTGTTTTTGCTCTTTAGTAAAAAACAAAGTCCAATTTCCTCCACCTTATGGAGAGTCTTAGTTTTAGGAATGGAGTACTGCGTTTATCAACACATGTACGTAACCAAGGAATATTGAACACAACTGCGATCTATAAAAGGACAGCTAATGGTCTCTATTGCTGACTCCACCACCAGATAGTCGGAGGCATTAGAACAGAAATATGATAGCTTTTCAAATATCTTTCTGAAGATTTGAATTGTAACTAAAAAACAATTGCAGAGGAAATTTTCATCACGTTGCTAATGTCAAGGCACATCAACAAAGTTGGAACTTTAGAGAAAACTACCAAGCTGTTTTATGGTGTTTAATTTGTGACTTCATTTTTTGCAATTCACTAAATATTCAACTTAAGCTACAGTTAAATGTGCTGGAGGCATGACCCTTCCCTACACTTCTCTCAACATTTTTCTGAATTATTTTGGGTTATTTTAAGATGTTTCCAACATTCTGCATGACCTGATATTTTAAGTCAGTGGTCTTGACCCTAAAAGCAGTGAAGAATTTCAGGCCATTCACATCTTTTGAATTTCTCCCATTATTCTAAAAACATAGCAACAAGATCATTTTTTTAGAGATCGCCATAACATAACCCTTTAGTCCTGAATTTCTCCCCAGTCTCAGTCTGCAGGATAATTTGGTTTCACAGAGATGAGGAAATGTTTTTATTGAGTCTAAATTTGGAAACCAGGTATCCACAGTTCTATAAAAGAAAAATCCAGATGTGTGTGTGTGCCCATGGTTGTTATTAGGCCCATGTCGTATTTGCACAGGTGGCTAAATTATGTCCCTAGCAATTTCCACATATACACAGCTGAGAAAATTGAGGGGGGAATAACATATGTCTGACTTCTGTTGAAGTCTGTGAATATTGTTTCAGACTGAGATAATTTGTTCTCTTCTCCTGTATAGTCAGTTCTCTCTGGATTTAATTATCTGGTCCATCAGTAATTAAATGTTCCTCAATGAAAATGCCATTATTAATAGTCAAATATACCCATAAAATCTCCTTAAAGCAATCAAAACCATAGTGTCAATATTTCTTTAGTGATAACCCTCAGGGCAGGGTTTAAGAATAAAATAGGCACCGTTCCGAATATAACTGAAATTACAAGCCCAATGACTGCCTTTGTCAGGATGAGCTAAACCAGCCCATTTCACTCATATAACTGAGTGGCTCAACTAATCTATATATATTACCAATAACTGAATTAATTTTACAGTAAGGTCTTAACCATATATAGTAAAAAGCCTGTTTTTCCG
Source organism: Hydrolagus colliei (assembly GCA_035084275.1). Classification (NCBI taxonomy): domain Eukaryota; kingdom Metazoa; phylum Chordata; class Chondrichthyes; order Chimaeriformes; family Chimaeridae; genus Hydrolagus; species Hydrolagus colliei. The sequence continues at coordinate 68,089,697 of CM068742.1, forward strand.
TGACCCGATCAATCGTAACTTCCGTATAACCGGCACCTCAAAAAAAAGTCCCCATTCGAATAACCGGATCTTATCTGGCACAATCGCAGTGGTGTATTTCTTTCCCCTCGTATCGATATTTCCGAATGCTGCTCTAGTGCCTGAAGGTGGCACTGCCATTTTTTACCCTTGCGTCAGCCATTTAGAAGATAACCGTACACCTCTATCCCAGCATCATGGCTTCAAACCAGGTATCTACCAACAAAGCTGATTTTTAGGTGAATATTTAGGCGAATAACAAAGGTCTGTTATTATCTGTCATTATTTAGTTTATTATTAATATGGAATGTGTTAAAATAAGTTAATTTTTTTTGTGTTGGGTTTTCGGCGTCGGATCTGCCCGAATATCCGGCATGTCATTTAACCGCCATTGGCCAGGTCCAGAGGGTGCCGGATAAATGGGCTTTTAGTGTACATTGAGTTTCTTATTCATCGCAAATATATCAGTAAAGCTTGTATAGGTATACTAGTCTCTTACTAGATTTTTTAAAGAATATATACCTCTATAAAATTTTGATTAGGCCTCAGCTAGTGTACTGTGTTCAATTCTGCTCACCGCACTTTAGGAAGGAAGTTAAGGCATTGGCAAGGGTGCAGAGGAGATTTACCAGGATGATACCAGGAATGAGGGACTTCAGTTATGAGGAAATGGTTATTCTCATTGGAGCAGAGAAGTTTATGAGGAGACCTAATAGAGGTTTTCAAGATCATGAGGGGATTCGACAGAGTAAACAGGGAAAAACTGTTTCCACTGGTGGGTGTATCAGTGACTCATGGTCATAGATTTAAAATCGTTTAAAAAAGAAGCGGAGGGGAGGTGAGGAGAATTTTTTTCACTCAGCGAGTTGTTCGAATCTGGAATGCATTGCCTGAAAAGGTGGCGGAGGATGATTCGATGATAACTTTTAAAACAGAGGTAGACGTTTATTTGGGGAGGACGGGTTTGCACGGTTATGGGGAGAGTGCTGAGGAGTGGGATTGAATTGCTTTTTTCAAAGAGCCGGCACAGACTCGATGGGTCGAATGGCCTCCTTTTGTGCCGTAAGATTCTATGATATACATATTTGTGGAATTATAAAGGTGAAAAGTGCAACAGCATATATGGTATTATATATTGAATCTGTTATGAAATCACCTACATTTCAAAGATTATTTTTATGAGTATAAATTATTTCTCTCTCCAGCAAGAATAGTTTTTCATGGAAAGTATTACTGGAGTCCTGTACCTCAGTGGTTAGAGCACTTGGCTTACAAGCATGAGACCTGTATTTGAATCCAGGCAGGTCAGGGTGAAACCTTGGGCAAGTTTCCTTACTCGACACGCCTAATAATAATCCCTCAAAAAATACACAATAATAAAATTGGTCATTTAAATCCACAATGGTTTGTGGGACACTACTGTGCGCAATTGACTGCTATATTTTGCCCACAAAATACACAGTATATTTACAGTGCATTCTGTGAAGCACTTTGAGACGCCTAGAAGACGTGAAAAGTGCTATATCAAATGCAAGGATTATTATTATTACATCCGGATTTTACTTTTAGAGAGAGAAAACACTTGTATCCCAACAGTCTGGGATTCCCCCCACTCAGTCATATCCTAGTCAACTGGAATATTAAGCTTGGGACTTTATTATTTCACCTTTCAATTTTCCATTGAGGTTGTGCAGGCAACAAGCTATAACAGAAACAGTTCCAGGTGTACACTGATTCTGCCAATTAATTCAGAGGGATTTACAACAGAGATTTGAGAAACATTTCCTAGATCTGGGATAGTGCAAGTTTTCCGATAAAAACAGGGCTTCAATGATGCATTGGTTACCATTCTTTATCCTTGGCGCACACAGGGATTAATTTTAGCTGAGGGATGATTGATGAATATCTGAAAGAATGAAAAGTTGTTGAGTAGATCAGTGAGATGCCATCATCCATCAGCAGCCTTAAACACCCCACTTATAATGATGTCAACAGCTATATACCAAGGGAAGTACAATTTGGAGTCTACTGATTGAACCTTTATTAGGCACTGATCTCTTTGCTGAACTTAGACTTATCACTGGAATGCCAGCTTCAGCCAGGATTCTTAGAACTTGTAATGGACCCAAGTTTCACCAATAACAGGTGGGAGTCAGTCAGGCTTCATTGCAGTCAAGGTTATCTTTGGAAACATAGAATAAAAATAGTGTGTACAGCAATCTCAACTGGGATTTTATTGTTATATCATAGAACTGAGCATTCACAACTTTCTCCAAGTTTCCAAGATTTGAAATTAGATACTAACGTTTGCCTTTCATCACTCATGCAGTTCAGAGGATTAGAAACTGCAGCCCCTACCTGTGTTCAATCATATCTACGAATGAAAGAAGGATGCACTGTATTGTTAGAGGCTCAAATCTGTCACAGGGAAACTTATTATTATCTGCTGCAAGAGATGTATGCCCCCAAAAAAGACCAAATTGTCTTTGAGTTACAATGCATCTGAGAATAGAACCAATGGGACTATCTTTGATTAATGACTGCAAGGCAGGCAGGACACAGGATGTTCTCGGTCAGATTGATGTTGATGATAGAGAAACTATTTTGTTTAATTTCTTTAACGAGTGCTGCTCTTATTAAAACATTGTTTGTCAAGCTTTTTTTTTGTAACTGCAAAATGTAATGATGTAAAAATTATTGGAATGCACGACCATCTTACAATACTGTGAGGAAATGCCTCAGAAATATTTTGGCTTGTCTCCCTTGCTACCACATGTGTGTTTGTTGATTACTTTCCATGAATATTTCAAAACTAAATGGGGAAAATACAATGTGTCTTAATTAATTCAATGTAACATTGACCCTGTCAAGAAAAATTGTAATTTCATAATAAATGTTGATTTGTTGTGGGTGTGATTACATCCCCCTAAACGCACACAATTCAATTTCAGCAAATTTGTTCTGAAATTACACTTTGTGAACTGTGTCCAACAGATTCAAAACTCTGCCGCCCACATCCTCACCCATTACAATCTCCATACCGCCACCACACCGGTGCAAGCCAGGCTCCACTGCCTCCCGATGCAGAACAGATCGATTTCAAAATATTCATGTTCACCTACAAGTAACCTCATACCATGTCATTGCCTTACCTATCCAACTTATTCATACCCCAACTGACCCCTTTACTCAGCCAACTTGGGTCTTTGACCAAATTATCTTCTAGTTACGATGCATCTGAGAAGAAAACCAACGGGACTATCTCTGGTCCACCCTTCAGCAGCAGTTTTTTCAGCTATCACACCCGTAACATCCGGAAATCACTGCTGCAATCCCTATGCCTTGTCCCCTCTTTACCCATCTTCAGATCACACCTGAAGACTTTCCTCTTCATCTCCTGCCTACATTCATTTCCCCACTCTTCCTGGCTCAGCGTCAAACTGTAAGGAGCTCCAAGTTACTACCCTGCGTGAAGACTGCTTTATAATAGTTGTTGTTGTCATTACTCTTGGAATGTTTGTTCTAAATGGGACATTTAAAAAAAGATTTGGACAAATGCATGCAGAAGAAGGCTATTAGAGTGTACAGGGAAGGAGTACTGAATTGAAATGAAGACACTTGGCTTTAAATTGAGTAAAGTAATGAATTGAAAGATTTCTCTATGTTAAATATAAGAATCCTCCATTTGCCTTTGCAGCATCAAACCAGTCCTAAGCAATTGATCAGTATATAGAGAGGTAGCAGCTGCTACTCACAGCACACCTTAACTGGTGTAACTATGATGGTGGCAATGGTGGCAATGGTGGCAGTGCTATTCACCGGGAAGTTTATAAGTAGGTCCCAGTGCCCAATATCCACCTTGAGAGGTCTCAAGAGTCCACCCACTTGCCAGATATTATATAGTGACTATTGTCATGGAAGGTGGTGGTTGGGGGGAATATACAACAACAACTTGCATTGATATAGTGCCCTTCATCTGGGTCACGTCCTGGAGTGCTTGAAGTAGGGTACCCTTGGAGCTGAGGTGACATGTTTGACAAAATAACCTTTGAAATCGAGTCAATCCTCTGCTACAATATTTGCAGTTTGGTGCCTGCGCCAAACTGCAGGTCTGCAATACTCAAGGACATTACTGATGACAAAGCAGACAGTCTGGATCATTGACAGGATGTGAAGGAGCAAACTGGTCATTGGGGGCAGGGATTCTTCCCACTTAGTTCGTGTTAATCTTGCAAGTCAATTCCCTAGGTATTCTGAGCTGGGTAAGATGTGTGTCCCTCCGGGGAGAATGTGTGCATTCCATTCCAGATACATGAACATTTCCACATCTAGCAGGCGTATGTGTAATTCTGTGTCTGGTTTGGGAACATAATGATGGTTTTCCGAATGTGTCAGACACCCAACTTACCTCCAAAATGCTACTGGAGTTTTAACATATATCATGTATAGATGGAAAAATGCTGTATGTGTTATCAGCAGTGATAGTGTGACAATTAGCATTTTTCCTTAAGTGCAGATTCTCAGAATTATTAAAACAAGCAATATATAAAGCAAGTAACACAAAGGCTCTGCACTTAATTTCATTTATATTTTGATAGGAGTATCATGATCTGATCTTGACCGCTCCTTTGGTCACCTTTCTACCCCTGCCCATGGCTCGGTCCCGGGATCCGCTACTGTGAAGCGCTCTGAGACGCCGTCCGGCAAGGAGGGCGCTATATAAATCAAAGTTGTTGTTGTTGTTGATGATGAATAATTGATTATAATTACATACAAAGCAGTAACAATGTATTATGAGATTGCTTTCAAGCTATCGGTTGACATGGATTAAAATATTATGAACTAGTTAAAAGACCTGAAAAATGCTATATCAAATACAAGAATTATTCTTATTCTTATTCTTATCCCCATTTACCTATGTTTACATAAGTGTGAATTCTATTCCTTCCAGCGTTTAGCCTTGAATACATGAACAGTATCCAACGTGCCAGCAATCTAGCTTAATTTTCCATGGGGGTTGTTCAGCAACAAAATTTGACTAAAATGACCCATTAATTGTTTAAAATAATAATGGTAATACTTGCATTTGATTTTGCACCAGGGTAGGAGGATGTCTGAAAGTGTTTCACAGGATTTGTGTAATCAGTAGTGACTGTGTATTTTTTTAGGCAAATGAGCTAGTTAGTTTGCACACCACAATACACCATAAATGGTCATGAAATGTATGATGAATTTTAATGGGAAAATTATTGGCCAGGAAAACAGGAGAATTTCCCTGCTATTTTCGAATAGTACCATTGGATCTTTAACATCCACACAAAGAGAGGAACTCATTTTAATATCTCATCCAAAGGACAGCACCTTCAACAGTTCTGCACAACCGCCAGCACTGCAATAGAGTGTCAGTCCAATGTGTGTCAGTTGAAAATTCAGATGTGGTGGGTGTGAACAACTTTCTGACTCGGAGGCAAGAGTGCTACCAAGTGAGCCAGGCTAACACATGACAATATATGCGTCCCAATTCCTAGTCTAGTATCTCATCTCTTCTCATATGTTTTTAAAATGGAGCTCAGGTTTGTACTTGAATCTCAGAGATCAAACTCTTGAACCTTAACACTGAATGTATCTGAACATAGGCACCATCTCTCTGTCTGCTATAATCGGCTCTTTAACAACTTGGCACTAGGGCCCGTCGATATGGGAAATTTCCGATATGGACATATCGGTTGGCTCATATCGATATATACCGATATATCGATATTTTCGGGTTCTTTATACTGCGCTTACGTGCGCATTCGGAGGTGCGCACACATTCGGGGCCTATCTCCTCAGGAGGTAAATATCTCTCTCTGTGTCTCTCACACTCACTCTCTCCATCTCTCTCTCTCTCTGTACCTCTTTGTCTGGTCTCTCCCTCCCTCTCCTCCCCCCTCCTCCCTATCCCCCCCGCCTCCGTCTCTCCCTCCCTCCCCCCCTCTCTGTCTCTCCCTCCCTCTCCCCCCCCCGTCTCTCCCTCCCTCCCCCCCCGCGTCTCTCCCTCCCTCCCCTACCCCCCCGTCTCTACCTCCCTCTCCCACCCCGTCTCTCACTCCCTCTCCCTCCCTGTCTCTCCCTTCCTCTCCCCCCACCCCTTGTATACCTATATGTTGTATTCGAGGACTACGAATACAATATGGCGGATTCCACCTCGGTCTGTGCATTGTGCATGGATGAGCATTCTGGGGCTTATAGTTCAGTGCGCGCGCATTTGGGGTGCGTGCGCATTCGGATGTGCGCGCACATTCCATGCTCTAGGCCCAGGAGGTTGCAATGACGGCGACAAGGTACCAATTTTTTTTTATATAAAATTTTTCGATATATCGATATATTTTAAATTCCGATATCGGCATATCGATATGAAAATTATATCGGATATAACCGATATATAGATATATCGACGGGCCCTACTTGGCACTACTGGTTTGTTTGTGAGTACTGAGAATTATGAAATTTGCTATTTTCAAGTTTTCAACATTAAATATTGCTAGAAATTCAGATAACCTCTGACAGACAAAGAGATGGGACATAGGATTGCTGCAGGATTCAAAAAAGTACCTAAAAAAATCCACTAAAATCTATCACCAGGTATCATTTTTCCTGTATTTCTGGCCTTTGTTACCAGTCGGAAATGGTAATTACAAAGATCAGTGTGTTTGGTAGGATCTGAAAAATGGACAGATAATCATATCTGAAAAAAAACTGTGTATTGAATTACTGTAAATGTGTATGTTTTGATCGCTATCAAGTACATTTAGTACTCAGAGGTTGTTTCATGTTTAGATAAGGGAGTGCTCATAAGGGGCGATCCTCACCGAGCATTCAGGGTAAAACCCTCAAGAAACAGTGGGCTTGTAAAAAAAAATACTTTTCATTTATTTCCATAATATGGTGGTAATAATGAAATTAAAGCTGGGTATTTATCATAATTTATGAGTTTCCAACTGGGAGAATTGTTTCATCTTGTGCCAAAGCAGACAGGCTTTGGCCAGCCCACACCTTCTCTTTCTTTCCAGTCTAATTAGTTTCAGCATGAGAATGAAAAAAGAGAACAGCCTGCAAGGCCGCACACAGAATCTGAGATGGCAGCATTTAGAGATTAAAGGAAAGACCGGTTCTGCTCCATTAAAAATGGAACTGCATGGTTTGGTGGTCAGTAGATATGAAAAAAAGCAGTCATCACAATAGCTTCGTAAGATCTAGAAAAGCACATCTGGGAAAGAAGCCCAAGAATTATACTCTGACTTTATTGGATTTCACAGAAGTTACCAATAAAAATGTTCAGAGGACAAGAAGAACCCAAATAATTATTGTGGTGATATAAAATGAGGTTGGACAATAATATTATTTAACTAGAACTTTTTTTAAAACAGAAAATAGACATGTGCTAGGTGAAAGTATAGTGATACTTGCCTATAAAATTTATATGTATACAATAAGAGTTCATCATGTTCACTTTCCCTGTGGTCAATCAGCTCTGTGTTCTATTCATTCAACGATGCTTCAACCAAGACATAACTGTAATTATGATAGCAAACAAAAACAAATCACAAATGTTGTTTTATTTTCCTTTGTTGATTCGTATAATATATTGATCACTGACACTCACAGCTCTTGTTGAGACACACATGCTTCTCTGCAATTCAGGAAATGTGTGAATCAATCTTGAAGTTGCAAAATGACACAGTGGACTGGATCTTGATGGTATTAATTAATGATAGGAGTCAAAATAATAACTCCTGACAGGATGAGAAGTGCATCTTGCTCAATTGACCCGAGTGATCATATAGCTTTCTCTTTGACATGAATGACGTCTGGAGCACAGTTCAGTGATCTACTGCTTCTTACCACCATTAATCTGCTGTTCATAAGGCAACTGGAAAATATGTGAAGAAAAGGGTAGGAATCTTTATCAGTAATGAATGTTTACCTGGATCTGCATAAAGGTAATTTGTTCTGTAACTTTAATTTATATGCAATATTTAAACAAGGATATTGGCTATGGTGAATTGTAGTATCTCAAGAGGTTTGCTGTGATTCACAGAATATTTTTCTTAGAATTCGGTAATGAAAGACAATTTTGAAAGGTCATGATTGTTCATTGCAATCAATGGATGGCCTGTTAGATTGATGATTCATATAGTTTATTATCATACAGATATCCAGGAAGAAATGCCACGTGGGTCCAGATTTGTTTTATTTATGTAACATTTTCTGTTCAGGTGGATGTTAAAGATCTCATACAGCTACTTCAAAAGAGAAGGTAGGTTCTCTTGCTATCCAGGCCCAAAATCCCCAAATAGAATTGTTCATGCACTTCATAGCTGTTTTGTGGGACACTGCTAGGATGCAATTGGCAATTGGTTTTTATTCAGGTGTTTTTAGGAGTATTTTGGTGGGGATTAAACTAATTTATTTGGGTCTGCCAGAAAAGCATTGTGAGGAGATTTAGGTTTAGCTGGGAGGTTAGCATTCACATAGTTTTGAACTCAGTTTTGAACTGTGTTTCTGTGAAACCTGGTGCTCTACCTATTAAAGTGAAAGTTACAGTTATCCTACATTTTTCCACATTGTTCTTTCAATCTCCCGGCAGAGATTATGCTGGTATTGCTTACAGCACAATGTTGCATTGTGTTCAGGAAGGATTGAGGTTTTCATGCTTCATTCATTTCCGCAAGTACTCTGGCGTGATTTCCAAAGTTCAAGTTATGCTCAACTGCACATGCAACAAGATAAGGGCTCTTTCTGAATATCCGGTGATTAGCATCAACTGTGAGAAGTTCCAATCCTTCAACACACAGTCAATCTCTGAGGCACAGAATGCTACAGTACTCTTCTAAATTCCTTGGACCTTATGACATCTGCGCAAAATGCATTAAATGAAGTGGAACATAGCTCTAACAGCCATATATGTGCAGTATAACTTGTTAACAAAAACATGTCTGCCAGCTGATATTTATGAAAAGTAAATATATAAATTTGGACTAAGAGCATGGAGCTTCAATAGGCTACCCTGGTGGTAGTATTTAGAGCACTTACTGTGCAGTTGTACATTCAATCATTGTTCAATCTTTGCCTACAAGATGCATGGTCACTACACTTTATCATAAATTTTGTGAAGCCCCATGAGGGGTCCTCCAGATTTCCATTGCGCTGTGTCAAATGCAGGTACTGTATTATTATTATTGTGCGTTACATGTAGTAGCAGTCAAATTGTGGATGAGATGGGTTACAATGGTATCCTTGGCAACTCTCGGTAATATCCACCTGAGCAAACTAGGAAAAGAAAATAGCATGCAGCATCTTGATAATCAAGTGCCTATCCTCTCAGGCTTTGCAATTCTGTTTTCTGAGCCTTCAAACTTATTACAGTATGTGGTTTATGAATTATTCATGTACTTGTTGCTAATTGAGAAGAAAATAAGCACCAGGGTGCACCGGGTTACCTCAATGCCACATTCAGAGCCTACGTGATATCTTTGAAGTCTGGAGGATTTATCATCAAGCCATCATTTCCTCGATCAAGGTTGTTTTACTTCAGAACCCAAGTCAAGCACAACATACAATGACAAAGCACGTTTAGAAGTTAGAACTCCTGTTTTGAATGCAGGGTTGAATTGAAGACTGCAGGAAGGAGGGCAGATTGTGTACAAGTTATTTAATTTGTTCTGGAGGACCCAGGTTCAATTCCCAAGCAGGACAAAACCTTAGGCAAGTTTTGTTACTCCACACCCCTTTGTTTCCTAGAACTCACAGAACTCTCCTTGGACACCAATCTCAGTTTTGACTATCATAAAATTGCTGTACAAGTAGTTTCAGAGGACCGAAGCTAGAGCCTGTGGGTCTGTAAGAGAAATAGGCACTGATCATGACCTTAGATACCTGCATCTTTCCTCAAATGTTGTATTACTGTGGCTGTTCCGAGATGCTCCTCCAAGATGAATCTGTTATAATGAATGTCCACATATCTGTATCTGGGGTATGCTACATTCCATTAACTAGCCAGCTTCCCGCACCAAAACAAGACCACTTTCTGAGCCTTCAAATTGCTGCTGGCATCATCTATTTCCTGCCTTTTGAGCAAGGTATTGTTTCTGCAGAGTTATTTATAATTATTTAGATTTACTTGGAATCCAATAACATGGAAACAGGCCATTTAATGCAATGAATCTATGGTGGTGTTTATATGCCACATAATAGGCCTTCACCCCTCATAATCCTTTCTCTCATACCCCTCTATTTCTTTCCCTTGAGATATGCAATTCAAGAGCAAAAGAGAATCGGAGCTCGTCCTCACCTTATTCTTGAGTTATAGGTCTTGTAAGGAAACCAAGCTCACCTGGCAATGAGAACACATCTCTTTAACAATACAGTCACTTTATCATAATAACCAATAAGGGGATACTGTAGTTATAAGCAGGTGCTGGCAAAATGCAGGCTTCCCTTGTTAAATTAAGTTACAACTTAGCTCCTAAGTTGTGAGTAAAAGACTGTCTGAAGTAGGATTAGTACAAATAGAATGTCTGGTTTGAACCCCAATGTGTGTTAATTCAACTGTGTCATTGAACTAGCAGCTTTGCCTTTTAATTTTTAATGATCTGTCACTCTGACCACACATGATAGAAATTTGCTGTAAAGTGCTTTGCAGTGTTTACACATTGGGCATGATACCAAATTCAAGCATTATTATAACACCTTACAGAGTATTCACAGATACTAGGGTGGTTTTCTTTACTCAGAGGACAATTAACAACTGGAATAGGCTGCCAGGCAGAGTGGATGAGGCCTGAACTACAGGCCCATACTAAAAGGCATCTTGAGGCTGTAATGTGAGGATGACTTGATGGGTATTCTGGAGGGATGACACCAGACAGGCCGAAGGGTCTGCCTCAACCAAACCAATTTTGTGATGTTGTAATCTAAGGGTGCCTTCCCAAATTACCTGAGATCATTAGTGATACTTTTGACAGAGGCCACACCATCTGGCCACACCTTCCATCATACTCCATGACCGAACTGCTGTGAGGGTGGTGTGGCTCTCATCTCCTGATCCCCACTCAGCTTTTCCCCTTACTCCACTGAAACCTTCTCCTCCTTTGGCACTTTACCCTTTATCACCCCTACAACCTTTCCCACAAAATTCTCCATATATATCACCCACAAGCCTTCACCCATCTTCCTCCCTAATAGCTCCATTCTCCTATCTTCCCTCTCGTTCTGCTCCAAACACCTCCTCATCCTAAGCAACTTCAACCTGCACTTCATCCTCTCCTGTTCTATCTCTCCAAAAAGCCATCCTGGACCATTACCATAATAAAAAATATTATATAATAATCCTTGCATTTGATATGGTGCTTTTCACATCTTCTAGACGTCTTTAAGCGCTTTACAGATTGTATTGTGAAGTGAATTGACTGTGTATTTCTTGGCGAAACACGGCAGCCAATTGCAGTGTCCCATAAACAGTCATGGATTGAAAATTACCAATTTGTTATAGTTTTTTTTTGGACAGAATATTATTAGGAGAGTGAGGTCAGAGTAAGGAAACTTGCCCAAGGTTTTACCCTCACCTGCCTGGATTTGAACACATGTCTCACGCTTATAAGGCAAGTGCTCTAATCACTGAGCTGCAGGACTCCACCTCCTTTAACTCCTCAACATTTCTCCCCACTAACACCCAATCCACCTCCATATCCTTCCTCTCCGCTGCCATCCAAACTCCTCCCCTTCTGTCTTTGTTCTGCAATGGCCTATCCTCCTCTGTCACTCTCTCTCTGCCACTCTCGACTCCTATCATTCCACCCTCACCTGTGCCAAATCATTGTTCTACTCTAAGACAATTTTAGAGGTCAAGGAAAATCCAAGCTTCTCTTCTTCATCACTACCCAGCTATTCCACCCACCCTCTCATACATCGCCCATCTTCACCTCCAGTGCTAACTGCGAGGCGATGCTGGACTTCCTTGAATCCAAAGTTAAGGGGATTCGTTCAGCTGCCTCTGCTCATTTTTCTATTACCCTCATCCAATCTTCCCCCCATACCCCATCTGCTACCCATCCCTTCCTCCACATCTTCAAACATGTCTCCCACTCGTCTCTCATCACCACTATAAACCGCATGAAACCTATCACCTGCTTCTTCAATCCCATCCCTACCCCATTCATTTCCTCCCTGCTCCACCTACTTACCCCTCTACTTACAAATATTATCCACCTTTGGCACTGTTTCCACCCCATTAAAAATGGCTGTCATCACTCTCATCCTTAAAAACTCTCCTGGGATCCATTCCTGCACTCAAATTACTGACCTATCTAAAAACTCCCTTTGCTCTTCAAAGTCCTGGAACGAGTTGTTGCTTCCCAGCTTCTCTACCACTCCTCCCTTCATGAATCCCTCCAATCGGGTTTCCATGCCACACACATCACAGAAACAGTTCTGGTCAAAGTGACAAATAACATTCTGTCCATATGCTCCCTCTGACTCTTTGTCCTCATTGACCTCTCGGCTGCCTTCAATACCATCAAACATGCATCCTTATCCACTGCCTCTCCTCTCAACCTTCAGGATTCTGTCTTTTAACGGTTCAGTTGTTACCTCTCACACCACCTCCAACAACAACAACTTTGATTTATATAGCTCCCTCCATGCCGGGCGGTGTTTCAAAGCGCTTCACAATAACGGATCCCAGGGTTGAGCCAGGAGGAAAAAGGTGACCAAAGGCGCAGTCAAAAAGAAAGGTCTTTAGCCGAGACCTGAAACTAGGAAGAGAGGGCGTGAAGCAAAGGGAGTGAGGAAGGGAGTTCCAGAGCTTTGGAGTGTAGTGGCTGAAGTCGCAGCCACCAATGGTGGAGTGGAGGATTCGGGGATAAAGAGGAGACTAGAACCGGAGAAGCAAAGGCAATGGGTGCTGTTTTGAGGAGAAAGGAGGTCAGAGAGGTAGGGGCATTCAGAGGAGTGGAGAGATTCAAAAACAAGAGTAAGGATCTTGAAATCGATCCTCCCCAGGACAGGGAGCCAGTGAAGTCTGGCAAGGACTGAGGTAATGGGGGAGCGAAGTTTGGTGCAGTTGAGATTGCGGGTGGCAAAGTTCTGTAGAGCTGGATTTTATGGATTGTGGTGGAGGGGAGACCGGTGAGGAGGGCTTTGGAATAGTCCAGCTGAGAGATGACAAAGGCACGGACCAGAGTTTCAGCGGCTTTTGGGGCGAGATATTGCCAGAGACGGACAATATGTCGGAGATGGAAAAAGCGGTGCTGGTGAGGGACCGGATGTGGGGGAGGAAGGACAGTTGGAGGTTGAACCTGACACCAAGATTGAATACAGGTTCGGAGAGTTTTAGGCGAGGTCGGGTAGGTGAAGAAGGTGAGAGGCATGCGATTGAAGATGTTGATGAGAGCCAAAGAGTATATACTGCATCTCATAACTCCACTTTATCTCCACAAACGGTTTCTCCCCAGCACTCGCACCAGCTCATGCGATGTTCCTCAGGACTCCATACTTGGTCCCCACCTATCCAACATTACATGCACCGTCTTGACGACATCATCCACAGATAATGGGTCAGCTTCCACATGTACGCAGATGACACCCAACCGTATCTCTCTACTTCTACCCTTGACTCCAGGACCATTGCTGTCTTGACAGAATGTCTGTCAGACATCAAGTCCTGGATGAGAGCAAACTTCCTTCAGTTGAACGTCAACAAGACCAAGGCCCTCCTGCATTGTCTCATACCACCAGCCGGCAAAACTTTCCAACATGCATCCTTAAGATCCAGACTTGACTATGAAATTCCTCGCTTGTCATCCTCCCAAACTCCTCCCTCCACAAGCTGCAGATCATCCAGAACTCTGCATCCCATGTCTTCTCCTGCACTAGGCTCCATGACCATATCACCACTACCTACGCCTGATTCCATTGGCTTCTCATCACACAGAGGATACAGTTTAAGATCCTGGTCCTCTCCTTCAAAGCCTTCCAAGGCCTCACTCCCGCCTACCTCTGTGACCTCCTAATCCCCAACCAACCTGCCTGCTACCTCCACTCGGCGTACTCCGGCTTGCTTCACATTTCCCATCTCACTTGTCCCATCATTGGCGAGCGGGCATTCGGCCACTTTGCCCTCACCCTCTGGAACTCCATCCCGCAAACCCTCTGCCTCGCTGCATCCCTCACATTCTTCAAGGCCCACCTCAAGGCCCTCCACTTTGACCGTGCTTTCGATCAACCTCCTTTCCCCTGCCTTCCATCCTCCCCAATCTCTACTCCCAGCTCAGGTATGGAATACTGTCTGTGCAGTGCCTTGAGCCATCATCCCAGTGTGAAAGACGCTATACAAATGTAATTTTGTTAGGTATCGGATTGGCCCAATATTTTGATGGACTATCCACAATCTGTCACTTTTTACCAGAGTTGATTTTTTTTGTCACAAAGCGTAGTGTGAAGCAGCAGCACAAATTCCTGGTGTTTATGTGGAATACACTGCAACACTCCAGAGGGATAAATTTGGGAAGGAGATCAGCTTATTAAAATTGATATGCTATTAAACCTATGTTATATTCTAACAATGTCAGGTTATTAATCAACTCAACATACATATATAAACATCTTAACAGTGGATTAAAAGACACTGTTTCAAATAAACTTCTAATAACTCCCTAAAATTCAAGACATCACTCTGAAGTGATAATTCACATTTTCCTGGTATTGCTTTTCTATTCACTGGTGTGAATTATAGCTGCCAGAGACTAGGGATTATTGTCACTGCTCATCGGAATAAATCATGGTCTGAGCTGTACAGTGGAATTACAAAAGCACTCTTCATAAATACAATAATAACAAAAGTCCTGTGGTCTCATTTCCAGGAAGGTGAGGACTTGGAGTCCACTGTTTCTGTTCATAATAATTCAATCTGCCACAGCGATTTATCAAAGGAAAAAAAGCATGCTGCCAGTAACATAAGTTTAATTCAGTGAGTGGTTCAACAGAGGTTGCAGCTATCAAAACACAATGAAAACAATTTAAAATTAAATCTCAATAAAATCTCTGAATTGGCCAGTCAAATGTGCCATAAATTCCTCTCAGGAACCTCCTGAACAGCATTGATACATCAGGTCACATTACTTCCTGTATCCCTGATGAAAGCTTGGAAAAGAAGAAATGGAATTTGATCGCAATCGCTGATGTTTTGATGCGGAATAGGGGAAATTTTCTAAACTGAATTGGAACGGCAAATGGATTGTATCTTTGTCCAAGTATAGTTTAACACCAGGACACGTTACCACTGAACTAATTTTGCCTTCTAAGTGTGTTCTGAAGAATTGACTCGAAAACAGATCTGTCAGTGAATGAGTTTCTTTTAGTTACAATAATTCTGATTTTCCTTGCATTTGATACAGCACCTTTCATTGTCAGGGGAACACTGCAAAGTGCTTTACAGGATACAACTGTGAAGTACATTGATTTTACAGGTGAATTGTGCATCAATGTCACTATGATGTGAATGATCAACTTTATCTGGGGTATTGTTACCCAGGACACAACGAAAACCTTTTCAATTGTGCAAGAAGATATTTAAATTCCACTTGAACAAGCATGGCCTTTGCTTAACATCTCGAGGCAGTGTCAGAGTGTGGCAATGTTACTGAGGTGGTGGAAGGCAGTGGTGGTCATTTCGCTGATATGGGAGAGAAAGGACAGTTCAGGGTCAAACAAGACGCCCAGGTTCCAGACTGGTTTCATGAGATGTTGTGTGCAGCCTTGAATGCTGATGTTGCCAGCCAATCAGGAGGGCCTCAGTCTTGCAGATGTTTAGCTGAAGAATGTTGTCCTTCATCCAGGACTCAATGTCGGACAGGCAGGCAGTCAGGACGCCAGTAGTCCTGGAGTTGAGGGTAGAAGCAGAGAGATTGGATGTCATCTGCGTACATGTGGAAATTTGTCCCTTGTCTGCGGATGATGTCACCGAGGGGGAGCATGTAGAGGGTAAAGAGTAGGGGGCCAAGGACACAGCTCTGATGAACGCAGCAAGAGACGGTGCAAGGACTGGAGGAAAAGCCGTTGGCAGACACAAAATGGAAATAGTGTGAAAGATAGGATATGATCAAGTCAAGGACAGAGCCTTGAAGTTTGAGGTGAAAGGGGTGGTGGTAGAGGAAGATCGAATGGTCCAAAGGTGGCAGGTAGGTCGAGGAGGACGAGGAAGCAGAGGGCAAAGTCCGATTGGAGGGGCTTACGGAGGGAGTGGGATGAGAGGAAAGAACAAAATTGGGAGACAAAGACTCTTTCAAGGACCTTTGACAGAAAAGGGAGGGCTGGGAAACACAACTTTCAGACTTCGAAGCTGCCAACTAAGTTGATACCTGAAACAAAAACAGAAAATCGCTGGGAACATTCAATAGATCAGGCAGCATTTATGTGAGTCAATGTTTTGGGTCCATGATCCTTCATCAAAACTGAGTGATACTAAGTTACACAGATCTAAACTCTATTCCTCGTTTGTGTGATGTTAACTAATCTCATCCAGAGCAATCGTGAGGACCACAAGATCATACTTCGGCCCATTTGGCCTCTTCAGAACACCTACGCTACTGTCACCTTGACACAGCAAACTATTGTATTAATGAATTTTGTGTTCTGGACTCAATCACCCTTCCTAGCATCCTGTTCCAGTCGTTAGTTACCTACTGGGTCGAGGAAAACATCCCAGTGTCTCTCAGGAAGTTGCCCTGTGCAACTCTAAACCAAAGTCCTCTTGTTCTTCTGTCTTAGTGCACCCACAAGTATTGTTTTAGATTGATTTTTTCCATCTCATTTAAAATATATATTTAAATTCACAGGGTCCCCCTGAAACATGAAGGGTCCTAGTTTGTCTAATCATTGTTCATGGATCACGCCTTTAACACTGGGTATTCTGCAGTTG
The DNA here is from genome assembly GCA_035084275.1 of Hydrolagus colliei. Taxonomy (NCBI): domain Eukaryota; kingdom Metazoa; phylum Chordata; class Chondrichthyes; order Chimaeriformes; family Chimaeridae; genus Hydrolagus; species Hydrolagus colliei. Next base: position 68,106,672 of record CM068742.1, read on the forward strand.
GGCTTTGGTCCCTGAATGGGGGAGGGAATAAAGTCACCTTTGAGTTTGCCTTGCTCGTCGTAACCCACAGAACCCCAACACTGAAAACAGTGTTGGGCTTGGCCCTTGCTGACTCAGCTCATACATGAAGATATCTTTCCACAATGGTATTTTAACAAGTAACAGTAACTTCAGGATAGGAACGTGAATAATGCACAATAAAACAAACGGTGCTGCTGTGTTGTGGAGTTTTCACTTAAAACCAATTCCTATTATATCTCGGAATGATCTAATTTAACAGCTGCAGCACATTGTCTACTGGGAAAAATCTGTAATCTGCTATGCACCAGATGCTGAAGCTGTTATAAAATACATTTTGCAATGCTTTTAGGTCTCATTAAAAATGTTTTGGCTTGTTCTAAATTATTTCTTCCCCTTTTAGTTTCTTTGCACTACAGAAACTAACCTGGCTGAGAAAGCAAGAACATGATTGGATCCCAGGCCTCTACAAAATCATACTTATCTAAACATTAGGCGGTACACACTCCTGGTGAAGTGGGGGGATAACTTTGGCTCAATGTTGACATGCTTGGCAATGGAATGTCTAAATCGAGTCAGTCCTCCTATGCGGTCTCAGTTGTCCAGTTCCTTTGTCAGGCAAGACTACAATTCTCCAGAGCACTGATGATGGTAGACCACCCAGCCGTGCTTATCAGAAGTACTCAGAGAACAGCCCAGTCATCAGAACATGGATTCTTCCAACTCGACTTCTGTTAACCCTGCGATACCAAGTCTGAACAGCTTGGGTGGTTCTAGCTGAACAAGAAACAAGGAACTTGCAAGACATCGATATTGGCAGTACCTTTGTGGTTTTAGGGGTTAAAATCCAGCAGTATCCCAACTCTCACTCTAGGTTCCCCAACCCATGACTCTCGTCAACCTGTATTTATTACTCTACGGAATTAGGTAAGCATAATGCTTACCTAAGCATGATGATAACCCTTCAAGAGAGAGAGAGAGCACATTCCAGTTACATACACAGCAGATACATACACAAATATATGTGGAGTCCTGTAGCTCAGTGGATAAAGCACTCACCTCACAAGAGAGAAATCTAGGTTCAATTCCTGGCGGGGCAAAACATTGAGCAAGTTTCCTTACTCCACACACCTGTTTACCTAGTACAGTAGTAAGTAGGAACACGGTTGTTAGTCGATTGGCAGATCACCTTTCTGGAGGTCAAAAAACAATAATAATAAATTGGTTACTCAATCCATGACTGATTGTGGGTCACTGCTGTGTGTAATTGGCTTCCATGTTTCACCCATAAAATACTCAGCTAAATTCACTTCATAATGTCTCCCGTGAAATGCTTTGAGGCATCTCAAAGATGTGATCAAGCGCCATATCAAATTCAAGAATTATTATTATTAAAATGCTCAGTCTGGTTTAGATAAGGTGAAGCATCGTGATGATTTTCCCCGTGTGGCAGACAACAGATCAACAAACAAAATGATATGGATTTGGCATGGATAGTGGAGAGTGGAGTAGTAAAGTATGAATATTTGTTCTTTGCTTTCCACATTAGCACTTCTACTATCTTCCCATTATAGCATCAAACTGACTCAAATAAGTCCAGCATCCAGTTCTCGACCACCATTCTGGGTAGTTCGTTCTTTTTATGGTGCAATTACAATAATAATAATCCTTGCATTTGATATAGCGCTTTTTGCATCTTCTACTGCTTCACAGAATATACCGTGAAGCAAATTAACTGCATTTTTTTTTAGCAAAACACAGCAACCATTGTGTAAAGCAGTATCCCATAAACAGTCATGGATTGAGTGACCAAATTATTACGTTTGTTTTTCTTGAGGAATTATCACCAGGCTTGTGGAGTAAGACAACTTGCCCAAGATTTCGCCCTCCGGAAATCAAAACCAAGTTGCTTGCGAGATGAGTGATCTAACTACTAAGCAACAGGACAGTTTTGTAAGCCTTACAAAGAATTAGGTAATGTTACCATCTATCAACAGGAATAGTGTGTTGTGCATCCTTCATAACCCTTAATCTGTTACTTCTTTGCTTGCTGCTTTGATGCCTCTTAGAGCACCCCATTAACTCACATTTCAAATTGTATACAGTAAAAGTCTATTTATCCGGCACCCGCAGAATCTGGCCAATGCCGGTTAAATGACATGCCGGATATTCGGTCGGATCCGACGCCGAAAACCCAACACAATTTTTTTTAACTTATTTTAACACATACCATATTAATAATACACTAAATAATAACAGATAATAACAGACCTTTGTTATTCACCTAAAAATTCACCTAAAAATCACCTTTGCTGGTAGATGCCTGGTTTGAAGCCATGATGCTGGAATAGAGGTGTACAGTCTATCGATAACTTCTGCAATGACCGATGCCACGCGGCAGCACGACTTTAATACTTTACTAGCAGCAAGCCAAAATACCTATACAGTACTCTCATGTGCTAATCGATTCATTAAATGCACCATCGTGATTGTGCCGGATAACATCCGGTTAATCGAAAGGGGAATTTTTTTTTGACGTACCGGTTAGACGGAAGTTCCGGTTGATCGAGTCACAGATAAACAGGCTTTTACTGTACATAGCATTGGATATATTTCAAAAATTTACATTTATGCTCCTGTAGTTCAGTGGTAAGAGGACTTGCCTTACAAGCATGAGACTTATGTTGGAATCCAGGCAGATCAGGGCGAAACCTTGGGCAAGTTTCCTTACTCCACATGCCTAATAATAATCCAGCCAAAAAACAACACAATAATAAACATTGATTATTTTCAATCCATGACTGTTTGTGGGACACTGCTGTGCACAATTGGCTGCCGCATTTTGCACACAAATATACAATCAATTCACTTTACAGTATATTCTGTGAAGTGCTTTGAGATATCAATAAGATGTGAAAAGTGCTATATCAAATGCAAGATTATTATTATATATCCACGTTTCCTCTCTTTACTCCTCTCCTGCTGAATGCATTCCTTGTTTTTTATTTGAGTACCATTCCATGGTTCCATGGGCACTTCCTTGTACCTCACCCAAGTGGCAGACTGTTCAACCATTGCGCATTCCAGCCAAACCTAATTGTGTGCTTATAATAATAATAAACCTTGCATTTGCAATCTTCTTCTAGACATTTCAAAGCACTTCACAGGATATGTTATCATGCTTATTTAACTTCTGTACACCCACACCTTGCAGTACTGGATTTCTGGATAACAATCAGGAATGGGAGTCCCTTTCATGGGATACTGAGGCCAATTTTTTAGCATCTCAATTCATGGCCGGGTCGAGCTGAGTAAACACTGCAGAGAACTAGGAATTCAAACCTGAAACCTTCTGGTATGTATGCTCTAGAGCTAGGTCACTGGGAAAGTTTTTAACCTCATTTGGGATTGAATAAACTTTAAAATGGTTAGTTTGCTGATAATAAGGAATTACATTAAGTAATAGCATAAATTAGACACTGGCAAAATTATATATGTCATGGGACATGAATATTTGCACTAATAATCACTGTTATTTTTATGTTCGAACACTGTGTTTACAGGTGTTCATTTCTAGAATGTACAATGATGGGCAGCCACCAACAAAGAATCTGAGTTTACCTAAATAAACCTCCTTAAAATAAGCATGGAATTAATATATTTTAAATGAATAGGAATTTCCTGTCAGAATCAGGCCACTCACCACACTCAGAGATGCCTTGAAAATAGATTTGCCAGTCTCCATTTCTATCAACTAAATAGCAAAGAAGCATACAACATTCAAGCATTTTTCTTTCTTTGATCTCTCTTCAGTTCTCCACAATTTCAACATTTGCTTAAAGTTACTTATTTAACTTTTGGAGTTTTGGAGTGGAGGGTCATACTGTGAATCTTAACCCTGAATTTATTACATTTTAATGGTTGCAAAACCTTCTATAATGGGAAGGTGGAAGTGAGAAGAAGAAAGATAAAATATAAGATTCAAAATTAGAAGCTGATTGAATGAATCAATCAGCTTCTACAGAGACCCAACAATCTTACAGAGACCAGTTCATTTAAAATTGTTTATTTTAAATGTAGGGGTTAATATTATAGTAGATACTGAATGTTTTTTTTCTGTAATATTTGTAGTTCTTTCAGCTTCATACTATGTGAACTGAAAATATGCACAAGTGGTCAGCCAATACAGAATGGCTCCTGTTGACTTTTTCTTCAGTTCCTCTGGGAAAGTTATTCATTTCTGCTTGATGTTTTATTTGAGATGGTCTGGTCAATATCAAACATTTACAGTGTGAATTTACCAAGAGGGTATTAACAGAGCCGTGCAGATGGAAGTTGATTAATCTGTGTCATAGTACTGGAAGGCACAGCACAGCAACGGTATTCCCGATTGCAAAGCAGTCCGAAACAATAATATTTTAATGTCACACCCTGAGGCTTTAAGGGTTAAAGTACATAAGTAATAATAATAATCCTTGTATTTGATGTAGTGCTTTTCACATTTTCTAGACATCTCAAAGTGCTTCACAGAATATACTGTAAAGTGAATTAACTGTATATTTGTGGGTGAAATGCAGTAGCCAATTGCGCACAGCCATGTCCCACAAACAGTCATGGATTGAAATGACTAATTCATTATTGTTTTTTATTTCAAGAGATTATTATTAAATGTGTGGAGTAAGGAAACTTGCCCAGTGTTTTGCCCTTCCTGGAATCAAATCCAGTTCTCTTGCTTACAAGGCAAATACTCTAACCACTCCACTAGATCTTAGATCAGCCCCTGCATTATTAATAAATACAAACTTAGTGATTTTTCCTCATTGTTCTTACTACAGTGCACATATTGCTATTCATTTCAGTTACGTTCAGTTGGCTTTTGAGTTCTGCATTTTTCATAACTTTCTTGAATCTTTAAAGTACTTCTTATTGTGCTTTTTAGCCGTTTTTGAAGCCACTTAAGTCAGGCCTGAGCTTCAATCTACTCATATACAGATATACAGAGAGAAATTCTAGATTTACCTTATTTATGTAACATTCTAAAGTGTGCATGATTGGTGAATAAGCGCTCTGAGACTCCGTCCGGCGTGGAGGGCATTATATAAATCGAAGTTGTTGTTGTTGAATTGTTGATTTCAGTCTTTGGACTAGTTTCTTGTAGTTATTTGAAGAACTGACAGAAAACCAGCTTCAAAATAGGACAGTAGCTTAAGAATATACCAAATTCTGGATGCTCTAAAATGTTGCATAAATAGAATAAATCTAGACCCAGGGGAATTTCTTCCCAATACATCAATAGTCCTTTTAAACCATTTGAAAAACAATTCTACATTCATTTATTTCATTTTATAGCTCTGTTTCTCATTCTTTAAACTATTTTCATCTTTAGTCCTGCACATCTGAATTGTTATTTGTGGTTTCAGGTTTTATTAGAATATTACATTTAACTATGTCTGATGCACTGGGTTCTTGCTGGAGTAAGGACACTTGCTTTGGCAATAAAATGTTTTGTCTCACTGGCTCTGCCTCTGAAGTTCCTTATTTGAAATGTTTTCCCAGTACCAGATGTGTTGCACCAGGTGCTGTAGTTGAATAATAATGGACAATATATTTTGCTTTTTTTTATTCTTCCTTATTCTGCATTTAAATTAATAATTTTTTTTAGAATAATACTCTTTAGAGTATCACCTATCTCCTGTTTCCATCCTCATTTAAGAGTATATCTGTATATATGCATATTAGGGATACACAAATCTGTACAAAGATATATGATGATCCTGACACACAGCAATGTCCTACTGACCACTGATTTGTTAGCTTAAATTTTCTTAGAATGCAATCATAAGAGTTACGTGAGAAGTGAATGACCAATTTTATCTGCGGGATTGTTGTCCAAGACACTGGTTGAAATTCCATTCTATTTTTGAATAGTTCCATGAGATATTTAATGTCCACTGGAACAGCCAGATGGGACCTTAGTTTAATGTCTCACCTGAAGGTCGGCAGTTGTGACAATGCAGCAGTGCCACCAGCACTACACTATAGTGTCTGCCTTGACTGTTTTCAAAGCGCTGACAATGAGCAAGATGCAAAAGAGCCAGGCTGACACCAAATATAGAGAGGATATAAAAATAGCAGATTAGTTATTAACCTCATGGCTGTTGGACAGATCTTGCTTGTGTAAATGCCTACCATGTTTGCTGAGAAAATAGTTGCTGCACTTGACAATTATTATCTGTGAAGCACTTGAGATTTTTCAACATGATACTGTACATTGGTATAAAAATGCTTTGTTTGCTAGTTGACTGATAAGTATCCCTATGTTTCCTACAATGGCCATTGCTTTCCTCAATTTTCCTGACTTGTTTGCTGTAAGCTTAAAAAACGTTATCCTGTTGGTGTATCCTTTTGCTAACACTCTCACTGTTAAATTCAAGATTCATTGCATCTCATTTTACGAAACAACTTCAAGGCTAGAGAATGCTTTGCCTCGCTCTATGATCCCCATCCTCATACAAGCTATTATATGCCAGGTTCTTAAAAGCTGCTCTGATTTCCAGAAGGCTTTCGACAGAATGCCTCATGAAGTTCACATAAAACTGGAACTTCAGCAGTACATGACCAAATTTTGGATTTTATTTTTGTTATTGTGTTCCAGCTCCAAGATCCCATGTGAAGGTTGATCATAAACTCACTGAGCTTATTGTTTGAAATGGAACAAAGCAAGTATGTCCATTATCACCTACCTCATTTGATGTATTCATCAGTGATATATTGGGTGGCATTGAGGGGACTGGACTTGATGGATTTGTTCCAAGCATTTCTGATAGATTGTAATGCTTCTGTTTGCAGATGATATTGTGCTTAGGAGGATTCATCTGGAAACCTTGTGTACTGTAAAAGCCCGTTTATCTGGCACCCTCGGGATCTGGACAATGCCAGTTAAACCGTGTGCTGGATGTTCGGGCGACAAGCTGCCGAAAACCCAACACAATTTTTTTTAACTTCTTTTTAAACATACCATATTAATAATAGTCTAAATAATAACACATTATTCTATAGATCCTTACCAAAAAAGCAATAAATATAGTTTACAGTCTATAAACACAGCATACAATCACAAAGCAAACTTCTACAACAGCTGACTGTAGTGGCTTAAAGCTGTACTGTGTTTTTTCCTCTCTTTTTTCTTTTTCTCCCTCCTTCCTTATCTCTCTTTCACACACACACTCAGTCAGTCTGGCATCTCAATGGCTCCAAACCCAACCTCCCTCCACTCCTCTCATCTTCCATCTGAATTAATCAACTCACCCCTTCTCTCTCTCCCCTTCTTTCCCCCACCTCTGTCTCACTCTCCCGCTCCTCTCTATTTCTCCCCACCCTTTCCCTCTCTTCCCCCGACCCCCTCCCACTCTCGCTCACTGTCTCTCGCTCCTTCTCACACCCCACCCCTCACCAAAACAGTGTATAAACTCACGATATAGTCAGGCTACACAGGCAATGTAGTATCCATCAGAAATAGAGAGATAGAGAGAGGGAGGGAGGGAGGGAGGGAGGGAGGGAGGGAGGGAGGGAGGGAGGGAGGGAGGGAGGGAGGGAGGGAGGGAGGGAGGGAGGGAGGGAGGGAGGGATAGAATGAAGAGTGGGAGAGATAAAGAGGGAGAGATAGAGAGGGAGAGATAGAGAGGAAGGAGAGGGAGCGAGGAAAGAAAAAAAGGAGAGAGAAAGAGAAAAAAACCAACACACTGCTTTAAGAAGAAAAGCGGAAGTGCAACTACTGGCAGCATTTAGAACTAATCGTACTCTCGTGTGGCAATCGATTCATTAAATGCGCCACCACGATTGTGCCGGATAAGATCTGGGTATACGAATGGGGACCCAATGGGACATGATGGTGCAGCCAAGAGCAGCTGTCTTCTCTGAATGTTTCCAGCATTAGAAACACATGCGAGAGTGTTGACATGCTGACCTGTCACATTGTGCACAAATACAGGAGGCCAGCCAGTCTGTGCTGGAACATGGAATTGTCTCACACTTCTGATAACTGCAGGTCCACAGGACAACAATAACAACAAACCAAATAAAATTTATAGAGCATCTTTCATGTCGGGAGGACGTCCCAGGGCACTGAACAGTTACGCCTATGTTATAAGCAATCATATACGTATCTTAACAGTGCGCCTTCCATCGAATTGTCATTGCTATTTTCCGGTAATCTTGCACCATATATTTTCTGCTCGGGTCAGGTTTGGGTTTACACATTGATTTTCCCTCACTGTATCTCTGGTGGAGGCAATATTTGGAGGAGGAATCTGTCCCATAGCATTGCATGGCTTATGTTGCTCCATCTGCACACCGCAAAACATTGAAATAAGAGAGACAGATCCTGAGGGAATTAAACATTGGAGAAGAAAAAATGCTATGGTAATTTGATTACACTAGTCTGGAAAACAAACAGTATGAAATCACTATTGAAACTGGAAGTCTGAAACAAAAACAGAAATTGCTGGGAAGACTCAGGTAAAAAGGTACAGACTTCAGGAGGGCTTTAGGGCTAGCTAGATCGACAGTGGCTACTGTAAAACAGAAAAAGGACAATATACTGGCAAGTTCAAGGTGTGTTACAGTTACAGGTGCAAGCAGATTAACAAAACATAGGAGTGATGTGATGGAAAGCATGGAAGGAATGCTGAGTGTCTGGATTGAGGATCAGAACCAGCGTAATATACCACTCAGCACACTGGTTATCCAAGAGAAAGCAAAGTCATTGTTTAGGGAGTTAAATGATCAAGAAGGAGAAGGCTCAACGGCACCCTCTGCTAGCATCTTTCAATGCTAGCAGAGGGTGGTTTCAAAGGTTTAAAAGACACTGTGGGCTCCACAACATCAAAAGGAGTGGGGAAGCTGCAAGTGCCACTGCCACTGTCACACTGCCAGTATTAAAGTTTGCCAGTAGTTTACTGTATTCAAGTTTGCCAGTATTAAAGTACTATGCTGTACAGTTACCCCAAGTACCCCTTCCTGCCTATGTGTGTTAATTTATGTGTTTTGTGTGTTATGTTGTGTGGTTTTGTGTGTTATTTAGTGGGTTGAAGGTCCAAAAATTGTGTGAAAAGAACACATCTCTGGTTATATAATCATCTAACTTGTGAAATTAACACTGAAGTGAATTATTGTTCTTTTGTCTTTTGACCTACAATTTTAATTGGTTATGCTAGTGCAAATAGACATACTGGACAAACATGGTTGCCTAGGAATCAGAAATATCTTGGATCTATGGTAAATTATCTTCCAGAAGATAAAGTAGATAGAATGTGGTTAGGAACACAGGAATAGGAATAGGCCATTCAGCCAGCGGAGCCTGTTCCGCCAATTAATTCGATCATGGCTGATCTGTATCTATTAATCCTTTCAGTTCCAATTTCCCGCTTTCTCCCCATATCCCTTAACACCCTGACCTAACAAAAATGTATGAACCTCACTCTTGAAGGTGTGGATGGATCCAGCATCCACAACCTTTTGAGGTAGTGAATTCCATATTTCTACCACCCTTTGAGTGAAAAAATGCTACCTAATCTCACTCTTAAATGACCTGGTCCTAATTTAAAGACTATTTCCCCTTGTTTTGCATTTCCCCACCAGAGAAAATAGTTTCTCTGTATTTATCCTATTAAAACCCTGTATCAGCCTAAAAAACCTGTAACAAATCACGCCTCAATCTTCTAAACTCAAGAGAATACAATCCAAATTTACGCAGTCTTTCCTTGTAACTTAACCCTTTTAGGTCTGATAACATTCTGGTGAACATGCGCTGCACCTCCTCCAGGGCCAATATGTCCTGACACACAAGTGTTGCTATGAGGAAAAGGTAGAGATGGTGAGACAAAAGGACTTTGCTTATTCAGTGATTTCTCACGTTCCCAATACTTACTAATATTTGCTTAATTCTTGAGAATATAGACATAATTCATAGGAGGAGGAATTGGGATCCTGTGGTGTGAGGTCAAATATTGGAATCTTTAAACCAGAATTCTACAACTGAGCTAGGGTGATGCACAAACACTTGGAAATAAATAACTATAAAATAAAAAGGTTCAGGGCACAATTTGCACAAAATAAAAAATGCCCACATTCTGTTCAACCTTATAGGCACTGGGACTTGGAAAGGAAGAAAATACTTACATAGAGGTGTGAGTTGCCACCTAGTGGTGATAGCTCACTTCGGCATTAAATAAGGAATACTACAATTGTCACCCTTAGGACAAAGGCACAGGACAAAGAAAAGTTCAAGAAGTCATAGTCCAACATAATGAGTTATGTGGTGTTCTGTAGCTCAGAGGTTACAGCATTTGCCTCGCAAGTGAGAGATCTGGGTTTGATTCCCGGCAGGGTGAAATATTGGGACAGTTTCCGTACATGCCTCTATTTACCTAGCAGTAAGTAGGAACCCCTTTGTTAGTCGATTGGTAGATAGCTTATCTGTGGATAATAATCCATCTAAAAATAATAATAATTTGGTCACTCAATCCACGACTGTTTGTGGGACACTGTTGTGCGCAATCAGTTGTTGCGTTCACCCACAAATATACAGTTTTTCACTTTACAGTATATTCCAAGAAGCACTTCTAGAGATGTCTAGAAAATGTGAAAACCACTATATCAAATGCAAGAATTATTATTATTATCAAGGTCAACTAGATTAGTCCTGTGTGAAAAATCTTCAGCAATTGGTTTTCTATTAAAACACCTGTAACATTCCTCGGTGCATATCATTTCTTATGGATTGTGTTTAGTCAGTCTTTATTGCGTTATAAAAATCTTATACTTTCTACATGTGTTATATAATTCCAATGGGATTTCTGAAGTTTTCAATGTTACATTAAGCACCTGCTGCACTCAGTAATTCCCAGTGCAGCATTCCACACTTATGGTACCATCAAACTATGATTTCTCGTCCAACCAGGAATCTCTGTAACCTTCGTTCATTGGTGGATCCACACATAAGTTAAAGGTCGGACAAGTGTTTTATTAGAAACACATGCCAGCTGCCTCCATATGTTCACATCTCGCCAAAAAGCTTATACTAAGCTATGTCTGGAACAGCAAGAGATTTTATTCTGAAATAAAATGAGTGTTTCTATATTATGCTGAAAATCATGTTACAACTGGCAGTAAAGTAAGACTGTAATTATTGCTGCACTACAATTACTACCCACTATTAGTTGTAATGGAATACATGCACTTTGGTTAATGCAGCAACCACTATTGTTACATTTAAATAAAATCATATGATGTCATCAAAAATAACTTGTGTTTTAAAAATGAAATATAGTCTATCAAATGTGAAATTATAACAAAAGGATTATGAGATATAGTCGTTTTTCAAGGTTACTTACAGATTTATGTATCTGTGAATATGTATCAGCATTGGATGAGGGTAATATTAATTTCTATCACAAATTTTTTTGAGATCACAAAATTGAACAGTGGGGTCAATCTTAAAGAATCCTATAGAAAAATGGCAACACAAAGCTACAAGATTAGTTTGGAGGAAGAAGGCCCTTTGACCCATCTGATCTCATACTACCAGAACACCTACTGTACCATCTTTTCAGTATCTTGTAGTTTATTTTCTCTCTGGAACTCCATCCCTGAGACCCTCTAACTCACTCACTCACTCCCTTCATTCAAGGTGCATCTCAAAACATAACTTGTTTGAGCCAGCCTTTTGGCCATCTTTCCTCTCCTGACTCTTCTCAACTCCCCCCACCCACCCACCCCACCACTCTCCCAGTTCAGGTGTCCATTCAGTATTGTTAAGCATGTTTAGACATTTTCACTTCATGAAAGGTGCAATATAAATGTGTAATGTATTCCAATATCTCAAGGTTATTTACGCTTGACTTTGAAAAACTGATGCTGAAAAGACTACATCTACAATAAGTTCCTACATACAAGGAATCCTGCTGGTAACAGAAAGACTGTCAATTTATCATGTTCTGCCAGTCATTGTGATATACTCCTGTTTTTTGAGACCTATTTGAGGCTAACACTCAACAAGTATTCCATTAAGGAATACTGTGAACTATAATCCCTAAACATCAGTTTGTGCCTACTCAACTGTGAACTTCTTCTTATGAATGTTACATATGTATGATGACTATGTCCCATATACTGTCATCTAGGTCCACATTAAACAACCTGAAAAGCTGATGCTGAAATGACTACATCTGCAATAAGTTCCTACTGTGTTTGCCCACAAAATACACACATTAGCATCATGTGATAGTATATCTTGTGAAGCAGTTTTGAATGCATTGACTAACATGGTAATATCAAATTCGAGGATTATTATAAGCTAAACTTGAGCCACTGGCTCTATTATTATTATAACTCGCCAGTTGTTCAATGCATTCTGGCACATTGTAAATACACACCTATATGATGAAAATATTATTTTCAAAAAGAGTAATGCTCACTCAAATTTGGGCTGCTTATTCCTTTGCTTGTTTAAACTGTGTGAATCTTTTTGACCACCCTCAAACCTCACTGCTGAGGTTCTGTACCCTTTTCCTATCTTTCCACATTTTCTTATTTTCCTCATTCCCAACCATCATGGTACTGCTCCAACTGTGAACTTTAGCTTGCCAAGAAACTGCCGGTAGTGTTCTGCAGTGGGCAAAGAGAGGCAGTCAGCCACCAAGACCAGATGCCATTAACATCAACTCCAGTATTGACGAAGCAGGCATTTAAGCTCCAAGGGCAGCATAATAATAATAATAATAATCATGATAATAGTAATCCTTGCATTTGATATAACACTTTTCACATCTTCTAGATGTCTCAAAGCGCTTCACAGAATATACTGTAAAGTGAATGGACTGTATTTGTAGGCGAAATACAATTGTCCCATAAACAGTCATGGATTGGGTGACCAAATTATTATTGCTTTTTCTTGAGAGATTATTATCCACGGAAAAGCGATCTGCCAATTAACTAACAACTGGGTTACTACTTACTAATAGGTGAACAGAGTAAGGAAATAGGTGTATGGAGTAAGGAAACTTTAATTTTGCCCTGCCGGGAATGGAACCTAGGTCTCTCACTTGTGCTGTGTGTGCTCTAACCACTGAGTGAAAGGCGCTATATACAAATGTAATTTTATTATCATCATTGTTGTTGAACTACAGGACTCCACAAAGTCCTAACAAGGACAATCCGAATTTACGGCACTCACTGAATGTTATCATTGTACAGGATGCTATCAAATCACAATTTCTGCTTATTTAACTCACAATTAAGTAAAGAGGTATCTAATAGACAATGAAACAAACCAAATGAATGCACTGCAGAACAGATTGGCTCAGAGGATTGTATTTTACTAACTACGAGCCAAATTTGCAATCCTTTCTTTGACTCCTCGATCCAATTGAACATTTCACTTGGATACACAAGTCTTACTTCAGATATGACCTTTGCAGTTCTTATATATATATGTTGTTCCACAGCTCGGTCGGCAGGAGCCAGACAGAAATGGAATTGGAGAACCTTACCTTCCAGCGATGAAATGCATCAGATGGCTTGATTTTGCCACTGAACCATGGTCTGACAAAAGTCATCACTCATTTTGATGCAATGGATTAGCTGCCATCAGCCACCTGGGCTCTTTAACAACAAAGATAAGAGGTGAGTACACAATGTTCCCAGCCGTATGGTATGAAGATGAACAAATAAAAATGAAAGTGTCAGAAAACCTGATAGGATATAATTTAAAAGTTGTGTGGCTTGGATGGTTTTCTGCCAGTCTGAATATCACTCTAACAAGGATTCATCACTGTTGGATACATCTTTGTTCTATTTATTTATTTGGTTATTTTTTTGCTGGCCTTTGAATCGATGATGAAATAGAGATGGTTATGAAGATTCTTGTAGTTGGTGTTCAGATATTCTTAACCCTTTGTATGCCAGCAACATTATGGAAGTTCAGCTTTTGCTCCAACACTTAATATGGTAAATAATATATGGTATAAATACAGAAGTTGCTGTGAACATGCAGAAGGTTAGGCAGCATCTATGGAGAGAAGAAAATGAGTGAAAGTTTCAGGTCAATGACCTATTATCAAAACTGAAACTTGATGGAATCCATAAGGGATGAGTTGGAGCTTGAGATTATTGCTGATGAAGAAGATGTGCCTGTGAAATACAGTTTTGGCAAACACATCATGAAATACAAGAAGGAAGACAGGTAGTAAAGAAGATGAACAGGACAGAAGAGAGAAGCGAAAGTCACATCAACGAGAAGAGCAGAACCTCTTCAAGGGAGGCATTTCTGAAAGAGAAGTGGCCGTCTCGGTCATTACGTCACCACAAAAGCTTCCGAAACCCTGATCCACGCTTTGTCACCTCTCGGCTGGACTACTCCAATGCTCTCCTTGCCAGTATCCCCTCCTCCACCATCCACAAAATTCCACCGCCTGCATTCTCACTTGCATCAAACTTCGTACCCAATTGCTCCAGTCCCTCCCAAACTGCACTGACTCTCTGTCACAGAGCAGATCAATTTCAAGATGCTCACTTTTATGTTTAAATCCTTCCACTCATCTGCACCCCTCCATCTGTTTAAACTCCTCTCTCCTCACAGCAGTACTCGCTGACAAGCTACAAGCTCTATTGGGTCTGGCCTCCTCCTTGTCCCCCGAATCCTCTGCCACCATTGGCATCCATGCTTTCAGCCACTACACCCTAAAACTTTTTAACTCACTCCTTCAAACCCTATGTCTCACCCCCTCCTTTCCCATTTCCAGGTCACACCTAAAGACTTTTCTCTTCGACCACGCTTGCAGTCACCTTCCTGTACCTCCTGACTCGATCTCAGGCTTTACCATGGTGAAGCGCTCTGAGAAGCACCTAGCATGGAGGGGGCTAACTAAACGCAAGAAATATCAGTGAAATAGCAATCAGCTTTTGTGTTGTTGTTGCATTAAACAGTAAACAAAAGGCAAAGTACTGCAGATGCTTGAAATCTGGTATAAACACAGAAGTAGCTGGAAACACGCAGCAGGTCAGGCAGCATCTACGGAGACTGGAACATGAGTTAACGTTTCAGCTCAATGACCTTTCGTCAGAACTTTAAAAGTAATGCTGTAGTATGACAATAATTAATCTAATTAAACTATAGGAAAGATTTATCATTTTAAGATCAACCTCAGTCTACTAAAATAAATGCAAGACACATTTTGATCTAAAAAATGACATTTCTTGAAGTCTTGGCTTTACTCTGTTCTTTCCATTTTTTCCTTCTATTATTTTAACTTGTTTTACTTCCGCTTTCGCTGCCTAATTCATGAATGTCAGTTTGGTTCAGATGGTAGTACTTTTCATTTGGGTCAAAAGCTTATGGGTTCAAGTCTCAGGTCAGAAACTTTGAGCTCATAGTCCAGGAAGACAACACAATGCAGTGTTGGTTCAATACTGTATTGTAGAGGAGCCATCCTTCAGATGAAATGCTAAACTATGGTTAGTTTGTCTATTTAGGTGGATACTAATACTAAAAATCATTGCATTTGGAATAGGCCCTTATCACATTGGAAACATGTCTGAAAGCATGCCACAGGAATTATTGTGAATTGGATTGACTGTGTATTTGTAGGCAGCACAAATGTATGCAGCAATATCCTGCAACCAGCCATGAAACGATCAACCAATTCTATTTGGGGGGATTGTTTTATTTGACAAGCCATCAGGACTTCTCTTTTCAAATAGTGACATGGGGTCTTTAATGTCCACCTGAATAGGCAGACGGGACCTTGGTTTTTCCCTTTTCAATTGGTAAAATGTTAATCGTTGGCAAAGAAAAGTGTGGATTTCGCCAGTTCTCAGCAAATGAACCAAAAAAACTAAATGTTAAACAGAAAAAATCAGAAACTTCATTAGAGCCTACGATTTATAAAAATAACTCACTATCATTTTAAAATGGAAAAAAGGCAGATAGCTGGATATGTAAAGGAATTAGCCAGTTATCAGGAGGGGTGTGCTACCACCTAGTGGGCAACAATAAATACCTGCAATAGTTATGAAATGCCGCAAACATTACTCTCATAGCTTCAAAACTTATGAAGCTGCCAACAATGAGCTTAGACTGTGCTCACTTGTAGTTTGCCAGCATGCAGCCATCCTCGCTCAAGTTGCTTTTCATCAATCTTCCCAACAACAACAACAACAATTTACATTTATATAGCACCTTTCACGTCGGGAGGACGTCCCAAGGCGCTAAACAAGAGGCGTGTGACCCGAGCTGGGAGGGGAGTGTTTGGGAAGGGGTGAAACACGAAGGGGAGGTAAAAGAGTTCGGGGTGAAACAAAAGGCACGATCGAAGAGGAAAGTCTTCAAATCGGCCTTGAAAGAGGAAAGGGAAGAGGCGAAACACGCAATTTAATTCCCAAGTCAATTAAATCATCTAACTTTTTGTAACACAATTTCTTCCTTTTATTTGCTTTTTTCTTTAGCTGCCATGACAAATTTCTGTCACTCTGTGTACAATCTAAATCTGCCTTCCTTGTCTGTCTGATTTAATGTCTGTCTTCATTTCCTCATTAGCTCATTCAGTCATACCTGATATGATGAAATGCCATATGAAGTGACATTATGTTGGAACAAGTGTAATTTATTAATTGACTTGAATGTATATTTTTAAATTATCCGGCATGAAGGTGACACCCAAATGTGAAGAAAAGAAATGTCAGTGAAATAGCAATCAGCTTTTGTGTGTGCACATTAATGTCTTAGGCAGATATGGCTGCCTAACAAACAACAATGAAGCTCTGCAAATCTCACTAGCAGACTCCCTGGTTATTCAGCCAGACTGACCACAATGATCCCAGGTTTAACAATATGTCTTAGCATATATGCTAACTCAATGATCTCAATGAGATCAATGTACTCAATGATCCAAGCCCTGACAGTAGAGGAAAGTGCCAGTGTTGGATATTGTAGTTAGGAAAAGGGGAAAAAGCCAGTTTCCATTCCTGATTACGA
The DNA here is from genome assembly GCA_035084275.1 of Hydrolagus colliei. Lineage (NCBI taxonomy): Eukaryota > Metazoa > Chordata > Chondrichthyes > Chimaeriformes > Chimaeridae > Hydrolagus > Hydrolagus colliei. The sequence goes on from CM068742.1 coordinate 68,123,722, forward strand.
ACCAGTGAGCCGGCATAGGAAGGTTTCGAAACACTCCTAACTCCTCACCGTCTCCTGCAAAAAGTCATGTCTGATGGCATGCCGACAACCACTGAATTTATCCTGCTCTTTAAATGTTGAATTATTCTACCATCAATAATCCATGCATTTGATTTAGCACATCGTCAAAATGTCTCAAAGCATTTCACAGGATATACTGCAAAGTACTGTAATGTGATTGTGTGGATTTTGTGGGTGAATGCAGCAGTCAATATGCAAATAGCAATGTTCTATAAACAGTTATGGACTCAGTGACCAATTAACTTTTGAAGGGCTTTGTCTTATTGAAGCCAATCTCACCAACTCACAGAATTTTGTATGTACAGTACTGAGAATGTGTGACCACCTCTTGGATCACTCAACCTGCTTTCAAAACTCGCCTTCCTGTATCAGGGTTTTTGTAATGGGTGTTTGTAACATGCTTGGGGAGCAGTTGGAGTGGTTTGAGTATTATATCCCTAGTTATAATATCCGTACAACTCAACAGCTCACCGATCTCATTCCTTAGGCTCACACATAAAGAATAGCCACTTGCTGAGCCTCTTGAGTTAGTGGAGTAAAAGGTGAAAATAATTTTATGAAGCTTGCCCACAGGAAGGACCATTTCCCATCTATCAAATGTAATCAGAACTTCAGAGTTACATAGTTTCACGGCTACATTCAAAATATCAGTCAAAATTATACTGACAATTACACTTTTGACAGTGTGTTTGCTCACGATAAAGATAAGCAAGCTAAATATTATTACAACACTGAGGGACTTTTCAGTCGCAGGGACAATCTTTTTCTAAACGTTTCACTCAGATGCTGGCATTTGTGAATGTTAGTGTCGTAGCCATAACACTCCAGATAAATTTACATTCACTCTATGGCTTTTCATGGTGCATACAAATTGGGTGCCAATACTCAATCAATCCACTTGAAAGTGGTTCCTCGTGAAACGCGTTGAAACATTTTGACTTTATCGGAAGTACTTTCGAACACCATTCTAAGTGCCCTTTGCTATAATACAGAACAAGATCGCAAGATTTGTTTGGATGAGGAAGGTCATTCAGTTAATCTGATCTCATCCTTCCAGAATATCATCCCACCATCACAGCATCAAGCTGTTTTTTAAATGAGCCCAGTGTTGTGGCCTCAACCACCCTTTCTGGTAACCTCAAATATACAGTCAATTCACTTTACAGTATATTCTGTGAAGCTCTTTGAGACGTCTAAAAGACGTGAAAAGCGCTATATCAAATGCAAGGATTATTATTATTAAGTTATTATAACAGTCGTTAATTACCCATATAATGCCAAACCTGTGTCCCTTTGTTCTGTTGTCAGTATGGTGTGAAACATATAGTCACCTCTACCGTTTCTTCTAAATGTTTAATGAATGCGATGGAAGTTAATTAATAGCGCTTTCGTCTCCCAATAATTAACAAAAAGATTCCTGAAATCTTTAAACTAAATTTCAGAAAATGGCATCCATGCTGAAATTGGCCTTTGCAACTCTTGTCTTTGTATCCTGAAGTATTCTTCTGTGTTATTTTTCCAATTCCATTTAAAATGTTCTACATAATAATAATAATCCTTGCATTTGATGTACAGTAATGCTATTCAGATCTTCTAGACGTCTCAAAGCACTTGACAGAATACACTGTAGAGTGAATTGACTCTATATATGTGAACGAAACATTGCAGCCAATTGCACACAGCAGTGCGTACAAACAGTCGTGGATTAAAATGACCAATTTTTTTGGGGGGGATTATTATCAGGCGTGTGGAGTAAGGAAACATGGCCAAGGTTTGCCCTGCTGGAATCGAACTCAGGTCTCTCGCTTGTAAGGTGAGTACTCTAACCACTGAGTTACATGACTACACATCTTTAGCAGTCCCCCCTCAAGAATGAAGAGTCCTACTTATGGGTCTGATTATGTTTGGCGTGGACCCTGACATTTATTTCACAGATGACCAGCTTCCTTGCTTCCCATGCGCTGGCCTGTTCCTGCACTGGGAAATTCAAAAACCACCTGGATTATCAGTGACCTGATGACCAAGAAGTCAGTCATTTATTACAAAAACTTGCATTTATATAGGGACCCTCATGCAGATTAGCATTCCAGGTGACTTGTGGTGGAGCTGTATGCCGAGCCGAAGGCAGGGGTGAAGTGACCGTAAGCGCTGTCGAAGAGGAAGGTCATCTGGCGGGATCTAAAGATGGGGTCGTTGGGGGCAAGGCAGAGAAATTGAGGGAAAGTTCTTCCAGAGTTTCGGGAATCAGCCAGTGGACGGAAAGCAAACTGTGCGGCTGTATGCACACATACTGTACAATGAACTCAGAAGCACTGTCTGGTGATCACAAGCTCATTTTAACGTGGGTTCAATTTCTTCTGATCCCAAGTTTTGCATTATAAAGAAGCTCTAGAGTTTATAAAATTGAAGGATTATTGGCAGTTGTTGTTGTGGCAGAAGTATTAACATTTCCAGTTCAAAGAAGGTGAGGGACTTGGATCAGTCGACAATATCCCTTTAATTCACTTCTGCCAAATAAGGCAGGAAAGTGATGCAATCTTTATACAGCTCATCAAAGCTCCTTCCAGCATTAGAATTTGACAATAGCACATCTACAGGATGTAAGCTGTCAGGTGTCAGATTCTGAAAACAAGCAGATAGCAGCTCTGGCAAAAAAAATTACACTGACTATCAGACTTTATTGATTTGCTGTCTATCTTCCATGGATCACAGCATCAGAAATATACTGATTCTGAAACTTCAGCAACTGTTGATTGATCTTCAGCTTATGGCTAATTGGCTTCTATATTTAGTGCTGATGTTTTGTGCAGGTCTGTTGAGTACAGATGGATTTAGGGCAGTATAAACAAGCTGGTTTTGTTTGTAAACTAACACCTGATGGATTATTGTATAATATTCCTTATAATAATCCTTCCACTTTATATAGATATTATCACACCATATAGATGCCTCAAATCATTTCACAAGAGATACAGAGAAGTGGTGTTTTTTTTTGTGGACGAACACAGCAACAATAGTAACCTGGATTTATATAGTGCCCTCCACATTGGACGGTGTCTCAGAGTGCTTCAGCAGTCAGTTGCGCACAGCAATATCACGCAAACAGTCATGGAATCACTCCAATTTAATTTGGGGGATTGTTGGCCAGGACATGTGGATAGTGCCATAGGATCTATAACATCCACCTGGACAGGCTGTATTATTGTACAAAACCAGATTGTGAATGGAACTGTCACAAGGAAACATTCCTCCCAAATACTTAAAGACAATGTACTATATTGAAAATAATGTTAAAATAATAGATTTCTTTGGATTGTTTCTGAAACTGTATAAACTATCTCTGCTTATCACATGACTCAATGAGTTTATCCAATGAATAGCCATATTTCATAAACCAGAGAGGGTGTTACATATGATCCTCTGTTTTTTTCTGAATTTGGACATCTCAGTAGGAGTAGCAGTTTGTGGTCAATTATTCTCAATGTCCTGGGGAATGGGAAGGAGAAATTAATTAGATTTCCCATCAATCACTATCCCAGATATGGACCAAGTAATTCTGCTGAAGAAGGTTCACACCAACATCAACAACAACAACTTACATTTATATCGTGCCCTTCATGCAGTTGGTGTCTCAGAGTTCTTAATCTGTCAACAGTTAAAGATAGGATTGAGATGCAATGTTTCACAAGTTGATAATTATCATGAATGACATCATTAAACAATCACATTCTTTTCTCCTATCTCTACTTTGTATCAGATTTGCCTTGAGAGATAATCAGCATTCCACATCTGTGTTCATTTTTGTAAAGCCTTTAAGAAGGTTAACCTAAAATCTATTCACATCTAATGAATATAGTGTAACCTGCATTTGCTAAGCCTCTTATCATATCTGAGTCCTTTTCATCTCGACCATTCTGCTGAATTGTTGCAGACTTCCTTCAAACGCAGCTAACTCCTCTTAAGGTAGAGTGCCAAGAACTGAATACAGAATTCAAAATGAGGTATGAACAACAGTCTATAAAAGGCCAATAGTAATACTTTGTTTTGATATCAAGACCTCTTACAATAAATCTAGCAACTTGTTATCATAATTCTAATTGCCTCTCTGTCTGGAAGCAAATATTTAACAACCTATGTACCCAGGGTTCTAAATTTGTGTCTTTAGCAAATTGCTTCTCCATTTAGAATGTCACATATCAATTTTGCCTCCTTCACAAACGATTGGAGATGGGGCTCATCCCAATACACTTCTCATCTTTTTAACTGATAAAGCTTGTTTATTTTAAACATAAGATAAACTCCACAGACAATCTTTAGATCAACAGATATTCCCTGTTGCTCCAGCACCAATCCACTGTAATCTCATATAATTAATTACAAGGAAAAACTATTTCCACTTCGAGTGGGTCAGTAACCCAAGGACACTGATTTAAAATAGTTGTTAAAAGAAACAGAGGGGCGGTGAGGAGACATTTTTATGCAGTGAGTTGTTCAGATCTGGAATACATTGCGTGAAAGGTTGATGGAAGCAGATTTGGTAACAACTTTTAAGAGAGAAGTAGATAATTATTTGGGGTGGACAAGTTTGGGGAGACAGTGGGACACTGTGTGCTTGGGGAGACTGTGTGCTCTTATCAAAGTGCTGTGTTATTCTATGATTCTATGATCCAGGCTACCAAACCAGGCTTGCAGTTTAGACAAAATACTGAAAAAAGGTAGAATGGTTTTGACGATTCATTGCTCAGTGCAGAAACCACAATTAAATCACAGTTAGACACATTACCCTAGGTGATGAAGTAAGTATTGAAGCTGCACTTCACCAATGACAGCAATTTGCACTTATACACCCCCCTTCATGAGGCAAAGGTAGATGAATAATAATTTAGCGTTAGGCATTGGAGAGAAATGTAATGGTTTGAAATTTCCAGGTCCCGAGGGAACAGTGATGAAGTTGTTGAGGTATGCAGCATATGGAAAACAATAGAAAGCACATTCAGGAGACGTTTAAAACCTTAACAGCTTTGATCAGTTTTCTTCTATTTTTAAAGAATTTTGGGGAAAAAATAGTTTCCTAAATTAGACTGAATTTAAGAATAATACATATATTTACACCAAGTTAAATGTTCAGGCAATAGTCTTGAGGAGAATACCATTCCCTCCCTTGACTTTGACACAATGGTTGGGCCTTAAGAGATCAGATTTTTATTTGTTATTTCAAATTCAGTACAGCTAAAATACTGCCCTATCACAAACAACTGTTTGTGGCACATTGCTGTGCATAATTGGCTGCTGCAGTTTTGACCCATAAAATGCACAGTCAATCCAATTTACCATATATTCTATGAAACGCTTTTAGACTTCTCAACAATGTGATACAGCGCTTTATGTAAGCACAATTATTATTAAGTGAGTAATGTGATAAGTTGTTACTGGATCCATTCACATTGTCCAGACTGAGGTGGATAGATGTTTATCAGGTCAAGGTATCAGGGGATATAGGGCCAAGGTGGGTAATTGGCCTTGAGATACAGATCTTGTGAAGTCCTGTAGCTCAGTGGTAGGAGCACTTGCCTTGCATGTAAAAGACTTTGACACGATTCCAGGCTGGGTAAAACCTTAGGCAAGTTTCCTTACTCCACATGTCTGATAATAATCTCACCTACAAAAAATAAAATGGTCACTTCAATCCACGACTGTTTGTGGGACACTGCTGTGCAAAATTGGCTGCCTTGTTTCGCCCAAAAAATACAGTCAATTCACTTCACAGTGTATTCTGTGAAGCGCTTTGAGACATCTAGAAGATGTGAAAAGTGCTCTATCAAATACAAGGATTATTATTATTGTCTTAACTCAACAGGTATCCTGGTGAAGCAGCATGGAAACATTGGCTCTGAAATGGAGGAAAACATTTAGAGCTCTTTCTTTTAAATGGGAACTTAAGAGGCTTTAAGAAGCTTCATAACAAACCATCATATCCCTATTTGGAATGAAAAGACACCTCCAAATCTATTGATAATTGAAAACAACATTGATCGCAATCTTTATGGATATTAGTTATTTCTCACATTAATTATGACATTAAATATTGCATATGTTATCCCTATAAATCTATATGCTCTGGCAAGTGAACAAAAATCTTTTTCATTTTGAATAGTGCCTTTCATCCCAGGAGGATGTGTCAGACCGCTTCACAGGGTTTACTGTAAACTACAATGACAATGTACATTGTAGGCCAAAGTGGCAGCCAATTTGTGTACAGAAATGTCCCACAATCAATCATGAAATGAACAAACAATTTTATCTGGGGAACTGTTGGATAGGACACTGGATAAAACTCCCTTCAAATTTTCTAATGCTGCCATGGGATGCTTAATGTCCACCTTACTGGACAGACGGAACTTTTATTTTCTGGTTTCAGCTGCAGTAGTAGTACACAGGAAGCTAGCCAGTCACCCATACCTACTGTTGAGAGGGTATCCCATACAAAAAGCATACACAAAAGTTGTCATGGCTGACCAGCTGGCTTTCTGCATGCAACTTGCATGACAAGGAAATGTGCCAATCTGCATCGAAAACAAAAAGTGCACTAGACATATAATAACCATGTAGGTTCACATGTTATAAGAAAATACTTGCTCTGGTGAATCACCTTATAACAGAGACACCCTGTATTAGTTGTTAATAATCAGTAACTGCAACAAAAAGAGAACACTGACAGTGAGGCTAAGCCCTTTTTACAAGATGTAAAGTGATTGATACAAAGGTGTAATGTAACTGTATACATTTGACATTTGATCAGCCTAGGGCATATTTTTTGGATACTGGTGCCATACAATAAAACTCAATGGATAAAACATTATTTTTGTGACTCATGAACTAAATTTTGAGTTGGCTTCAATCAGACTAATTTAGGTGGACATAATGATATGTTTTGGATTTGGTTCAATTTTCCAATCTGGCTAGGAATGATACATTAAAATTTTCAAAGAAAATTTAATTTGCATCAAAGTGGAGAAATCATGTAAGAGTTTTCCTTTCTTGCCTGGGGATATTTTGGAAATGTAATAATTTGATCAAGAAAAACACTGTACTGAACTGAGGGAAGGTGTAAATGATAGCATACAATAAGACCCACTGCTGAGTAGAAATCGGCATCAGAAATGGTATTTGAAAGGAAAATACAATACAATTTATATTTATAAAGCAACTTTCACATAAGCAGAATGTCCCAAAGTTCTTTCACAGTGCTGCATGAGCACCTCTGCTGGGGGTGGGGGAACCAATGGGTGGGGAGAGGAAAGATGACCAGAAATGTGGTTTACCAGATTAACCGCTGGTTAATTTTCCTACCAACCTGCCCGCCTCCTCCATTTAGTGGGCTCCGGTCTGCTCCATGTATCCCACCTGCCCCGCCCTAACATTGGCAGCCAAGCATTCAGCCTCTCTGGCCCCAAACTCTGGAACTCGCTTCCTCCCTTTTGATCATGCTGTCTGCTGCCATCCCATCTCTCTTGTCCCCCAACCCCTTCCCTTCCCCTTCCCCATGCTCGGTTCCTGACCCCCAATTGTTCAGCGCCTTGGGACGTCCTCCTGACCTGAAGGGCGCTCTTTAAATATAATCTTGTTGTTGTTGCTGCCGAAACACTCGTGCATGCATACATCACCTCACGGCTGGACTACAGAAATTCTCTCCTCGTCGGCCTCCCCAGTTCCTCCATTCACAGGCTGCAGGCCATCCAAAACTCTGTGGCCCGTGTACTAGACCGCACCCGCCTCTGCGACCACATAACCCCCACCCTCGCCCGTCTCCACTGGCTCCCCATCCTCCAGAGGATCGAGTTCAAGATCCTCGTCCTCACCTACAAGGCCTTACACGGCCTTGCCCCACCCTATTTAACAGATCTACTCTCCCCCTACACGCCCACCCGGACCCTCCGTTCAACAGGACTTGGCCTGCTCCAAGCCCCCCGCCCAAACCGCCCCACCATCGGAGGCCGGGCCTTCAGTTTCTCCGCTCCCACCCTATGGAATGCAATCCCTCAATCCCTCCGTTTCATCTCTTCCCTTTCCTCTTTCAAGGCCGGTTTGAAGACTTTCCTCTTCGATCGTGCCTTTTGTTCCACCCCAAACTCTTTTACCTCCCCTTCGTGTTTCACCCCTTCCCAAACACTCCCCTCCCAGCTTGGGTCACATGCCTCCTGTGCAGCGCCTTGGGTCGTCCTCCTGACGTGAAAGGCGCTCTATACATGTAATTTGTTGTTGTTGTTGTTGTTGTATTATAATCTGAGTCACGTTTTCAGTGATCGCAAAGATGCAAAGAATCAGTTGTTTCCAGGAATGCTTTATTCTGCAAATCAATAGAGTGAGGACTTACTATTTAGACAAAATACATTCAAAGCAAAATTAACTAAAACTTTTTTTAATATCCGGAGGTTGATAGTGGCTGATTTATTCAATGGTTTGTATAAAATCTACCATTTTTTTTAAAAAAAGCGGATATTCACAATTTCTCATCAATTGATTGAGTATATTCAGAATCTCTCATCAATAGATTCCAAGAATGGATGGCAAACAGTAAATGTATTTTTAACATTGGACCCAGGCTCATTAGTCTTAATCTTGAGTGAAACTGTATGACCTGCTATATCTTTGTGGATAAGGCAGGATAGTTCAATGACGTATATTCTGAAAAATGATCTAAAATCCAAGGTCAGGCATCAAAAATTTACAATTAAGCTCAAGAAAATTAAATACTTCCTTCAAAAAAGATTGATTCCAGAAAAGGCACTAGCTATGATGGAAGAAATAGATTTGTATGGTTTAAAAGGTTTCCGACTGAGGAAGCATCTGCTCCCCTCGGACATCAATTTTAACTGTTCAACTAATGAGTGTTATCCAAGCTGAGGTCTGAAACCTTCTTCTTGGAAACAATTGGAGGAAATCAGTATTGAAATTAAAAATACAATCTACCAATATCCACAACAAAGCTGTATCAGCATTTAACACCTTATGAGTCTTTCTCTGCTCCAGTATGGCATCCTGACCTCATTTCAAAGCTGGCATCTCATGATCTGTCTGATGCTCTGCTGAACAAGGTGCGTGACAAATCAGAGGATGTAAACATCATGATAAATGGACCAACTCCGCTTCTCCGACACTAATGGCTTGACCTCTATTCCCCACACTGTCATGCGTGGCGTCCCTCCGGGCTCTGTCCTTGGCGCTTTTCTTTTTTTTTCAATATCTATATGCTACCTCTTGGTGACATCATCCTCAGATATGGGGTCAACTTCCACATGTATGCTGATGACACAAGTCTTGGCTGCATGGCTAGCTGGATGATATATGGCTGCATCCTCGAAACCAGAACCACTGCTGATCTCACATACCACCTATCGGACATCAATTCCTGGATAAGAGCTAACTTCCTCCAGTTCAATATCAACAAGATTAAAGCCTTCCTGCTTGGCTCCCTTCAGGGCCTCCACACCTTGGGTGCTGATAGCATCTCCCTCCATAGATGCACTCTACATCTCATGGAACCAATACAGAACCTCAGCATCCTGTTTGACCCTCAACTGTCCTTCATCCCCCACATCTGTACCATAACCCACTCCACCTTGCCCCACCCCCGCAACACCACCTGGTTCCACCACTGTCTCATACCAAAGGCCGACAAGACTCCCACACACGGGTTCATAACATCTAGGCTCACCTATCCAAAATCCTTACTTATTGAATGCATCCTGCTTACCTAATTCAAGAAAGTATTAAGTGCAGGTTGACAAGACCTAAGTCTTAGGGACCGGAGAGCATGTATTGGGGGTACTGTTGGAGTGTAATCAGCTAAAACTACATAGCTCGCCATTGATATTGCTGTCTGACAAGCTTTCTTGTTGCTTGTCCATCTGTTCTACCCATCAGTTCTTTGGCTTGCAGGGTTATCAGGAGCTGAGTGGGATAACAGCCTGCCCCCAGTGACCCAGTAACCGGTCTACTCTTTCAGATCCTGTCGATGACCTAGGCTGACTGTACTTTCATCAAAGCTTCGTAATACTGTGGACTTGTCTATGTCAGGAACTGGTCTACTGAGATTGCCACAGAGGGCTGGCTCAATTGCCAGGTAAGACACCATCGAGCCAGTCCAGCTCCAAGGAAACTCCACTTACCTACTCCCTAGGAGGATAATCACTAGTTGATCATTCAACATCTGGCAAATGTGGGTTTTAGCCCTGACTGGCTAGATGGTAGGTAAAAGAACTCCCTGCAAGCTTTGCAGTGGGTAATGAAATGTGTGAGAGCAATTTCTACCATCTTCCTGTCCGCAGTTTGGGCGCACATCCCTTCCCATTGAGTGCTAGTTCCACCAATTGGAGGTGCAGAGTTTAAGTGGAGGTCGATTGACTCTCTGAAGGCCAATCAAGGTGGATTCCAGGTGCTGGACGTACTAACATGTGTTCACAAACTCGGACTCCAGGTAACATTTCCCAAGAAAAACAATTCCTATAATATTAAAGTATGTTTCAGCATTAACATCTATTGATTTGACAACATTTTTTAAAGAAATTGCCAGGCTAGTTCCAAGGACTCTAAGGGTTAGTACATCCCAATATGTTAATGTAATGGTTTGATAGATATATCCCACATGGTTAGATTAGATGTGAATGTACAATCGATTTTACAAGTATAGGAAATTATTATTATTTATGCTTTATGATTGATCATGAATTAAAATTGACTTCATAGATTTAGGCACAGTGCATAATATATAATTTATGCCACAATTGTATTATGTAAGTACAAGTATTATATATTATTCTTCAGCCATTCTGCTTCCGCCCTCTGGAACTCCATCCCGCAGTCCTTCCAACTCTCCCAATCCCTTACCTCCTACAAGACCCATGTGAAGGCCTTCCTCTTTGTCTGTGGTCAACCTCCTTCCCCCCGCCCTCCTCCCTCCCCAATCCATACCCCCAGCTCAGTTCCGGAATACTGTCTGTCCAGCACCTTGGGACGACCTCCCAATGTGAAAGGTGCTATACAAATGTAATTTAGTTGTTCTTGCAAGAACAATGGCGTGAAAGGCACTATATAAGTGTAATTTTGTTGTTGTTCACTTTTCTTCTTATGTGCCTGCAGTAATTCAGTCAGAATAGTGGTTCCGTAGACAACAAGCAACCTTCAGTACCTCACCAAAGCAACCATTATACAATACTTGATCACCCCTGATACTGAGTGTTGGCAGGCTAATTGACCATTCGAGATTTTTCACTCAATCCAAATGCTTTCATCACCTGACTTCCACACATCTTCTTGATGCAATCATTCCCACATTTCTATCAACAGATGGTTCTGAATAAGATCAGAAGTTCAAATCCTGGCTGATATTTTCCTCCCTAACCCAGAAATGCTGAAGTCCATTGTTGCACCCCGACTGGTTCCCCGCTGATTCAAGAATGCAACATTTTGATCTTTACTCATTGGACCAATGGAGGATCTCTTTGATCTCTTAAATGTCAATTTTCTTTTAATAGCAATAGTTACTAACTATGGAATTAGAAATCCCTGTTTGGTTCCTGTTACTGCTACACCTCTGCATTTGGCCTCAAGTGCTTTGGGTTTTGCATTTTGTTTGCAGAATTGCTCTCAGCAGCCTATTTACAACAACATTAAATCATGCTTTGGCTCCAACTATAGAGGCACGTACATTTAACATATGTAGCTCTCTGGACTATACAATTAATACATTGTGTTTCAGTTCTTAGCTCTGCTGAGAATTAGATTGTCTCCATCTATTATTGTAGGATGTCAGGATGTGTTTCTGAAAAGTGGATGAGTGTTATTAGATATGGTGGTTGCAAGGAAGAATAAATTAGTTTAAATCTGGCTTGTTCCCACTCTAGATCCATGGAAGATCGTGTGCAAAAATTTGTAGAGATATATAGATGCATGATCAGTGAGATCCTGGGGCTTTAAAGGCATTAAACAGATGCATTGCAACAGATTGGGACTCTGCACAACATCTGGGGTGTTCTTTCATAGTTCCTATGCTCTAAAAGTATTTACTGCCACAAATATGTCCAAGTACAGGATATATCATAAGCACATTTTAATGTATCAATACTGTTCATTACTTCCAAACAAAATTATTGAAAAAGGAAGATAAGACATTTTATAGTGACACGGGATGATACTCATTCTCTCTTGCCATCTGTCATCCAAGCTATATTCAAATGAAACTAGTCCAATTATGTATGATTGTGGATATTATTATATTATTGAGAGTGTTATGTCACCTGCTATATTCACTGCTGGTTTATACCTCCGTTGTCTCCTGGAATAGAGCAAATGTGGAGCAGGAAACTTGATTTATACACCAACGCTATTCAATTCTACACTGCTCAACCCAGAATTATACTGTACTTTTCAAAACAAATTGCCACAAAAATAGTAGTGATTCACCTACAAAATGCATTTTATGTGTAACATCATATGTTTTATGTGTAACCGTTTGGAATGATTAAGGATATGTTGCATCATTCTATTGTTGTATCTGACCTGGTTGTGTTTTATGCTGTCACTGAGTATAAAACATGCAAAAATGATTCCATTCCTCAACACACATCGGTCACCTAATCAGCAAAGAAATACATCCTGAATTGTAAGGCATTGTAAAGGTGGGATGATCGGAATCCAATGGAAACATGTCTCATAGACAGTTTAATAGTCCAAAATAGTTTATTTCAAATAATCTAACATATATAAAACTGACAACCAGTGGGTCAAACCACCCCCAAAAGGCAAAACAATAAAATTCACTATTTTCTATGTGGTAATAAAAGTTTTCCTTGCTGACTGCCTTTCATCATTCTGAGTGATCATTCCTCAACATGTCACTACTATAAGGACTGTAAGGTGAAGCAATGGAAGAGAGAATGTGATTACTATTTCTGAACTTCGCTGGATTCCTGGCTGAATAAATGTCCATTCAATATATTTGCTAGTGTGAAGGATTATTTTGCCTTATTCAATGCATAATTAATATTTTAAAATATTTATGAGAGGTATCCAGATAAATTGGTCTTTTTCCAATTTGCCAAAATTTCTTGCAACCCAAATCATTGGTTTTAATTCAAAAGTTACTACGTTATCTGGATTGTTTCTTGTGTCTCCCTTGGTTCACTTTCCTTTAATTTCACATTCCTATTTCTTTTTAACATTCCCATTTTTATTATATCTTCCAATCCTAATAAAGAATCAGCTTTTGTTTTTACAATGTGGAATTTTATTCTATCTTGTCTCCCTTTGTATATCACTTCTATCTCTATTCTGCCCACTGTTTCAATTTTTTCTTTGTTATACGCCATTAGTTTACCGTTACGCATTGTTTTCCTTATTTGGTTCTCTCAATTTTATATATTCTTTCCATGCCATTACACTGACCTATGTCCATGTATCGAATTTGTACCGAATTAAGTTTTGTTTTATATGTACACATCCTAAAGACATCATCCACTTATTTTTCTTTTGTGTGTATGCTCTTTATGAGTTCCACTACTTTGAGGCAGTAATAATAATAGTCCTTGCATTTGATATAGTGCTTTTCACATCTTCTAGAGGTCTCAGTGCTTCACAGAATATATTGTAAAGTGAATTGATTATATATTTGTGGGCAAAACACAATAGCCAATTGAGCACAGCAGCGTCCCACAAACAATCATGGATTGAATTGAACCAATTTATTGGAGTTTTTTGAGGACAGATACACATCTTCTTGTTCATGTTCACTGGATTGCGTATCTGAGCTATCAGTTATTTCATATTCTCCTGATTTAATTTGCCCATTTCTGGTTCTTCTCGGATTATATGACCCCTTGTATGCTCTTCTTTCAGTTTGACTTTGTTCTTGTGCTTCATATCTATTGTATCTCCCTACATGTTCTTGTCTATTCCTGCACAATCTTGCATAATGCCCATATCTTTTGCATTGAGAGCATTATTTTCCTTCCACAGGACATCTCCTCATATGATGTTCCAATCCACAATTGCCATATTTGTCCATTCTATTTGGCCTCCCTCTTGGCCTATATATTTTCTGCACTCCATACTCTTTGTCCGTATCATCCCAATGTTGCCTCTTGGCTAGTTCATTTATTTCTATTTCTCTCTCCATCTCTCCCATATTTATTTTTGTCACTTCTTCAATCCTTATTATCTCCATTGCCGATTCTAATGCCAGGTCCCCTTTTTTTTCAAAAGCTTTGCTCTTAATTTTGTATCCTTTATACCAACTACTATCTGGTCATGAATCATTTTGTCTCTTAATATTTCGTAGTTACAATTTTTACTTTGGGATCTTAGTACCGCATAGTACTGATTGAATGATTCTGTGGGTCCCTGCCTTCTTGTTCCAAATTTAAATCACTCAATTATCATGTTATCTTTTCCACAACATCTTTCTCTCATAATATTCATCAACTCATTCAATGGCATGTCCACCTCTTTTTTTAGGGTTGCAAAATATTCCCTTGCTTCCTCGCCTGCTACATTCAAAAATATCTCAGACTGCTGTTCCTGTGGCAGTCTCATTATGTTTGCTGCTAATCCCAAAATGTTTTAATGTCTCTTTCAAACCATTGCCAATTGTGCCTTGGACTTCCAAACAGTTTCACTGGTCTTGGTATTTGCACATACCTTAATACGGCATTTAACTTTGCTTCTCTCTGCATTTTGCTTTTCAATCTGTTTTCTCTCTCGTAGTCAGTTTCACTCCAGATTCTGTTTTCACTTCTGAGCACATGTAATGTTATTTAATCCACAAAAAGCAATGTAGATCTGTGGCTGTGTTTCATTTTGCTGAAAATATCCCTGTCGAATGCTAGATTATTGTTTTCCAATTCTGCCTCACAGTTACTCAGCAGAATGAGTTTGGCCACCATCCCCGAGGTTAGAGGAATCCTTAATCCCAGGAATCACAAGAGAGGATGATATGAAGAAGGTTCTTCTCCCTATTCGATCTCACTGGTTTGCTTACAGAATACACATTCACTACATTTTCCAGTCATTGATTACAATCTGGGTAAAGAAAAACATCCCGGTGTCTATCCTGAAATTGCCCTTTGAAACTTTGCACCTATGTCCTACTGTATTTGTACATGCTAAATTATAGTTCTTTGTTTATTTTTTCCATCCTTTACCTTTCCAAACTCCGTGACCCCATCTCGCCCGACTCCATTGGCTCCCCAACATCCAGAGGATCCAATTCAAGATCCTGGTCCTCACATTTAAAACCCTTCACAACCTCGCCCACCCTACATCAGTGACTTCCTATCCCCTTACCAACCTGCCAGCCCACTCCGCTCAGCAGGCTCTGGCCTGCTCCACATCCCCAACACACCTGCTCCACAATTGGTGGGCAAGCCTTCAGCCACTCTGCCCCCAAACCTCTGGAACTCCATCCCGCAGTCCTTCCGCCTCGCTCCCTCCTTGGCCTCCTTCAAGTCTCGCCTCAAGACTCTCCTCTTCGATGGTCCCATCGACAACTGCTAATCACCCCCTTCTCGCTAATCCCTCACCCCCGTCCTCAGCTTTGTCCTGAAGCAGTAACTGTCCAGCGCCTTGAGACGTCCTCCTGACGTGAAAGGCACTATACAAATGTAATTTTGTTTGTTTGTTCCCATGAAAAAATTTCTACAGCTCCATGAGGTCTTCAGTCAGTGGGAAGTTTTCTGTGACACTGATATATTGGTCTGAAATGCACAGTTTGTGGGATTATGTTAACAAGGTAAAATTCATTTTGGTTTCCTGACAAGACACCATTAGTATGGGCAAAAAGTTATCAGGCATAATTGACAGCTGTACAGGTTGAGAAAGAGGATCTTAATTGAGAGATATCATGGAAAACAGTTGATATTCACTTTGTGGATGATGTTACTTGGAGATTTATTTCCTCCATTAGATTGGTAATCTATCTTCACTGCTCCGCTACATTCTAAGCAATCCGAATAATACTGGCTTCACAGCTGAACAACCTTGTGTTGTCCTATCACTGCCCAGGTTGTTATACTGCAGCTGTTCAGATGTACGGCTGAGTTGAGGTAACATTTTTTTTAAATCACAATATCCCTGTTACAGAAAGAAAAGGCAGAACATAAATATGGGCATGAGGGCTCACGAATCAACCCATTATCTTTTGGTATCAGTGAATTATTATGAAAAATTCCCCCTCAGAGGAATAAATATATGAGTTAAAATCCATGATAGGGCAGATTCCTCAGACTCTGGAGCCCAGCATCCAGTGCAAATTTAGAAATCACAATGTACCCATTAGGAGTTTCAAATGTTGTTTTCTCATTCCATGCATATGTATTTTTTAAGTGGTGCCTTGGAACTCTGAAATATGGATTCTGTTGTAATTTCAGTTCTCACCTCAAAAGCGCTGGTTGAAGACTTAGTTGCTAATGGTAGGGCAGAGGGTTACTGATGGAGCCGTAGGTTCAGCCATTTGGCATATGTCATTAGGCACCATTTCATATGGGTGATACAGGCAGATCTGTTCCTCCATGATTAATAAAGCTTGTCAAGCTGTCAAATATTGGTTATTTTATGGTGACCAAGTGACTTATGAGTTGAAGTAAATGTGTGCAGGAGTTCTAGTTGAATTCTCGACTTCTTATGCAAGTGTGCTATAAATGACTGAAATGATCTGTAGTGCACTAAATCCAATGTGCACTCATTTCACAATTTGTTTTATGTGTCAGGTTGTAACCTAATAATTGAGATCCTCAGTTTCAAATACTTACCGGGGGCTAAATTCTGAAAACCACCAGTGGGTATTGTTTTCCCATGGAGTGTATTGTTTCAACTGTAGGACAAACAGAGGAGTTAGCATTCACAATCCCTAAATGATTGTTTGAAGTGCATTGTGACATCCTCCCATTATGAAAGGCGCTATATAAATGCAAATTGTGTTGTTATTTAATGCTATATACTGTATTGTCCTTTCAGTTTAGATTGTGAGGAATTACATCCTCTCATTCTGTGGCAAAAATCCAATGGGAACATGCATATATTGCATGGCAACAGCAACAACTTCAACAACAACTTTGATTTATATAGCGCCCTCCACGCTGCATGGGGTCTCAGAGCGCTTCACAATAATGGATCCCGGGAGCAAGCCAGGGGCAGGGGTAGAAAAGTGACCAAACGCGCAGTCGAAGAGAAAGGTCTTCAGCTAAGACCTGAAACTGGGAAGAGACGGGCGAGGCGAAGGGAGTGAAGGCACGGTCGCCGATGGTGGAGTGGAGGATACGGGAGACAAGGAGGAGGCCAGACCCGGTACTGTACTTTATTGAGAAGGACAGCAAATTATGTCTAAAGATCAAGCTTGAACTTAAGGTGAAACAAAACAGAAGTTGCTGGGAATATCATTTCCATGACTGTTTGGGGGACATTGCTATGCGCAAATTGACTGCCACGTTTCGCCCATAAATATACAGTCAGTTTTTCTCCTCTCCTTCCTCCTACCTGACCCCTCCCCTTACCATCTTTCCTCCTTTCTCCCCTAATCCCACTTCAATGACTGTTTGTGGGACACTGCTGTGCGCAATTTGGCCGCAGCGTTTCGCCCACAAATATAGTCAATTCTCCTACTCCTCTTTCATCCTGCCCCTCCCCATCCCCCCCTGCTCTTGTCCCTACCTGACTGTACTGTACAGCGTCTTGGGATGTCCTCCCGACGTGAAAGGCGCTATATAAATGTAAGTTTTGATTGATCGATTGATCGATCGAATTTTCATATCGATATGCCGATATAGACATTTCAAAAATATCGATATAAATCGGGATGCGAGCACACTGAACTACAAGACCCAGAATGCTCATCTCTATACACAATGCACAGAGCGAGGTGAAAAGCCACCATATTGTATTCATAGTCTTCGAATACAATATACAGGTATGCATATTGTGGGGGGGAGAGACGGCTGGGTGGGGGGGGTGAGGGGGAGAGAGATGGCTGGGGAGAGGGTGAGAGAGACGGCTGGGGAGAAGGGGAGAGAGATGGCTAGGGGGAGAGGGGGAGAGAGACGGCTGGGGGGAGGGGGAGACAGACGGCTGGGGGGAGGGGGAGGGAGACGGCTGGAGGAGGAGAGGGGGAGAGAGACGACTTGGGGGGAGAGGGAGAGAGACGGCTGGGGGGAGTGGGAGAGAGACGGCTGAGGGGAGGGGGAGAGAGACAGCTGGGGGGGGAGGAGAGGGGGAGAGGGGCAGAGAGACAGCTGGGGAGAGGGGGAGAGAGACAGCTGAGGGGAGGGGGAGAGAGACAGCTGGGGGGAGGGGGAGAGAGACGGCTGTGGGGGGGGAGAGAGAGACGGCGGGGGGGGAGGGAGAAAGAGACGGCTGGGGTGGTGGTGGGAGAGAGAGACGACGGGGATGGGGGGTGCGAGAGAGGGATGGTGGGTGGGGGCGGAGAGACGGGGTGGATGTGATAATATACAGATAGATAGATATGGGGGGGATGTGAGAGAAGAGAGGGAGAGAGACACAGAGACACACAGACAGAAAAACACAGAGATGGAGAGAGTGAGAGACACAGAGAGAGAAAGATATTTACCTCCTGTGGAGATATGCCCTGAATGCGCGTGCACCCGGAATGCGCACCCACCCCGAATGCGCACGCACTCCGAATGCGCGCAGCGCGCGCACATACGCCATACGAAAATCCCAAAAATATCGATATTTTGGTATATCTCGATATGAGCCCATCGATATATCTAAATCGGAAAATTTCCATATCAATGGACCCTATTGACCACAATAAGGTAATATTGCCCTCAGCAGTGTGTATGGGGAATATCAATTTGTTTTGGTCTGGAAAGACAGACTGAAAACCGGAAACACACAAAAAAATGAAGCACAAGGAAGATGAGGCCAGAGAAGAGGATCTGGAAACCAGAAAAAGCAGCACCAATGAGAAGTAAAATAGCAATGGTGGAGGAAGCTGTGGAGCTTTAAATGTCCCTTTTTTGTGGAAGAGTGGAAAGAAAACCCTCAAAAGTTGAAGGAAGTCCAAAAAAATTACAATGATTTGTAAAACCGTGCCACTATACAGTGAATCATTTAACAGCTACACCAAGTGTCTGGCTCTTCATCACTCAAAGAATCAAGTACAAAACTATTGTTCTCACCTTCAAAAACCTCCACGGTCTTGTTCCCCATTGCCTCTCCAACTTCCTAACCCCATATCATCCTGTCTGCTCCATCCGCTCGGCAGACAGAGGCCTACTTCAAATCTCCTGCATTTCCCGCCCCATCATTGGCGTCGAGCATTCAGCATCTCTGCCCCTGTTAGAGATTCGACCAATGAGTGAAATGCACTAGAGTCGTATCTCATCAAAACAGGTTGTTTATTCAGGATAACCCATCAGGGCTTGACACTAAACACAGAGATCCCTTAATGGTGTATGCTGTCCAGCAAGAGATTGATTCTTTATCCTCTGCAACCTAATACTCTCCTCTGTTTGGTGGTGTATACTGTCCACCCCAATACTCTCCTCTGTTTGGTGGTGTATACTGTCCACCCCAATACTCTCCTCTGTTTGGTGGTGTATACTGTCCACCCCAATACTCTCCTCTGATTGGTGGTGTTTACTGTCCACCCCAATACTCTCCTCCGTTTGGTGGTGTATACTGTCCACCCCAATACTCTCCTCTGTTTAGTGGTGTATACTGTCCAGCAAGAGGTTGATTCTTTATATTCTCTGCAACCTGCCGTCTTTGTTACAGTTCTTCCATCAGTTGTTTCTCCTTCTCGAGAGCGGCTTGGCTACTGTCACGTTACAGTGTCTTCCATCAGGTCCTTCTCCTTCTGCTCCTCCGTCTCCACTCTGCTTATTCCTTTGTCTCGACGCTTTTAAAAGGTCAAGGCTCTTGCGGTCACGTGTCGCCAGAACAGTTACTCAGCCAATTGCAAGACCTCACTCTGGCCTTGTGCCTACATTGACCATGCTTACTTTGGCACGTACACACTGTTTGGCGCCTAAATATCACATGACCAGCAATGCCCATATTAGGCTTGGTACATGCCCTACAATGATTGGATTGATTTTACAAATCGCAACACCTCCACACACTGGAACTCTATCCCACAATCCCTCCGTCTCACCCATCTCTTGCTCTTTCAAGGTCTAAAGACCTTCCTCTTTATGCCTTTGGCCACCCTTTCACCTCAACCACCCATGACCTTCACACCTCCCGATCCCAACTCCCAGCTCAGGTCCAAAATCCCCTGACTATCCAGCACACTGTGACATCTGTTCAACATGAAGGGTGCTATACAAGTTTATTTTGCTTTTTTTCATTGTTATTTGAATGCAATGATTAATTCTCCCCCCATCTTCCATTACATTTAAATTATTTAATTGACACAAAATTTCAACTTTGCTCTGGCTGCTGATTTAAACCTTAATGTAAATTAAACTAGAAGCTAGGGGACTGAATCACAATGAGCTCCACTAATCATTAATCTCCTCATCTGAATAATATCCCATCATAATTTTTGTTGGTGTGGTGATTTTTTCCTCCAATTTCCAATGTATTCCTCCCTTCCCTTAATGCCATGAGCTAACACACCTTCAGAATTGCTGTCAAAAATACCCTTACTGTTTATTGAGTAGGGAGACAGTGGAAGCGGAAAATGCTGTTTGTTTCAAGATTAGATAAATTTCTGCTGCAAAATATTATCCTGGAATAGAATCTATGCTTGTGCACGCTTGTGCACGCTTACATCACCTCACGGCTGGATTACGGAAATTCTCTCCTAGTCGGCCTCCCCAGTTCCTCCATTCATAGGCTGCAGGCCATTCAAAACTCTGCAGCCCGTGTACTATCCCGCACCCGCCTCCGTGACCACATAACCCCCACCCTCGCCCGTCTCCACTGGCTCCCCATCCTCCAGAGGATCGAGTTCAAGATCCTCGTCCTCACCTACAAGGCTTTACACGGCCTTGCCCCATCCTACCTAACCGATCTACTCTCCCCCTACACGCCCACCTGGACCCTCCGTTCAATAGGACTTGGCCTGCTCCAAGCCCCCCGCCCGAACCGCCCCACCATCGGAGGCCGGGCCTTCAGTTTCTCCGTTCCCACCTTATGGAATGCCATCCCTCAATCCCTCCATTTCGCCTCTTCCCGTTCCTCTTTCAAGGCCGGTTTGAAGACTTTCCTCTTCGATCGTGCCTTTTGTTCCACCCCGAACTCTTTTACCTCCCCTTCGTGTTTCACCCCTTCCCAAACACTCCCCTCCCAGCTCGGGTCAAACGCCTCTTGTTCAGCGCCTTGGGACATCCTCCCGACGTGAAAGGCGCTCTATAAATGTAAATTGTTGTTGTTGTTGTTGTTATGGTTTGGGACACAGCATGTCAAGTGACTGCCAGGATGGTGAAAGGTGAACTAAATGGATGTTGATCTTCTTTCCTAACAAATTCTTATGTTCTTAATTCGTATTGTCCAAGATATCTTAAACTAAATAATTAAGCGATAGTGGAAGTGAAGCCATAAAATGTCGTAGAATAAACAACAACAACTTCGATTTATATAGCGCCCTCCACGCCGGACGACATCTCAGAGCGCTTTAAAATGCACTCTCAGTGATTTAAACTGTTTGCCTGAAATAAACTCAATATGTTATTGTGTCTCTGAGCATGACCTGCTGTGTTCACGTTGTGAAAAATGGACTTTGAATGTAAGTACCTGTAATCATTTCTAGGAGCCTGGTTTCAGAATCTTCCCAGATAATTGGTGGTGGGTGTGAAAAGGGCCAGAACATTTGCAAATGGTGATCGCCTGTAAGGTGATTTTATTCTGCTCAGGTTAACTTACATTTATCAGCTGGGCTACAAGTATTTCAGGTTTTTGGCAGCTCGCATTGGGGATAGGCAACAACCTTACACTGCATGACATTTCTCTGCCTTTGCAACTGGAAACTTGAAGCAAGGCACAAAGAGAAAGGGAGTCTTAATTGTCTCCGATGTTCATTGGTAATGCAATGTAAACAATTTTTTTGTACATTTTGGTAAAATTACAGTGACCAAAGCATTAGCTGCCTTTACAAGCAATGTTAAATTACTGCTATGCAAGCAAGATACCTTATGTGCAGCCTCCAATCTCATTCTCTTCAGTCATAACAAGACATGTTCCAACCTTTCTACCATTTCGTTGTCATTTTTGTAAACAGCTCTCAGACTTTGGCGAACACAGCATTGGATTTGAAATGTTATCCAGTATTAATGGGAGACACATATATTTTTGAAAGAATACATGATACTTAAGGACCAGTATAGTGTCAAAGCCTTCACATTCACTTCAACTTTAAGCAGCAAATAGTTACATTCAGCTAAACGGAATTCATTATCTGGACAGGTTCAATGGTGGTTCAGATCAATTATTTTTAAGCATTTATCAGGTTAAAGAATGACCTATTATTGGGATGAAGTAAGGTTGAAAGTTTTTACCAATTATTATTCGTTCTCTTCTCTGAAAATAAATGCATTGCTGGTTCCAGACCATAGTACGTCCTGGCCAGACTTTATTGGCTCCCAAATGCCGAATGGATTGATTTCCAGAGCCTCTCATTCATTTTTAAATCCCTTCATGCCCTCGAACCTCCCTACCAATCCAACCTGCTTACAGGTTACCATAATAATAATAATAATAATAATACTTATCCTTGCATTTGATATAGGGCTTTTTATTTCTTCTAGACCTCTCAAAGCACTTCACAGAATATACTGTTAAGGTGAATTGACTGTATATTTGTGGGTGAAACACGGCAGCCAATTGTACACAGCAGTGTCCCATAAATAGTTGTGGATTGAGTGACCGATTTAGTTATTTATTTTTGTGAGAGATTGTTATCAGGTGTATGGAGTATGGAAACTTGCCCAAGGTATCACCCTGACCTGTCAGGAATTGAACACAGGTCTCTCACTTGCCAGGCAAATTCTAAACCACTGAAGTACAGGATTCCACCATTAAGAACATGTGCATTTCTTTTGGGTCTTCCAGGATCTCAGTATCTCTGCTGCTATCTACTTAGGCTATGAGTATCTTCTCTTTATCCTCTGGCCATCGGCTTCCTCATTATTGACCCCCTGTCATTGCTATCATTGTACCCACCCAGCAAATTAAAAAGCTCTCCCATAGGATTGGAGGCAGAACCATATCGCCTCAAAAAAAATTCAAACAGCGTAAAGGAATTTGATATGTAGAATTTGGTCCAATTGTGCTCATCCCCAAATTAAGAGATCAAACTAAATACATATTTGCTATGAAGTGGAATTTTGGCCCCCAAATAGCACTGCAGATATCACTGCAGGAGGTGGCAAGAAAGTACCTCATAAAGTAAAGGCAGATTCAGCCACACTTCCCAGGTGCTATGGTAGTGGTTGTAACAAAACTCAATGTCATCAACAATTTACCAATTTCTGGACGCTCCAAAATTCTAAAATGGGCATTAGAGCTGTTAAAATATGGTTCAGTCTAAGTGTCCAGATGGACATTAAAGAGCCATGGCACTATTTTAAAAGTGTTGAAAGTTTCTCCAAATGCCTAGCTACTGATACCCCATGCAAATTGATCATTCACTTCACTGCTTGTGGGACATTGCTGCAGTTAATTTGGCTGCCTACAAATATAGTCATTAAGCTTGATATGAATCACCAGTCAAATGGTTGGAGACATTTCAAAGTTTTAAGTGCTATTACAAATAAAAGGATTGTTATAATACAGGTAAATACAATAGCTAATGATAATAATAATGCTTGCATTTGATATAAAACCTTATCAGTCTTCTAGACGTCTAAAAGCGCTTCCCAGAAAAAACTGTATATTTTGTGGGAGGAAAGCGGCGGCCAATTGTGCACAGCAGTGTCCCACAAACAGTCGCGGATTGAATTGACCAATTTATTATTGTTATTTTTGAGGGATTATTATTAGGCATGTGGTGTAAGGAAACTTGCCCAAGGTTTCACCTTGCCTGGAATTGAACCAACGTCGCTTACTTAAGGTGAGTGATCTAACCACTGAGCTACAGGATTCCACAGCGGGAAGCATTTTAGACTGAAATGCTGGATAAGTTCAAGATATTCTGTAAAGCACTTTGAGGGTGTCCACGACATAATAAAGAGGATATCAAATACAAGGATAATAATTATTATTAAGGTTCAACTCGATGCTGTAATGGGAAGAGGGTAGGGCTAGTATTCTGAAGGGATAAGGTGAAATGAGCTTGATCTGCATCATCTGAACCTCTTTCTTTCAAACATTTGAATATCTGTGAAGCTGAATCCAAATGGTGAAACTGCTGAATGCAATGCAAATTGGCAATAGTCCTCATTCATGATTCTTAGTCATTTAGAGCGATGAGCTCACAAAACGCCTTGTAAGTAAATTTGCTATTTTTAATTCCATTCCATAGAGAGGTAAATGTGGATCTATTACTGCAACCAGGCCACTTCTGAGCTTCTTATTTATTCAACAAAATTTACCAGGTTAATGGATGCACACAATATAATATATAATAATAACGATAATGATATAGCGCCTAATCACATCATTGAGATGTTTCAAAGCACTTCATAAAATGCAGTGGAAAGCGGATTGAATGTATATCTTGTGAGCCAATTGGGCACAGAAGTGTCCCACAAACAGTCATAGATTAAGTGACCACATTTCTTTTTCAATCAAGATTGTGAAAGGGAGCAACAAAACTAATACAGGAAAATAAACATTATCATGAAGGTTTCCAAATCTTGGATGTATGAGAAAATATTAGGAAGCCATCCAACAAGATTTAAAAAATATATACAAAGCTATTAGACTTATGACCTAAGTTACTAGGAAAAGGCGTTTTCCAGCAGCTCAGTGGTGTGGAATCCTGCAGCTCAGTGGTTAGAGCACTCACCTTGCACGCGAAAGTCCTGGGTTTAATTCCAGGCAAGCAAAACATTGGGCAAGTTTCCCTACTTTGCATATATGATAATGATCCCTCACAAAAATACAATAATAAATTGGCCATCTCAATCCAAGACTTTGTGGCTCACAGCTGTGCCAATTGGCTGCCACATTTTGCCCACAAAATATACAGTCAATTAATTTTACAGAATATTCTGTGAAGCCCTTTGAGACATCACGAAGATGTGAAAAGCACTATATCGAATGCAAAGATTATTATTGTCATTTTAATGCATTCAAGTCAGAATTAGTTGCCTTGAATCTTACTTCAAACTTGTATAAAGTTGGACTGTGGCCAAGGAAGGCTTGTTGACATTGATCGGCCATGAATAATGTCTGTCCTTGATCAGTGTTCCAGTGGGTTAGTGTTAAAAATATCCCAACACTATATATACAAATCATTTAAGGAATTACTGGGTATTAATTACCATTAATTCCTGTACTTCAGAGGAGACGTTAAACCAAGGCCCTGCCTTGTAGAAATTCCTAAGGCACTTTTCAAAAAGACAAGGATGAGGGACTTTTTCTCCCTGTATCCCGGCCCACAATCCCACAAATTAAAAAATGGTCATTTACTTCATGGCTGTTTGTGGGCTATTGATGTGGGCAATTGGCTATTGCATTCACCAGAAATACAGTCGTTTTTCTTCACAGTAAAATCCCGTGAAGCATTTTGGGACATCCACCCAATATGTAACAACAACAACAACTTTGATTTATATAGCTCCCTCCACACCGGACGGCGTCTCAGAGCACTTAAGTAAGATGTAAGATACTATATAAAATGAAAGGAATATTTTACCATTGTTAAGGTCCCAGGTATAATCGCAGGACACAACAAAGAGGTGCCCTTGCATTGTGGATCCAAAATGAGATTGTTCAGTTTACATTGTACTGCATTAATATCCATCCATGTTTCATGCATATGTACCTAAACACATAAAATTTCAACATCACTGGTGTCATTTTGTATGTGAATAAAGAATCATAATCGTCTTCTTAATAATATTTTTTTAAATGCCTTCATAGAGAATGATAAACATAATTTATTGGACTATTTGGAACTGAGCCGGAGTGGATTAGTACCTGTTATGTTTATCCATTTGTGTTTTGAATCAAAGGTTTATTTGATGTATCTACCATTTACGGGTGCAATGATGCTTGATATGGTGCTATTGTGATCTATATAACTGATGTTGCATTACAGTGTTTTTATGATTTAACTAAATACATGTGCTGATGCATTACAGTAATAGTTCTAATGGTTACTTGTGGGAAGCATCTTCCATGTATTTAAAAGGTACATCAGCTTAACTTGTCATTAAATTTTGTTTGCAATTTTATTCATGACTTTATTTGCCCACGTGAAGCTTTAAATATTACCTTAAATCTACCTTAATTTTAATTAAATCTACCTTATTCTGTTTTTGTAAAGCGATTTCCCGAAATGAAGATGTTACAAAGGGGCTTGCGGCTTTCTAACAGATACTGCAGTCAAGTGTTAGCTGTAAATTATGAGATGTAAAGAACAAAGGTCTTTCAAAAGGTCAGCAATCTTTTTCCAAGCAACCTAGAAGCAGTGGATAGTAAGAGATAATGATTTATAGCTTGCAGCAGTCTGGACGTGGAGCTCAAAAAATTATAAATTGAAAACATATTATACTATCTGTGCTTCATCTACTTAGGACTATTTAGAAAAAAGGAAATCTTGTTTTCTGCTGTGGCTCTCATTTTCAGATGGTGTTTCATCACTATGACATTTCTGTTAATCTGAACACATCATATAGTGTGAAAAAGTAAATTTTGTTAAAACATTAAGGAATCATTCCTTTGCACAAACCTTAACCATAAAAACTAGGCTAAACCTACTGTTAACATAGTTATTTGTTTCAGGCAGCTAAATTACTCCCAACCCAATTTGTGCTTCGGAGTTTATTACATAGAAGATTGCTGTAGCAGTGTTGTTGCACATACGGGAACATTTTTTTTTTTTTCTTACAGAGCCAGTAGAGTACTTAATCTTTATTTAAAGAAACAACACTGTCATGGCATAGGATATTGCCCATCTATGTGATATCTATATAACGCTATATCAAATGCAACGATTATTATTACCATATCACAGGGCACTGTCATGGATTGTATATAAAATCTGAAGTGTATCCAGCTCACATCTATTGTAAGTCATTGTTTAAAATTTCTGTCAGATTATTGGAGTCTCTATGGGTCTCCTGGACCCAGGGTAATGCCTCTGGCTCATTATTCATATTTGTACTTCAAATTTTTTGCTGTGCTTCAAGAAGCATATGGCCCAAAATTCGACGTAGTCTTATCCTTTAAGATCATATTGTCTCAGGTCTTCATCCTGTAAAATCACACAGAGTGTGGAACATTCCAAAGATCCATTTTAATTTGGAAACCGGTTATTTTTTAAGAACTACAAACAAGTAATATTTAATGATGGATTCAATGACAAATTTAGTAAACAGCAAATCTGAAACAAAACTTCTTAATGTTGTTCCAAAATTACATTTTCTCTCAGCATCCCTTGTTAAGAAATAACACCAAATTGAAACCACTAACTAGATCAAATTACTGACACAAATACATCCAGATTTGGGCACTGATGCATTTTACATGATGTTTTTCTTCATGTCCAGAAGGATGAAAATCTCTCACGCATGTGTTTTCACAAAATTGCCTTTGCGATTTTGAGGCCCAGTTTGAGAAGGGAATCTGATTTAGGTGGATAATAATAAATAGTAATAATAACCCTTGCATTTGGATCTTCTTCTAGACGTCTTCACATCTTCTAGACATCTCAATGCGCTTCACAGAATATACTGTAAAGTGAATTGACTGTATATTTGTGAGCAAAATGCGGCAGCCAATTACACCCAAGTGTGTCCCACAACCAGTCGTGGATTTAAATTACCAATTTATTATAGTTTTTGTTTTGATGGATTATTATTAGGTGTATGGCATAAGGAAACTTGCTCAAGGTTTTGCCCTGCCTGGATTCGAACACAGGTCTCATGCATGTAAGGCGAGTGCTCTAATCACTGAGCTGCAGGTCTCCACAGGATGCTGGTTAACTCTGGACACTGGGTTAATCGAACAAAATTCCTGGTCCCGATTCATTTGTATTCTTATCTGTTTTAAACATGTTGGTTAATTCAGACAAAACTCCAGCTAATCTGGTCAAAGTGGTGTACTGGTTGATGCTGAATGGACTCACTCGGGCCAATGTGAGAATTTTATTCCAAATCCCGAATCTTTAGAATTTTTCTAGTGTTTCCATGGTTGATCTGCCTCAAAAGCCTGAGTTCCATCTTCTGCTAGAACAAAATAATTAACTTTTAGTGAATGAATTGTGCATGTTTTAAATGAAATGTCCTTTTTAATCTTATAGTTGTGCTGCTTGTCATTCTCAGTTTAAAATGAATGTGTATAACGTAGCTCTGACCTTCACTGACGTAAGCTGTATACATTAGTTTACAATGTTCTTCTAAGAATAGTAGAGATACAGATCAGCCTTGATCTAATCAAATGGCGGAACAGGCTCGATGGGCTGAATGGCCTACTCCTGTTACTATATTCCTATATTCTTCTCCTGCTTTGTTTATTCATATGATGGAATTACTTGGGAGAACCATACAAACCTTAAGAATCTCACAATTATCTATTAGCACTTATTCTGAATAATTCGGTGGAATCTTTGTTCATCTCTGAAATTGAGATCAACATTAATGGTTGTTTGGTTGCCTGAAGCAACATTTAATTTGTAGGCAAAGTTTCAACCTGGCAGTGTAATTGATCAACCTCTAGCATGCTTGTTCCCTTATGGTTCTGATGCAGTAGCAGAATACAAATGGGATTTGGTTCATCTTTTATTACGTTATAAACCTTGCATTTGATATAGCAACTTTTTACATTGTTGAAATGTCTCAAAGTGCTTCGCATGATTCACTGTAAAGTGCAGTGACTGTATTCGTAGATGAACGCAGCAGCCAATTTGTGCACATCAGTCTCCTACAAAAGACCATGAACACTGTCGTTATCAATGATCCAAATTCTACTGTACACTGTAAGCACAAAACTACAGTATAGAAATAACATTAAAGGCTTTGGATAGTGCTGTGTTCCTCTGATCCTATCTCAGTGGGGTTATTCTGCCCCGTGTGATTCTTGTGAGTGCATTTCTGGATATGGGCTAAACCCTATTTTTCTGTTCAGTATTAGCAAAATTCATCCTGTGCCATTGTAAGCAAATCTGATGCCATTTTAAATCACAAATAATTTGAGATTAAAGATGGTACAATTAAATCATACTTTAAAAATTGAATTTGCATTATTTAGAAGATCTCAGGGGCAAATCTGTGAGGCTTATCAAAGAGAACAGAGTAGTGGTTAACAATTCTCCGAGGGGTCAAAATTCCAACTAAACATTTGACAGAATTTGGAGAGGAAATTAACGCAACCAGTGTTATAATTGTAATGAATATCCATAGGCTACTTTTCTTATTATTACATTATTACCATAACAACTTTAATTGGTTCTCATTAGTGGGTGAGTTGCAGGGTAATATAATTCACTCATAAATTCTAGTATTTTAGACTTTTTTTTCAGACCACCACGATTTTACTGCTGTTGCAAATTGGTATAAACATGTTGCAGTAGAAGAGATCAACGTGGCTGGCAGATTGGACAGCTTGCTAAAATATAAATGAAAGGAATACATTCCTTTCAAGCTAACAATTCTATATTTTCATCTATATATTTTGTCTGACCTAAACTCCTCTGTGTTAGACAAAAGTCAGTTCTTTGTGCAATTTTTACACCACATGTATCAGATC
The DNA here is from genome assembly GCA_035084275.1 of Hydrolagus colliei. NCBI lineage: Eukaryota > Metazoa > Chordata > Chondrichthyes > Chimaeriformes > Chimaeridae > Hydrolagus > Hydrolagus colliei. The sequence continues at coordinate 68,153,650 of CM068742.1, forward strand.
TCACACGCATAAATATCACAACTTATCATATCTTATCATACCTCCCTTTTTGCACAGAGTATCATCCCCACTTGCCTTACTGGCCTTGAGAATGGCTACGTCTGGAGGAGCAAGATTAGGAATCTCTATGTTCCCTCCACAAGGCAAAGAACGACAACTTGCATTTATCTACAACAATAACAACAGCAGCTTGCACTTATATAGTGCCCTCCACACTGGGTAGCATCTCAGAGCGCTTAACAGTCGATCCGAGTTGCGGCTGATTGGGGGAAGGTGGCTGTAATCATGGTGGAAGAGGGAGGTTTTCAGTTGGAACTTCAAAAGAGGGAGGGGTGGGGAGCAATTTGGAGGAATTGAGGAAGAATGTTCCAGAGTTTGGGGGTGTGGTGGCTGAAAGTGCAACCTCCGATGGTGGGGTGGAGGGTACAAGGACAAGCGCCAAGAGGGAGCTTTAGGGGGTTGACAGTAGCCAAGAGAGAGCTTGAGGGGGTTGACAGTACAACAACAACAACAACTTTGATTTATCTAGCGATCTCCACGCCGGACGGCGTCTCAGAGCGCTTAGTAGCCAAGCGCGACAGTAGCCAAGAGGGAGCTTGAGGCGGTACATGGAGGAGGTGATGGGTGGTGGAAAATAGTCATTTGGGTTGTTTTGGGCCTGCAGGATGACTTTGGGGTAAAAGACAGTTTGGGCCTATGAAAGGGAGTTTGTCCTAGCCACAGGTGGTGGTGAATTTTGAGGCCAGATTTCTGCCCCCTGCATTTGAGTGCCCAGGCTTAGATTTTAAGTGAAAGCAGATGACTGTTGTGCCAGTGGATAAGTTTGGAAATAGCCATTGATTTCAGGGGAACTAGGGAATTAAAAGTTATGTAGGGACAATAATTCAGCAGCTTATTGGCTGCTTCAGGATTACTATGAGTGGAGGACCCGAGGAAGAAGAAGTCAGAGGAAGAGAGGGCATTTGTGAGGGACTTATGGGGAAGCTTTCTCCAGGGGCAAAAAAAAAGATGGTGAAAGGCTTTGAAGAAGGGCAGGGGATCCAGGTGGAGAGGGAGTTGAGGAAATGGTCTGAGATGGCCTCATCCATAAAGGATAGGTCAGAAATGAAAGGCCATGTGTGATGAGGTCAAAGAGGTGGCCACAGGTGTGGGTTCGCGAGTTGACATGGAGGGTGAGGTTTAGGGAGGAGGGAAGGGCAATGAAATCCAAGGAGGTGGGGCAAGGAGAGTTAAAGTGGAGGTTGAAATCACCCATGAGTCGGTGTTCAGTACAGAGGTATGAGGTAAGAGGAGAGAGGAATATCAGTGAGGAAGGAGCCAGGAGGTTTGGGAGCAGCAATCTGGTCTTCTCAATCCAGTAAGCAGCCATTCTGTAATGCTGTAATGAGGAAAAGCAGAAAGAGCAAGAGACAAGAACCTGTGCTTATCCTATCTGGTGTAATCTGAAAATATGTGGTTAACACTACAACAATATGATCAAAATAGCTTCTCAAAATAAATAGGATATCAACATGTAAGGAATTGAAAACATCTGTGAATGCTTGAAATCTGGGATAAAAATAGAAAATGCTAAACATGCACAACAGGTCAAACACAGAGAAAGATAAGTCTGATGTTTTGTCATTCATCAGAATTGATGTGCGACTAACGTGATACGATTCTAAACAATAAATCTTTGTTCAATGCTTCGGCAGCACATCTAACAGAAATATCAAATCTGTCCACACTCTGTTCTAACCATTCTGCAGTTAGACAACTGAAACTAAATTCTAAGCATTAACGAAACATTCACCTCTATAATCCTTGATATAACCTTCTTGATGGATGTGCGACTGCAGACGTTCAATTGTGTCGTTTGTTCTTTTTATCCATGAAAAATACTGGAATTCAACATTCAAATTAACCTAACCAAGAGGCCAACATTCTTTCATGTTTTGAAGGTTTTTCGACCACTGGTTCTTTTAAGAATTAGGAGCAGGGGTAGGCCATTTGGCCTTTCGAGCCTGCCCCGCCTGTCTTTATTCTATTTGTTCATGGTTTATTGTATCAAGCATATCCTATCTCTAGCTCTCAACAGACACAATTGGATATCAGGGTTACTTGTTTTAAAGGATGGTCCAAGGGAAGACTGGTTTATTTCATTGGGATTAGCAATGGATTGCTGTTGAACTACATTTCTGTATTTGCAATATGTAATGAGGCAGGAATGTATCAGTAGTGCTCTAGTCTGGCTTAATTATTTGTAAACTCAGTTTCTGAACTACGTTTCAAGTGCATGAAGATCAACATTACAGAATACAGAACTAAAATACAGCCTAGTATAACATATCATTAAGACAGTTTCACTCTAATATAACCTATTTAGACCTAGAGTGGGACATTGTTTTGCACAAAGGACATTATATTATTACCTTGTGACCTATGCTGATCACTGGCAACTGAATGATAAATAAAAATTAATGTGGAAAGTATATAAAGATTTTATTTTTAGCCTGACTCCACGAAGGTTGATTAATAACTATGGAAATAGTTTATGATTGACAGTTTGGAGGAACTGCAGAATTTATTTTAGGTCTCTTGGATTTTGAGTGTCAGTGCTCACATGTTTTCTTCTTATTTGGTTGGGATCTGGGGCTAAGATGGGAGTCAGACCAAGTTGGAAGTTAGCAGTTCACCAGAATTCACCAGAATTACATCACCATTCTTTAAAACTGCCTTGCCAGAAATGTTAAGCAATTTGGGATGTCCTCCTGCCATGAAAGACACTATATAAATATGAATTTGTATTGCAACTGGTAATCATCCACATCTAGCCTATCTAGTAATATCAACCCATGTGGTCGGTGCAAGACCATCACCCCCTTGCGAAGATCCATTAGCTCCTATCCTCCAGTGGATTGAGTTCAAAATCTCTCCAAGGTCATGCCAACCTTCCCCTGCAACCTCTTCAAACCTACCAACCTAGTCATTCCCTCCACTCAGCGGGCATCGGACTGCTTCTCATACCCCACCCTATCTACCCCACCATCGGTGGTCAGGCTTTCAGCATGTCTGCCCTTACTCTCTGGAACTCAAAACAAAACAAAGCAAATATTGACAGAGCTAGTGATTACTGCTCACAATACGAAATATATTGTCTGATAACCCTGATCTATTTAAAGCCATTCAAAATGAATTGCACTAAGAAAAGCCGTTTAACTACAATTGATCTTGAGATATTTGTGCATCACTTGATGAATACACATCTGAAAGCAAAACAGTAAAAAGCAATGATTTAACTTGTTGATAACTGAAATAATGCTGTTGCCAGATTTGTACAGAATATCAACAGTAAAGCGATTAACCCATATGATGAACTGCAAGACAAATACTTTTGTGTAAAGAGGTGCAATATGAAACTACTCAACTAGGCTAACAATACCGACCTGATTTTTAGGAAAACAGCCTCTATGGATCATTGTTTAGTGACTTCCAGACAATATAATTTGTCTGACATGTAATATTGTTGAAAATATATCTACTTAGTGAAGAACAACTGTTGAAAACAACAAAAGTAAGATTCCTGCACAGAAATTGTTCTGCAACACCATGACACTGAGCAATAATAAGCATGTGCGTAGACCAAAACTGCAGCAAAGAACGAGAAACATCTACTGGTATAATAGGAGTTTTAAAAAATCTCCCTTTTCCTTTGTTCGTGAAACAATCACCAATATAATACATACTTATAATATTTCATGGGTTGGTTGGATCTGTCTGAGTATATTATGATGGTCTTTGGCATGTGGCTATGTGACTTGTCAGAGTTCAAACTCTTTGCTATTTCACCAAGACCAAGAGCTTGCTTGCATTTGTATATCGCAGAGAGAGAATTATCTGTCCTAATTGGCGCAGGCTTAATTAGGGCTAAAGAAACATGTGGATAATTGAACATTATACCCAACATAAATAATCGAAAGCACTAATCACACCATTCATCCTTCGAAAGCTATGCTGTCATTGTGGTACCACACTATGCCAGCCCTTCTTTCACTAATTGTCTCACTTTGATTCTTTCACTCTTTTCTTCTCTCTGGAATTTTCTCTCTTGTGAATCTTTATTAACTTTTTGTATCTCCATGTCCCTCTCAGTGATTTTCTTTTTCTCTATCTCATTGTTTCTGATTGTCTCAGTTTCTTTTCCTGATTCTCTTCCTACATTGTACACTGCTAATTAAACACATTCTGTTCCTAGCGAAAAATGAATGTAAATGCAATTGCTCAGGTGCATGGAATTGGATTTGTTTATTGGTTTCTAGCAGCCCTGAAATTCCTTCCAAGTCAGAATAGAAAGCGAGCTAAATGAATATAGTACCGTTTATTCGTGACCCGATCAACCGTAACTCCCGTATAACCGGCACCGCAAAAAAAAAGGTCCGCATTCGATACACCAGAATTTATCCAGAAAAATGCATTTTTGGGGTGTTTTGTGTTGCGTCAGTATTTTCGAATGCTGATACTAGATGCCTGATGGTGGCACTAGCTCAGAATACTGCCGGTACTGTAAAGCAATGCACTCTCCGGAGTGTATTCTTTGAAGGCAGATTGGGGTGAGTTTGATTAATTTAAAATTATTTAGCCACAAAACAGCAAAACACACACCCACCCTGAGCAAAGCTTGCAGATCATTTCATTGGCTTTTATTTTAATAAAAAAGACTCATCCTTGAAATGCTCGTTTTACAGAGTGCAGTGTTTCAACTTAGTGCACACGCACACACACACACATACAGGCATCGCAAGACTTTTTGGAAAGAAAGTTAACTGAACTGAGCGGCCGCCACTCACTCTCTGCTTTCTCAATAACACAAGCTTTTCTCTCTTCTGCCCCCAATGAGAACAGTATCATTCAGACGTGTAACTTTTGCACTAGTTTAAAGATCTCTCTGAACTCCCTGGTCGCTGTGTGTATAATGATTATAATTATTATTGATAGATTATGTTATTATATAAATTATTATGTAGTCTATTATTAATATGCTCTGTTTTTTTAAATAAAAATTAATGTAATTTTTTGTGTGTTGGGTTTTCTGCCAAATATCCGGCAGGTGCTTTAACCAGTATTGGCCAGGTCCCGAGGGTACTGGATAAATGGGCTTCTATTTTACATGGATACTTGGTGTGTGGATTTGTGTGGCTTTCCACATAGAGGAAGTACTCAGAGTGCTTGCCAGCTATAGTATTGGGTGTTGATCAGGGACATAAGAGCTTTATGTTAACCAAGGATAGTCAAAAATAAACATTATTCAGAAGTATTTGATGGTATGGTGAGAGGTATATCATCAATTGAAGAAGTGAAATTAAAGGATAGTGTGTATCAAATGAGGAAATTGATCTAGGGGTTCTCATTTCCACATGGGAAGAGTGATGTGAGAGGCTATCGATCAATAATTCCTGTTGCGTTCTCCTGAAGCTTCTATTGCTAGTTCGCTTAGACATCACCTGCAGTTAACAGTACTTTGTTATTCCCTGTTTAAAACACTCTAAAAATAGCAAACCACATTTCACACATAGATTCATCACTTTACTGTTGATTGTTGGCCGTGGCTCTTTTGTGGGCGGATTTGGTAAGAACATTGTCTCTGTATCAGCAAGTTGATTTGTTGCTTTTTACCTCTTTGCTTGCAACTGTGCATTCATCAAGTGATAGCTTGAGATAAATTTTAGTTCAACGGCTTTCCTTAATGCACATTATTTCTGAAATTTCTGGCTGTCTAAATTAATTGGGTTTATCTCAGATGCTTGGGCAATGTATTTTACAATGTTTTGCAATAATCAGCAGCCCTTTCGCCATTTGATTTATGTTCCTTTTGGACCAGTAACGAACAGATAATTCGGTTTTCACTGACAAATTACTCCTTTATATTGTACTCTTTAAATGTAATTTTGTTGTTGTTTCAAGTCATTAAAAAATAGGCCCTGACTGTTCAAACCTATTTCTTAGCACTGGTGTGGCAATGCAAATAAGGGTATTAACAGACTGTCAAAAATTAGGGCATTTATGGAGTAGCAAGTTATGGATTACTTAACTGTCCAATCATCCACACCACATACTACACTATGTAGATATTACAGTTCATTGCATCTTAAACACAGCATAATTGGCAGTACGATAAGCCTCAATCAGACTATTCTAAACTTGTATCATATAATTGTATCAGAAAATAGTGAAAATTGAAAGCAAACTAAGAGCTCAAAACCAAGTATTGTTGCACTTTTCTGTAGTTGAACTGTTCATTCCTATCAAACAATTCACCAAAAGCAAAAGGTGTCTCTTCAGGAATTGTGTCTCTTTGGAAAATGTGCCACAAAAAAATTCATTATCATCTTCAACCGTGCCACCAGTCACCCCAACTTCTCTCCCCTTTCCCTCCACCTTCCCTGATTCCAACCGCAGCTTGGGTCCAAAACGCTGACTATCCAGCAATTTGGGACGCCCTCATGATGTGAAAGACGCTACACAAATGTAATTTTGTTGTTGTTGTTGTTGTTGTTGTAAGAGGTTGGTTCAACGCTTGAACAAAGTTGTGAAATCAAGAGTTTCAAAAATGTTATAGCATTGCCATAAATCTGAATTTCACAATATTTCCAAACTATTGAAACAACATTCGATTAGATGTTTGGGCTAGAGTTTGAGGATCTCATCTACACAGAACCAGAATTTTGTCAATAAACTATATCAACAATTTTGGGTACATTCAAATGAAAATGATTGAAATGAATTGTTTTCTTTTGACACCACCACAACAGGCAGTGAGTTTACCTTTTGTTGATAGATCCTAAAATCCTGTTCAATGATTTGCTTTCAGAATATGTTGAGAAGTTAATAATGCTCTGCTTTCATATTGCAAAATTGAGTAAATATATTGAAGAACCATTAAACCAACTTGCCAGCCTTGCTGATAAGATATGTATTAAAGCATTACCATCAAAATAGAGGTATATGGGTAGAAGTTGATCTGTGTAGCTCAGTGTTGCAATAATTATCACGGCACGGATGTTTGTGCTCCTTTCTTACTATTTGAATCCTACCATAAGACTTGCCTCTTTGAACATGCTTATGGCTATCTCTTTCTCCCACTTTTCCCTTGCTAGGCATCCAATACTGTGCAGTGACCTGAGAACCTATCCCTGTATCAATTTGCTGTATAAATACAAATTGTTGCTGTAATTCAAATTATTGCTAACATTGATTGGTTATATATGGTACTTCTATAAAAAGCTATAAAATGTGTCATACATAGCTCACAAAAATTACAACAACAAAATTACATTTGTAGAGGGCCTTTCATGTTACAAGGAAGTTCAAAGGTGCTGAACAGTGAGGGCTCACGACCTGAGCATGGGGTGGGGAAGTGGGGATGTGCAGGGTTGGGATGAAGGAGGGCAGAGAAGTAGTATGGTGGCTGAAGGCACAATTGAAAAGGAGGGTCTTGAAACCAGCCTTGAAAGAGGCAAGGGAGGGAGTAAGGCGAAGGGATCGTGGGATTAAGTTCCAAACCATGGGGACAGTGAAGCTGGAAACCCAGCCAATGATGGTCTGTCAGGACATCAGAAGTTCCGAAATTGAGGTGGAGGCAGAGAGATAGAATTGGGTGTCATCTGTGTACATGTGGAAATTTACCCCATGTCTGTGGATGATGTCACGAAGACATGTAGAGGTTGAACAGGAGGGGGTCCGAGGACAGAGCCCTGAGGAACACCGCACAAGACGGTGTGGGGGCTGGAAGATAAACCATTGGCAGAGACAAAGTAGAGTCAGTGTGAGAAATAGGACCTGAACCAGTCAAGGACAGAACTTTGAAGGTTGAAGTGAGAGGAGCGGCAGTGGAGGAGGATTGAGTGGTCCATGGTGTTGAAGGTGGCAGAGAGATCCAGGAAACAGAGGGAGCTCTGTTCACAGATGGACAAGATGTCATTTGCGAGCTTGACCAGACCAATTGGAGGGGCTCATGGAGGGAGTGGGAGGAGAGCAAAGCGCGAAGCTGGGAAGCAACAACTCTTTCAAGGACCTTGGAATGAAAAGGGAGGTGGTGATGGGCTGGTAATTGGAGAGCAGGGCTGCATCCAGGGAAGGTGGAGTTTTTCAGTATATGGGTTACTGTGGCTGTTTTGAGGGAGATAAGAACGATGCCAAATGATAGGGATTGATTGATGGTGTCGGAGGGAAGCGAGTAGGTGGACCTGGGAGGTAAGGAGAGGGGTGGGGATAGGGTCAAGGGAGCAGGTGGTGGGCTTCATAGACGATATGCTAGTGATGGCAGAGGAGGGGGAGGTGGAACTGGGAGGTAAGGATAGGGGTGGGGATGGGGTCAAGGGAGCAGGTGATGGGTTTCATAGACGATATGGCAGTGATGGCAGAGGAGGGGGAGACAGGTTTGAAGGTGTGGAAGGTGGGATGGGTAGAGGTCAGAGTGTGAGGGGGAGAGAGAAAGGAGTAGCAGTTTAGAGGGCAGAGGCAGCTGAACAGATTCCTTTAATTTTGTACTTGAGGGAATCCAGCATCTCTTCACAGTGAGAGTTAGAGGAGAGAAGTGGTGAGGTGTGGTGCGGGGTGGGTGTGGAGGTGGTGAGCATGGAGTCAGTTGGTTGTGGAGAATAGATAACCCCCAGGCCTATCCCAGCAACTACAGCACAGCTGGGGTGGTGGGGCTTGTGGGGGAGGTGTGACTGTGAGCCCAAAGAAAGCTTTTTAGGCGGGACTTTAAAAATGGAGAGAGTGGGCAAGATGGAGGGATTGAGGGAAATTGTTCCAGAGCTTTTGGGCATACTGGCTGAATACGAGAGGGAGGACAGCAGATACATTATTCTCAATTAAAGAATACAGGTATCACCCCATTTATTGATGAATCAAACACATGGAAATCCTCCTTTGAATACCAATAACATCTTATTTAATTTAGATTGTCTGAATAAGATGGGACTCATTCTGTTTAATAAACAGACTGCAGAAATGCTGAAACAAGTTCCCCATAAACTATTGATGACAAAACTTGAATCATGATTAGCTTGAATAAATATAGTTACTCTATCTGCTTAATTCATATAATTATAATGAAAGCCATTCTAGAAACATTAATTATTCAGATACTTAGCTGATGACCTTAGCTATCATTACTAAACCTTTGATTTGCTAAGCCAATCAACATATTGCAGCATTTCACCTCAGTTTTTGTGGACAAACATACGTCTCATTGTAATATTCAGTAACCTACCAGTTACCAGTAAAAAATAGACCACGGCAGATTTTATAACCACCGCAACAACAACTTGTCTTCATGTGGTAGATGAGGATGAATGTCTTGAAATACTTTGAATCAGAGATTATCAGCACTGCCTCTTGAGAAGCTATAAGTTATGTAACCAATATAACCAGATAATACTATTCAAAGAAAAAGACTACTGAATGTTAAAAAAATTAATAAATTATTCCATATTGATGTTTTTACTGAGAATATCAGTTCTTCATGATATAGAACTTTTAGCACAGTTTGATATATACCTGCATTGCTTATAGTCTACTGAGACAACTCCTAATCCCCCACTTCTCTCCTACCCTGTTCCCCCGTCCCCAGCTCGGGTCTGCCACAGTGTCTGTCCAGCACCTTGGGACGCCTGACGTGAAAGACGCTATACAAATGTAATTTTGTTGTTGTTGTCATTGAAGACCTTCCTCTTCAACTGTGCCTACCATCACCCCAACTTTCATCCTGGTTCAGCACTCCAACTTCCTATCCCACATGAAGAACTCTATGTAAATGCACTTTGTATGCTATACACAGGAAAATATTCTGATGTTATTTTGTAGAGGATGTGACTTCATTCACAACCAGCTGATCTGGAAGTTAGCCATTTTTGTAATTCTCCCTAATAACTTGGCCACTAAGGCATTAGAAGCATCAAACTATAATGAGGCATCCTTGTAAGTGCCTTGGGACGTCCTCCCGATATGAAATTTTGTTGTTGTTGCTGTTGTAATATGCCTTATTCTTAGTTTTAATTCAGAAAACCAAGCAAAAATAACTTGTATACACATTCCAACAAAATGTTTGTAGCTCAACATGTCTATCAAGCATTTTATTTTGCTGTATATGAATGTTGTATGCTTCTGCAATCCTGTAGCATATTGGTTAGAGCACTCACCTTGCAACAAGAGATCCTGGGTTCAATTCCCTGGCTGGACAAAGACTTTGGCAAGTTTCTTTACTGCACACACCTCTGTTTATTTAGCAGTAAATAGGAACCTGATAGTTAGTCAATTGGTGGATTGTTTTTCTGGGGTAATAATTCATTAGAAAAAATAATTAATTACAAAATTTGGTCTTTCAATCCACAACTAAAATACAGTACTATCACAAACAACGGTTTGTGGCACACTGTTATGTGCAATTGGCTGTTATATTTCACCCCAATACATTAATACCCCCAAACTAGTCATTCCACTTTATAGTATATTCTGTGAAGCGATTTGAAATGTCCCAATGGCACGATAAAGCGCTATATTTAATGCAAGGTTTATTATTATTATTGTTGTTAAGACTTCCTCTAAATTACTGAACAACAACACTGCTTTAATTACACAGCACATTACAATTGGCACCTTCTATTCTTAGGCAATTCAATGTAATCATTATGTACTTTTTGCTGGTTCAGTGCCCAGTTTCAAGCAGCTTAATTACAACAACAACAACAACAACATACCTGAAGGTACTAAATGTCATAAAATGATATAAATCATGAAGGATCAGAAGGATCTCAATTCCTCTGCTGAAGAATTCTTGAGAAAACAGCAATGGCTATTGACCCTGCAAATTAATGTGGCATCATAAATTAATGAAGAAGCATCAATCAAATAATTCATAATACATGAAATTGAGTCATGCATAATGGAAATATATCAGGCTAACGGCACACATACATAACTTCAGTTGCTTTCAAATTCTCAAGTGGAAAATACAAAGTGAAAATCAGTTTACTCTTATTCTATAGAGAGACGCAAAACAGCAGGAATGATTTCAAGTAATCTTAGTGGGCAGGGAAATCACTGATATCCAATCACTGATAAAATAATAATGATAATAATAATCCTTGCATTTGATATAGTTCCTTATCATGTTATTGAGAAGTCCCAAAGTGCTTCACAGAATATATTGTGAAGTGAATTGGCTATATATTTTTGGGGCAAAATTGTGTCTCACAAGCAGTCATAGATTGAGTGACCAAATTATTATCATTTATTTTTAAAGGGATTATTATCCCTGGAAAGTAATCTGCCAATCGGCTAAAAAACAGGCTTCTATTTAATGCTCAGTCCACAGAGGCATGTGGGGTAAGGAAACTTGCCTAAGGTTTTCTTCTTCCAGGAATCAAAACCATGTTCTCTCACTTCCGAGGGAAGTGCTCCCTTTAGTGGAAACGGGGGTGTTTCATGTTTGGCAATCTAATTTGGGCATGTATGTGTCATCTTGTGTGGTAGAGATTGAGAATAATGCTTTTCTTAGAATCTAAGTGGATGTGGATTTTAGGAATGATTACCTTATATGGAGGAGGAACAAGTCAACCCAATTTTCAATCTACTCCTCTTGTTCTCTAAATCTTCATTACTTGTTAAACAAGATTTTAGTTTCTGTTATCGCCAAGCCATGGAAAACGCTCCTGTTTCAGGCACCTAATAGAAGCAACAACCACTCCCTGGATTCGATGAAGCAAAATCAGACGCAAATCAGATGCCCCTCATATCTGTAGGTTAACCTAAATTTGCCCACAGAATATACAGTCAGTTCACCTTACAGTATATTCTGTAAATCGATTTGAGATGCCTTAACAAAGACACTATATCAAATGTAAGGATTATTATTTAATTATAACATTCCCTACAATATCTGGGTGACACATTTCATCACCATACATTTTTGTAACTTCTTTCGACTGAGATTGTGCATTTAGGGCCATCTAGTGAACCAAAATAAGAATGCTTAGACTCACCTCACAGAGGACCCTTCTAACCAGCAAAGAATGAGGAGACCTTTATCCCATCACTTGGCTTCGCCCACTTCCAGAAATATTCTTGGTCTTCTTTCAGAAGGCTGGACCAATCATGAGAAAATTATGCAAAATTAACGGAGATAAATTTATTTTTCCCCATAGACTTTGCACAGCTCCCTGTGGTTGCCAATAGTTACATTCTTATTACCATATAATCATAATAATGTTGCCTCAGATTCAAAAGCAGAATAAATATAAATTAATCACTGTTGAGGACAAAATTGTAATGACATTCAGTGGCATTTAAGTCATATAAATTTTCAAAAATATGCTACACAGTTGTATACCAGAATTATTAAAGTGATGCAAAATTGTTTATTATTAAAGGCAAACATTGTTTGCATAAGAGTAGAAAACTAAGGGGTAGAAATCCCATTCATGGGCTAGACTTACTCTATCAATGTTGTATTTTAGTGTGCACAGAATTTGACAAATTACTGTATTCAAACTGCAGAAAACCAGCTGGAAGATTGTATTGAAAAATTTGAGAATTTCTGTACTCTGAAATTCCACGTTAATACAGTAAATCTAGTTCTGGGTAGAATTTTACCCCATAAATTTGTTCTTCTAAATTAATCATACAGCTAATTATGAGACAATGGATGTCTGACAACAGTCAATGGATGTCTGACATAATCATTGTTTCCAGTTATCAACTCCCAAAACCAGTGAAGAATCAAAGACAGAATAAAATAAATACAAAGATAAAACTTTGAAAAGCTTCCACCTGACCCCAGATACTTATCAAACGAAAACTGCAGTATATTCATTTAACATTACAATCTCAATAGTTCAACCCTGTCTGACTGCTTTTCACTGATGACATTTCTGTGGTCCCAGCAGGACTCAGACCACAGCATGCTCTATAGTATTTGATCATCTCTGCCTCAACGTATCCTGGTAACCTTCAATCCTAGACTCACTGAGATATTAATCTAGCTTTTCTTCAAAAGAGCTGCTTGACACAGCATTAACTGTTAACAGCAATCTGAAGCATTTGGACAGCTGCGATTGGCAAGAAGGTCATTCAAAGCATAAATGTGAATCTGAAATTGAATAAAATTTCTTCATAAAATTAAATTGGAGTCCTGTAGCTTAGTGGATTGAGCACTCACCTTGCAAGAGACAGGACCTGGGTTTGATTACCGGGTAGGACAAAACATTTTACCTTACTTCACACACATTTGATCAAATGCAGTAAGTAGGAATCCAGTTATCCAGTCATTTTGCGGATTGCTTTTCCGTGGGTAATAATCAATTCAAAACAATAAAAATAATAATTTGGTCACTTACTCCATGACTGTTTGTGGGATACTACTGTGCACAATTGACTGTCGTGTTTCACCCACGAAATATACATTGACTTCATTTTACAATATATTCTGTGAAACAGTTTGAGATATCTCAAAGATTTGATAATACGCTCTATCCAATGCAAGAAAACTAAAACTAAATTAAAATGAATTCCTATAGTCAAATCAAATTGACACATAGCAGGAAATGATTTGAAGCAGAAATCTAATTTAAGTTACTCATTGAAATTGGCCTTTATTCAGTCATGTTGTTTTTAGCTGTATTATTGTTAAGCAGAATAGTCATACATAGGTTGAAAGTTCTGCAAGGTGATGTGATAATAATCATGAAAATCATTATCATATCTCGGTTCATGAGGTGGTACTTCCTGCATTGCAAAGGTTTGTCAAGTCTGTGACTCTGTGGGAGTAGTCTCCTCTGTGCAAAGGTGAAAATAAATCTGAGAAGAGGAGCGGCTTCCAGCTACAGAGACATTGCAAAAGAAAAAAGGTTTATGTCTGAAAGCAGCAATAACTGAATTGAAGGAATGTTTGCCTTAAATGAACAAGCTCACAATCCAACCTGCTGCCTAATCTGCCATGATGTTTCCTCAAATTAACCGTATTAATAATGTTTCTGTTTTTGATATAGTGCTGTTCATGTTGATAGAATTTACTGTACAGTTTAGTGATTTTTTTTTAGGTGAGATACTAATGTAGCTTTTCAACACCACAAGCAAGCAGTTGTATATAAGCACTGGAATTAAAAGAAAAAATTTGAAATCGGAAACTAACATCGCTCTGAACTCCACCCATTAATGAGGAACAATTCAAACAACACTGTAATCTTTGCACCATAAAAAAGGCTACAGAATGTATAATAAAAATAATCACTACTATTATAGCAATCGTCATGTTTGATTTTAGTTTTTCGCGCTGGAAGTATATCTGGAAGCACTTTCTGGTTTAAACCCATTTTTGTAGGCTACCTTGGCAAGCAATTGCCCATAATAATAATCCTTGCGTTTGATATAACTCCTTTTTACATCTTCCAGATGTCTCAAAGCGCATCACAGAATATACTGTAAAGTGAGTTCTGTATATTTATGGGCATATAAATAAAGTGCTTGATCAATTTTATTTAGGGGATTGTTGTCCAGGACACCAGGAGAAACTCCCTTCACTTTTCAAATACAGTAGTGCCATGGAATGAATGTTTAACAGCCATCTGGACAGACAGTTTAAAGTCTCATCTGAAGGACGGCACTGCCAATGTTGCAGCACACCCTCAGCACTACACTGGAGGGTCAGAATAGACTCTAAACGTGGGGCCTGAACCACTATTTTACTGACTCAAAGATGAGACTGCTGCCAACTAAGCCAAGCTGTACTTCAATGAAAAAGAGGTACTTCAATGAAAAACATCTCATATTTTCCCAAATCCCATTACCTCTATATTATTTTGTTGAAAGATAATTGTATTAGATTTCTGGCCATATTATGTGTAAGGAAGTACTTAGAGCCTGTAACTATATGTATTTCATGTTGTGTCTAAGTCCCGATATTATTCCTGCTTATGGTGCATTGCATCATGTGTTGCAAAGTGAGCGTTATTCCACTTTACTTTGGGAGGATACATACATTAGACACAGTCAAATATACTTTTTTCTGACAAATATTATGATTATGGGTTGTAAGCTGGATCACCAAAATGCTGGCAAGGCAAGGCTACTTATGATATCTGACATCACTTCTGTCAAATTGGAGCCCAGTGAGTCATCCTCAGGAATGACTGTTGCCAGAGTTAACAGTAAACATCATAGCAATACTTGCTTTTTCTTGTCAGTTCTATTGTGGATCCCATTCTATTTCATGACCATTGGTACCTTCATTTAATATTTCTTCTTAACCATTTCACAACATTAGTTCCATCTCCTAGACTTTTTGACCGTTCAATATTTCTCTGTGCTATTTCCTTTTATATTTGGATGGATGGTTATTTGGGGAGGATGTGTTTGCGGAGTTATAGGGAGAGAGTAGGAAAGTGGGATTGACTTTGAATATCTCTTTGCAAAGAGCCAACACAGACTTGATCGGCTCATTTTGTGCTATAAAATTCTATGATTCCATGATTCAGCCTGATAATCAGATTTGATATGTAACTACCTATATTCTAATTTGTTCCTTTTAAAAAGCGATATGTTTAGCACCTTTTCTGGCCAGGATGGGATGATGGGGGTCACGGAGCCTGATGCAGGCGGTCTGTAGTTTGTGGAGGGAAGTGTTGGGAAGGCCGATACGCAGTTTGGGGAAGGTGCAGTCAAGCCTTGATGTAGTATATGAGGGGCGAGCAGTGACAGAGTTGGGTGATGGTGCGGAGGAGGGGGAAGGCAGAACGGGTCATGGCATGGATGTGGGGTAGAAAGGACAGTTAAGGGTTAAACAAGACGCCAAGGTTCCAGACTGGGTCAATAAGGTGGAGTATGTAATCTTGATGCATTTTGGAACTATGAACAGTAAATAAATACACAAAGAAGATGTCTATTTATACAGGTGAAGAAGGAAAATATATTTGAATGTTATGATTGATCATTTACTTCATAAGATGCCTCACCAGTAGTGATATTATATCACTGGTCACCTGATTACCTGAAAGTAGAATCAATGGCCATTTTCTTCATGCATTGCTATAATGTGTTGTCTTATTTTAATGGACCTGAAATATTGTGTTACAATGTTGTAAGTTATATACTGTATTAAGATAATTCATCTACAAAACATTATTTTAACCTTTTACCGATGACCAGGGAGACTACAATTGGAAAGCTGCAGACGTGTGAGAGTTCAGAGATAAGTGACAAAAATAATCTTAGGACCTCAGATTTTACCTTGAGAAAAGGGTGCCCAAGACTGAACATTTTTTCCTTGGGGAAATTAAAGATTGAGGCAAATTAAATTTGTAGATGGAAATTAAAGATTTTGTGCAACCAGATTAAAATGCTGAGAGGATCATAATACTGAGCAAGCAAGAATTTGACCATTTTCAGAATGGTGGGATATTCGTAACTTCAGTCTTAATTTGGAAGATGTTCATTTTTAAGAACTGTGGAAAACCTTCTTCCCTCAAAATTAATAGAGAATTTGAAACCAAAGAAACTGGGAGAAACTCCATTCTCTTTGTGAGTAGTGCCACAGGATTTGTAATGTCTATTTGAACAGGCAGATTAGACCTCAATTTAATTAACCTCCAACCAACACAGTATACCCTCCAGCACAAAGTGGGTTACTTTGCAGATTTCAAGCACAGGCTAGTGAGTAAATTGCTTTGGAGTGAAGCAGATGGCTAATGGAATAGAAATGAAATAAAAAATTGCCATGGAAACAAACATCTTACCACAAGGTACCTCTCTAAATTCCAGGTGAGAATCTAACGGTCATGATGCAGTGAGCAATTACTTACTGCCAGTTTATATTCTACCTATTCTTGTTACAAAGATGCAATTGCTAATTTAATTTCATTTCAAATTACACTATTTTACCTGTATCTGAATTTTATGGTTTTGAAATTCCTATTTTCACTTGTTAGTGATTAACTGAACAACAACAACAACATCTCGACGTGAAAGGCGCTATATAAATGTAAGTTTTGATAGATTGATTATATTTATAGAGCGCCTTTCATATTGGGTGCTGAACAGTCAGGTTGGGACCCGAGCAAGGGAAAGGGGCAGGGTAGGGGGGAGTGGCGAGAGAGAGTTAGGACGGGAGGGAGAGAGTTGGGAGGGCAGCAGAAGGTCGAAAAGGAGCATCTTGAAACCGGCTTTGAAGAAGGCGAGGGAGGGAGCGAGGCGAAGGGACTGTGGCATGGAGGTCCAGAGTGTGGGGGCAGAGAGGCTTGAAAGTCCATCCTCCAATGGTTGGGCCGGTTGGTCGGGGGGCATGGAGCAGACCGGAGCCCGCTGAACGGAGTGGGCGGAGAGATTCATAGGAGAATGGCAGGTCAGAGATGTGCAGGTGTGGGGGGGTCAAGGCTGTGAATGGCCTTGAAAGTGAGGAAGAGGATCTTGAATTTGATCGTCTGGGGGATGAGGAGCCAATGGAGCCGGGCGAGGGTGGGAGTGATGTGATCGCAGAGCTTGGTGCGGGTGAGAACACGAGTTGCAGAGTTCTGGATGATTTGCATCTTGTGTGGGGAAGAACCAGGAAGGCCAACGAGGAGGGAATTTCCATAGTTGAGCCTTGATGTGACGAGTGCATGGGCTAGGGTTTCGGCAGCCTGAGGGGTGAGGCAGTGGCTGAGTCTGGCGATGTTGTGGAGGTGGTGGAAGGCAGTACTGGTCATGGAGTGGATGTGGGGGAGGAGGGACAGTTCAGGATCAAACAAGATGCCCAGGTTCCTGACTAGCTTTGAGAGGTGGAGAGTGAAGCCTTGGATGCTGATGCTGTCAGCGCCTGACATGCAGAGATGTTGACACGAGCCAATCAGGAGGGCCTCAGTCTTGCGGCCATTCAGCTGGAGAAAGTTGTCTCTCTTCCAGGACTCAATGTCAGACAGGCAGGCAGTCAGGACGCCGGTAGTCCTGGAGTTGAGGGTGGAAGCGGAAAGATAGAATTGGGTGTCATCTGCATACATATGGAAATTTACCCCATGTCTGCAGATGATGTCACCAAGGGGAACATGAACCTGCTGAGGATAATGATTGTGTTTTTTGACCCTTTCAATACTAAGGAGGATAATAGATAGCTAGTAACAAGTTTCAGGGCAAATGGTTGGGGATGATCAGGAGATAGCAAAGTGACCTGATGAACGTTTTACAAGATTAAGCAAGGGATTGACAAGGTTGATTTGAGAAAGCGTTCACTTTGCTGAAGGTTTTAAATGCCAGACAGCAATCAGCTCAACCACAATTCTGCATAAACATTTAGTCAACACAATACAACAAATCGTGCATCCTTATTTCTTGTAACTGCAATGCAATAAGAAACCTCTGCAATGATAACAATATAAGCAGAATCCAACTCATATCCTGTCGCGTTTTCTCTTTCATTATATTAAAATCTGGGAGCAAATACTACATCTATAAATTTCTGTCCTGTGCAGCTTCCAGTAGAAGAAAATGTAATACAAACTTACATTTATATGTAAATATATTATTTATATATTATCTTTTACATCAGGAGAACATCTAAAAGATTGTAACGCCTGAATTGGGGTTGAGAGTTGAAGGTGTTTTAAATGGGTTCTTGGGTTCTACATTGGTAGCTCCTAACTGATAGTAGAAGAACAACAGCGTCAAAATTATATTTATATAGCACCCTTCAAATTGGGAGGATGTCCCAAGGCTCTGGACAGACAGTATTCCGGACCTGAGCTGAGGGTAGGGTTTAGGGAGGGTGGAGAGAAGAGAGAGAAGGAGGTTGATCGACAGCATGGTCATAGAGTAGGGCCTTGAGGTGGGTTTCAAAGGAGGAAATAAATGGGGCGAGGCAGAAATACTGATGGATGCTGTTCCAGAAGGTGGAGGCAGCATAACTGAATGCTCGCTCGACAATCGTGGGACAGGCGAGACGGGGGACATGAAGCTGGCTGGAGTCCACTGAATGAAGAGGGGGCAGGTTGATAGAGGGTTAGGAGGTCACAGAGGTTGTGGGGAGCAAGGCCGTGGAGGGCTTTGATGGTGAGGACCAGCCTATATCCTCTGTGTGATGGAAAGTTCAGTGGAGTCGGGCGAGGGTGGGGGTGATATGGTCATGGAGCCAAGTGCAGGAAAGGACACAGGCTGCAGAGTTCTGGATGATCTGCAGCCTATGAAGGGAGGAGTTGGGGAGACTGACAAGCAAGGAGTTTGTATAATCAACCCTGTACGTTATGAATACATGTATCAGAATTTTGGCGGCCAGCAATGTGAGACAATGGCGGAGCAAGTCATGCCACAGATGTGGGGTAGAAATGATAATTGAGGTTTGAACATGGAGCCAAGGCTCTGGACTGGCTTGGTGAGATGCCGTGTGCAACCATGGATGGTGATGCTGTCAGATCCTGAGGAGGCACTGACAGGAACTTATGAGCAAGCCCTTGGTCTTGTTGACATTCAACTAAAGGAAGTTCCTCTCATCCAGAATTTGATGTCTGAAGACATTCTGTCAAACAGCAGTGGTCATGGAGTCAAGAGAGACATAGAAGACATAGAAACCTTCTGAATTTAAGTCATTACTTCAAAATTTGGTAGTGGAAATGATTTGCTAGCTGTACACTTCCTGTAGATAATAATAATCTCTGCATTTGATGTAGCACTTTTCACATCTTCCAAATATCTCAAAGCGCTTCACAGAATGTACTGTACTGTACTGTAAAGTGAATTGATTGTGTATTGGGCCAGTATATTGAGTCAGTCCAGAGCCTTGGCACCTTGTTCAAACCTCAACTGTATATTTTCGCCCACAAATATACAGTCAATTCACTTCACAGTACATTCTGTGAAGAGCTTTGAGACATTTAGAAGACGTGAAAAGCGCTTTATTAAATGCAAAGATTATTATATTATTATATTTATGGGCGAAATACAACACAGCAGTGTCCCACAAACCATCGTGGATTGAAATGACCAATTTGTTATTTTTTTGAGGGATTATTATTAGGCATGTAGAGTAAGGAAACTTGCCCAAGGTTTTGTCCAGCCTGGAACCGAACACAGGTCTCATTCTTGTAAGGCGAGTGCTCTAACCACTGAGCTACAGGACTCACTGCAGAGAGAAAACAAACACATTAGGAACAGAGTTTGTTTTGGGGAGCATATTGTAAGGTGCAAGAATTCTAAAGTGATATTTATAAGAAGTCTTATTATGAAATAGGATGGTCCCATTACTGTAACACAATAAAATTCGCTTTTCCTTCATTCCACCTTTGACATATAAATCAACTTTGGTAATCAGCCATGTAAGAATTACATGTTCAATGAACCAACTTGCTCTTTTTGTTTAAGTAAGAGCCTGAACTCTACTGTGAATACTCGGTTTTGGCAGCACATTAACATGCATAGTTACCATTGCACCAGAGGAATGTTGTGTTCCGTATTCGATGGTGAGATAAACTAGGAAGTCAAGTTTGGTTTTGAGGGAGAGAAAATTACCTTTAAATGAAAATGCGATGGATGATCTGGAGAAGTTGGCAAAAAACCATGAGTCTTAACCTTGAGGAACAGCTGGGGCTCTGTTTACATTCCAGTGCAGAATCCAAGGCCAGCAGTCAGCTTCGTGAAAACAGCAGCACATCACAAGGTCGCAAGAGAGGTTCTGATAAAGAAAGCCTTTCAGCCCATTTGATCTTGCCCTTCAGAATAACCACCCTAACTTCCACGCATCATATTGTTACATATTGTCCTGTTCTCAATCGCCTTTCTTGGTAACTTGTCCCAGTTATTAATTACTCTCTACTTGTTCATCAGCAAGCTTGCATTCAGTTGTTTCCATATCATGATTTTTTTTGTCTGGCAACAAAACTCCCCCAATCCTTAGAGAATCTCCTAACTAGCTAGCTAAGAATGCCAAAACTGAAATACAAGCCTAGTGAGTATCTTAATCTCATGCCTAATCACAGAAACATGATGGTTTGTGCATCGCCACTGTGGTACGGGCTAATGCTTCCATTATCATGTCAGATCCCATTGTTTCCAGACTCTAGAAGCAGAACCACCTCGGACAAGGATGGTGCTGTACTTCCCTTCTGGTGCCCAGTTATTTACATTTCAGCTATGCCTTTGAAAGTATCCCAAATATGGGAAGGTTTGCCAGCGTTGAAATGTCACCCCAAACTTACTTTGCTAGAATTCAGTTTGCCTTTATGTTTCAGAACATATCTCACTGATAACATTTTTGCCCTTTATTATTTCATACACATATAATTTAATTTGTGATCTTTAATCTCTTCTGTGTAAAACAAAATCCTGTAGGCAATACTATTTTCACTCCTACTTGTGTAATAAATCTAACTTGTCACAGGGAAAGGACGCTGGCATTATCTGAAGCTGACTTGTTTAGAATTGTATAACAGTAGCTTGACCCTAGAGGTTGCCTTCAGCCACTCATCATATAAGTGCCTGTTCATGTCTTTGGAACAAACTGTTATCATGAAGTTCCAACTGCCAGCACAATGCCATTAGTCACCTTAATGAGCACAATAAAAGTCTGTGGAACATGTCCAGACACCTGGAGCTTATTCCAAAATAATATTTTTTTTCATGTTAGGAGTTGTTGTATTTTTCTTAACTGTGAATATAGGCCTTGCTTCATATGCATTCTTCAACACATCAGTGTTGAATTCTGCTAAAATGAAGGCTGGCTGCATTGATTTGTTCTTAAATGAAAAATGAATAATGTTTCTGCTACTTTATCCCAGATAGATTAACAGCTGTTCTTCTTGATTGATATTCCACAATTATTAGTTTGGCAGTTCAGTTAGTTTAGTAGATTTTAAGGGGTTAATATCACAAGAAAATTGAATAGATTATCAAGCGCTTTTAGCATTCAATTATTTTCTGTGGTACTATTTATGTTTATGACTAACATATTTGATGTTGCTGGGAATACAGCTTTAAATGAATGAATTAATTAACGTAACCTTTTGAAAGAAATTTCAAGCAAGATTGAGAAACAATTTGCATATTTTGCACACAACAGCTGCCATCAAACGAACTAAGAAGGGAAATTTATATGAAGTTTAATAATGTCACTGCATATTAGATAGGAAGCCAAAGGTATTCAATTCTATGTTGAGATGGAGAATTGCAGCACTATCTCTGGGATTTGGGCACTAAACCTTAGCAAACAGATGGGATAAGGCTTTCCTTTCTTTCAGTGGGTGGTGAAGGAATATACAAAACCCTAAAGGAGTCCAGAGTTACTCTGATTCCCAGTGGATAACCAAGATCCCAATATGCGCAGCCATAGGGATGAATGTGAACTGGAGCTTGTCTGTTCCTGATTACCACTGTATTGTGAAAGGAACAGTGACATCTAAACAAAAGTAGCCTGAATGAGGCCAAATTGTCGTGTTCATAAATAAAACCAACACAGGTCACTGTTTGAATTTCCATTCAATAAGCCCCTACATTACCCTCCCCCCCCACCCACCCCACACCCACCCCCTCCACCCTGCCTCCACTTGTTTCCGTCACCTTCTGAGAACAACAACAATAAAATTACATTCACGTCGGGAAAATGACCCAAGACGCTGAAGAAACCACACACTGTCCAAGAAATCACAAAGTCATATGTCTCTGTTTGTTAGTAGCCCCCAGCTCCACCAATAAATTGCAATGGTGTGATTTAATAATAATAATAATAATCCTTACATTTGATATAGAGCTTTTCACAACTTCTAGGCATCTCAAAGCGCTTCACAGAATATACTCTAAAGTGAATTGACTGTATATTTGTGAGCAGAACACAGCAGCCAATTTTGCACACCATTGTCCCAAAAACAGTCGTGGATTGAAATGACCAATTTTATTATTTTTTTAGGGATTATTATTGTTTGTTTATGCCTGGTGTTGGTGCTGTGGTTACAGGGTGAAACCTTGGGCAAGTTTCCTTACTCCACACGCTTGATGATAATTCCTCAAAAAAAGTACAATAATAAATAAACAATAATAAATCCCCCCCAACACCTCCAAAAAGCAGCGTCTGGTGTGTGCATTTCACCTATAAAAAACTCAGCCACTCCATTTGACAATAGATTTTATGAAGCAATTTGAGATATCGCAACAATTCTATAATGCAGTATATCAAACACATGGATTATTATTATGAATACAACCATGATACTACAGTGCCAGGAGCTCTGCCTTGGTTGTTCTCGGTAAATAGCTTCAACTCCTCCCAGTGACATTTTTGTGCTTCTATTTGTCATTGAAATCAGGTTTCATATACAGACAATATAGGTGAAATCATTATCTCACACAGCATTGGTGAAGATGCACCAGACTTTCATTCTCAAAATGGCCTTCAAAAAGGTGTTCTCATTCTTTGGTGAGTTTATCACCCTTTCAGATGCTAACACTCATATAGAAGAAAATACTGAATTTAGAAATAGTGACAATTTGATGTTAAAATGTGTATGACCTCACTATCCACTGGCCTTTACCGCAGTACCATTTATTAGCAGCACTTTCAATCTTGTAATGAGATGAAACCACAAGCTGCTCTATTTGTGCAGAGCTCCGAGACACTGTCCAGGATGAAGGATACAAGTTGTTGTTCTTTGTTGTAGCTGGTATTTGTTTTTATAAGCACAGAAAAACGGCATTCAAATTAAATCTGAATTTAAGAGTTTTCAAACATTTTGTACAGTCTCAAATGGTAAGACGCTCACTATGCCCTTGATATAGTTAGGGGATTCTGAACCAATTTATTCCATGACCTCGGCTAGGGCATGTTCATATGTGAGTATCATGTGAAGACATGATCCCTGTTAGGTGCAATGTTTGCACAGCTTTCCGAGAGTCTAGGTCTGACATGTAGAATGACCTGTGTGAGTTATTTGACAGAGATTTAAGGATTTGAAACCACAATTTAGCGTAAATAAGTACCCCAAGGAGAAGAAAATAGGAAAAAGTGGCGTAAATAAAATATCCAAATAAAATTCATACCTATAACTAATGTAAATTACAAATTTCCAGGTGAATATGTACAGTATTTGGTATGTGCTACATTTTGTAGTGTATTTTCATTAAAAATAAATAGGGTACATGATGATGCAGGTGCTTGTAATGCACGGTACAGTATAGGGAATGAGATGATAGAGGAAGGAGATGGTTTTGCTATTTATTATCTAGGCAGACTCAATGTTGGGGAAAGACAACGCCAACTGGGAGTTTACCAGGTAAAAACAAAGTGCTATAGCAATCTCATTCAATTTGTCTCCCAATTACAGAAGGTATTTCCATAAAATGAGTGGGTTTAAAATAGTTTAGAATTACATAATGGTTTATTGGAAACAATACTGAGCATTAATTTTTAACAAAAATGAAATGAAAGCAATTATTGATTTCTGTGACACAATATGTGGTATTTGGTTCATGTTTTCACCTGGCACTGATCTATCCTGAGACCAATAAATGGACTGAAACGTTGCTGAAATATTGTTGCAGGATGTTTTAGTTACATTAATCAAACAGTGAAATACAATGAGATAGGACCAGTGTTTGGATTGCTTTATGGAATATCAGTTTAACTAAATTGTAATCCTACAGAGTCAGGTCAATGACTTTATGTTGCTATTTCGCTCACTTCTGCCATTCCCTCTCCTCCCAGATTATTTGATTGTCCTGTGCACCAGACCCACCTGATCTGCATTACCATCAGTGATCAAGCTTTCTGCCATTTTGTGCTCTCTTTCTCAACTTCATCCCACAGTCTCTCTGCCTCATCCCCTCACAATTAAAGCTCACTTGCTGACCTATCTTTTTGAACAGGTTAGTGATAACATCCTCCACAAATCCTCCCCCACCACGCCCATCAGCGTGGGCTACCACTCAGCTTTGTGAAGTGCTTTGAGATGTCTCCCTGATGTGAAAGATGCTAAATCAAATGGAATGATTTTTATTGATATTCTTGATGCTTTTGTCTCAAACACTTGTGCTTGTGTTGAGTTCCACAGGCTCACAAGCAAAAATAACCTACAAATATAAGAAATTTGAAATAGGAACACAGCCATATGTAGGACATTACTGTACACAAATCATGTTCCACATTCAGAATATAAAATCACTACACAGCAGTAGATTTGCAGAAGCACTTTGAGACACCCTCTCGATGTGAAAGATGCTATATGAAATGCAAACATTATTTGTTATTTAATACTTATCTCTTTCAGGAATTTGCAACCATCTAACCCTGAAAGAAGGACAAATTACGTAAGAAAATTTGCATGATCTTAAATTAATGTTAAATAGAGCAAAAAAACAGCTAAAATGATTGAAATATATCTGACCACTTTGACATTTTTGCTCAGTATGGTTAGTGTTTTTAAAATGATATTGTGAAGATATCTACCAAAAACATGCTGAACAAATCACAGTAATTCATTCTATGCACGCATTGTATGCAATTTCCAAAGATTATAAATTTCTCTCCCTCCAACAATTACTCTCTCCATTACTCCAGTATGCTCAGTGTTATCATATAACAATAATAATTATCTGTGCATTTTATATGGTACCTGCAATATTGGAAGTGGCACTACATTTCTGTGAAGCGTCAGGAATATGGATTTGTAGTCAACTTGTTCAGTAAGCATTTCAAACATACTGGTTAGTTTTAGTTGGAATAACACAGTTTCACAGATCCCACACAGTTGGTAGTTCTATTACGATGATGCACAACCTAATTACTTTGTTATTTGAGGCATGGATCCAATTAACTAAAATAACACAGGTCATTTTGAATTGTCACATAGATTTCAGCAATAATTATACAGTACACGAGAATAAATCTTAACCTACATCAAAGTTTGAAGGTTAATATGATTGCAGTAATTTATTTAAAGTTTGGAGCAATATAGATGAGTTCACTGTTCTGGGTACTGTTGAGACAATGTATACTGTAGTCACTTCCTTATTTAACAAACGTTTTAATAATAATCATTCTTGCATTTGATATAGAGCCTTATTGCTTCATTGAGATGTCTCAAAGTGCTTTGCAGATTATACTGTAAAGTGGATTGACTGTGTATTTTGTGGGAAAAATGCACAGGAGTGTTCCACAAACAGTTATGGAATGAGCGTCCAATGTTTTCAATGTTGCATTGTACCGCATATTAGCCTGGTCGTATCTACAATGTTGTCTTGTCAAGCTTATGCATCTAAGATATTGCTAGTTTTGAACATGAAAATTTAGGGTGGAAAATGCAGTATGTTGTGTGATAATTACCACTGGAGTAATATGATAGTTGGATCCTTCATAAAAGATTAGTGAGAAACTTCATATTTATTTTATGGTCTCAAAAAGGTGATAGTGGTCACAGACAATTTCAACTGTTGATTTGTTTATTCGTAATGAAAATGACAGCCACGAAACATGGAGTGTTTTACACTAGCAGCGGATTTAAATTGGAAATTTTCATATTGAATGTGTGAAATTTCAGGTGAAAATATTGTATTAGCTTTGTTTGCAAGGCTTGTGGTATGCTGAGAATTTACCAGATTAAAGTGTATGGATTTAATCTGTAAAAAAAAGTACTGCGTGGGAGGTGAGAGAGGAGTGTGGAAGGAAGTATTCAATTACTGCTGATAAATACTGTAATAATTTTTCCTCATTCATTTTGATCTCTAACGCTCCATAATCTCACCCGGCATGGTTATCTTCTAATTTCTCCCATACACGTTACTGCAGAAGCTTACTTTGAGACTTAACGTTTTATCCTGCAGTTTATAATTAAAACATTTTGTTAAAACATCAAATTTCATTCAGGTACACAATTTATGTTTGAAAATATATTGTAAATGATTGTTATTTCTCCAGCAACTGCATTCTGGAGTGCATACCTATTTTATCAGTGTTTGCATTGGGCAGAATCAAAAGTAGGCACACTGACTGAACAGACATTGTATTTGCATGGAAAGTCTGACAGAGCAGATTTCTCCATGTATGGTGAGTCTCACTGATAATGAACTGCTTGCTTGGAATTGTTAATAGAAAAGTGAAGGAGGAACACGTTCTTGATTTAGCTACACCAAATGGCTCCTGAAATGTTCATCCATTTGTTCTCTATTCCCCATTGTATCTTTGTTGATTTATAATGATTCTATCCATTGCCAATGTTAGTGAAGAGTCTGGTGGTTACTCAGGTTGTTAAATTAGAAAATCCCAGCAGTTTATCAGTTTATCACCCAACAGAACTGAAGGCATGAATTGCATAACTAAGATTTTTTATTCCACAATATTACAAATTGAGAATCCACCCAAGCCCTTATTATTCTTTAAATTATTTCAATGCATTCCTTTTCTGTAAAGAGTACAATAGGAAATTCTACAGAAGAGCTGAATTAGTTTCATATGATTTTCAAAATCGAAATCATGACAGCATTTGAATTTTGAAATGATTTACAGCTCATTCAGATTAAAGCAAATAAATAGTCACATTGCAATTTTTCATTTAATTTACTACCACCTTGTACTCTCTTTTCCTGTAGCATATTGGTTAGAGAACTCTCTTCGCATGTGAGAGGACCCAGGTTCGATTCCCAGGCGGTGGGAAACCTTAGGCAAGATTTCTTACCCCACACACTACTATTTACCTAGCAGTAAGTAGAAACCTAGATTGCCAGATCATTTTCTGGGGGTAATAATCTTTTCAAAATAGGATAATAATTTGGCCACTCAATCCATGACTACAGTATTTATAGGACACTGCTGTGTGCAATTGGCTGCCACATTTCACTCACAAAACATAGAGTCAATTCACTTTGTAATATATTCTGTGTAATGCTTTGAGACTTCTCAACAATGTGATGAGGTGCTTTGTCAAATGTAAGTCTGTGCTCATGTTCTCCTTTAGCCTGCAAGGCAACATGTTCCTGTCAGAAATATGAGCATACAGTCCCACAGCTATATCATCTGTTTGCTCCCCAACCTCTGGAATTCCATTCCGCAACCTCTCCGCCTCACCACTCCCTAAGCCTCCTTGAAGACCTGCCTCGGGACCCTCCTCTTTTATTGATCAGCCCCCGTCGCCTCCCTTCTCTCCATCCCCCCCCTCCCCCCCCACCCCTATCCTGACCCCAGCTTGGGTCTGAAATACTGACACTCCAGCGCCTTGGGACATCCTCCCGATGTGAAAGGCACTATATAAATGTAATTTTGTTGTTGTTATAGGAAGAGGTACATAAAGGCTTTGGTGGAATGAATTGCCTAGCTTGCTTCAGTAACAGTGCCAGAATTAGAGATTTGAATGGGTGATTGTGAGCTGGATATGCTATTCCTCTATTTTCTGAAACAGCATGTTTTAGAAACAATTTGCGGGGGGTAGCAGCCTTGTGTCAATAGTCCCCCTGAGCCCCACCTTCCCAAATTAAAAAAAATTAAATTGCAAACTAAAAAATCCTCCCCAATGGTTAAGGTGGTATAAGTGCAATCTTAACGGAAACGGGAATATGGAATTCTCTATTGCCGATCGTTAATGAAGCAGAAGTCACGCATTATTTTAAAAGGGATTAAGGTAGATACAAAAGCACACTAGTAAAAGGTTAGGAGGAGCGAGCGAGAGAGTGGGATTACACTAAGTGACTTGTGTGGAGAAAATCATCAAAACCTGGTAAATCAATTGTCCTGATTCTATGTTGCAACATTCTTTGATTCTTTGACATCTAATAGTTTCTACTGCATTGTGTTCGAGTGTGGCTGTTGATTGAGGTATGGTTGTTCTTGGGAGTTGTACTCCTCCTCACAGACTAATGGCACTTCTGGACTCTATCCTTTATGTTTTTGTCAGCCAGACATCAGATTTGAGTGACACATTATGGAAAGCATATTAGCTAGATGGTTGGAGTGTGCAGGTTCATGAAGATAATATCAGTGATAAAATGATTTAGCTGATTATAGCTATGAGAAGAGGCTAGAATAGTTTCTTTTTGTTGCGGCAGAGAAGGTTGAGGCATTTAAAATAATGACTTATTTAAGTTGACAGCTGGCTGCACTTTAAATTGCTACACTTTACAGATGTTTCGATGTGAAAACTAATTTTGAAATCCAAGTTCAAACCATGTATATTGTCCCCAAATGTTTCTTAATTACGTATGTGTTACTTAGGTATCTGCCTGTCTCAATTAGTAGCATTCTCAACTCTGAGCCAGAAACTTGTGGACCTCATGTTAGGTGAACCTCCGAGTGTGGCAAGAACTGGGGTGAAAGGGGTGCGGAGTTTGTTTTGGGTAACAATTCAATGCAGTGCTGGGGTTTGGCGGTGGGGTGGAAGAAGGTGCTGCATGGGTGAATCTGCTGTCCTTTAGCTCTATCTGTTCATGTGGACGTTAAAGGTCCATGACACTATTCACTATATGTCTTGTAAAGATCTTTGAAATGTTTCAATGACATGATCCCAGTGTCAAATGTAAGTACCAGTACATTATTATGATTGTTATCATAACATTCATAAGGTGTAATTCATGGATCTTCATTTCCTAAACCAGACTAGTCTATCATTTATTGATTTTATATTATTCAACGGTATCTTGTTAAGCACTGTAATGGTATCACCATAGAAACAGAATGGAAGTTAAGGTGAGGCAGTGACACCTGATATTCTGTAAACAGGGACAGTATCTTTCCTGATACAGTAATTTGTTTCTTTCAAATATTTTTTCTCGCACTCTGCATTTAACATGATGTTATCTCCTCCAGGGTTACAAACTTTCAATATGTTACAACGACATCTTCTATTTCTTCAGCATTGATTGGAACAACAGCTCATTGTCAAACACATTCCCTTAAATGAGCGCAAAATGCCTCCGACTGCAGTAACCGGAGGTTGGATCCCAATGGCAACAATTATAGTGGCTTCCAAAGTTTCTATGTCGCAATAGGATTGAATTCCATCACTAATGTTATCTCCTGGTTGCTATAGAAATCCAGTTTGCTGCGATTCATTTACAATGTGGTAGTGCATTGCTGGTCGGTTATGACAAACAACAAACAACAACAACAAACAAAACTTACATTTATATAGCGCCTTTCACATCGAGAGGACGTCCCAAGGCGCTGTACAGTTAGGTAGGACAAGAGCAGGGTGGGAAGGATCAGGGCAGGATGAAGAATAGTAGGAAAAGTAACTGTATATTAGTGGGCGTTTATGACAGTTTCAAATGGACAAACACTGTACTACTTATAGAAAGAATAGTAATCATTTCCAGGGAAATAAGTCCACAAAGTGCCCTGATAAAGAGCCATTCATCTTGATATCAGTATTATGACTTCTAGGGGGAACAGTATTGAATTTGAGGTTTTACCTTTTCAGTATACCAAATAATAATAATAATACTTGCATTTGATCTAGCGCTTTTCACGTCTTCTAGACAACAACAACAACATTACATTTATATAGTGCCTTTCACGTCAAGGAGACGTCTCAAGGCGCTAAACAGTCAGGAGTCGGGTCCCAAGGATGAGGGAGAGGCAGGTTAGTGGGAGTGAGTGATGTAGATGTATCAAAGCGCTTCACAGAATATACAGTAAAGTTAATTGACTGTATATTTGTGTGCGAAACACGGCAGCCAATTGCCCACAGCAGTGTCCCATAAACAGTCATGAATGGAAATGACTGATTTATTATTTCTCACAAAGTACAAACTACAGTAGCAAGAATACAATGTGTAGTTTGTTTCAACATTTCATATTTTGCTTTGGTTTCGGCTGAAAAGTTTGTACTTGAAAAAAACCCTCAAAAGATAGCACACTTTACATTTATATATTTATACTATATATATTATATTTATATAATTAAACACAGTATTTCCTTTGCACTTACTAGCTCTTCATCGCACTGCAAAACACCAACCAATGCTGATTTGGGGCATTTTGATCAAGACCGAGGGTTCCTTGTTTGCTTCCCATTAGCAACTTCTCACATCAGTCACTGATCATATTGGTCTGCACAGTGCTCACTCAACCTCAAATAGTTGGTATGGAATCTCAGGATTGTCCTGCCCTCGCCTGGTTCAACTCTTATGTTTCTCACCATCTCCACTTTGCTGCCACCAATGGCTTCTCTTCCATCCCCCGCCCTGTAACCTGTGGCAGTCTCCAGGGCTCTGTCCTTGGCCCCCTACTTTTCAACACCTGCATGCTCCCCCTTAGTGATATCATTCACAGGCATGGGGGTCAACTTCCACATGTGTGCGGATGACACCCAACTGTATCTTTCTGCCTCTGTCCTCAATTCCAGGATCATTGCTGTCCTGACAGACTGCCTGTCAGACATCAAGTCCTGGATATGAGCTAACTTTCTATAGTTGAATATCAACAAGAGGCGCATCAGGCACTGGCAGCATCAACCTCCATGGTTGAACACTCAACTTCACAAAGCATGTCAGGGAACTAGGTGTCTTGTTCGATCCTCATATATTTTTCCTTCCCCACATCCAAGCCATGATCCGCTCTGCCTTCCCTCATCTCCGCAATATTGCCCAACTCTGCTACTACCTCACCCCTCAGGCCCCTGGTACCCTCATTCTTGGTATCATCACATCCAGGCTCCACTACACCAACACCCTGCATGTCGGCCTTCCCAACTCTTCCCTCCGTAGGCTGCAGATCATCTCTGCGACACATGTCCTCTACTGCTCCAAGTCACGGGAACCCATCTCCCCCATTCTCGTCCAACTCTATTGACTTCCCATCACCCAGAGGATTCAATTCAAGATCCTGGTCCTTACCTTTAAAGGCCTCCATAGCCTAGCCCCACCCAATCTCTGCGACCTCCAAACCCCCGACTCATCCACCTCACCATCAGTAGGTAAGCCTTCAGCCTCTCTGCCCCTAACCTCTGGAATTTCATCCTGCAATCTCTCCCCATCTCCTCCTCCCTAGCCTCCTTCAAGTCCCACCTCAAGATCCTCCTCTTCGACGGTCCCATCAGTCACCCCAAATCCCCTCCTTTCCCTCCATCCTCCCCGATCCCGACTCCAGCTAGAGTCTGAAACATTGACTGTCCAGTGCCTTGGCATGTCCTCCCAATGTGAAAGGCGCTGTACAAATGTAATTTTGTTGTTGTTCTTGTTGTTGTTGTTTGATCCCCAACTACCCTTCAAGCCTCATATCCGGGCTCTCACTTTCTCAGCTTTCTCTTACTACCACAACATTGCCTGCCTCTGCCATGACCCGCTAAACTGTTTAGGATTGTTCCTGGACACAAGACCTTCCTTCTCTGTTTTAATAGTTCTATGGAATCTTTAACTTGCACCTAAAAACAGGACTTTGGTTTAATATTTCATTTAAAGGGT
Source organism: Hydrolagus colliei (assembly GCA_035084275.1). Taxonomy (NCBI): domain Eukaryota; kingdom Metazoa; phylum Chordata; class Chondrichthyes; order Chimaeriformes; family Chimaeridae; genus Hydrolagus; species Hydrolagus colliei. The sequence goes on from CM068742.1 coordinate 68,186,017, forward strand.
TACTTTACAGCTTTTGTGCTAAATTAGCTCAGGTATGATATCAGACTTAATCAGTTGATTCTCTGTGGTGATCTCAGTGATCGAGTTCCAGACTATTGAGGCAAGAGGCCAGTACACAGTACATCCACTGTTGACAGTGGATGATGCGGGAAAAGAAAAACTTGGAGGGGCAGACCAGCAGCTGGGGGCTAGGCAGCAACACAAAGCATGCTGTGGTCCCAATCCATGGCCCTTTCCAAACCTACGCCTAATACTTTCTGCGATTAAGTGAACAGAGTATGTTTCTGTGAGAGAAAATGCACACACCAAAGAAATGGAAATCCCAATGATATTATTCTAGTTGGGATTATAGATGTGAATAGCAATTTTAGACAAATTAAACACATGTTTGGATTCATAGATGAGAGAGAGCATTTCCAACTTGGAAATTGTAATAAATTAAAGTTGATGTAACCGACTAATAAATTTGGTTAATTTCTTTATAAAGACAAAAAAAATTGGATTAATTTCAATCTGCTACTGACAGAAGATGTATTGGATCCAGTTCAATGTATTGTATGGTTAATAGTTGGTAGATCAAATCTATTCCCATACAATGTAATTTATTGTCAGTGTTCATTTTGATAGAGCCTAAACAGTAGGCATTCAGATTCAATCATGTACATTGCCAATAGTAGATTGGATCCAGATAACTATTGTACCTACATCTGATCTATTTGACACACAAGTGTCAAGTAGATCAGATTCAATCTTTAAAAAATCACTTGTAGCTAATGTGGCTCAAGTTGACATATTTGGCAACAGAATATCAGAATTGAGCCAGAATCGAACCCTCTGTGGTAGTCTTGACAGTCCACACTGAACTAGGCAGATGTATAATACTCTGAACACTGCCGAATACACCCTAGCCAACCTGGCTCATTGCCAGAACTTGGAAAAGCAGACCAGTGACTGGGATTTTTTCCTTGTAACTCCTATTAACTCTGTAAAAAGAAAAGAAGCTCTAATAATAAGAATATGTACATTTAATATAGCAACTGATCACGCCATTGAGATACAATCGTTTTTTTTTCTGGAAATCTATACCAGTGCCATTAAAATAAATAGATATCTGAATGAATGAATGAATGAATGAATGAATGAATGAATGAATGAATGAATGAATGAATGAATGAATGAATGAATGAATGAATGATAATGATAATTGTAGATCTTAGAATAATTATGCAGTAAATATTTATCTTAATATTGACCTGAGATTATATTTCTAACAAAGGATAGTATGTGCCATTTGTTAAGTAACCAGCACATAATAATCCCTATCAGAAAATAATAAATAATAATAAGATATTTCTAAAAAATAATTTAGTTGCTTAATCCATGACTTTTTGTGGGACACTACTATTTAGCTGCATTTTGCCCACCAAAATATACAGTCAATTTACTTGAAGGTATATTCTGTGAAGAGTATTGAGACATCACAAAGACATGGTAAGGCACTATATGAATTATTATTATTAAGTGTAGGAAAACTTTGCTGGTGTGCTTAGAATGGATTTGCAATTTTAAATAAACTCATAGGATTCACTACACTTAGGGAGACTAACAAAATCATGTAGTTCCTTGTTATCCAAACTGATTAAATTCACATTTACATTTATGTTTTAAATAACATCAAAACCATATATGTAATTAGCACAGTCTACTGCCTACTCTCTTGTTAGACCCTGAACTATCCTTCATCCCACACATCCGAGCCATGACCAGCACTGCCTTCCACCAACTCTGTAACATTGTCAGACTCAACCACTGCCTCAGGCTGCCAAAACCCTTGTCCATGTTTGTGTCACATCAAGGCTCCTCTTTCGCCTTCCCGGCTCTTCCCTTCACAAGCAGCAGATCATCCAGAACTCTGCAGCTCATGTCCTCTCTAGCACTAAGCTCCATGATCACATCACTCCCACCCTCGCCCGGCTCCATTGGCTCCCCATTCCCCAAAGGATCGAATTCAAGATCCTCGTACTCACTTTTAAGGCCATTTACGGCCAAGCCCTACCATAGCTCTGTGACCTAACCCAACCACTCCCTCCACTCAGCGGGCTCTGGCCTGCTCCATGTCCCCTGACCCATCCACCCCACCATCAGTGGATGTACCTTCAGCCACTCTGCCCCTAACCTCCGGATTTCCAACCCGCAGTCCCTCTGCCGTGTCCCCTCCCCAGCTTGCTTCAAGTCTGGTTGCAAGACCCTCCTTTTTGATCATGCCTCCTGCTGCCCTCCCACCTCTCTCTCTCTCTTTCTCTCTCTCCCCTCCGTCCCTCTCTATCCCTTCCCCGTACTCGCGTCCCAATCCCTGACTGTTCAGCACCTTGGGACATCCTCCCGATGTGAAAGGCGCTCTATAAATGTAATTTTGTTGTTGTTGTACTATGAATTTCTACCTCCCTATACTGATAGAAAGCAGAAACTAGTAAGAAATAATTCAGCACTCTCATTACAGAAAATAATCTTGTTGAACCACCAATTTAATCATTCCTGGTATAGTTGCTTGCATAAATCTTCTTACATCCCAGTGCTTGTCACTAATGGTAATCACTATAAAAGCAGAAAATATGGTGTTAGTTTTGTGAAGTGCCTGGGTGCATTTTTTGTGTTTATAACCAAGTTTGATGTAAAGTTAATCGAAGGAATGCATCATAAGTTCTTGGTAGTAGGATTTAAAATAGCAAGCTTTGTACATTTGATTCACGATTATTTTGAAGTACAATTAGTCCTCGCTTAACGTTGCAATTGTGTTTGCGGATGTGCAACTTTAATCAAAACAACGTTAAACAAACCCGTGCAAGAATGCCAGACGTTCAGCATCTACAGTATGTATGCCTACGCTACCCAGAGTAATTTATTTCCACTCGCACGAACGACATAATAGCGAATGACGTAATAGCGAACGACGCAACGTTAAATGAATCTATCAGCAACGTAATCTATCTATCAGCAACGTAATAATGAAATAACGTCCACCGAAGTGATGTTAAGAAAGGTCTACCCATACCAGCTTATTAGGTTGACTGGGTTAATGGTATCTCAGTGGTGTCCCCTGTCATTTACAATATTAGCATGTTTACGTGTATCTGCCTGACTCAATTGGCAGTTGAGGTCTGATCAACAATCTATCAGATAAAAATGGTCATTCACGACATGACAACTGTTTGTCAGACATTGAAATGTGAAAATTGCTTGTTGTGTTTGCTTATAAAATAAGTAATAAGCAGTCACTACAGTTTACACTAAATCCTGTGAAAGTGTCTGAGGCATCCTCCCAATGTGAAAGGTGCTATATTAGTATTATTATATAACACATTTTGCTTGCACTCCATTATTGAAAGTGCCATGATTGGATGAATCATCCATGGTAAGCGAAAATTTGCCAAGACTGATTCCATTTCATTCATCATGAAGTGTCAAACAAAAGAGGGAACCCACATTTATAATACTGAGATGTTATAGGCAACTGAATAAGAGATAACTCAAAATGAATAATGCTTTTGGAAGTATTGAAGTGTCATTAAATTACCAAATATTTGAGAAAAACTCTACATATATTACTTTAAATCAAAACTACACACATCTAAATAAAAAAATTTACTTGGATTGACTTGACTATTTCAGAATGATTAACATAGCCTTTGCAGGGCTGGTAGATGTTAAACATTGTCATGGATGTACTGTAATCCTTAACAACATTACCATCTGGTCACAGAGGGAGCTAAATCACAGACCTCCAATGGAGATGTAGTTAAGAACTTAGCTAATTTTATCAAACATATAATTTGCATCGATTTGATCTGCAACGGGTTGAAATTCCTAGAACAAACATACTGAGATTCAAAATCACAAATTACTGCAGAAGCTGGAAATCTGAACATTCAGCAGGTCAAGCAGCATCTATGGAGAAAGAAAACGCGAGTCAACGTTTCGAGTCCATGACCCTTCATTAGCAAACATACTAAGATTCAACATATTTACCTCAACCCAACACACATTATTTGAATGGTATAATGTTTCAACATGGCCCATAAAAATAAAATACATGTACACAAATTCAGTATATTCAAAAAATAGTGTGTAGCTATTTGGTAAGGAGATATAATTGATCTAGTAATACACCTCATTTCTATTTATATATGTAAACCAGCACTTGCAGCCATTGGGAAGGGAATGTAAAATTTCAAATGTGAATGTTTGAACAAGTTTGAATGAAGTCTTTAAAGCAGTGTAGGTCTCATTTATCTTAGTTAGTGATCATTTCATCTTGAGGCTTATCGCCAAAGTCTGACAGTTTGTGGATTCATTCTGGCATGCGTAACTCTGGTGCTTGTCATGACATATTGCTTTTGATCATACAGGGTGAACAAAAAGCCTTGATACTATTATAATGCCTAATAAGTCTTAGAAATTATAATTTTTTTTAGATTATAAGGGAGCTGAAAAATAAGACTTTTTGGTCACTCTGTACATTCATCAAAGGGACGGACAACCCTAAACCCTTATCTGCTTTGTCTATTTCCCAAATGTCCCTTAAAACTAGCAAATAGGGAATAGGTATTTCAATAGTACGTGTTAATCAACCTTCCCAATCCAGATGTGCCAGTGATCAAGTGTGAATTTAAGATCCATAGCATTTTGCTTTATTTTTTATAACCCAATTTTAGGCAGGTTAATAGGCAATGTGTGCATCGGATTATCTTTTATATTTTATCTGAACATGATGTGACATGAGGCTTGACTGTAAAATTAGATTTTTCACACATGTTTTCTAGACATGTTCATTAGTTTGTAATTTACTGGTGATAAAATAATAATAAAATAAAACTGGTGATCCTTCTTTACTTGATTCATTTTCTCCTTCAAGGAACCAAATAACATCATCTCTCTCAGACCATAATTATTAAATAAGCAGATGAGAGTTTGCATGACACAACCGTTTCGCTGGATAGGTTTAGCTAAATGAATCGTTCATTTTACAAAAGTAATTGAAAACAATCTCCAGATATTGAACTACACAAGCATTGTATTGCCAAGCTGAAAACTTCTGTGAATAGACTGCAGTTTATTAGAAAACATGATCATTGAGGTTATTTAGAGATGAAATTCTAATATTACTGGGATTGATGTTATCTGCACTAGTTTTTCGATGGTATCTTGCCCTCATTGTATTTGTGACTATACTGTAAAATCAAAAGACTGTCACACCCACCACTGTGTGTTGTGTAAAAATATACCCAGCTATGGCTCTGATACATCTAGAAAGATATTGTTTTTCCCATAGCCCATACTTTTCTGTAAATCTCTTGATGTCTTAGTTTATTCCATAACCATTTCTCACAAGACAAAAACAATAACATTATTTATAAACTATCCTTGAATTGTGGTATAGTGCCTCTTCACTTCGTTGAAACATATCTCTAAATTACCTCAGGAGTCACATTTTCTATTGAATTGCAGTCTATTCACACCAGTTTTCATCTTGGTAATACTCTTGTAGTTCAATACAAGTTTTTTTACACGTCAAACTGAATGAGTCCTTTGAAACTTCTTCGAATTTTGAATCACAGAAACTCAAATCAGTGATTCGTGAAGATAAAAGAGTTTAACCTTTTGCAGACTAACCTCTGAAATTGATTACAATTGCATTGGAAATCCATGCTCTCATCTTTACAAAGAGCACCGTGGTTCTGTCGTCAGCCCAACTGTTTTTGTGTTAATAACAAATGCACACGAATGATGGAAAATATTTATAGAAATATTTATATCAAGTTTCAATCACATAATACAGTAAAAAGCCCATTTATCCATGACCCGATCAACCATAACTTCTGTATAACCGGCGCCTCAAAAAAAAGGTCCCTATTCAAATAACCGCATCTTATCCGGCACAATTGTGGTGGCGCATTTAATGAGTCGATTGTCACACAAGAGTACAGAACGATTAGTTCTGAATGCTGCTAGTAGTGGCACTTCTAGTTTTTCCTCTTAAAGGGGCGATTTTTTCTCTCCCTTTCTCCTTTTTTTCTCTCCCTCTTTTTCTTTCTCTCTCTCCTTCTCCTTCCTTCCTCTCTATCTCTCCCTCTCTCTTTGTATCTCTCTTTGTATCTCTCTTTCTTTCTTTCTTTCTTTCTTTCTTTCTTTCTTTCTTTCTTTCTTTCTTTCTTTCTTTCTTTCTTTCTTTCTTTCTTTCTTTCTTTCTTTCTTTCTTTCTTTCTTTCTTTCTTTCTTTCTCTCTCTCTCCCTCCCTCCCTCCCTCCCTCCCTCCCTCCCTCCCTCCCTCCCTCCCTCCCTCCCTTCCTACCTTCCTACCTTCCTTCCCCTCTCTCTGTGATGGATACTATGTATTGCCTGTGTAGCCTGACTGTATCGTTGGTTTATACACTGTTTGGGGGTGGGATGGGAGAAGGAGAGAGAGGCAGTGAGAGAGAGGGTGGGGGAAAAGAGAGGGAAAGTGGGGGGAAAAACAGAGAGGAGTGGGAGGGGGAGAGAGAAGTGGGGGAGATGAGGGGAGAGAGGGGGTGAGTTGATTAATTAAGATGGAAAATGAGAGGAATGGAAGGGGGTTGGGTTTGGAGCCATTGAGATGCCAGACTGACTGAGTATGTGTGTGAAAGAGAGAGAGAGAGAGAGAGAGGGAAGGAGGTAGAGAAAGAAAAAAAAGAGGATAAAACGAAAGTACAGCTTTAAGGCACTACCATTCTGCTACTGTAGAAGTTTGCTTTGTGATTGTGTGCTGTGTTTAGAGATTGTAATCAATATTGATTGCTTTATTGGTAAGTATTCATACAATAATCTGTTATTATTTAGTCTATTATTAATATGGTATGTTTAAAAAAAAAGTGAATTTTTTAGTGTTGGGTTTTCGGCAGCTTACCGCCCGAATATCTGGTATGCCGTTTAACCGGCATTAGCCAAGTCCCGAGGGTGCCAGATAAATAGGCTTTTACTGTATATGTTTCCATCTGAATTATTGATATGATACCAATGTTAACGTCAGGAGATTGGATGCAATGAAAGGTTTTGAGAAAAAAGCAGTGAGATAGATTGCTATCAGCGAAATTAATAGAGATTTTTGTATGTAATGAATCAGACATTTCAAAAGATGTCTTTGTTCCCTCAAAAACATTGACTGTTGTTGGCAATAAGTAAGACAATGATCAGTCTTTTTAGCTGTCTTATGAAACATTTAACATATTATTACTGTTTTCGCATTTATTTTCCCTTTTTAATTTCCATTACTGTTATATCTTTTGGAGCCCCTGTGTCATTTCTCAGTTAGTATGATGATTTGAGAATACAGCTTTCATGAATTACAATAATGCTTGCATTTTATATAATATCTAGAAGATCAAAATGCCTCTAAGTTCCTTTGCAGGGAATTGTTATGAAGTTCAGTGACTAAGTATTTGTAGGTGATTACAAACTCCAATTCGTATCCATCCATGCATCTCAAACAGCTATGAATTAAATCAGTTTTATCTGGAGGATTGTTGGCAAGGACACCAGTTCAAATATTTAAGGAGTGCCATAGGATTTTTAATATCCAAATTAAACAATAATATAGTCACAGTTTTAAAAGCAGAATAAATGTTTTAAAAAATCCAATCCAAAAGTTTAACCTGTTCTCTGGAACAAACCAGCTCCTCCACCCTCCCGCCATGCCTCACAAATCCTATCCTCCAACTCCCACTGTGAGGAGCTGCTGGATTTCCTTGAGTCCAAAATCGAGGGAATCTACTCAACTGTCACGACCTTTCCAACTTCCATCCATCCCGCACCTCCCTCCCACACTCCGACTCCTACCCATCCCTCCTCAATGTATCCGCTGCCTTCGACACCATGGACCACTCAATCCTCCTCCACCACCTCTCCTCCCACTTCAACCCTCAAGGTTCTGTCCTTGACTAGTTCTGGTCATACCTGTCACACAGCCTCCACTTTGTGTCCATCAACAGCTTTTCCCCCAGGCCCCACACCATCTTATGTGGCGTTCCTCAGGGCTCTGTCCTTCGTCCCCTCCTCTTCATCCTCTGCATGCTCCACCTTGGTGAAATCATCGGCAGCAATGGGGTAAATTTCAATATGTATGCAGATGACACCCAACTCTACATTTCCACTTCCACCTTCAACTGCAGGACTACTGGTGTCTTGACTGCCTGCCTGTCTGACATTGAGTCCTGGATGAGAGACAACTTTCTCCAGTTGAATGACCGCAGTGGCAGAGTCTGATGATGTTGAGAAGGTGGTCGAAGGCAGTACTGGTCATGGTGCAGATGTGGGGGAGGAAGGACAGTTCAGGGTTGAACAATTCACCCAGGTTCCTGCCTGGCTTTGATAGGTGGACAGTGCAGTCTTGGATGCTGATGCTGCCAGTGTCTGAGGTGTGGAAGCGCTGATATGAGCCATTCAGGAAGTCCCTTGCCTCCTTCAAGGCCGGTCTTAAGACTCTTCTTCAATTGTGTCTTCTGTTGCCCTCACAACTCTCTCACTCCCCACCGAACTCTTTCCCGCCCCTCAACCCTACCAAAAGTAAATAAATAATCGTTGAAGCTTTGTTACTGTCTCACTATGTTTATTTACTGAGTTGGGTGATCAGTGTAAGATGGAAACATTCCAGATTGGATTCTAGGATTGTCTTGATAGGAAAATCTCTGCTGGGGAAGCAATAACTGTATTGCAATTGGGTTCAGGGCCCAGTTTGCAGAGAAGAAAAGTAAGACTTCATAGAATCAAATAATTTTACACCACAACAGGAGGCCATTTGGCCCATCGAGTCTTTGCTGGCTCTTTGAAAAGAACTATTCAAAGTCAATCCCAATCCCCAGCTTTCTCCCCATGAACCTGCCATCCTCCCCAAAGAACCATCTTCCTCTCTTTTAAAAGTTGTTATCAACTTGAACTCACATAGTTAAACTGACACTTCAATGCAGTGCAGGTGCAGGGGATTGCTTTGTTGGAGGTGCTGTCCCTTGGATGAGACTTCAAACTGATATCCCATCTGTCTGTTCAGTTGAACATTGACGATCCATCCCATGAATTCATTTGCAAAGACAAGGGAATTTCTCTCATCCACACCTACAAACCCTCCAAATAAAAGTTCCTCATTCATTTTATGACTGTTTTGCGGATATTGCTGTATGCAATTGGACTGCTACAATGCATACAAAAATCCAGTCACCCCACTCCACAACACCCCATTCCACAACCCCCACTCCTTTTCCTAATTGAAAAGATACTATACCAAATGTAAGGATTATCATTATTATTATAAACACTTGTAAACGCCGTCCAGCGTGGAGGGCACTATATAAATCCAAATTGTTATTGTAAAGGTAAAACTCAGGTTAAAAGTGCATCACATGTCACTAGCATGTCAACCAGAGGTAAAAGCAATTCTACAATGAACAGAAGAGCAGTTTGGCAAAAAAGGATACCATAAAATGTTTTCAAAATTGTGAAGATGATTCCCTACTTTAGATGCTGAGAATTAATGAGCCATCCTTATGTAAAGTGAAAACAGTGAGGTATGAGATGAAAATCATTGATGCTGTAACAGGATGAGCAGTCTGTGAAAAATGAAATATATTCTGTGTATTGAAGACAAGCACAGGCTTTGTTTCTCTACAGGAACATGAAGACCTCTGTGAGTCCATAATACATCAGCTTTTCAGTTCCCATGGCAGCAGAAGCAGCAGCTACAATAGTCCTTGTCATCTTTTATTTTTCAGTATGATAGTGTCTATATGAGAAACCATTGTACATATAAGAATTTTACACACACAAGAAGCAGTTTGGATGGATAACATATTACAACATGAAATTCACATAAATCCACATTTAATGCTTTCTGGTTATAAAACTCATCTCTCCACCTTGCCTGCCTCACCCCTACCTCACATAAACACCCCTACCTCACATAAACACCCTTATCCATGCTTTTGTCACGTCTCACCTTGACTTCTCAAATGCACCCTTACAGTCTCCCCAGTTCCACCATCATAGGTGCAGCAAATCTAAAAGTCCACTGCTAGTATCTTCATGCAAACTCCACATGCCAGGATCCACTAGCTCCCTATCTGAATGAATCAACCAGGGTCTTCACCCTCATAAATGAATGCCTTCATGTTGTAGCACCTTTGTTTCTCTTTGATTTGCCTGTACCTCACCTCCCTGCTCATCCATTCGCTCAAATAACACAAGTCTGCTGTGCGTCCCCTGCCCTTTCCACCTCACCATTAGTGGCCAAAACTTCAGTTACTACCCAACCATTAGCGCCAAATCTCTAGAAATACTTGCCTCTATCCCTCCGACTTAACATCTGCTACTTCAACCATGCCTATCTTCAACAATCCTCCATTTAAAAAAAAGAGTCATTCACTTCATGGCTATTTATGAGTTATTGCTTTGCACAAATTGGCTACAGTATTTCCTACAAAATTTATGATTACTGCACTTTATGGTAAACTCTGTAAATCAGCTGTTAGTGATGTTAGTGCTAAGGTTCTATATTAAAGGCAAGAATTATTATTAGACCATTTAAGATGTGCAGAATTATATATATATATCTTAAATTCAGTTTTAATTTAGAAGGCATTTTTCCACATATTTCTTTTTTAAATTCCAAATCAAGACTGAATTCAAGATACTCGCAATTAAAATTTTAAGACAAAATGGTCTTAAATCCCAAGATTAGGTGTAACTTTTTCTCAGCTGGCCACACAATTGTACTTTCCAGTACAAATGAATGCGTACACTAGGAAGCTTTGCTTGGTCTCTTTGGTCAAGTCAGGTTGATACCGTGCTAGCTGGGAAAATTCATTGGCACAGTTTATTGTCTCTTCCTTCAGATGTTGGTAGAGATATTGCATTTCACTAACTTGGCAGAAAAGAAAGTATCCTTGGAAAAATGACATTCTCCTTGGGTGACCATCACAGAGTGATACAAATGCTGAACATATTGAACTGGAAAAAACAAAGGAATTAGCAGCGAGAGAAATTACAACTCTTCATAGCTCTGGGTTAGAGAGAAGCAAATGCCAAGCCTGTCCATTGCAATGAATGAAATTGGCAGATCTGGAAACAGACCTTGAGTCTAGATCACAAAACTGCCCATAATTCCCCAATTGACACCAAGTTATCAGTTTGAGTCTAACTGCATTAAGCAGAAAAGGCCATAAAGATGGCTTTTATCTAAAGAAAAAGCCACAGACATGCAGTGAGGGAGCTCGGCAGAATTTGATGGCATTCCCTTAGAACAGCGAGAGAGTTTGCTATTTTATTTCTGCTTCTGTACGCAATCTAGTATAAGGACATTTGCTTTGTTTCTTGAAGAATACATTTTTTTTCTTATTCATTGAGCAAGGTGGAATATCAGGCCCAGTGTAAATTAAAGACAGAATTTCCTTAGATTTCATTGCAGATTGTTGGTGGATCAAACTGAAGCAATAACAGTGTGACAGGTTACTACTTGAATGAAAAGATCACTGAACTTGAAGGAAACAGAAATCTGACAGTTATACACATATGAACAGAGGTAGAAGAGGAACTCTGCATGAACCGAAGATTTGCACTAAGTTGTACACATTTTGTGGGAAACAAGCCCTGACAGATTTCCTGGAATATTTATGCAAAGCCTGAGAATGTGTGCAAGTTCTAGCTAACATTTGAGTTGAACTGTTAACACATTTTAGTTGTCCCTCATTAAGACTCGAGCATGGCCATAAAAGCAAATAAGACAAGTAAAGCAGCACCAGACTGAATAATACTATGTCAGTTACACTTGAGACACATTAATTTCATAATCTGAAATTATCATAGTTGCAATCAGCCCCAGAGACTCACACAATAGGTTTTTAGATTTTGTAAATGTTTGTCATGTATTTATGGAGTCTTGACCTACCTGCACTTAATAACGCCAAGTTACAGTACTTCTTAATGGATTCGACAACAAGATATTGCTACCCACATCATGGGGAAACTGCTCTAGGAAGAACAATTTCATGGGTCAGCATTTTATCTTCTGGTTACCGTAAGGAATCTACATTTGCATAACTTCCCGGTTGATTGAGGAACATTGTTAAACAGTACAGCAAATATCCAGCTTGTAGATGTTTGTTTCCTTTTTAGTTCCCCAAGTATATAGGGTATAAGTATATAGGGTATGGTATTAACAATACAGTATTTACAAAGTAGCTTGCATGTGATCTAATTTTAATCAAGCTAACTCGTATCAGAGCACTTCATACCTGAGTTGACGTGAAATGTTGTAACTGTCATTACATAAGTCAGCGTGATTACATAGCCAGTTGTACTGCCAAACACTACACACATCATTACCTAATTGTTTAGTGAAGTAGATTTACTTAGTGTGTCTTGTTGATCATTTTTCCCAAAGGTAAAATAGCTCGAAGATCTCAACAGTTACCATAACTATTGACAGAGCCTTGACTAGACTTGAAATATGATAGTATCTAATCTCCTTTGGGGCAACTTTTTTCAATCAAAATTGAAAGAAAGCTCTGTTCTATCTTTCTGTCACTCAGCAGCACTGAAGCAATATTTTGTGCTGTCATAAGATTCCACTCGGGTATTGCCTTCTAGATGTATCTTGCCTGCCGAGGAAAGAGCTAAAGAGATTGTTTTGCTCTCATGCTTGAAGAATATTCCCACATCACCTTTACATGATTGGCATAAAATAACATGTTGAAAACATTGCACCTTTCACAGAAGTAAGCAGAAGCTTTTGTTTTGTAATTGGTTTGCGTGAGATGGGATGGAAGAGAGGAAGTATGTTTCAGAAAAATGGTCCATGTGTTAGTCTAGCTCAGTTAGTAGCATGTTTGGCTTTTAGACTGGTGGGATAAGAACCCTCCTCTTAGAGGTTCACCACATTGTTGAGGCAGACGTTACAGTGCTGGAGGAACACTACACTTGTCGAAAGTGCTATTCATTAGATGAAATGTCAAACCAAGGGATTTTATGTTCAGGGGAATATATTTTTAAAATCCAAACAGTGTTTCTTGGTGTTTTACAGGGCGCCGGGCAGTGACAGGAGGTGGTGATCTCCTAGAGCCCTGAAATAAGGACACTTATTCTTTGTCTGTGCTCCCACCTCCCTCCAGCTCGGAGTCAGGCTCTGCCACTGCTAAGCACTGTGACAGGCTACCCTGTATGGAGAGTGCTATATCTGCAAGTTGTGGTTGTTTTTAACCCTGCCCTTCAAATGTTTTTGTTCAACAAAGCATTAAGGATTATTTTTGCAATAATCTAATGTGTGCTTTTTCTCCATTACCCAATTTTCTGTACTGCTCTCAAAAGAAATTACATGATATTTTCCTGGCTTCACATAACTGGCTACAGTCACCTACAGATATGTAAAAGAACAATGAGGTGCAGGCAGTAATTATGTATTAGAGGATTTATGCACAAGCCCAGAAAATCACTTTTGCAGAATGACTGAAAAGCTGGTGCTAAACATGATTTAAAGTCAGTTGTCATCCTCCCCATTGTGAAATTAAAGATACTAGGGGATAATTATGCTTCATTTTAGGATTCAGAACATGGTTACAAACCTACTTGATCTTCATGATCATGGTTTATGAAATCCTCTGAATGATAAAATTAGATTAACACCTTATAATCATGTCCAGACACTTTAAAGTTTTTTTTGTGCAACAGATAAGTGGAATCTCTAGTGCATCGGTTAGAGAAGGCACCCCGCAAGAGAAAGGACCCTGGTTCGATTCCTGGGCAGGGTGAAAACTTAGCCAAATTTTGTTACTCCACACACAACAACATCAACAACAAGATTACATTTATAGAGCGCCTTATATGTCAGAAGGAGAAAGTATGTACGTACGTATGTTTGAACCCGCTTGTCTGTCAATTTGCAGATCACTTTGTGAGATAATAACCCGTTCAAAGTTTTAATAATAATAATGTCACTCAATTCAGAGCTGTTTGCGCACAATTGGCTTGTGTTTCTCTCACAAAATATACAGTCAATTCACTTCACAGTATATTCTCTGAAGCATTTTGAGACGCTTCAACGAAGTGATAAATTGCTATATCAAATGCAAGGATTATTATTATTAAATGATGTGAACTACTGATTTGAAATAATTCCATGCCTGTTACTCAAGCATAAATGTCTTTCTCTTCGTTGCTGGTAAAATCTCAGTTGCATTGCTAATGCACTCTTTCTGATGCTGCAGATGTTATCACATTAATGCTCACAGCCTTCTCCCAGGTTCACCTGCAGACCTATTCCTCCAGAGACAGCTCTGTCCTTTTGGTTTTGATTAAAAATGCGGTTGCTAAGGAACAGAGCATGTTGTCTCCGGAGAGAAAGCTAAGCGTGATGTGACTTTTTTTGCATGAGAATGTATTTCTAATGGATTCAGGTCTCCATCGTTTGAGACCCAAGCTGCAAGAGATGCGTTACATAGGTCAAGAATACTATTATGATCACAATGAGTCAAATTGGCCTCAATAAATATGCTCAATGCTCTTTCTTTTCCCTGCACACTTTTCCCAGTCCTCTCATTCCTTAAAAATAGTGCTCATGCTAAGGGATGGATCAACAGACCCAAATATGGCCTTTCTTCAAATGTTACTCTGACCATGGAGTGGTGGTTGCTTTTTCAACCATATTGCAAAGGCACACTTAACTATGTGGAGTCTTGTAGCTCAGTGGTTAGAGCAATTGCCTTACAAGCATGAGACCTATGTTCGAATTCAGGCGAAACCTTGGGCAAGTTTCCTTACTCCACACGCCTAATAATAATCCTTCCAAAAAAATACACAATAATAAATTGGTCATTTAGGGAACACTCAAAAGTGAAGACACTAAACTGGAAGAAGGCTAATTTCAGTGAGCTAAAGCAGGACCTAGCCAAGGTGGACTGGAAAGAAAGATTGTCAGGTAAAACGGCTAACAAGAAGTGGGCAGTCTTCAAGGAAGAGATAATTTGGGCGCAGATTAGAAACATTCTGACAAAGGTAAAATGTAGGGCATCCAAACCTCCCTGGATGACTAGGGCAATTGGGGTGAAAATAAAGCAAAAAAAGGAGGCTTATGATAAATGTCAGGCCCAGAATACAGAATTCAACCAATTGGAATATAGGAAGGGCAAGAGAGAACTAAAAAAGGAAGTTAGAGGGGCAAAAAGAATGCATGAGAAACAATTAGCAGGTAACATTAAAGGGAATCCTAAGCTTTTTTACAAAAATATTAAGGGTAAAAGATTGGTCAAGGGTGAGGCCAATAGGGGACCAAGGAGGAAATCTTATTGTGGAGGCAGAGGGCATGGCTGATGTCCTGAATGAGTACTTTGCCTCTGTCTTCACAAGAGTAGAAGATGCAGCCAATGTCACAGTATTGGAGGAGAGTATAATAGAAATGGATAAGATAAGCATAACCAGAGAGGAAGTACTAAAAAGGTTGATGGTGCTCAAGGTAGATAAGTCGCCCGGTCCGGATGGGATGCATCCTAGGTTACTAAGGGAAGTACGGGAGCAAATAGCAGAGACTCTGGCCACAATCTTTCAATCTTCCTTGGACACAGGGGTGGTACCAGAGGACTGGAGGGTTGCTAATGTTACTCCCCTGTACAAAAAGGGGCAGAAGGACAAACCTGGGAACTAAAGGTCAGTCAGTCTAATGTCAGTAGTGGGCAAAATTCTAGAGTCTATAAACAGGGACAAGGTAGATCTTCACTTAGAAAAATATAGGCTGATACAGGACAGCCAGCATGGGTTTGTTAAAGGCAAATCTTGTCTTACAAATCTGATAGAATTTTTCAATGATGTAACAGAATGGGTGGACGAGGGCAGTGCAGTTGATGTAGTTTATATCAACTGTAAACTGTGATGCGACAAAGTGCTGCATGAGAGGCTTATTAGGAAAATAGAGGCAGATGGCGTTAAAGGGATAGTGATAGCATGGATCCACAACTGGCTGCGAGACAGAAAGCAGAGAGTTGTGGTTAGTGGCTGCTTTTCAGACTGGAGGGAAGTGTGCAGTTGCGTCCCCAGGGATCAGTTTTGGGACCACTGCTGTTTTTAATATGCATTAATGATTTGGATTTGGGTTTAGGGAATACAGTTTCCAAATTTGCAGATGATACTAAGTTAGGGAGAATAGTAAATAGTGAGAAGGATAGTAGCCATCTGCAAGAGGATATAGATAAAATGGTAAAGTGGGCAGACACATGGCAGATGAAGTTTAATACAGAGAAGTGTGAGGTGATACACCTTGGGAGAAGAAATGAGGGGAGGCAATGTAGGCTAGATAGTACAATTTTAAAGGGTGTGAAGGAACAGGGAGACCTGGGGATTTTTGTTAGTGACTCTTTGAAAGTGGCAGGACAGGTAGACAAAGCCGTTAAGAAGGCATATGGAATACTAGGCTTTATAAATAGGGGTATAGAATACAAAAGTCAGGAAGTGCTGATTAGCCTCTATAAGACTTTGGTTAGGCCTCAACTGGAGTATTGTGTACAATTCTGTTCACCACACTTTAGGAAGGATGTTAAGGCATTGGAAAGGGTGCAGAGGAGATTTACTGGGATGGTACTAGGAAAGAGGGACTTCAGCTACGAGGAAAAGCTAGATAGGCTAGGCTTATTCTCTCTAGAACAAAGAAGATTGAGAGGAGATCTGATAGAGGTTGATAAGATTATGAGAGGTTTCGACAGGGTGAATAGGAAAAGACTGTTTACACTGGTGGGCGAGTCAGTGACTCCTGGTCACAGATTTAAAATAGTTTCAAAACAATGCAGAGGAGACCTGAGGAGAAATGTTTTCACTCAGTGGAATTGTTCAAATCTGGAATACATTGCCTGAAAAGGTGGTGAAGGCAGATTCCATACCAGCTTTTAAAAGGGAACTAGATCTTTATTTAGGAAGAGTAGGTCTGTTAGGTTGTGGAGAGAAAGCTGGGCAGTGGGATTGAGTTGCTCTGTTCAAAGAGCCGGCACAGACTAGATGGACCGAATGGCATCCTTTTGTGCCGTATAATTCTATGATTCTATGATTTCAATCCATGACTATTTGTTGGACACTGCTGTGCGCAATTGGCTGCTGCGTTTTGCCAACAAATATAGTCAATTCACTTTACAGGATATTCTCTGAAGCACTTTCAGACGTCTAGAAGATGTGAAATTGCTGTATCAAAATGCAAGGATTATTATTTTTATTATTACACAGGCTAGGAGGATTCCATATTTGATGCATTGTCTGTGCTGAGTGGTGAGAATGCTACTCATTAAGTAAGTATCTCAAGAAGTATCAATAATATTTCTATATAGTACACTGTAACTCATCACATCAAAACATCAAAGGTCACACCAAAATAGCTGTATTAAAGCTGTATTTTAAAGACTAAGTAATGAGTCTTATTTAGGTGAATGAAGATGCACTGACAATATCCCACAAATTACAATGAGATATATAGTCAATTGATTGATATTAGGGTTAAAATATTTGGATTGGAGAGGAATATTAATTAAGTGAGAAACTCTTTACATTTACTTGCACAGGCAAGTGGAAGGAAATTTTTAAATATCAAAGTGATAGGAAAAGAGGGGAAACTAAAGAAAAAAAATTACATTATAATTTGCCTTTGAGTGAAGCTTTCAGTACACAGCTGGGTTGGGGCCTAAGCTTAGGGGAGGGAAGGGAAAGATGATCAAAAGTGGGGTCAAAGAGTTTTGAGATGTGCATTAAAAGGGAGAGGATGGTGAAATAAAAGTGGGAAATAAAATGAAAAGCAGTCAGACAAAATTTAAGAGTAAATTTTGTGAAGTGCATTTGGACATTCTCTTAATCTGTACCTGATCTGCAAGGACTTTTATTATTATTATTTAGGACATTGTCTCAAAGTCAGGAATTGCTCCTGTCGGATGATGTACACAATTGGCAATGTAAGGGAATATCAATCCCTTAAATAAACCAAGGGGTGATTTTATGGAACTTGTAGAACTCTGCAGACCTCCAGAACATTGCAGCTTGTGTCCTCACCCGCACCAAGCTCCACGACCACATCACTCCCACCCTTGTCCGGCTCCATTGGCTCCAAGATCCAAGGTTATTCATGGCCCCCATACCTCTCTGACCTACTGTCTACCTGTGAACCTCCTTGCCCCCACCATTTAGTGGGCTCTGGCCTGCTCCATGTCCCCCAGCCTACTCGCTCTACATTGGCGGATGGGCTTTCAGCATCTTTGCCCCCACACTCTGGAACTCCATCCCACAGTCCATTTGCCTCGCTCCCTCCCTCGCCTCCCTCAAGGCCGGTCTCAAGACCCTCATCTTTGACCTTGTCTTCTGCTTCCCTGCCAACTCTCTCCCACCCCTCCCCTCTACCTTTCCCCTCTCTCTTGCTCGGGTACCAACCTGACTGTTCATTGCTTTGGGATGTCCTCCCGATGTGAAAGGCACTCTGTAAAATGTAATTTTGTTGTTGTTGTATTGATAAATTAACATTAAAAATAAAGCTTTAAATTATTGCAACTGAAAAGATAAATATTCACCTTTAGAATAACAGCATTTCCAAACTATAGCCCCCCTACTCCCAGCCACACATTTGAGTGGAGATTTCAAAGTGTTTTACACAGCTGGATGGGGGCCTGAGCTAGGGGAGTTTGTGTTGCAGAGCACAAGCTGCCGTCTAATTCGACTTTCGTTAAAGCCTATGAGATAATCACAGCCCACAAATCACAACCTATTGCAGCTTTTAATAATAATAGTAATCCTTGCATTTGAAATAGCACCATATTACATCATCAAGACATCTCAAAACGCTTCACAGAATATACTGTGAAGTGAATTGACTGCATATTTTGGGGTCAAAACTGACTATGTGCATCCATTGGGTCATCCACCTGTCCATCAACCCAATCCCAATGGACATTGTGCCTATTCCAACCCATCCATGCTCTTATTGGACCACCCACCATTGGTGCTGAATTTTGCCATGTGGATTACCTACTTTATGTTAAAACTTCAAACATCCTTATATTGCAAGCAAATAACAATTACGAGAGTGTAATTTATGCTCTCTTTCATTTGTTTACCCTGCAGGACTTGAGGGAACAGGATAGGATTCTCACCTGCTAAAGCAACTTAAATCCTCTTAAAACTGCTAAACTATGGGAATAAAGATTGTAAAGTTTCATAACATGTTCCTATGTTAAATAACAAAATAAAGTATCATGTCACCACATAAACTTAAACCTAATATTTTTTGTACTACCAAAGACCATGTCCATTGTGGAATGTCTGAAGGTTCACAACTGATGCCAACAATGAAATAAAATAAAGGCTCATTAATGATCAGTTGCTACTTAAAAATCCTCCACCGTGAGAGTTGATCAAAGTTGGAAAAGAAAGGTGCTAAAAGAAACTGTCAGTTAGCCTGGCACAAGTTCTCATCTGCTATTCATTTTGAAGTGTTAATGACAGTAGAATATGGTTTTGTTTTCCTCATTCCATTAATTGCATGTTCTTGGGTTACAGAATAAAGTTACATCTGATTAATGTCCATAATCCCTCCAAAAAAAATCACAATAATAGAATTGGTCATTTCAATCCACGACTGTGTGTGGGACACTGCTGTGTGCAATTGGCTGCCGTGATTCGCCCACAAATATATAGTCAATTCACTTTACAGTATATTCTGTGAAGCGCTTTGGGACATTGATAAAATGTGGAAAGCGCTATATCAAATGCAAGGATTATTATTATTATTATTTCAACAAGTTTGCAATTTTTTTCATGTTTGATCAAATAAAACAGCATGAAATTCTTAAAAATCAATCTTTGTGCTGAGTTATTGGATCTTTTGTTGCACAAGGGAATTGTAAAACAAAGTTACAATATACAAGAAAGGCCTTATATATACAGGATTTTGGTTGGGAGGATGCTATTAGGCTGTAATCCAAGTGTTCTCTTTCTTCCAAATTTTGATTAATTCAAGCAGAAGTGTGTGAGGAAAGGCACACTTCTTATCTCTATTTATCTATACATAGATAAATAGAGATTTATCTATACACAGATAAATAGAGATAAGAAAGAGCAAAGACAGTATTACCAATTCACCAATCGCCCCTATTAAAATTTCCACACAATATTCACCTACACATCTCTCCATATGCTGCTGCCTGCTTGCGCCCCTCTGACCTTAAAATGAAAACAATAGAAATAAAATTGTACGATATTTGGCTGTCAAGTTTGCCTCCTAATGCTCAGTAAACAACAACGTGCATTTATATAGTGAGACTGACGCTGGACAACGTCTCTGACGGCAGATGGAATATAATGTGGGGAAGTGTGAAGTTATTCACCTAGGTAGTAAAAACAGAAAAGCTGATTATTTTCTAGAATAATCAGATTCTAGATACTGTGAGTGTTCAGAGGGATTTGGATGTTCTTGTACACCAGTTGCAAAACGTTAGTATGCAAGTACAGCAAGGAACTAGGAAGGCTAATGGTATGTTGGCATTCATTACAAAAGGGTTGAAATATTATAGTAGGGAACTCTTGCAGCAACTGTACAGGGCCTTGGTGAGACTGCATCTAGAATATTGTATGCAGTTTTGGTCTCCTTATTTAAGAAAGGACATACTCGCCATAGAGTGGGTGCAGCATAAATTCACAACGTTGGTTCCTAGGATAAGGGGGTTGACCAATGAGGATAGGTTGAGTAAACTAGCCCTATATTCTCTAGAATATAGAAGAATTAGAGAAACCTATGGCCTACTCCTGCTCCTAATTCTTATGTTCTTACGTAAAAAACTAATTTTTATTGTTGTTCTCTCAAGCGAGCACATATATATTTTTCAAAATTAGTTAACTGACTCACCACGCACAACTACACCTGTTTTATATAACAGCCTGTGGAAAAGAAAATAGAAACATTTGAATTATAAACCTTGTAATGTCCTTTAGTTTCTCCCTCATGATCTCTGTAGAACAGTTTGCTCCTGTTGATAACGTGTGTCTTAATATTTTGACTGAGTGGTAGAATGTCTAGTTCTGTCAGCATTTTTTTGTGTGCATGATATCAAAGCCAGTCAGGAACCTGGGTGTCTTATTGGACCCTGAGCTGTCCTTTCTCCCCCATATCTGTGCCATGACCAGCATCACCTACCACCACTTCTGCAACATCCCCCGTCTCCATCACTGCCTCACCCTTCAAGCCACTGAAACCCTTTCACATGTGTTTGTCACCTCTAGGCTTCACCACGCCAACTCCCTCCTTGTCGACCTCCCCAACTCTTCCCTCCACAAGCTGCAGATCATACAAAACTCTGAAGTTCGTGTCCTCTCCGGCACCAGGCTTTGCGACCCCATCACCCAAAACCTCGCCCAGCTTCACTGGCTCCCTATTCCTCAGAGGATGAAATTCAAAATCCTTGTGCTCATCTTCAAGGCTCTCTACAGCCTTGCCACCTCCTATCGCTCTGACCTGCTGACCCCCTATCAACCTGTCCCGCTCCCTGTTCAGCAAACTCCGGTCTACTCCATGTCCCCGACCCACCCTACCAGCTGGGCCTTCAGCCTCTCTGCCCCTACTCTTTCGAACTCCATTCTACAGTCACTTCGCTTCGCTCCCTCCCTTGCCTCCTTGAAGGCTTGTTTCAAGACCCTCATCTTCAATCGTGCCTTCTGCTACCATCCCAACTCTCTCCCTCCCCTCCAAACTCTCTCCCGACCCTCCCTCCTACTCTGCCTTTCTCTCTTCCTTGGGTCCCGACCTGACTGTTCAGTGCCTTTGGATGTCCTCCCAACGTGAAAGGCGCTCTATAAATGTAATATTGTTGTCGTTGTTGTTGTTGAAGGCAGCTCTGAGTAATGATCCTTTCCTCAGCTATGGACACATTGTTCTCCTCTTTCTCTCTCTCTCACTCTCTGTCACAACCTTTTCTGTCACTCCCTATCTTATCAGTCCCAAAGTAAATCAAAAGGTCATGCACTACACCATTACTCATATCTCTCAATTGAATTCTATACTGAGTAGTTATTCTTCAATTTGCTTCCAATTTGCTGGTCCATATTTTTATTCAGACTGCTTCAGTTCTCATGAAAAATAGCATAACTATTAGTCATTTGTATGACTAAATTGGAATAGTCATACAATTCGAGGCCTTTCCTTTCCATTTCTAAATTGCATTGTTTAGACCCAGATGAGGGTAGACTGGGTATTCTGCAGAGCTGAAATCACATTGTGATTATGTGATCTTTAATATTATCTTGGTTAAAGTTCAGCTTGTCACTGAACAATATATTTGTTTTACATTCTAATTTAAATTTGTTTTGCACTATTTGCCTTTGGAATATTTACCTATACATTACTAAGATAATAATCAACCTTGAATTCGATATAGTGCCCTTCAAATTGTCAAGACATCTCAAATCCCTTCACAGATTATATTGTAAAATGAATTTCTGGTTGAAAGACGGCAGCCAGTTGTGCACGGCAGTGTCCCATGAACAGTCGTGAACTGAATGACCATTTTATTTTAGAGTTATTATTACCCCCGGAAAGCAATCCTCCAATCAACTAACAACTGGGTTCTTACTTAGTGCTAGTTAAACAGAGGCATGTGGAGTAAGGAAACTTGCCTGAAGTTACAACCTGCCCCAAAATGAAACCCGGGTCCTCTCTCTATGGGACTCCTAATGGCAATTTCATTTTAAGACTTAAGACTATTTACATACTGTATAATTTATATAGCGCCTTTACGTTGGGAGGACAAATCACTGTATTTGTATTTGATGTTGATTGTATATAAAATATCCCCAAATGGTACAAAATAAATAGAGTTAAGCACCTTCTGTCACCGAAAGGAGATCAAGGGATGAATGAGAACTATAGTACAGTAATGTGCTTTTGCACCCGTTTGCTATTTTAAGATTTTTTTTCCTTAGTCAGTATCTTCATGTTATTAATATTCCCATTCAGCAACTTATTCCATTTGATCACTGTCCAAATCAGCCTATCACTTTACTGCTCATTCTTTTTACTGTCGGTAACTGTAGCAGAAATTAACTACACGTTAATATTTTACTGTTAATATCTGTAAAGATCCTAGGGGAATTCCGATACAATTTATATTTATATAGTGCCTTTCATGTCTCAAAGCACTAGACAAAGCTGTCTGAGCACCTGATCTGGGGTTGGGAGCCAAAGGGGGTGGGGATGGGAGAAATGATTGAAAGCGCAATCAAAAATATATATTTTAAGATGAGACTCAGGTGCCAGATGAATTGTAATAATTATAATAATAAGTAGAATCCTTGTATGTGATATAGCGTCTTAATCACATCGCTGACACATCCCAATATGCTTCACACGCTATACAGTATCTCAAAGTAGATTTCCGTTTCCTGACAATCCTGAAAATAATTCTCTTCATCTCTTCCTTTTTTTTAGTCCTGTAATCATATAAAATTAATTCCCTCTAAAGCTGAATCAACAATAAATGGAAATATCTTCTCACTATGTGTTTTAATGAAAGGTATTTTTGTTTGAAAAAAGTCAAAAAAAAAGAAAAAGTTTGAAAATAAATTAGATGTAACAAAAAAACGATTCTGCCTGAAGCTGAGATTGAATACACATTTATTTACTCCGTGCAGCTTGTATTTAAATACAATACTGTACTGAATGCAGCAATGCATTCCTTCATAGCAGTAGAAGAAAATATTGAATGTTCCAATTCAGCTTTGAAAAGATACAAACGCCCAGAATAAATTGCTGTATTTTGAGCATAATCTTCCAGGAATGTTGTAACTGCCGATAGAATTTGGAAGATAGATGAGATTCAGTTGTAGTAACATTTGTAAATCAAAGGTATTCTTCAAATTGCTGGTGCTTCTGAGACAATAAATGCGTTGGTGCTGACATGCGTTGGTGAAGTCTAGGCTGACACTCTAATGGAGTGCTGAGAGTGCTATGATGTCAGAGATGCCGTCAACCAGAATCTTGTCTTCCTGTTCAGGTGGCTGTGAAAGATTATAACACTATTCAAAAAGGAAGAAAGTTTCTCCAGTGTCTTGGTCAACAATCTTGGAGCCAAAATTGATTTATTCACTTCATGGCTATTTGTGAGACATGGATATGCGAAAATTGGGTGCCACATTTGCCAACAAATACACAGTCACTACACTTTACAATTATTCCTGTGGAGCACTTTAGAACATCTTGACACGGTGATGAAGCACAATATCAAATGTGAGAATAATTGTTCTGAATGAAAGAAAAGCATGATGGCACTTTTGAGAGAATTCCAACAAAATTGTCTGACTCCACTGAATTGCAAAGTACAGTATTTGAGTTTGAACCCAGCACAATACTTTCACATAGGCCAAGACAGCAGGACAAAAGTGCACCATTCAGGTTTGTCAGGGACAATTTTAGGACTAACATCAGCATATATTTACACAACAGGTAAGTGAGACTGGAATAGGTTACCAGGATGGGTCTTGCAGGCCAAGACACTGGACTCCTTTAGGAAATTGCGTGATTGCAAATTTCCTAGGGCAAGATGGTAGGCTTTTATTCATCAGCTTAGATACATCAGCTGTTGGAGATGTAGGTAGAACCGAGGAAGCAAATGTTGAGGCACTCAGTAATTTTAAGAACAAGGCCCTTCGGCCCATTAGATCCCATCCTTTCAAAATACCCATTCTATGATTCCCTATCACAGAATCAAGTTATTTTTAGAAAGATAAGTATTGTCTAGAATATAATAGAATACGTCCAGGCTCATAAATGAGCAATAGCATCTTTCCCCAAGGAATTGTACCCAAGTAAGATTCAGCACCTTCAGTAGAAGAAGAATAAAGAAGATAAATTAATTGGCAAAAGTATAATTTTTGTTGAAGTAATAAGATAGAACAACCGTGCTTAATTTTGAAACTTAAAATGGGCATTCATTGATCAAATAATTGTAAGGGAGAAATGAAACATTGTGAAATATAATCTATTCATTCAATCATTTTTTCCTTGGGATGTCCTCCCGGTGTGAAAGGCACTATACAAATGTAATTTTACTATTGTTGTTATTCATTCTTTCATTCATTGATTCATTTATTCTTTTGTATCTTCCTATTTTACAAGATTGTAATAATTATTTGGTAAAAATTGTCAACTTAACTGCAGAACAATTCAATAGCACCTAATCATCAGAATATTCAGCAGAGAAAAAATCCTGCTTTCATTCACGGGATTTTGATGGATGATAGCATGTGTGTACAATTTTATGATCTTTTCGATTCGGCTCACTGCTTCTTAATTGACTCCTTCTAATACAGCACAGGCAGCAGCCAGTCAAAGATATCAAACAAAAAACACAGAAAGCTGAGAGACTGGGAGAGATATAATTTCTCTGTGCTTGCCTTGGCTACCTTCAGGAGGTTGGTGGAGAAATAAGATTGCCAGAGGATTGGCCTACAGTTCCCGAGATAACATTGTTCATGGATCTTTGTGGTAGATTGATATGTGCAAATTGATTACCATATTCACCTAAAAAAAATCCTTGCATTTAACAGATTTAAATCATGTCTTATCATGTCTTCAAGGAGTATCAAAGTGCTTCACAGAATAAACTATCAAGTGAGCTGACTGTTCTGTATATTCAACAACAACAACACAACAACTTGGATTATGGAGAAAAGGCTTGCTGGACTGAATGGCCTAACCCTAACTCCTATTCTTATGAAATATCATCATCGACAATAACAACAACAACAATGATTTATATGGTGCCCTCCACGCCGGACGACGTCTCAGAGCGCTTCACAATAGCGGATCCCAGGACTGAGGGGTATAAAGGTGACCAAAGGTGCGGTTGAAGAGAAAGGTCTTCAACTGGGACCTGAAACTGAGAAAAGAGGGAGCGAGGTGAAGGTAGTAAGGAAGGGAATTCCAGAGCCTCGGGGCATAGTGGCTGAAGGCATGGCCGCCGAGGGTGGAGCGGAGGATTCAGGAGACATGGAGGAGGCCAGACCCAGTGGAGCGAAGGCAACGGGAGCTGGTTTGAGGAGAGAGGAAGTCAGAGAGGTAGGGGGGTGCAGAGGAGTGGAGGGATTTGAAGACAAGTGTGAGGACCTTGAAGTCGATCCTCTCTGGGATAGGGAGCAGTGAAGTCTGGCAAGGACTGGGGTAATGGGGGAGCGAAGTTTGGTCCGGCGGGTTAGTATGCGGGCAGCAGAGTTTTGGATGAGTTGAATTTTATGGATTGTGGTGGAGGGGAAACCGGCGAAGAGGGCATTTGAATAGTCCAGCCGTGAGGTGACAAAGGCGTGGACCAGGGTTTCAGCGGCTTTTGGGTATTCAGTAGGCGAATGCGGCTCCTCTTACATACCAGGGGGGTCCAACCGTTTGGTTGCTGAGGGTTGGATCCCCCATTTGAGAAATATCTGCTGGCTGCCTAAGCAATATTTTTGTGTTTCCCTTCCAAAAACATTACATAGTGTTTCCGAGTTATGGAGCGATCAGGTGGGCCAGATGAAATGGAGTGGGGTGAGGTGTGAAGCAGGCCTGCAGGCCACCAGTTGAACCAACCTGAGTTAGAGGATAAAAAGTTCAATGGTAGCAATAGGTCATGATTTTATGATATGCATAGCACTCTTCCCATCCAGAGTTATAATAATATAACTTGCATTTGATATAGCAGCTATCATTGCAGTAGGATGTCACAAAGTACTTCACAGGATATATTGTAAAATATGGTGACTATGTAGTTGCGGCCAATTCACACACAATAATGACGGCAGTAACATTGCTATTGAAGTCTTTCCTGACACTAGATATCTGGCTAGGATAAATTGGGAAATAAAAAAGCAATGAGTTGGGATTACAACTAGAGGAAGAAAAGTAT
Organism: Hydrolagus colliei; assembly: GCA_035084275.1. Lineage (NCBI taxonomy): Eukaryota > Metazoa > Chordata > Chondrichthyes > Chimaeriformes > Chimaeridae > Hydrolagus > Hydrolagus colliei. Next base: position 68,212,950 of record CM068742.1, read on the forward strand.
TTTTTGTTGTCATCTGCGTAATTGTGAAGGTGAACCACATGTTTGAGGATGATAATCTCTAGGTAGCATGTCGATGGAGGAAAGGAAGTGGCTGAGGATAGAGCCCTGAGGTATACTGCAGCAACCATGTCATAGGAACATAGGAACAGGAGTAGGCCATTCAGCCCTTCGAGCCCATTCTGCCATTTAATTAGATCAAGTGCAATGTCACTGCAGGACAAGAAAATGGCAGAGGAATCAAACTTTAGATCAATTTTCAATGGATCATTTTAAAACAAATAAGAAAAAGCTTGTATGGATAAAAGCACCATTAAGTTTATCACTAAGCTACCCAGACCAGAAGCTTGGGAAGAAAATATTATGTTCCTGTTTTGAATTACTATCTAGAGAGTGACTCCTATCGGAGAGAGTGTGTATGTGAATTTTTGGTTAATGGTCGGATTGTGCTCCATTGTGATGCCTCACAGTCTGAATAGTCTGCCAACATTCACTGTTTAGTCTCACACATGAAATAACTGACACTTGGGTGAGTTAGAAGAGAAGAAAGCAGACCCATTAAACAAGCCCAGCAAGTAGAGAAAAACATTTACTTTACAACTTTAATGCTTTTTTTGTAAATACAGTATACAGTAACTTATGAATTTAGTAACTTTTTCAAGAAGCAATCTTATCAATGTAACTCTACTAAAACAATACATTACTGCAGGTTCCGTTGCATTTTCTCAATTTAAAAAATGGCACTGATGACCTGTCATTGTATTAAACACTGAACTGATGTGCAGCAAATCTAGATGGGTCTAAAACTGATATATGTGAACTAGGCTTTGCCTCTACAAACCCTGAGAGATTACCTCATTCCAACTAAATTCCTTTAAAACTGTGTAATGCATATCAATAAATTCCACAGGATTATGTTACAAAAACTGCTGAAAAATGGCCATAAAAGCCTGACATTTCATTAATTCAACAGATGGATTTAATCCATTAGTCTGACTGGAACCAGCAGAACAAAAAGAACATATTATGCTGGAAAAATCACCGAGCTAAATGCTTGTGTGGTGAAGATTAAATGAAAAGTTCTATAAAAGATAATGGCATACAGAGACTGCAGTATTTATACATCAGACAGATAAATGATATTTTCCAATGCTCTCTGTCTGGAAAGTTGAGGAACAATCTAACATCTAGTTAGATATTTTTCAGTTCCCGCTGCTTGTGCACGCAAAGGCAGCAGACTGAGAGGTACAATTACTGCCCTGCACTTTCCAAGCTAGTTATCCCGGTAATCCTAGCAAAGCAACAGTGACCAATTTTCATGCTTGAGCTATGCTGTGAGTGACATCTCCCATTTGCCTGAGCCTGCATTCACTTGCATTGCTTTCTTCTACAGAGCATTAGTCTGGCATTTTGAAGAAGAATAGAGTAGTGGGTCTGGAATTATTCAGGGCAATAGTATAGGATTGAGTACTTAGTTAAATACCTTCTCTGATTTTTTTGCAAAGGAACAGAACCACATAAGTAATTGAGCAGTTATTAGCTGACATCTCCAACCGGGATCCATTTTAATTGTGAGAAAAGCTCCAATCATAAAAATATCTTAAGCATTTATCTTTTTTTTATCATTTACAATTTATTTTGTTCAATTTACTATTTTTAAAAATTATATTATGTTTAGTATCTTATACACAAGGTAAGAATGTTGTAAATATAGTGAATAGAGATACAAGATGAAAGTAGCACATAGTACATGGGGCGACTGAAGGATAAGTGAGTATTTTCAGTTATGTGTAGGTGGATATTTTATAAAAGAAACTAAAGGATGTGTGTCCAAGCCAGGGACAGGAAGATAACAATAACAATAATAATTTGCATTTGATATAGCGCCTTTTCACGTCAGAAACAAATCTCCAAGCGCTTCACAGGATATACCATCAAGTGGATTGACTGTGTATTATGTGGGTGAAACACGACAGCCAATTGCACACAATTCTGTCCCACAAACAGCCAAGTAGTGAGTGATCAATTCTTATTATTTGGAGGATTGTTCGACAGGACACCGAGAGAGAGAAACTTCCTTCTCTTTTCGATTAGTGCCATGGGATCCTTATACTGAACAGGCAGACAGAACCTTGGTTTAATGCCTCATCCAACAGATGGCACCTCTGATAATGCAATGGCCTGCTCATCATCCACAAGCACTGCAGAGTGTCAGATTTGATTATGTGATTCCAAATTCTGATATGATGTTTGAAACCACAACTGTCTGACTCAGAAGTGAGAGTACTATCACTGTTCCAGGCTGCCACTGAAAATAATAATTTTTAATAAAATCCTTGCATTTGATAGAACGCCTTATCACGTCTTCGAAACATCTCAAAGCACTTCACAGAATATATTGTAAAGTGAATTGACCCCATATTCTGTGGGCAAAATGCGCCACCCAATTGCACAGTTGTGAATCAAAGTGATCAATTTTTTTTAAAGAATCATTAACCCCGGAAAACTGATCTGCCAATTAACTAACAACCAGGTTCCTACTCACTGCTAAATAAACAGAGGCATGTGGAATAAAGAAACGTCCCCAACATTTTGCTCTGCTGGGAATCAAACCCAGGTCTCTCGCTTGTGAAGCAAGTGCTCTAACCACTGAGTTAATGGTGGCAATGTTGAGGCATTTCATGCTGCGCTGAGTTAAACCCATGCAAGTATGTTAAACAACCAACTAGTGATTATCCACCTGGGCAGGGCAGGGCAGGGCAGGGCAGGGCAGGGCAGGGCAGGGCAGGGCAGGGCAGGGCAGGGCAGGGCGGGGTGGGGGGGGAAGAATTCAGAAAACCACTCAGAAATATTAAATCCTGCAGGTAGCCAGATATGGGTGATGCTGGCTTGAGAGAGCTCGGTTCTGCCACTATGTCCTTCCAGGACATTGAAAGGGAAGTCTCAAAGTTCGGTAACAGGATTTATTCAGTTATTTACCAATTCTTCATGAATCGTATTGGAGTTCTGAAATTTTACATGACCACCAGGAAAGGCTATGCGCAAACAGATACAACATCTGTTGAAGCTGGAATTTTTGAAATGTGAATTTTGCTTGCCTGTTCTGTTATTTAAACAACTTTAAAATGATCCAATTACATTAATATGCTGCTGGTTGAATCCTTGCATATCTCCTGTTTATTAACCGTTGGTCAAATGGTTGATTCCTGTGATTTCAGCTTAGTGGTGAGATCTCTGAAAACTTGCTACATTTAACTTGGTTAATCATTAAATGTATTCTGAATAATGGATATCATGATAGAACAGAGCAGTACCGTGGAAGGGTAAATAGTCCTGTTAACTGAAGAAATGATGCAATGTTGAAGCTTCATTTCAAGGGCTCCTGAGGTTACTGTTTAAGAGAGTATTTGCCTTTGTGCAGTGTATATAGGTGTGAGGAGAAATAAACCACATCCTGCATGTGTTTGTTTGTGCTCAAATGCTTACTTGAGTTCTCAAACATGACTTATAATAATAATAATAATCCTTGCATTTGATATAATGCTTTTCACGTTTTCTAGACGTCTCAAAGTGCTTCACAGAAAATACTGTAAAGTGAATTGACTCTATGTATGTGGGTGGATTTTGTAGTTATGCATAAGTCTGAAATAAACTAGTGTGTCATAACACATAGCTGAAGTGAATGCAATGCGGTCATTGGTTGGCTTTAATCATATGGACCAGATGGTTTCCTAAGTTATTGTCATTACAACCTTCTGAAAGAATTCACAACCTGAAAACGTGGAAGTTGTAATTTGTTAGCACACGAAGCCAGGTATAACGTCAAAGGGCAAGAAGTAATTTCACTGACTAACTGCTGATTGTTTTTGAGCTTAATTGTAGTGCAGGACCTGAGAGATTGGGGCATATTGTGCCTAGGATAATTTTTTTAAATTATTAACCTGGGATGGCTTTCCGACATGAAGGGTACATTACGTGTGTACGTTGTTGTTGTTGTACCATAATGTTATAAAATTATAAGAAGCAGGTTTTGAAAGCATGAAAATTGCTTTCTCAAACCACAATGATTTCAATTCTATTCATTTATTCAGTTAAAATATTGATCACTTTTGAGATGAAATGTTTTTCCTTATGTTTGTGGTAAATATACTTTTCAGCAACTTCCATAATGTCCTCTCCCCTGTTGGCTTAATTTAAGATAATGGACGGTGTTTACTTTATATATACCATTTAATGTGCATATTTGGATACGGTGTTTCGCCCACAAAATACAGTCAATCCAATTTACAATTATATTTTGTGAACTGTATTGAGACATCTCAATGACATGATAAGACGCGATATCCAATGCAAGGATTATACTATACTATTTTACAGATTGTGATGAGATTCTTTTTTAGTTTCCCTTTATCTAAACAGCAAATCTTAACCTTCTCCACTATTTCTTCATTGTTCAACTCTCATATTTTAAATCAGTCTTGTTCTTTTTCACTTTTGTAATATTGGTAAGAAAAAGGAACACAGAATTATTGTGGTAATTTGACCACTACGTTATAAAGCCTCAGTGAATCTTATGTTAGTTTAATAAATATATAATAATAATAATAATAAGTCTTGCATTTGATATAGTGCTTTTCACATCTTCTAGACATCTCAAAGCGTTCCAAGGAATATACTGTAAAGTGAAATGACTGTATGATGGTGGGTGAAATCCGGCAGCCATTTGCGCACAACAGTATCCCACAAACAGTTGTGGATTGAAGTGATCAACTTATTTTCTTTTCTTGAGAGATTATTATCGGTGTGTGGAGTAAGGAAACTTGTCCAGAGCTTCTCTTTCCCTGGAATCAAACCCAGGTTTCTCGCTTGCGAGGCAAGTGCTCTAACCATTGAGCTACAGATCTGACAATAAATCCAAAATTTCTATTAACATTTTTAATAGCTTCACCAAAGTGATTTGTCTTCTCTTTCTAAATCTATTTCGCCCAAATTCAATTTCATTAATTACATGCTTGCATTTTACATTTTGTTGATCTTTCTACAACACTTCACATTTATGTGTTAAATTTATTTCTTTATGTGTCCTCCCAATTGCGCAATTGATCCATTTGCTTCATTCTGGCTCCAGTATTTCCCTGTTTTGTATTGTCAGCAGATTTGACTGAATTGCAATTGCAGGTCATTGTAGGATACTGGACATATTTGCAAAGCCCTCACATGAGGACCTGCAAGAAGACAGCTACGTTGAAACTTGGCTTTGAAACTTGAGAGTTGAATATGCTTGGCAATGGAATGTCAGAATTGAGCCAATCTTCTATGGTAGTTTTGTTTGTCCAGTTCCTGAGCCAGAGAGGTTTGCAGGACACCAGGGCATAGCTGATGACTGAGTCATTGGCAGCACTTGGAAGGGTAGAGCAGTCACTGGGGGTAGGGAAACTTCCAACTCAGCTCCCGTTATCCCTTGAAAGCCAAAGCCCTAACTAGCAGCAGGAAAGCTTGCCAAGCACCAATTTCAATGTCAAAATAAACATTGGAGTCCTGTAGCTCGGTAGTTAGAGCACTCGCCTCGCAAACGCGAGACCTGGGTTCGATTCCAAGCAAGGCTTTGAGACATCTAGAAGACGTGAAAAGCACTATATCGAATGCAAGGATTATTATTATTGTTAAACAGTTTTAGCTGGCTAGACTTCAGCAATAACCACTTTAGTTCTTGCCAACCTGCGCTTGATATTCCCCAGAATTAGGTAAGCAGGATGTGTCACTCCAGTGAAAGTGTGCATTCATTCCAACATCAACAACAAAATAATTACATTTATAGAGCGCCTTTCATGTTGGGAGGATGTCCCAAGGCACTGAATAGTCAGGAGTCAGGACCAGAGCAAGGCAGGGGAGCAGGGTAGGTGGGAGGGGTGGGAGAGAATTAGGAGGGGAGGGAGAGAGTTGGGAGGACAGCAGAAGGCAAGATCAAAGGGGAGGGTCTTGAGATCGGCCTTGAAGGAGGCAAGGGAGGAAGCGAGGTGAAGGGATGGAGTTCCAGAGGGCAGGTTAGGCAGGGGACATGGAGCAGGCTGGAGCCCGCTGAGCGTAGTGAGCGGGGAGATTCATAGGGGGATGGTGGAGGCAAGATTGTGAATGGCTTTGAAGCTGAGGACGAGGATCTTGAATTCGATCATCTGGGGAATGGGGAGCCAATGGAGCCAGGCGAAGGTGGGAGTGATGTGGTCGCGGAAGTTAGTGTGGGAGATGACACGAGCTGTAGAGTTCAAGATGATCTGCAGCTTGTGAAGAGAAGAGTCAGGAAGGCTGACAAGGAGGGAATTTCCTTATTCGAGCCTTGGTATGACAAATGCATGGACTAGAGTTTCAATTCCAATAAATATCTCTGAACATTCTTTGTATAGATGGGACAATTTGGTTTGGATATGCTTAAGCAAGGTGATGGGTTTCCATACGGATCAAACACACTGTTGACCAAAAAAACGATTACATAAATCAATTATTTATTGGGACTCTGTTGTTCAATAATTCCTCACATCTGACATTACACCTCTCATGAATACTCGATATTATATAAATTTTAATAATTTTCTCGTCTATCCGATATTCCACCTCGATTCAATCCTACATTTTAGAACAGATATCCTTGTCCAATTTCAAACAATTATTTTGGACATATGAGCATTACTGTGCAGAAAATGGATGCCATACACGACTACAAATAAACTGTCACTTCACTCTGAAACTGCTTTGAGACATTTTGGCGTGTTAAGATGCTGTAACAAATGCAAGAAACATTACAATTATTATTTCCTTGTCTCACTATTACTGAGACTCTCTAACTTTCTATCATTTTCTCTTTCTCTCTCTAATTCTCTTCTCTTCACTGTTAGCCATGAACAAACACTCTCAAGCTATCGACAAAATAAATCAAGTTACACAAATCTGTGAGAATTGTGAAATTGCATCTATGAGCAAGTTGTTACTAGCTCTATACATGAGCTGAACTGTGCAGGGAAATAACATTGTCCCTACAAACATCAACACAATTTTGTAATTCTATGTATGTGTGCAGCCGGAGATACTTGCTTGTACCTTGTAGCCCTGCGGAGTTCGATTGTACACACATAGGCTAGTAGCAGTTTGTAAACTATAATTTAGGGGAAAAAAATCCTTGCTTTGTGTTCGGAACAATACAGTAATTTATATTCCATTGCCATCACTCAAAACTAATTACATAAACCAAATTATATATTGCAGAACAATTTAGAGCTTTAAAAGAGTCATTTCTTAATTGCATTTTTTTATCAAAGCCATTCATTCTACGAGTCTAACATTTAAAGTGAGGATGGTTTTCTGATAGGAAGCTCTGTTGCCTAGATACAGCTGTGTAAATATCTGAGCTGCTCCTTCTTGTTAACTGATCAGCCATATCTCACTTTGACAGAAATAGCACACAGAGGAAAGATGTTATTTGCAAGACATGTATCAGACCATCTTCTGAAGTACCTGAAAAACCATACCCTTGGCTGCTGGAGGTCAAAACGTCTCAGTCGTATATTCGAACCGGGTTGTCTGAAAGTAAACATTTTGTGCTTGCACTGTAAAATGGCATCTTTACTCATTCTTGCACTTCAAAATGTGTTTTTTGACAGCTTGGGAATGGTGTATAACACTGCGGCATTTGTTCATTCTCTGTATTTTATGTACTTTTCAAAAGATTGTCTGGCGTAGTAGAGGTGAAAAATGTAAACCATTCATAGATTGAAATCAACTCATAATTAGTCACATTCATTAGTAGGACCAATGTCACAAGATCGCAAGATACTGGTAAAAACAAGATACAGGATACAGGAGTCCTGTAGCTCAGCCGTTAGAGCAGTCATCTCGCAAGCGAGAGACGTGGGTTTGATTCCCATCAGGGCGAAACCTTGGGTAAATTTCCACACTCCACATGCCTAATAATAATCCCCCAAGAGAAAAAAATGATCTCTTCAACGTTTTGCCCACAAATATACAATGAATTCATTTTATAGCATATTCTGTGAAGTGCTTTGCAACGTCAAAAAGATGCGAAAATTGCTGAATCAAATGCAAGAATTATTATTTATTTGATAAGAATGAACTTCTCATGTGCTGTAAAACTCTATGATTCTATGAAAATCTTTTGGCCTATTCAATCAAATTCTTACAAAGTGCCAACTCCACAGTCTTCACTGCCTGTATTAACCAATAGGGTGACCAATTCCAAATATTATCTAAGAAAATAAAACTTGTTGTTTCTTTTGAAATTTCCACACAATTAAGTCCTTTTGCCCATCTAATCTCATCCTTCCAGAATACCTACCCTTTGGCCCTGCCAACAGGTACGTTTTCGCCAACAAATATCCAGCCAATTCAATTTACAGTCTATTCTGTGAAGTGCTTTTGAGACATCTAGAAGACGTGAAAAGCGCTATATCACATGCAAGGATTATGATTATTATTATCAAGCTACTTTTTTAAATGAGTCCAATGTCCTGGCTTCAGCTACTTCACTGGTAACCTGTTCCAGCTTTTAATTACCCTCTGGATAAATAAATATTTCTTGGTATCTGTCCTAAAATTGCCCGTTGTACTCTAAACATATGCTTCCTTATTCTACTGTCCTGATGTATCTTTAGATATTGCGCTGGGTTTAATTTCACATCAATGATCCAGTGCCCTCTTATCCTGCTGCATAGGCACATCATAAAATAATGTTCCGGATTTACTTTCTCAATCTCTTTCAGCAATTTATATGAGCTGTGAAGTTCCTTCAGAGATATCCTTGTCAAGGCCAAAAACAACAACAACAAAATTACACTTGTATAGCGCCTTTCATGTTAGGAGGACGTCCTTTATAATGTACGAAATTTCTGCCTTACCTAGTCATTCTTCAAATTCCATTGCTCTAATAACTTTCTGTTGTTCCATTTGTGAAACTGGGGCCAGATTAAGTATGTTATTTTCTATTCATCCTTGGATATGCCTTTGAGAATGTTTATCCCTTCCCCATTGTCATTCTCAATGGCAATATATCTGGATTGACAGCCACTAGATCGCATTATTCAGTGACCATTTAGTAGGATGTCTACCTTCTACTGAACAAAAACCTCACAGGAGCCTTGTAAAATCATACTTCTTTCATGAATTCTTTTTCTTGTGATCCTCAAACTCATTCCCTCTGTTTGCACCTGCCACCATCAAACACCATTCTCTGCAAGGGAGAGAATTATTCCTGAGTGTGGTATCATTGTGCACTCAGCCAACTGCGAACTTGGACAATTCCACAAAGTGGCAGAAAGCCAGGTGATAGGAACACAGGAACCAGAACAGGACATTCAGCCTGTCAAACCTGTTTGCTCGATCTCTGACATAGATTTTCCGAGCGAACTATGTAGTGCCTGATATGATAATTACCAGGAGACTTACAATAAATGTAAGAATAAATCCAGAACACCATATGAGTGTTCAGGCAACAAAACATTGAAACCTGATTGTATGGGTTTTCTGTAATTCATATCCCAAAGCAGTACAAGTACTGCTTGAATATTACCTTACTTGAATATTACCAAGTAAGGCACTAATTAACTTTGCCACATTTTGTAATTTACGTTCATGCAATCGGGAATCATTGAACTCACCACAAGTCCAAGAGGTTTCATTTCACCCTGGCGGGCAGGGATGTGGCCGACTGACCGACCGAACGACCGACTCTCATTCATCCTGCTATTGTAGATTTATTATGTGAAAATAGTTTATTTTAAATCTGTGGATTACTGCACTTTTTTGTTCACAATGCAAAAGGAGAGTTTAGGGATTATATACATTCTGTTTCAAATTACTCTAACCTCTAAATATACTTGAAAAAAATATTAGACCTTCAGTGAATAAATATTATGTTCTGAGTATCCCCAGGACCTTCACTTTGCCCTGCTCCAACCATTGTCACCGACTGCAGATAAGCCAAGGTCATCTCAGAGTGGTTCATTAACTTTTAGAGTAAGAAATAACACTGATGACTCACATTTATAAAGCACAGTTCATGAACAAAACAAATATTGTTCACATTTAGGCACACGGCATCTTATCTGCACCAGCGATGCCCTATAAACAATGCGAGTCAACAAAAATAGGAAATTGTAATGTAAACAACAACAAAAGAAGGAGAAGGAACAGTCAATTGATTTGAATTTGGAGGGTAACTGTGCCTGAAGAGTGGAATATTTGTAGGAAAACCATGAGAAAGGCTTGAGGTTCTTTTGAAATACCAATGTCTGTGCAGTCTATTTGATTCATGCTGACTTACAAGACAGATGAGACCTCATTTATACACAAAATGAATGGTATCATGAATTTAAAATCAACAATAACATTTTATTGCGAGAAGGGACTAGGTGTTAATCCTCTGCCCGAACCAGGGAAAATATGGTATTTTTAGGCCTATTATATAACACAGTGATTATGATTCCTACAATGAGATATGATGGGTATATGCAGGCTGGTCAGGTCAGCTACTGGGGTTAAAAAAAAGTGTCCAATGTCTAGTGTGAATGTGTAGAGTGCAAGAACTGACACAATGCCGACTCAATGACCCTGAAGTCGTCTATTTTAGAGAGAGATAGGAAGTGAGGCTGCACTGTTTGCATCTATCACTATGACTGTAATTGGAACTGCAGTACAGATCAGCCATGATGGCAGAGCAGGCTTGAGTGACCGAATAGCCTCATTCTGTTCCTATGACAATGTATATTGTAATTCAGCAAACTTTGCTAAATAGTGGATTATTATCATCAGGTATAGTACCAAAGAGGCTAGGTTGTGTTGTTCTGAAGAGGCATCTTGTGGTTAGATGAAAGATTTAGAATATGTTCTCCACATCCTAGGCAAAAGAGTCAATGAATGTTGCGACTGCCATGAAGGTAGAAGGCAAACTAAATAGATCTTGGTGTTGTTTCGTCCAGCATTTCTTAAAATCTTCCATTCTTAATTTCACAATTCCTTCAATTCTGGCTGGTGATAATCTGCTGTCTTATAACGGTTATTTTAAAATTACCATTGCGATACCATTGGAGTGTTATGGTGTAGTCCTGTAGCTCAGTGGTTAGAGCACTCGCCTCATAAGCAAAAGACTTGGGTACGATTCCCATCAGGGCGAAACCTTGAGCAAGCTTCCTTCCTCCACATGCCTGATAATAATTCCTCAAGAGAAAAAAGCAATAATAATTTGGTCACTTAATTTATGACACGACTGTTTGTTTGACACTGCTGTGCATAATTGGCTCCTGCATTTCTCCCATAAATATATAGTCAATTCACTTTACAGTATATTCTGTGAAGTGCTTTGAGATGTTGATAAGATGTGAAAAGCGCTATATCAAATGTAAGGATTATTATTATTAAAATAAGTTCTGGAACATTATTGATTGTGTTCACTGTAATTTCTCAGCCCTTTCGATTTTCTTTGGGCATTGTGCTCTTGCTATAGCCAGAAATTGTGGCTGGAAATCATGACAGCAGCATCTGCACCTCTTCAGTTCCAGCTATTAACGTTGCTTTTTCTTCTTCAACAACCATCTTTAACATAGTTTCCTTTTGCTGAACTACCCTCAAAGGTACAATTTAGAAATCTGCAACTAAATGAACCCTTTCAAAAGGTGGACAAACTGCGATTCAGTTAAAAATAAAGTAATTAGTTTCTATAGAGACCTCTGATCTCTGCTTGGAAGCAGCCAAGTCATATATATTATAATCTTTGCATTTGATATAGCACCTTATCATATTGTTGAGACATCTAAAAGCACTTCAAAGAATATATTGTTGAGTGAATTACTCTGCATTCGCTGGCCGAAATACAACAGCCAATTGTCCATAGAAGTGTCACACAAACACTCGTGGATTGAGTGACCAAATCGTAATAATAATAATCCTTGTATTTGATATAGAACCTTAACATGTCTTCAAGACATCTCGAAGTGCTTCACAGAATAAACTGTAAAGTGAATTGACTATTTTATTATTTTCTTTACGGGATTATTACCCCCAGGAAAGCAACCTGGAGTAGAGTAGAGGAAGCAGACAGGGATGAGAGTTTAAACCACTGGGACCCGGATAGGGTCAGAGAAAGAATGAGCAGTTAAATGTACCATTCCTTGTAAGTTAGATTTTGCATCACAGAAATGTAGGCTGAAGTGCATGTACAGTACAATGTGATAAATTTATCATTGTGACAGACGATAAGATTGGACCATATAAAGGTTTCAACTTTACTTATGCCCTTATGAAGCAGTCTTTTCAGTGTCTATTGCTACATTTATGCCGACTGTTTGGCAATTCACTGCTAAACATGTGGTATAAATTGGGGCTGAGCCAGCACAAACAATACAGAATCTGCATAGAACTCTGAAATTCAGTCTGTTTTTACCAAGGTTATGCTCCACATGCTATGCTTCTAAGATCGAAGCAGCTTTAATTAGTCAGTTTGAATTTGATAAATAACCTTTCTCTTTAGGCTGTTTATATTTATAGTAACATGATTTCATATTGTCATTTATTTACTTTTGTAAATCATTCCTTTGGGAGACACTTTGGAAACGCATTGGAATCTACAGCACTTTCAGATAAGGTTTGCAACTTACAGTGAAAGCAACATTTGCTTCATAATTTATGGTAAACCCTTAATCTCAGTAGATTTTCCAACAACAGTGCTAACTTTATTAACTGCAACTGAAAGGTTTAGACCTTAGAATAGATCATTTAAATTTATGTCTCAAATTCTGTGCCAACACTAATAAAAAGCTAACATACACAGAATCCAGCACTTTCCTCAAACTTAGATTTTTTTAAAAAAAATTGAGAATTATATTGGAATCAATTTAAATTAAGATTTGAGATATTGTTATATAATACACTTTTTGTGAGTGTTTTGCACAATATTGTTTAAATTATAAGCATAATTTCAATTGGGATAATCACAATGTCTGGAAAAAAATATCAACAAATTGAAAAAGATACTGCACCAGGAAATCACTGTTTTGTAATCTCCCCACCTCCCTTCACTCAATTCGTTGCTGTTTTGTCCTTTTGAAGCCCTGCACAGCCTTGCTACTTCCTACCTGTGGAGTCCTGTAGCTCAGTGGTTAGAGTACTCGCCTTACAAATGTGAGACCTGTGTTCGAATCCAGGCAGGTGAGGGTGAAACCTTGGGCAAGTTTCCTTACTCCACATGCCTAATAATAGTCCCTCAAAAAAAACACAATAATAAAATTGGTCATTTCAGTCCACAACTGTTTGTTGGACATTGCTGTGCGCAATTGGCTGCCACATTTCGCCCACAACTATACAGTCAATTCACTTTACAGTATATTCTGTGAAGCGCTTTCAGACGTCTAGAAGATGTGAAAAGCGCTATATCAAATTCAAGGATTATTATTATTATTACCTCTGTGACCTGCTAACACACTATCAACCATTCCACTCAGCCGACTTTGGCCTACTCCACACACCTGCCCATCCCATCCCACCATTGGTGGTTGGAACATCAGCCTCTCTGGCCCTACACTTTTGTAAATCATCATACAGATCCTTCACCTCACTCTCTCCCTTGCTTCAAACCACATGTCAAGACGCTCCACTTCAACCTACCCCTACCCTTCAATCGGGCTTCCGTGTTGCCCACAGCATGGAAACTGATTTGGTCAAGGTCACAAATGATGTCCTGATTATTTGTGACCAGGACTCCCTGTGCTTCTTCATCCTCCTCGACCTATCTGCCGCTTTCAATACCGTGGACCATTCAATCCTCCTCTACCACCTTTCCTCCCACCTCAACCTTTAAGGTTCTGTCCTTGACTGGTTCCAGTACTTGCTTTCACACCGCCTCCACTTTGTGTCCATCAATGGCTTTTCCTCCAACCCCCGCACGGTCTTGTGCACTGTTCTTCAGGGCTCTGTCCTTGGTCATCTCCTCTTCACCCTCTACATGCTCCCCCTTGGTGACATCATCCGCAGACATGGTGTAAATTTCCACATGTATGCGGATGACACCCAACTCTACCTTTCAGCTTCCACCCTCAGCTCCAGAACTACTGGCATCCTGGCTGCCTGCCTGACTGACATTGAGTCCTGGATGAGGGACAACTTTCTCCAGTCGAATGTCTGCAAGACTGAGGCCCTCATGATTGTTTCGCATTAGTGCCTTCGCACCTCAGGCGCTGTCAGCATCAGCATCCAAGGCTGTACTCTCCACCTCTCTAAGCCAGTCGGGAACCTGGGTGTCTTGTTTGACACCGAACTGTCCATTCTCCCCCACATGTGCGCCATGACCAGTACTGCCTTCCACCATCTCCACAAAATTGCTAGACTCCGCCTCTTCCTTAACCCTCAGGCTGCTGAAACCCTTGTCTACGCATTTGTCACATCAAGGCTTAACTGTGGAAACTCCCTCCTCACCGGCCTTACTGTTTCTTCCCTTCACAAGCTGCAGATCATCCGGAACACCACAGCTCATGTCCTCTCCCGCCACAAGCTCCATGACCACATCACTCCCACCCTCTCCTGGTTCCATTTGCTCCCCATACCCCAGATCCTCATCCTCACTTTCAAGGCCATTCATCTCTCATAAGACCATAAGAAATAAGAGAAGGAGTAGGCCATTCGGCCCATTGAGCCTTACCCGCCATTCAATCATGGCTGATATTCTACTTTAACTCCAGCTTCCTGCCTTATCCCCATACCCCTGAATCCCTTTATAAATGAGAAATCTATCTAACTCAATCTTGAATATGTTCAAGGACTGAGCATCACCAGCCCTTTGAGGTAAAGAATTCCATACATACACCACCCTCTCCCATCTCTCCGACCTGCTGTCTCCCTATGAACCTGCCTGCCCCCTCTATTCAGCAGGCTCTGGTCTGCTCCATGCTCCCTGACTGACCCACCCCACCATAGGTGGCCAGGCTTTCAGCCTCTCTGCCCACACAAGCTGAAACTCCATCCCACAATCTCTTCACCTCGCTTCCTCCCTTGCCCCCTTCAAGGTCAGTCTCAAGACACTCCTCTTTGATCATGCCTTCTGTTGCCCTTCCAACTATCTCCCTCCCTCCTACCTCTCTCCCTCCCTTTCCCCCTACCCTGCCCATTGCTCATGTCCCGACCTGACTGTTCAGTGCCTTGGGACATCCTCCTGACGTGAAAGGTGCTTTATAAACATAATTTTGTTCTTGTATAAATGCAATTTGTTGATGTTTTGCTACAACATAGCACTTGTGCTACAAATGGATATACGAATCGGGGGACAGAACTTTAACAATCTTTAAATATTACTACAGTATTGATCTATCTTCTAAGTGAGAATAAATGTGTTGCCAATGCATAAACATAATTTAAAAATTCATTAGAGACCTTGACTTTGTTTATTATACAAACAGAACAGTTTTACGATTATTGAATTAGCAATGGAATGGACCACATGGAATTATTGGCATTGTGATGATAAGAACTTGCTTCACAAGTCTTACTGATGATAAATGTTTGTATCTATAATAATTTCAGTTGACTGCACAATGGTGTGTGCCAAAATTAATGTGAAATTGGCTTTAAAAGTAGTCCTTGAACTGTATAATCTAGAATTGAGCAACAGAAGCATTACATACATAGAATAAAAATATAAAGCTGTCATAAATGTAACCTTATGGATAAAATTCTACCTTTATTCACACCATCTTCATTCTCATAAATAGGGTATTTTACCAACAAATACACACTCACTACAGTGAAACAATTATGTGAAGTGCTTTGAGATGTGCTGATGACATAATAAGACATCAAATGCAAGGATTACAGTATTATTATCAACATCCATCATCTACTTATTCAGGTAGATGTTAAAGATCCTAGAGCATTATTTAAAAATAGAAGTGAGTTTCTCTCAGTGTCCTAATCAATAATTCTTCAGATTAAAATAAATGTCCCATCACTTCATGGCTATTTAGGGGATATTGTTCTGCTCGAATAAGCTGCTGCTTTCATTTATAAATACACAACCTTTACACTTTATGGAAATTCTTTGAAATATTTTAACATGATGGTGTACTATATAATGTGCCAGGATTATAATTATCATTATTCTTGTTGAGAAATTGACCTGAACCCCACACCTTTATTATTGTTAAATGTGCCTTAGGTCATGTGAAAGACACAATACAAATGTAATTTTGTATGTTTTCTTTAATTGTCATTTAAACACATGCCGATCAAGCTGCTCTTTATTAGGTTTCAGTTGTGCTATGAAATATGTGCAGTCTCTAAGAAGGGAATTATTTCTATTCCCGTTCTGTCTGTTCCATAAAGTGACTTCATTAATGTGGGCTATTTCGTTCTGTTCACTATATTTAATATCCATGTTGCCAGGGATGTTTAAACAAATCTTCTATTCTTATCCCTCTGCTTTGCCCTTTCCTTCCTCCATCTTTGTGCCTGAAGATTTTCCTCTTTGACCGTGCCTATGGTCACCTCACCCTATCCCGGCTGGGCGTCGTGCTCAGCTGCTGTCAAGTGCTCTGGGATGCTATCCTGCATGAGGGGCGCTATATAAATGGAAATTGTTGTTGATGAGTATTTACAGTGAGGAATTTGTACACTTGATATGTTGGTAGTCCAGTGCTCAATTTAGTTTGAGAAAAATTCACCATATTTTAGCACCTGGTGTTGAATCTAATTGTATAAATTCATTCAAGAGGAAATTAGACCTTCATGTGGGGAAGTAGGGAATAGAATAGAAGGGTATGGAAAAGAGAAAGGGGATGGATAGTGAATTGTGGGTATACTGGCGTGGACCGGTTGATCCAAATGGCCTGCTTCCATGCTGTATGTTCTGTATAAATTCTTTTTAAGTATCTACCTGAAATCCACAGATTAACATAAACAACAACTTCCATTTATAAGAGCACCGTTCACATAGAATAGCATCTATGAGCACTGCGCAGGTGATGGGATTGGACATCTAAGAAGTGAGAGGGGGAGGTGACCAAAGGAGAGGTCAAAGAGGTAGGATGTAAAGTGGGATTTAGAGAAGGGCTGAGCAGAGGGATTGAGGCAGTGAGTTCAGGTTAGGGATGTAGTATATTATCATACCAGAATCTCCTTTTTCTTTTGTTCTGTCTATTCTCTCCTACAATTTCCTCCTCTTCCCCTTATCCAACTTTTTCCTGAAGCTATTATGACTCCTTTTTCTTTCTCATGGGATAATGACTTACCAGGTACTTTCAATTACCCAACTTCAAATTGTCATTATTCACAAAGGACATCTTAGCTGAGCTTTTCTTTACAAGCAAACAAGATATTCACATGCACCACACATTTCTCTAGATCAGTGGTTCCCAACCTTTTTTGCTGCAACCCTACATTGGCCACCAATGGCCTTCCCAACCTTTAGGGGGCGATTGCGCAGCTGAAGCAAAGCTCAGCCAAGACGATATCTCTGTCTCTTTTGTGGACTCAGCGCAACTCGCTAGTACAAGTACAAATACAAATTGGTCGGCGGTGTCGCCTCAGGCACTTTTCAGCATTAAAAAAGCATTTTCAGCATTAAAAAAGGCAAAAAAATAAATTCTGATGACCCTTCACGACCCTACTGAGGACCCCCAGCGACCCTGATTTGGGTCGCGACCCGAGGTTGGGAACTACTGCTCTAGATCATCACCAGGAACAGGGATACAGATACATCTTTATTCTTTCCCTAAGCGAGGCAAGCTAAGATCAAGTTTCACCCAGAAAATGTACAGTCAATGTACTTTGGAGTCTATTCTGTGAAATGCTTTGAGATGTCTCAACAATGTGATAAGGCGCTATATCAAATGCAAGGATTATTATCATTATGAGGATGTAAATTTGTCTATACCCAACTGGTGTTCTGGGTGCTACCCAAGTATCTTCTAAAATTTATATGGATACTTTTGTAGCAGAGCTTTAACTACAATGGTGCAAATGGTGCATTACCACAAAAGCTCATGAGGTTATGAAAGCCCAACTCAATAGTGGGGGAAGCTTGTGGGGGCGGAAATGTACCACCACCCCAAAAAAATATTGAGCCATTTCAGAAATACTTTCCTGTCTCCTGGGCCTGGAGTGGGCCAGTACGTGCTGGTACAGTAGGAATAATTGTAGATTTGGGAATCAGGAAGAAGGCCCTTAACATATTCTTGCATCAAGATCCCCCGGAGCCTTGTTACACTACTGTTTTACAGTATTCTTTACAATAAATAATAGGCATTACAATTGATATAGTGCCTTCTAATGTCATCAAGAGGTCTCAAAGTACTTCATAGGAATCATTGGGATGTATAGTGACTCTGTATTTGTAGACGAATGTAGCAGCCTATTTGCACACACCTATGAAGTGAATGACCACATTGATCTGGGGGATTGTCAGCCAGGATACCAGGAGAAACACAAGGATGGCACATGGAGTGTTAGCTTAGCTGATAAACTCAAATCTTGAATGCATTTCTTCCCTTGGAAATTATTCAGTCTATCTCCTCCAGCCAGTTCCTCTCTGTGAAAGTAGAATTATTCAAATTAATGAAAATTTAATGGACATTTTCTAATTATTTACCAAACTACAATTTTTTAAAACTTTCTCCATCGTATTCTTATTTTATCCTCCCACAAGAATATATTGTCATCATAATTCAAACACTTATCTAAATTGCTGCTGATTCATTATTTCTGGAAATGGTAACTTTGCTAAAATGTCCTGCTCCATTTAAATATTTTTATGTGCCTGCCTCCATCCATCAACAAACGGTCATCTGGTGTATAATCATTTTGTATCATTGTGTGTCAGCCTGGCTCAGTTGTTAGCACTCTCGACTGTAACCAAGAACATTATTCTTACACGCTCCAGGAAAGGACTTGGAACCCATTTTGTCTCCATAATGTATTTCTTGAGGATGTACTCTATTCTCAGGGATGGCTGACAGAAGAGATGTTAAACCCAAATGGGAGTGTGGTACCTTACTGGTTACAGCACTCGCCTTACAAATGAGAGGATCTGGGTTTGATTGCAAGGCAGGGTGAAATGTGGGGTAAGTTTCCTTACTCCACACACTTCCATTTAGCTAGCAGTAAGTAGAAATCCAGTTGTTAGTTGATTGGCAGATCTCATTTCCGGGGGTAATAATCCCTTCAAAAAAATAAATACAAATCATAATAATAATAATTTGGGCAATCCAGTTATCAGTCATTTAGCAGATTGCTTTTCCATAAGTAATAATCAATTCAAAACAATAATAATAATGAATTGGTCACTCAATCCTAGACTCTTTGTGAGACACTGCTATGCACAATTGACTGCTGTATTTCACCCACAAAATATACAGCCAATTCATTCTAATTGTAACATAAACAAACAAACAAATGACTTGGATTTATATAGCACCCTCCACACCAGAGTGACCAGGAGCGAGCGATCAGTGACAGCATCAGCCTGTGGGCTACAGGGACAGCGCAGGTGGAGAAGGAGGTTGGATGGTTGGATGATGGTCATGGCTTAGATGCCATGAAGGAGGGGAGATCAAGCCAGCACTTCAGGTCCCTGCACACTCAAGGCGGCGAGTTCTAGCCGCACTTCAGATGCTTCAGGCCCCCGCTCAGTTGAAGCAGCGAGTCCCGGCCGCACTTCAAAAGTATGCAATACAAATGACAAAATTCAAAACAAAACAGATCCAATGAGAGCATGGATGGGTTGGAACAACCAGATAGTGCAAAGGGAGCACAGATTGGGTTGATGGACAGGTGGATGGTCTAAAGGGTGCACATAGTTACGCTCCAAAATATGCAAACAATTCGCTTTGCAGTATATTCCAGTCAGTATATCCTTTGAGATGTCTCAATGATGTGATAACAACAACAATCACAACTTGCATTTACATAGTGCACTCCATGCTAGACGGCATCTCAGAGCGCTTGAAAATGGCAAAGCCCGAGACCAAATAGAGCGGAGGCAACGGGTACTGCTGTGAGGAGAGAGGTGGCTAGAGATGTAGGGGTGTGTCGAGGAGTGGAGGAATTCAAACACATGAGTGAGGATCTTGAAGTCAATCCCTAAGGCCCCATATCAAATGCATGGATTATTTTTTCTGCCTGGTGTTAAAGTTCTATGCCACTATCTTAACAGAGAAGGATAGTTCTCTTGTGTTCTGGGCAACACCAAATAAAATTGGTCATTCATTCCATTGCAAATTTTCTGCCACAATCACTCATAAAATACAGTCACACCACTTGGCAGTATATCCTGTGAACCACTTTGAAACGTCTCAACTACGTGATACAGTGCTACATCAAATTAATGGATTACTAGTATATTATACTATAACCAAACAGGTTGTTTCAAACTTGGAGTCCCTCCAACTCACTTATTGTCTCACCCCAACTTAAAAGCACTTTTGACTGTGCTTTCGATCATCTCTCCCCTCCCTACTCCCTATGGCTCCCACCCCCTGCTCTGGTGCCCAGTCATTAGTACAGTACCATACACTTTGAAACATCCTCACAAAATGAAAGGTGCTATAGAAATAGAAATAAACTGTTTGATTCTTGTGTAACCACAGGATTGTAAAGCCTCCCAATTTTGGCACAAAGGTTCGGCTCAAAGCCAACTGATAGCTTTCTGTGCCCACTATTGTAGAGCCCAAAGGTGATAGTAACTATTGTTGTAGCTGGCGCAAATCCAGGGAATAGGAAACTGGACTAAAATTAAGACATGAATTTGTTAAGCACCAGTGAAATGCAATTATTCTATCATTCACATTCTGGCTTCCATCCAGAAACAACACTTAAATTTGTGATCAATGAGGTCAGGGAGTCTTCCCACTTGGCTTCTGTTAACTCTGCAAGTCAAAGCCCTATGGGTAGTATTGTCCTAGTTAGACAATGGCAAGTTACGTGGTTTTAACTAGTGTACTCCAGGAGTACACCAAGCTCACACTCTGGGGTACCCAAGCTTGGCTTATGCATTCCATTCCAGAGACAGGTAAATTTCCACATGAGAGATGTATACACCTGTCTCAATCTGATTTGGATACTGTCTAGCATGTGTTAGACATTTGACTGATCAAAACAAGTTTGTTTTGAGCGTGATTTAAAAGGACACTTCAATATTCTGTGAAATTGATTGAAAATCACAGATAGCAAAAACAAACTGAATTCTCCACCCCATAATCAGTTAAGTAGTAACTTTAGTTCACTGATGTAAAATGGGCAAAAATGCTGCCCAAATTTACACTGCTGGTTTCCACATGACTCTAAATCAAGGTTAAAAGTATCTACAGAGGGAAAAATCACTCCCTGTATAATAGAGGTATGTAAAGTTTGAAGCCTGGATCCCAGCACTTAGAAAAATGTTCGTAACTAGCACTACTCAGTCCATTTGGCTTATAGCCAGGACTTTCCTTCAGCTTGCTTACACATAAGATTGAAGTTAAACAAGAGCTGTGGGGAACTGGCAAATTGTCTGGATTCAATATTAAGGGAGGTTTAGAGTCAGGTCAATGAGATTCTTTGCAGTTGTGTTTAATTAATCATTCAACTATTTTCATTTTTTAAATTCCAGGTGGTAATTAAACCTTCAGAACCCCCTATTCTCAGTTGAAGTGAAAATTGCTATGGCTTTTGTGATCTTTAAGACATAGTGACACAAAGCTCAATGTGACCTGGAGCACAGGCTGAGGTCGATTGGTAATTACACTCAGCAAGTCAATGATTGTTTTATTGTTTTATTTCCAAGATGCACATCCATATGCACCCGTATATATAATCCCCACAGAATGATACGGAATTCACAAGTGAACAAAGTGATGCCTGTGGGTAATTTTCTTGTTGTGCTTGTTAGAACACTCATGTTCGCCATCAGAGGCTGTTCCTCTGCAGCTCAACAAATCTCATCAATCATAGTTATTGATCTTAAATTGAAGGGTGTGTGTGTGCGTCCTTGTTCCTCAGAAAGGCAGCTTCACTGCAGTGGAGGATCACAGTGCTCATTTTCCTTTCATTAAATGACATTTCTTCACAAAAGAAAATAAAGGGAAATAAAGAACGTGTGAGGCAAAGGCAGGAGAATGAGACTAAAGTGAAAAAAAATCATTCTTGCTTTTAACATAGTGCTTTATTACACCATTGACATGTCACAAAGCACTTCACAGGATTTATTGGAGATTGCAGTGATTGTGCTCAAAGATATCACTGTCCCATGAAGTGAATGAGTAATTCTATATTGGTGGCTGTTTGCCAGGGTACAGCAAGAAACTCCCTTTACTTTTTCAGTGCCATGAGATCTTTAACATCCACCTATACAGGCAAACAAGACCTTGATTTAACATCTCATTCAAAGTATGTAACAGCATATCTGAAAAATAGCACTGCTCCAGCATTACACTGGAGTGTTAGCGTAATTTATGAGCTCAAGATGCCCCCAATTTGGGATTTCAAAGCTAATTCAAAAACTTCAGTCACACCTAACTTTAAAAGTTTAGAATTGATGATAATTATCACATCAAATACCGCCTGTTCATAGAGAGTAAAAAAGACCCTAATAGGGAACAATAAAAATGAGAATAGGAAACAAGAGCAGGTAAACAGAGGTTTTAAAGAATGTTTTAGTGTTTATTTCAGATGAATGCCAATGATTGACATTGATGTAAAATTCCTGACACCTGAGTAGCTGGGATTTCGGATAAAAGCTACGGAATCTCAAAATAAGTCCCTTTTTGTTGATCATTTTAATACATTGAAACAAGCAGTATTTGAGAATATTGAGTGAAAACCGGTTATGATGGTTAGACAGGTTTTAAATGAACAAAACTCAATTGTATTATGAGGTGCAGATTTGCAGCAAGTACACATCATAATAATGATCCTTTCATTTGTCGATTTGCGGTTAATTCTTTTGGGGTAATGTGGAGGAGAGCTTTATTTTTTAACCTAACCTGTCTTTTACTGTGGCCTTGAGTACACAGAGTGGAAAAAATGGCTTCTTAGTTGCTCAAACAACTGGATGGTACCAGGAATAAGGAACTCCAGTTATCAGGAGAGGCTAGAGAAGCTGGAATTATTCTTCTTGGAGCAGAGAATGTTGAGAGGAGATTTAATAGAAGTCTTCAAAATTCTCTTTGCATCAATATATCACCTTACCACCTCATTGCGATGTCTCAAAGCACTTCACAGAAGATACTGAAAAGTGAATAGACTATTTTGTGGGGACAAAATGCATAGAGTATATCCTGTGAAACACTTTGAGCATCTCAACAATGTGATGAGGCTCTATACCAAATGGAAGGATTATTCTCATTATATTCCTGTAAAGTAATGTGAGTGTATTTATTTATGTGGCAGCCAATTTGCACACAGCAATGCCGAATAAACAGCAATGGAGCCAATTTTATTTGGGGGATTGTTGGTCTGGACACTGTGAGGAACTCAATGGCATAATTGAGCATTTCCGCCTGCTTAATGGTGCAGGTTTCACTATAAATATTGTACCTTAATACAGTAATAGCGTCACTTCATGGCTTTTTGGGTGTTTTCTCTCTCCCGTTCTCTTCTCTTCACAAGTCACTATTTTTTGGTGTATCATTCCACATGCATTGATACGCCATTCGGCGTGGAGGGCGCTATATAAATTGAAGTTGTTGTTGTATCAGCTAACAGCGGAGTCCTATAGCTTAGTGGTTAGAGCATTCGCCCTGCAAGTGAGACACCTGGGTTCTATTCCCGGCAGGGCAAAATTTTGGCAAAGTTTCCTTAGTCCACATGTCTCTGTTTACCTAGCAGTAAGTAGGAACCCGGTTGTTTGTTGATTTGCAGATTGCTTTTCCGGAGATAATCATCCCACTCCTTTCCCTCCACCCTCTCCGATCCCGACCCTAGTTCGGGTCTGAAACACTGCCTGTCAGAGCCTTGGGACATCCTCCCAATGTGAAAGGTCGTATACAAATGGAATTTTGTTGTTGTAATAATCATGCCTGTCCATTTCATACAAAAAGCTCTTTACTGTATTTTGATTAATAGCCAGAAATGTAATACGAAAATGTAGAATGATAGAGGCTTTAATATGAAATAAAATGAACACTATTGAAATATTTCACATGTATAAATCATTCGCTTACACCAAGATGTATCAAATATTCAAACAACCTCTGCTAGTGTATCTTGAGCGACATGAAATGCGCTATACCAGGGTAATTTTGTTGTTCTTATTGTTGATCTTATTTTATTGGTTTGTGGCTTTCTATCTTTGTAAAAAAAAGACTCTATCATGTGGTATACAGGGCAAGTGACTGCAGGGACAGAGGGCTCTGGCCTGTACTGACCTGTTACTGAGCAGACACAAGATAGAGTCAGCTGGTGCTGTGTAAGCCTGGTACACAACATTGGAAAATGTGGAGACATGTGGAAAATCAACTTGACTGGTATGTCATAAGCTGTCCTACAAATATCCTCTTCACCACACTGAATGGAGAGTCCATCAAATAGCTGGTGGGAAATCTCTGCTGAGTCTGGTTGGTTTGCATGTGAGGAGCATAAATATTTTCCATATGTTGTTCTCAGAGGAACACTGGAGAATTAGAGATGTAGGAATAAAGAATTAACAGAAAGCCATTGAGTCCACCAGCTTAGTTACTCAATGACAGAGCTTTTAAACCCAGTCTATTCTCTATATTTGTTAATACACTTAGTTCCCAAGTATGTATATATTTCCTTTTTAAACACCCTTTAATTTGATTACATTTGTGGCAGTACTATTTACTTCCTTTTTCATGTGCTGCCTTCTGGAGCAATGTGTTCCACATTTTCAAAACTCTTTTTGTATAATTTGAAGAGTGCCACTGCAGTGGCAAAGGAGACAGGAGGAATAACAAAGAACAGGAAAGATATTGAAGCATTTCAAATATGTCAGCAATCACACAGCCCAAGGAATTGCCCCACCTCTGACTTAACGCCCAGACCACAACAGAACATTGATGACTGAATGACAACCATTGAAAAGTAGAGAGGATGTACATTTTGATGTTAAAATGCACACCTATTCATTCTCTGTCTGCATTGTTCACAGACTTTTTGTTTAGTGCAAGGGAACATCCATGTAAATCAGCCTGAGTTAAAGAGTGATAAAATAGTATGTAAAACTGTCTGACGGATAGAGGGAAAAAGGAGGGAAGTCAAAAACAATTGATTGAAAAACAGAAAGGATGAAAATACGAGAATCACACAAAACAAAGAAACAGATGAAATAGAAAATGAATTAAAAACTACCTGACTCACATGCATTTACTCATCATACAAACCTTTATGGAATGTTTGATTCCCTGTCTGAAAGACAACCAGTAATTGAATTGACGCTGTCAGGGATAAACAAAATTGGGTGATAGAAAAACAAATGGTGTGTTATCTTTAGTGCAAAGAAAATCAAAATCAATAAGTCTGTCAAGAAAGATTGACAATGATATTGTCCACCCATCTCTATTCTATAAGAGCTGCAAACTTTCATCACTTATAAACATTCAGCTCCCTGGCTCGGTAATCACCTCTGATCAATCTTGGGTACAGAAGCGACAACGTGTTTAGGAAAGGTGGAGGAACTGCAGGCAACCTCAAGAAAAGTATGTCCTCCAGAAACTCTTGGTGAAGCTGTTTTCATCCAGTAATGGAACACTGCAGCACAGTTTGCCAAGTTGCAGAGAAAACAACAACACATTTATATAGAGTGTTTCATGCAGGAATGTAGCAGTGCTGTATAGTGGAGAGGGTGGACACCAAGCAACGGAGAAGGGGAGGGGAAATTTACAGGTTTTCAGGTGGGTTTTGAAAATAGCTCGAGGGTTTCAAGCAAAGGGATTGAGCAGGAAATTCTAGAGATTACGGGCATGGTAGCTGAAGGTGGTACAGAAGGGTCGGGAATGGACAGAAGACTTGCGTCAACTGAGGGGAGACCTAATAGAGGTTTATAAGATCATGAGGGGTTTCGACAGGGCAAATAGAGAAAAACTATTTCCACTCGTGGGCGAATCTGTGACTTGTGGTCAAACAAACAACAAAACTTACATTTATATAGCGCCTTTTACGTCGAGAGGACATCCCAAGGCGCTGTACACTCAGGTAGACAAGAGCAGGGTGGGAAGGATCAGGGCAGGATAAAGCATAGTAGGAAAAGTAACTGTATTAGTGGGTGAAACGCGGCAGCCAAATTGCGCACAGCAGTGTCCCACAATCAGTCACGGAAGTGGGACTAGGGGCAAAAGGGGGTAAAGAAGCAAAAGGGGAGGGGTCGAGGCAGGGGGAAGAAAGGCAGGAAAGTCAACTGTATACTTGTGGGCGAAACGCGGCAGCCAAATTGCGCACAGCAGTGTCCCAACAAACAATCGCGAAAATAGGGCCAGGGGAGAAAGGGGGAAAAGAGGATAAGGGGGGAGAGGGAGGGAAAGGTGGGATGGGTTAGGGTTAGGGAGGAAGAGGGGGGAGAAAGGGGGGCAAGGAAGAGAGGGAGGGAAAGATGGGTGGGGGCAAGATCAGGAAGAGGGAAGAGGGAGGGAAGGGGAAAAGGGAGGAGAGAAAGTGGGGAAAGGGAGTGAGGGAAGAAGAAGATGGGGGCAGGGGTGGGGGGAATCAAACAACAATAATAAACAATAATAAACAACAAAAGCAATAATATTAACAACAAAAACAGCAACAAACAATAACCAACAGTCGTCCAACAATCGTCCAGCAACCATTCCCTGTCCTCGCCGCCCGCCCGGACGATCCCTGAGATGGCGGGAAAAAAAGGGCGCGGAAAAAGGGCCCAGTGTGGTGTCAGGCCCCAAAACCGACCGGCTCCTCAGTCGATGAACCCGGGGACTCTGTAATGGCCCTGGCACCTGGGACATGGTGTGTCCGGCCAGCTCGCACAGCAGCAGCAGCAGCAGCCCGATCGCCGTCCGGATCTCCCGCGACGAGATGATCCGTCGCTTGCAGCACCTGGGCGCTCTCCCCCTCGCGGAAGACGTGCGCCACCCGCTGCCTGAGGAAAGTGCCGAGGTCGCGGCCTTCCTAGGTCCTGTCGAGGGGCCGCTCTTCGCACAGCCGGAGGAAGCGCCGACAGCGAGTGGCCGCCATTCCCTCCGTGATACTCCCCGTCGTCCAAAAAGATGGCTTCGTTGGCCGACTGCCCATAGAGGAAGAACCGGCAGCGATGGAAGCCGGCTCCAGCTGGTGGGCTGAGCGGTGCACAGCGTGAAAGCTCTGTCCCCGCGATCGTTCCAGCCCGAAGATCTCTAGTCTCGGGAGCGGGTGGTCCGTGTGAAAAAATATCACTGTATATCTAATATCACTATTAGATAAAATATTAGATAAAATAGATGATATAAAATATCATCTATCGCCAGGCGAGGTGGAGAGAGTGCAGGTGCTATACTGCACTCTCTCTACCTCTAGCCACTAAGCTAGAGGTGGAGATTTAAAATAGTTTCAAGGCGAAGAAGAGGGGAGCTGAGGAGAAATTTTTTCACTCAGCGAGTTGTTCGAATCTGGAATGCATTGCCTGAAAAGGTGGTGGAGGCTGATTCGATAACAACCTTTAAAAGGGAATTAGATCTTTATTTAGGGAGAACAGGTCTATTAGGCTATGGGGAGCGGGCAGGGCAGTGGGATTGAATCGCTCTTTTCAAAGAGCCAGCACAGACTAGATGGGCCGAATGGCCTCCTTTTGCGCCGTAAAATTCTATGAATCTATGAATCTAACTGAAAACCTCTCCATTGCTCCTAAATTCAGCCATTGGATCACTGGGCTTAATAATGATAACCTCCTCTATGCCAAAGACCAAATATTATTATGTTGAACATAAATAGCCAAAATCTGTCTTCTGCAGGAGTACCATTCAAACACAAGCAATACAAAACTTAATACCATCTAAACCAGGCATCTATGTTTATGCTAGATAATAATAATAATAATCCTTGCATTTGATATAGCTCCTTATCACATCATTGAGACATCTCAAAGAGGTTCACAGAATATACTGTAAAGTGAATTGACTGTGTTTTGTGGGCCAATTTTGGAATGGGAACAGGCTGGAAAGTGGTGTAGGAATCGAGTTGGCTGGTTGGTTCATGCACAATGAATGGTATTCACACACCATGCACGTCACAATTAATCAGCACTGTGATAAACCACGTTATAAATGGGCTACAACAGATTTAAGATGTAAGAGCATTTAGGATTATGGAGAAAAGGCTTGCTGGACTGAATGGCCAAACCCTAACTCCTATGGAATATCATCATCAACAACAACAACAATAACAATTTATATAGCGCCCTCAATGCCGGACGGCATCTCAGAGCACTTTACAATAATGGATCCTGGGCCCAAGCCAGGGGGAGGGGGAATAAGGTGACCGGAGGCACGGTTAAAAAGAAAGCTGAGACCTGAAACTAAGAAGAGAGGAGACATAGCGAAGGGAGTGAGGAAGGGAGTTCCAGAGTTTCGGGGTATAGTGGCTGAAGGCACAGCCGCCGATAGTGGAGCGGAGGATTCGGGGGACAAGGAGGAGACCACAACTAGAGGAGCGAAGGCAACGGGTGCTGTGTTGGGGAGAGAGGAGGTCAGAGAGGTAGGGGTGCAGAGGAGTGGAGAGATTTGAAAACAAGAGTGGGGATCTTGAAATCAATCCTCTCTGGGACAGGGAGGCGATGAAGTCTGGCAAGGACTGGGGTAATCGGGGAACGAAGTTTGGTGCGGGTGAGAACGCGGGTGGCAGAGTTCTAAATGAGCTGGATTTTATGGATTGTGGTGGAGGGGAGACCAGCGAGGAGTGCATTTGCATAGTCCATCCAAGAGGTGTCAAAGGCATGGACCAGAATTTCAGCGGCTTTTGGGCCAAGATATTGCCGGAGACGGGCAATACAACGCAGGTGGAAAACAGCAGTGCTGGTGAGAGACCGGATGTGGGGGAGGAAGGACAGTTGGGGGGTCAAACCTGACGCCAAAGTTGAGAACTGGTTTGGAGAGTTTTAGGGGCAGGTCGGGTAGGTGGAGTAGGTGAGAGCCATGCGACTGAAGACAATGACAAGAGCCAAAGAGTATGGCTTCCGTCTTGTCAACATTCAGCTGCAGGAACTTTGCGCTCATCCAGCTCTTGATGTCTGACAGGCAGGCTGACAGGACATGAGGGGACTGGGGGGGACGCAAAGTGAGGTGGCAAAATAGAGTTGGGTGTCATCTGCATGCATGTGGAAATGTACCTTATTTTCTGCGGATGACATCACCAAATGGGAGCATATAGATTGGGAAGAAGAGGGGGCCAAGGATGGATCCTTGGGGTACCCCACAGGTAATCGGGAGGAAAAGCCATTTGTGGTGATGTACGGCTGGCGATGTACTGCTGTCATGAATCCAAAGCACACATACTGACAGAACTACTATTTTTCAATAACAGAACAGAATATGCCTTTAAATACCTGAACTTACAACACAAATTGCAAATGTAACTATTTCCTTATGTGGGGCAATAACTCAGAAACGTTCACCCTCTGGAAATGTCTCTTCGTAAATGCAATTTATTGCTGTTAAAACTTCAGTGAAGGAAGAGAGATAATTAGAATGGAAGGAAAACAGAATGGGTTTGAAGGTTGTAGGGATGAGTAAGGATTTAGATATCAAATACCGCAGGAGCGCAATGGTGCAGCAAGGACAGGGAGGTGTTATCTGTGAAGGGTAGTTAGTCAGGATTGAATGGCAGAGATTTGGAGCCAGATAAATATTCTCCACTTCGTTTCATTTACTTTATATCAATGAAAACTCACATATAACTTTACTTCTGATTTAATAGGAATTTGTAACAAGATAGACTGGATAGAATTGGCTGAGTGGCCTTTTCCCATTCATGTGCTTTATAATCTTCCCTAATTATTTTATCAATTTCCTAATACTCCATGAGTATAGTCAGTGTTCCTCTGAGACACTTTCATCCATATGAAGCTAACCATTTTACTTGTTTGACTTCCATTATGCAATTTCCAGGAAGAGGTAGAATGAGTGTGCGAGCACTCTAATGGAACTGATAATTACAAGGTACTCTTTTGTAGGACGAAATGTCATGGTAACCTGAAGCTAAATAAAGGGGAACATGGAGTTCTCTAATCAAAGGAGCAAAGATCAGTGGGGTTTATTCTACTCTGTGCATTCCATGCAAACAATTAAATGTCCATTACGCATTGCTCTCTGGTCATTACATTTTGAAAATAATAATAATAATCCTTGGATTCATATCTTCCAGACTTCTCAAAGAGTTTCACAGAAAATACTGTAAATACTGTAAATGTATATCAGCATCTTGGGACGTCCTCCTTACGTGAAAGGCGCTATACAAGTGTAATTTTGTTGTGGGCAAAACGCAGCAGCCGGTTGCGCACAGCAGAGTCCAATAAACAGCCCTGGATTAAAATGACCAATTTATTATAGTTTTATTTGAGGGACTATTATTAGGTGTGTTGCTGCTAGAGGTAAAGTTCCACATAAATTCGCCCTGGTTCCCAAACAAAATCAATCAAGTGCTTATTTTTTCGCTCAAACACACTTTTAAAAGTATAACTTGATTTTACTTCTTTACTGCCATGTTATTTATACCTTGAAATTACATTACATCTATTTATGAGCACACAGGGACAAGTTTACATTACATACCAAATGAAAAAGAATAACACTTAATCTATATTAACAAATACATTATGTTCCAGAGAGGGGAAGGATGGGTTGGGCTGAGTCTTTGGAGCTCCCCCCAACCCATCCTTCCCCTCTCTGGAACTCAACAAAAATAACATTGAGTAGCCCAGTGGAAAGACTATCTGAACTTGGTCTGAGTTCCTGCTGAAAACATCTTAATGAAGTACAAAGAAGAGTCCATCAGACTGGAGAAAATTTGATCAACCCTTCTTTGGTATTATTGTGTTTCATGCTCTTAAGGGGCCAGGTTAGTTGCTGGTTGACACAAAGTTACTAATCGACCTGATGGTAGAATGAAGGAAGATACTTTTCTATGGATTTGAGGAATGGTAAGTGGCTATGGATCACTGCTGTGGCAATGTCAAATGACCTGCCTTCCACACTGTCCATACACCATTCATTTTGTCACAAGAATTAAAAGAACAACTATATTTTCCTACCCTACTAGCAATAATCCTGCAGACAATGGCCACCGTTTTAACTTGTTGCCAGAAAATAGAATACCTGAAATAGTTCCATCCAATAATGTATGGAAACTGCTTGAACTACTGTGCTAGCTGTGGACGACAACCACAGTACTGACAAATCTAAATTGAGGCTATGCTCAGGGACCTTGTGTTGATAAATGTTTTAACCTGACAGAGCTTTTTTGTTGCTCAGATCCCTTTGGCATCACTCCTCATACTTGTTGCATTATCAACTTGTCACTGAGCTTCTGACTCAATGAATTAGTTTCCCCCACTTCAGCAGTTTATGTCACACCTGCACAGGCAAGCAATACAGTATGGAGCTTCTCATGGGAAAATGCACAGAAACAGCACATTAGCTAATTATAGAACCATTCTTTGTTACTGGAATTGCGGACAGGTTATGTCCAAGGACAGTTTTCCACTGTTGCGTGAAATGCAAGTCAGCTGAACAAGATGAGCTCAAGAAAGAAAACTGGCTGTCTAAGCAGTTAGAAAACTGTAATGTTGATTTTCATTAGTTGGATAAGTTGAATCCAGTAAAGCCAATGTTTTCCTTCTTGTACAAATTTTGTAAATTGTTCCTTTTGCCTTTCATGCCTTTCCAATTTGTGCTGTTGAGGTACAGTGCTATTCTGAATATTTGCTCCTGTCTGCCCAGACATTATCAACAATCATTGCAACTGAAGAAGAGAAAGGCTGCTTTGTTACTTTGTCATACTGTTAAACTGTTCTGATTATTTCTCTACACAGCACGCCATGGTCTAGCCATTGCTTCCCTCCCTTTATCTTCCCGTGTAAACACATTTGTATTACTTTTCAGGCCACCAAAGAATTACACAAATCACATTTTTGAAAACAAAAATCCTGCAAAACAAATGTTTCTTAAATTTAGCGTATTCCAATTGTGGAGTGGAACAATTAAAATTTCAATCTTCGACAAAAACAAAAATGTAATATCATTAATTTATTTGGTCTTTTTGCATAATTGACATTCCCTACATGGCTGTTTGTTGGACAATGTTGTGTGCAAATTGGTTGCTCCATTTACCTGCAAAAATGCAGTCAAAATCTGTGAAGTGTTTCATCTTACTCTCGATATGAAAATATTTATTTCCAAACTAAAGATTATTATTCTGCTATTGCTTTCACCTGAATTTATTACAGTAGAAATAGATAAGTCATATTTCTTTACAATTAAATATTAATTTCTAGAACACAGAAATGTTTCATATGAAACCCTAGAATAATTATAAATGTCTTTAATTTCTCTTTTCGTTGTATTGATGAACATGAAACTCTATGTATGACCAATGAAACACAACTCATTGTAAATATTGTACTTTTACTTTTCTTCCAGTCAGAATAATAATCTGCCATGTTTTATATTACTGTAATAAGGCGTTCCTTCTTTTGGGGAATTCATTAACTGTTTGTCAGGTCAATGTATTGACCGAGTGCACTGAAGACATTCTTTCCCTAATCTTTAATGGTGGCTGAGATTATAATTGTCTTCATAAATAATGGTTGACTCTGGGACAGCCTAGACTTCCCTGTGTGAAGAGTGCTATATCATTGCAAGTTGTTGTTATTGTTGACTAAAGTCCTCACAAATTGACTATAATTAAGAGTAACTCTTGCAATCTAGCAGATCTTACCAGATCTGTGTTTCTATGATGTCTAGAAACATCTGGATTAATCTATAATCACACAATGATGGGTCCAGTGAGGCTTCTGCGAAGCTTTCCTCGTACCATCTGACACTCCCATGTACAGTATAATGAAATATTGTCTCATAGGCCCAGAAATACAACATATACAGAATCAATTACTTTTGTTGCATTAAATGCACATTTGTGGTTTTAATTTTACTTTTTTTTACATTTTACACCACTTTTGCTTACTAGCAAGAAATTGACCTTTTGTCAAATGTGTAACATGTCTCGGTTAGCATTTGCTTAAATGGTAATTTCATTGTATTGTCAGTCTAATGTAAAAGTTATTATTCTGTTACTATTTGCTAAAACCCACAGCAAAGGCCTGCATTATGCCTAATCATATGTGAAAACATAACATTTCTTATTCTCTGTTGCCTGTTTCTCATTCTGATATGCAAACATTTTGTTCTCCTAGCACTGCATTGTCAGCCTAGACTACGCTGAAATGTCCTGACTGGGAGCTTAAAACCATAACCTTCTGACCCACAGGCAAGAGTTCCACCAACTGAGCCAAGCTAGAACATCCATCATTGGGATTTATTAACCGTGTACTCATTGATGTAGGTCAAACTGTTCTGCCAGATACTCAGATACTCCTTCACTACCCCATTAATGATCATACATAAATGGGTTGGTAAATACTCCTCCTCCCTTTGAACTATCAGAGATCAGACAGATTCATCACAGGACATGATAGTTGTGTCTTTTCAAGGCACAAATTTGTATACTGTATTTATTTTCCTTTGTGATTATCAAAACAACATTTTCACAATGATAGAGTGCCTTTCATTTAAGGAGGATGCCTCCAAATTGTTCATAAAGCCAGAGCACAGCTGGGAGCCTGAGCTGGGTTTGGAGAAGGTGAGGAAGGAAAGGAAAAAGGTGTGCAAAACAACAACAACTTGTATTTATATAACAACCATCACACGGGCAGTGGTTCGGAGAGCTGTGGGGCAGGAGGGAAATTAAACGGGGTAGTCAAATAGAGAGACCTTAATTCAGGCTTTATAGGTGAAAACAAGGGCAGGATACAGTTGTAGAATGTGGGGGCAGAATGGCTGAAAGCTCGCTCACTAATTTGGGGTAGTTTTGGTACGAGACATGAAGCAGACAGCGTGGAAGAGTTGCATGTCAGAGAGGTGGGGTGGAGCAAAGGCTGCACAAGGATTCAAATGACTCCCCGATAGGGCAAAGCAAAAGGTCTCAGCAACACTTTGTGTGCATGAGTGTCCCTGGTAATGTTTTATTGACAGGAACAATTACTTCTGAGTTGTTCTGAAATTATTACCATTAAGCCATTACAATTTTTTCCAATTCATCCAAAAATGTCCTGTGGACCTTTTTCGGTTTGTGCCTTCTCTTTGTATTTCTTCCCAAACATTTTACCAAGAAATGAACAAAGCACAGATCTTGCAGCTGATTCAAGTAATACATGTTTCTCTTGGAAACCACATATATAGATATATATATTAAAAAAACTGGACATACATTTTGTATTGTTTTTCTAAATGGTTTCATGCCAAGATTTATTGGTGGTTATCAGTAAGAAAATGATTATTGAAGTAATAAAATTAAACATGTCCATCAAAGGTTTGCATGTATGATGATTGTTCTCTATGATTAAAGTAATGCAATGCTTTAATGATGCATTGCTATCATTCACTCCAGCAGCTGACACAGTAATGCCAAGTCTGCTAACTGCATGGACTTACAGTAATTTTTAGTGCATATTATAATAATATTTGCATTTGATATAGCACTTTTCATGTCTGCTAGATATTTCAAAGTGCTTCACAGTAAAGTGAATTGACTGTCTATTTTGGGGCAAAACACGGGAGCCAATTGTGCACGGCATATTATGCTGATAGGATCGACAACGAAGGATTGCATTCATACCTTCCAACTAGGGTCCGGCGATATATCGATATATCGCTAAAACCCGATATAATTTTCATATCGATACGCCGATATAGACATTTTAAAAATATCGATATACCGAAAAATCGATATATCAAGGTAAAAAATTGGGATGCCGCACACTGAACTACAAGACCCAGAATGCTCATCTCTATACACAATGCACAGACCGAGGTGCAAAGCCACCATATTGTATTCACAGTCCTCAAATACAATACACAGGTATGCAAGGGGTGGGGGGTGAGAGAGACGGCTGGGGGTGGGGGGGTAAGGGGGAGAGAGACGGCTGGGGGGGGGGGGGGTGAGAGGGAGAGAGATGGCTGGGGGGAGGGGTAGAGAGACGGCTGGGGGGAGAGGGGGAGAGAGACGGCTGGGGGGAGGGGGAGAGAGACGGCTGGGGGGGTGAGGGGGAGAGAGACGGCTGGGGGGGTGAGGGGGAAAGAGACGGCTGGGGGGGTGAAGGGGAGAGAGACAGCTGGGGGGGGAGAGGGGGATAGAGACGGCTGGGGGGAGGGGGAGAGAGACGGCTGGGGGGTTGACGGGGAGAGAGACGGCTGGCGGAGTGAGGGGGAGAGAGACAGCTGTGGGGGGGAGAGGGGGAGAGAGACGGCTGGGGGGAGGGAGAGAGATACGGCTGGGGGGGGGGGGGGAGAGGGGGAGAGAGAGGGCGGGGGGGGTGGAGAGGGGGAGAGAGAAGGCTGGGGGGAGGGGGAGAGAGACGGCTGGAGGGGGGGAGAGAGACGGCTGGGGGTAGGGGGAGAGAGACGGCTGGGGGGGGGGAGAGACGGCTGGGGGGGGAGGAGAGGGGGAGAGAGACGGCTGGGGGTATGGGGAGAGAGACAGCTTCTGGGGTAGAGGGGGAGAGAGACGGCTGGGGGGAGGGGGAGAGAGATGGCTGGGGGGGGAGAGACGGCTGGGGGGGGAGGAGTGGGGGAGAGAGACGGCTGGGGGGAGGGGGAGGGGGAGAGATACAGCTGGGGGGAGAAAGATGACTGTGGGGGTGAGAGAGACAGCTGGGGGGGAGGGAGAGAGAGACGGCGGGGTGGGGGAGTGAGAAAGAGACGGCTGGGGGGGTGGTGGGGGAGAGAGACGATGGGGGTGGGGGGTGCGAGAGAGGGACGGCGGGGGGGGAGGGGGGGTAGAGACGGGGTGGATGTGATAATATGCAGATAGATAGAGATGGGGGTGATGTGAGAGAGGAGAGAGGGAGAGAGACACAGAGTCATACAGACAGAAAAACACAGAGATGGAGAGAGTGAGAGACACAGAGAGAGAAAGATATTTACCTCCTGAGAAGATATGCCCCAAATGCGCGCACACCCGGAATGCGCGTGCACCCGGGATGCGCGCGCACTCCTAATGCGTGCGCGCATGCGCAGTATGAAAAAACCGAAAATATCGATATTTCGGTATATCTCGATATGAGCCAATCGATATATTTAATCGGAAAATTTCCATATCGACGGACCCTACTTCCAACACAAACTACAATTACAAAAACACAAACCTTAATGATAGAAAATCTTTTCAGTGCTGTCTAGCATCCAACTCAAAATCCCTGAAACAAGTACTATAGCCATAACAACCAGTGGCACAACCTAGAAATGTGTTCCACCTAAAGAGCACATTTCCATGTTCTCCTTTGATCCATGCAGGATGAGCTTCTGGTTTCAGATGGCAAGTTGGAATAATACTCCAGCTAGCTTCTGATCAAGTATCTTACCCTCTCACCTCCAAGACAGCTATCCAGCTCTGACTTTCACACTCATCTGCCATTATCTTTGAATTCCAGCCTGAAGTAAGAGATCACTTTTTTTGGCCCTTGAAGAGTCAGGGAATTTAGTTTGGTTGGAGAATTATTTTCTGAGCACTGATAAAATGAGAGGCAAGTCAAGTTGCCTATCAAAAGATGTTGGCTGAATGAGTGAAAGGTAACCTTTATCTCCACACATGTCATGTGTGGAGATAAACGAAAAGCCCTGATTTGGGGTTTATTTGAAACGCTGATAAAGTCAGCTCAGATCGTACTGATTCAGAAATTGAGCTGTTGATACTATCAAATTTCCCTCCCTCTTTCCTCTCTGAAAAGAATAAATGAAAAATGAAACAGGCATCACAGACTCTTCCCAGGTTTGATGTATTCTTTGGACAATCTCAAAAAACACATCCTCTGACTCTGAACAAAGCAAAAGCTAATAATGCAGTCACAGCACATTGAATGTATTTCAATTTTAATGTTGTGTGCTATCTTTGAACAGAAAGTGGTGATCTAGATCGACAATAAGAGAGCCTGTTCAAAATTAAACATCACTGTTACAAATTAAACCCAGAACAATATATTAGGATGCACCCAGACAGTAGAGAGGATATAGATTTAAAGTAGCAAAGTACAATTTTAGGACAGATACCAAGAAGTCTTTCTTTACTTGGAGGCTAATTAACAACTGGAACAGGTTGCCTGCACACTGAACTAATTTAAAAATCAGCTTGATGCTGTGATGGGGGCAATGGCAAGGGGTATGTTCTGGATGGATAAGATTAGATGAACTGCAAAGACTTCTTCATCCGAACCAATCTATGTGATATCAACCATCATATGATGCACAGAGCGAGAGAATTGTCAAGTTGCGGTTATCAGTTAATAGGTTCATATTTCACTCCAGAACTAGGAAAGTTGCGTTTTCACATCCCATTTTCTCATTTGTTTTCAAAACTTCAATTTCTAAACAAATTCAACACCAACAGAATGTATTTATATAACACCTTTCACATAGGATAACATCTCAAAACACATTAAAAATAAATATGGTTCAGCAAGCAAGGTGGGAATGAGTAAAGATTTGAGAATGTTGACCAAGGCATGGACAAATAAGTGGATTTTTGAAAGGATTTTGAAGCCATAGAACAGGTACAAGATATATGTGTTCACTAAAATCCATTAATCACAGCAGGAGCCAGGTGTAATCATTCATACACATGAAAAATAATTTACTTCTTGTCATATATAGAGATTTGCATGTGAATCATAATAATGCTCTTCAAACACATTTGATGAGCTCAGGGAGGACAGAAACCTCCTGAGGAGCAGAAGGGCAAAAGCTTGCTTCATCTTGATTTTCAGTATGAATATAGATTGTGAAAGCCGGCCCTCATGTTCTTTCTGTCTTACTGGCTTCTAAGCAGGAGGTGTCAGAAAAGTTACCAGAGAGATAATTGGCTTGTGACGACCAAAAGTTCATAGAGAAGACAGTTTTGGGTCCTTCGATTTCTTTTCTTCCTAATATCGTGAATCAGAATTCACCAAGCGTTAGATTATTCACCCATTAATAGGGAATGTGAGCTGGGTTTAAACTATCGTGAGACAGGTTAGTTTCACCCGACTGATGATGTGTTGCTGCAATAGTAATCCTGCTCAGTATGGTATGTGCACTTTGATGCAGAGTTATCTGTGATGGAATTTAACTGGAGAAATCTGAAGTAATGCAAAACCCAATTATAATTTTAACTCCCAGTACATTCTTGTTATTGAATGTCCAAAGGTAGACACCATTTGCATCCATCATAATAGTTTACCTCTAATTAGGAAATTCATTCTACAGTAAAACCTTTGGTTATCAGGCACCCTCGGGACCTGCTCGGCGCCGATTAATCAAATATGCCGGATATTCAAGTGGAAAGTTTCCGAAAATCCAACAAAAAAAGTAACTTATTTTAAAACATACCATATTATAATAAACTAAATAATAACAGAATAGTGTATGGATACTTACCAATAAAGCATTCCAGCACACTCGGTAAAATGATCAGTAAAAAAGTATTCCAGCGTTCGGTAGGTTTAATAGGTGCACATGCACATGCATTGCACACATGCACAAAGTGAACATACTGCGAGTGTCTCGGATGGCTACAGTATGAGATCCGGTTGCTGGAATGGTGAATTGTATAGGGAGACACTGGTTGGTTGAGTATGCCATTTGGTTGGGTACCGGATAAACAAGATTTTACTGCAATAAATATCAGATTCCCAGACATTCACCTACAAGATCCACAGTCATCACACTTTACAGGAAATCCCATGAAACAATTTGAGATGTCCTCTTGATGTGAAAGCCACTACAACAAATTATTTTGGATTTTTAGATTTATCCCTTTAACCCTTAGTGTGTAGTTGCTTGAGTTTATAACAATTTCAAAAGAAAAATACATTAAGGCTTACCTTTCAGTCAGAGTACAACATGGGTGCTGCAAATTGTATGATATCCATGAGAAACTTCCATTCTCTTAATACTGTTGACAATGAAGATCATATTTCACTCAAAAGTATTATTTTCAGTTTACATGGAAAATGAGGTAGGGTCATCAATAAAAGTAACTATTCAGTGTTCTCCATTAATGGCTTTCCATTTCTTGAATGAATCGTAAGGCCTTACTTCAGGCTACATTACAGAACTGGATGAATGGGAAATATTTAGAATTTGACTATGTATAAGCTTAACAGAGTAGAGAAGAACTGTCATTTTTACATCATGACTGTTCTATATTTATCCAGTAATGATCTCTACTGCTTCTACTACTTGATGCTACAAATAATAATACAGTAAAAGCCCGTTTATTAGTAGCCAATCAACTGTAACTTCCGTATAATTGGCATTGAAAAAAAAAGGTCCTCATTCGATTAACTGGAATTTATCCGGAAAAATACATTGAACATTTTTTAATTATATTTTTTGCGTTTTAGGCCGAATATCCGGCAGGCGCTTTAGCCGGCATTGGCCAGGTTATGAGGTTGCCAGATAAATGGGCTTTTACAGTACAGGTAGACCCCGCGTACCGAACGCCCGGTTAACGAAACTTCACTATAACGGGGATTTTTATTTGTACCACTTCTCCGCTTAACAAAGACTGCTTTCGCTATAACGAATGTTAACATACAGTTTAAATCTCGTGGGCTTCTCGTGCGCAGCTTCTCTCTGATTGCCCCAGCAACGCACACCTCGTCTTTAGCATGCCTCAGTCCAGTGCAGCCAGTCCCATATGGGAGGAGCTTATGAGGCAGGATGCTTTGTGGCTTCAATAATAGTAAGTGAGGACTGTCTGCATTTTATTGTTTATTGTTGTATATGCGAAGGAGGGATAGAGAGGAGGGGGGATAGAGCGATGTGCGGTGGGGGGATAGAGAGATGGGGGGGAATAGAGAAATGGAGAGGAAGGAGGGATAGAGATGGGGGGGTAGAGAGATAGAGAGGAGGGGGGATAGAGAGGGAGAGGGGATAGAGGGGAGGGGAAGATAGAGAGGAGGGGGGGATAGAGAGTAAGTGGAGGGGGGTTAGAGAGGAGGGGGGATAGAGAGTTAGAGAGGAGGGGGACATAGACAGGAAGAGGAGGGGAGGATAGAGAGGGAGGGGAGGGGGGATAGAGAGATAGAGAGGAGGGGGGAATAGTGAGATAGAAGAGGGTGGGATAGGGAGGGAGGGGAGGGGGAGGAAGAGAGAGGGAGGAAGAGAGAGGGAGAGGAGTAGGGGATAGAGAGATGGGGAGGGTGATAGAGAGATGGAGGGGGGAATGGGTGACATAGAGAGAAAGAGAGGAGGGGGAGGAAGAAAGAAGCGCAACACATGTCCTGAAATGCCTGGACTCAGGTTACGATATATCATGTGCGGTGACTGTGCAGACCTGGCCTGGAGCAGGTAGGATTGGCGTTTTTATTCCTGCAATTTTTGTCACATTCCGGATTCCGGAACTCCAGACTTTGGCTGCTCAACCTGTACACCAAAAATGTTAGTGCTAGGAATAGCTAGTAATTAAACTGATTTTAGTGGGGAGGCTCGGGTCGGGGCTGCAGCTAAATTCAGTAATACAGTTAAACTCTCGCTTAACAAAATTTTTGCTTAACAAAGGGTTTTAAAGTCCCTAAACCCTTTGTTAAGCGGGGTCGACCTGTACTTACATTTGATATAGCACCTTTCATATTATTGAGTGTTTTTTGACTGTATTATTGTGAGCAAAACACAGCAGCCAGTTGTGCACAGCAATGCCTCATAAACAACTATGGAGTGAATGACATTTTTTTTAATGGGGGGAGGGGGAGGGGTGTAGGGGACAAATTTATTGGCCAGGACACCGTAAGAAACTACCTTTTATTTTCAAATATGCTGTGGGATCTTTAACATCCATGTGAACAAGCAGAATAGACCTTGGTTAACATCTCATCCAAAGGACAACCCTTGTATTGGAATTTCATCTTAGATAACGTGATTCCAAATCCCAAAGTGGGGCTTGAACCAAAAAAGGTACTGCAAAGAAAAGTGCCAACTTTTATCATGGAGCACAAACAGTCATGGATTGAGTGACCAAATTATTCTTCGTATATTTTGAGGGAGTATTATCGGGTGTGTGGAGTAAGGAAACTTGCCCAAGATTTCGCCCTGCCTGGAATTGAACCCTCGTCTCACCCCCTATCCTAACCCTGTGAGGCAAGCAGAACAAAGGGAAATTGTGGATTATGCACTTGTGTGGTTTAAGTGTTATTTTGTCTGTTTTGACAGCATTAATTAAATGGATTAGCAAAGTTGAAAATTGAATGAGAAAAATGTAAGTACAGTATTGTGAATTAATCACAAAAGGGCCAAACTGAAATCACTTACAGTTTAGGATTTTCTTTGCATGAGCAGTACAGAGAGCAAGAAGGATGATTCCCAGTGTTAGAGGAATGAGCAATGAGCTACTGTAGCTTAGTTGTTAGAGCACTCTCGTTACAAGCATGAGACCTGTGTTCGAATCCAGGCAGATCAGGGCGAAACCTGGGCAAGTTTCCTTACTCTACACGCTTAATAATAATCCGTCCAAAAAAGAAAAACATTAATATAAACAATTGGTCATTTCATTCCATGCCTGTTTGTGGGACACCTCTGTGCACAATTGGCTGCTGGGTTTTGCCCACAAATATACTGAATTCACTTTACAGTATATTCTATGAAGTGTTTTGAAATGTTGATAAGATGTGAAAAGTGCTATATCAAATGCAAGGATTATTATTATTATTATTAAATCAAATAGACCGAAAGATCTTCTTTATGCAGATCCATCTTGTGATCTTTTGAACCTGATTGCTTTTTGGACATTGAGTGACTAATATAGTTGAGGCAGTCAGTAGCTAGCAGTCTGGCTTGTCAGTGCTAGTCATGATAATCCGATTCTCCAGAAAGATAACTCAGGCCTTTGAAAATAGATTTTCACACAGAGATGACCAAGTGCCAATGCTGTAATACTATTAACATGATTTCTGGGTTTTGTGTAATTTAACTTAATGCCCAACAGTTATTATTTACCCTTCAGATTTAGGCATGTTTCGGAATTTTGGCATATTTCTGTGGCACACTTTGAGATGTCTCAATGAAGCGATAAGGTGCTGTATTAAATGCAAGGATTGTTATTATTATTACTTTCCTAGTTATAATTATACAACATTCTGCCTTGAAAGGCATTTTATAATAAAATAAGAGCAGCACTCAGCTATGAAAGGTAAATGAGAAAATGCACTGTTCAGAAGTCCTCAGTGGAATTTCAAGCCACACAATCATGCTACTAATAGATTCAGGTCAACTTCAAAAGACAAAATACTGCGGATGCTGGAAATCTGAAATAAAAACAGTCAATGGGAACACTCAACAAGTCAGGCAGCAACTATGGAGGTCAACTTTTATCAACATCTATCAGATCAACATCAATTGATTATTTAAAGATTAATTTACCTTGTGAAGGTAAGGTTAGAAGAAAGTAGTTATTCGTGGTTATTTTCTTACCAATGCCACTCTTAATTTGTGGAAAGCAGACAACATCACAATTTTGATTGATATTGGAAATTATATTAACCTGTACAATTAGCTTTTTTAATTAGCTATAATTGCTAACAAAGGATTATAAAGCCTTAGTGTATTCAGAGATAGTGGGACCAACCTTCCCACCTTCAAGAACGCTCTGAGACGCTTTATGTGCCTCACTGGGCAAGGTAGCAATCTATCTTGTTTTTAGTTGTCCTCAGCCTCTGTGGAAGATGTCTTGCTGGCAGAAGAACAAGAGCACAGGGACCAGGCAAATGGCCCAGGCATCTGGTTCATTTTATTTGTACCATGAGGAACAATCAACTTGGATATAAATCAAAGATCCTAATTCTGGCTACTTCACAATAAGGGGATAGCGCAGAAGAAATCTTTCAATTCTTTAGACAAGGGGCCCCACTATACTTGACCTAGATTATTTAGTCAGTCAGATGAATGGGTTCAATGTCTATAATGCAATATAAGGTGTTCTGTTGACAATCACTAAAGAATTGCTATTTAGGAGATCACTATAATTTCACTGACAACAACAAGACAACTTGATGAAATGTGGTATTCATACAAAGCTTATTTATTCATTATCTTGATTAATTTGCTTCCAAAATCAATAAGGTTCTTGGTGGACACTTAACCAAAGGATAATAGTCCATTGGCCTACCACATTTATTGTCTTTCTTACCTGTGTCCAGTTTCCTCATTCTCTTATCTAACAGCAACAGGAATCAAGATTGATGCCAGTGCCATGTTTGATCTGCCTTCTGAGGTGTACAGAACTGAATTATCTCTCTCTCTCTCTCTCTCTCTCAATAGCGCTTTCTGTCTTTCTGGTGATATCTGAGTGGCTGAGTTGAGTTTAGTCACTCACCATGTTGGAAGAACTTAATCCACTCCATCCCATCATTGGTGGCCAATGATACACCACAATTTAGTAAAAAAAACATTACCTCTGATGGATACACTCCAGGCATCAGTGTGATGGATGTACATCATCCTCCTGCTCTATGACTCTATGAAATGCCTTTTCAAACTTCTCTTCACCTCTTGCCCTCTCTCCCTTCTTTTAAAACCTCCCATTAAAAACATTCCTTTGATCATATTGATCCCAGCGCCTTGGGACGTCCTCCCATCGTGAAAGGCTCTCTTTAACTCTAAGTTTCACCTTCCTCTTTCCCCTATCCCACCTTGTTTGTGATCCATTTTTGTGACATTGTCTTAGATGAAATGTAAAAGAGCAGTACACCATGATTAATGATCTGATATTGCTTTGTTCCATTACAATGAATTGATTAGTTCAGTTATGCATTAAAGTTATGTTAGTGTTTCAACAGCAAAAACAATCCTTGTAAACAAGGAAGCCAATTTGCATAGAGCAATGATCTGCAAAAAGCTGTGGACTGACTGACTAATTTTATCTTGAGTATTGTTACACACATATTGAATATAATAATAATAATAATAATCCTTGCATTTGATATACCGCTTTCCACATTTTATCAACGTCCCAAAGCACTTCACAGAATATACTCTAAAGTGAATTGACTGTATATATTTGTGGGTGAATTGCGGCAGCCATATGCGCACAGCAGTGTCCCACACACAATCGTGGATTGAAATGACCAATTGAATGATGAATAAATGTCACTATATGCAGCAGTGTGAATAAATAGTTCATTATAATGTCATTACAAAATATGATATTACTCAAAACATGTAACTAGATGATTAAACAGAAGAGAAACAAATTTCTGCAGTCATATATAAACAGTGATGCCAGATTTCAAATGCTTTCAAATTACTTTTAAATTAAATTAACCTGCATGTGCATGAATACGGCTTTGTTTTCAACTCTTTTTGGTGATATAATTATAATAATATTAATCCTTGCATTTCATAAACTGCCTTCCATATCAGAAGGACATTTTATAGTGCTTCACATGATATACTGTGAGGTGTAGTGACTTGTGTTTTGTACCCGATATAGTGGAGTAAGGAAACTTGTCCATGGTTTTGCCCTGCCAGGAATTGGACCCAGGTCTCTCACTTCCAAGGCGGGCGCTCTAACCACTGATCTGTATACATAACAACAATGACAGTTTTATATAGCGCCCTCCACGCAGGATGGCATCTCAGAGCGCTTCACAACAACGTTTCCTGGGACCGAGCCAGGGGCAGGGATAGAAAGGTGACCAAAGGCACAGTCGAAGAGAAAGGTCTTGAGCTGGGACCTGAAACTGGGAAGAGAGGCCGCGAGGCGAAGGGAGTGAGGAAGGGAGTTCCAAAG
Organism: Hydrolagus colliei; assembly: GCA_035084275.1. Classification (NCBI taxonomy): domain Eukaryota; kingdom Metazoa; phylum Chordata; class Chondrichthyes; order Chimaeriformes; family Chimaeridae; genus Hydrolagus; species Hydrolagus colliei. The sequence continues at coordinate 68,257,938 of CM068742.1, forward strand.
CCTCGGGGCATAGTGGCTGAAAGCACGGCTGCCGAGGGTGGAGCAGAGGATTTGGGAGACATGGAGGAGGCCAGACCAGGTAGAGTGAAGGCAACAGGTGCTGGTTTGAGGAGAGAGGAGGCCGGAGAGGTAGTGGGGTGCAGAGGAGTAGAGGGATTTGAAGACAAGGGTGAGGATCTTGAAATCGATCCTCTCTGGGATAGGGAGTCAGTGAAGTCTGGCAAGGACTAGGGTAATGGGGGAGCGAAGTTTGGTGTGGGTGAGAATGCGGGCAGCAGAGTTTTGAATGACATATACATCTACTGTACACACACAGATGTACACATACACCATGATTTGATATAAAAATATTACCTCTCATGGATACATCCCAAGCATCAGTATGATGGATGTACATGGATATGTCATGGGACAATGCACAGCGGCTGTAAATAACATGGACCTAGATAGGTCTCCAGGTCTGTAATTTCAGTCAATGAAAGTAGATGCGTTATTTTTTCTCTTGCAGAGGGTTTGCATGATACAAGGGAAATTGTTATATCTGATCACTTGTGAACATATTCATGGTTCAAGGAGCACTGAACAGGAGATACATTTTAGTAATACTGGATACACAATTCCAACACTCATCTGAAAAAAGATTACATATGGACTTCACATCTCTGAACATTTGGCATTCATGCACGGTAGGGTCCGGCGATATATCGATATATCGCTAAAACCCGATATAATTTTCATATCGATACGCCGATATAGGCATTTTTAAAATATTGATATATAGAAAAGTCGATATATCGAGGTAAAAAATCGGAATGCGCGCACACTGAACTACAAGACCCAGAATGCTCATCTCTATACACAATGTATAGACCGAGGTGCAAAGCCGCCATATTGTATTCATAGTCCTCGAATACAATATACAGGTATGCAAGGGGTGGGGGGGGGAGAGATGTCTGGGGGGGGGGGGGGAGGGGGAGAGAGACGGCTGGGGGGTGGGGAGGGTGAGAGAGACGGCTAGGGGAAGGGGGAGGGGGAGAGAGACGGCTGTGGGTGGGTGTGGGGGGAGAGAGACGGCGGGGGGGGGGGTGGGAGAGAGGGACGGCGGTGGGGGTGGGGGCGTGGGGGGAGAGACGGGGTGGATGTGATAAGATACAGATAGATAGAGATGGGGGGATGTGAGAGAGGAGAGAGACACAGACAGAAAAACACAGATATGGAGAGAGTGAGTGTGAGAGACACAGAGAGAGAAAGATATTTACCTCCTGAGGAGATAGGCCCCAAATGCGTGTACACCCCGAATGCGCACGCATCCCGAATGCGCAGTACGAAAAACCCGAAATATCGATATTTCGGTATATCTCGATATGAGCCCATCGATATATCTAAATCGGAAAATTTCCATATCGACGGACCCTAATGCACGGTAGCTATTCCGATGATATGGCTAATACAATTCAATGAATATTATTATCCTCGGCACTATTATTTTGACAGTGCTAATGATTCTGAACATATATTCTGGACCTGAAATAAATTATTGATTCCATAATAGTATTCTTAGTACATATTCAGAGCATTCACTTACATTAGCATTTGGGTTCTAATTTCTTGCTTCTGTACATAGTTTATATTATTTACAAGTTTATTATACACAGATTTTCTATTATTAAAGCACTATGTATTATTTGAAATTATTGTCTAATATAAACAGCAATGGTTATTAAATGGCCCAGTGGAACTCATTGTCCAAAGCGTTCCTTGGCAGTGTCTTTGCCACCTGTATAGCATATCATGGTTTAGTGTTCAAAGCGTGCTCCACAGATCAACAGTTTTGTAATGTTAGTTAATTCACAAAATGCAATATTGATTCACTCAGTCCTTCAATTCAAACTTTACGAGTCAACCCCTTTCAAATCAACCTCTTTCACACTCTGTCTCAAATCTGCAAGTCACTCTTCCTAGAATCAACAACAACAAAATTACATTTATAGAGTACCTTTCACGTCGGGAGGATGTCCCAAGGTGCTGAATCATTTTATACTTGTATGTCCATACTGAATTGCCACTTATGTCATTAAAGCAATATGCAACATGTTAAATGTTTTGCCTTGTTCCATTGATGGAAGCAGAGATCTTTGTTTGTGGCTGGAGATTATTTGGCCAAGTGAGTGTGATCTGGCAGTAATGGTGCCACATCTCCGAAATACGTCTCTGAGATAAATAGCCTCTTGGAAGGATTGAGTTATGTTGCAAAGCCAGTTGAGGCAATGTATGTATGACTATATATGGTAAAGAGAGGTCAACTAACTATCCAAATGAAGCAGACCAGATCCATCTTTTATGTTTATTTCTATCATCATTGCAATTGGAAGGGGATATCATCATGGTGAAAATTGTGATGTGTGAGGTATTATTCAGCACTAGTGGCAATTATTACAATGCAGAAAACCCATATGAGTCCAGTATTCTGTTCTCAACTATCCTTCCTGATAACCTGTTCTAGTTGTTAATTGCTTCTAAGTAAAGAAATACTTCCTAGTGTCTGTCCTGAAGTTTCTCTTTACAACTCTTGTCCTCTTGTTCTGTAGTCACATATATAGTGATCTGGGTTTACTTTTCCAAACACATTTAAAATCATCGATGAGGTGCTGGGCCTCTGAGGCATCTCATTTCAAAATTGAAGATCTCTAAATTGTCTAATCATTGCTTGCAGCTCACTTCTCTTATATTGGGATCATACTTGTCCTGACATGACCTCAAATAATCGAAGCTGACACTTCAAGCAGCGCTGCGGGGGTATCAAATTGTCAGAGGTGGCATCATTCGGATGAGATGTTAACCCATCCATTTATTCAGGTGGACATTTAAACATCCCATGGCAGTAATTCAAAAAAGAAGGCAGTTTCTCCCCATTTCCTTGCCAACAATTCCCAGAATAAATTTGGTCACTAACTTCATGGCTGTTTATTGGAGTTTATTGTGCGCAATTGTGCTACCGCGTTTGCATACAAATGCTCATTCACTCGATTTCACAGTAAATCCTGTGAAGTGCTTCGAGATTTCCTTCTGATGTGATAAGATGCCATAACTAATGCAAGGATTATTTTTAAATACTAATCAGCTTACTGCTGATTAAAACAGCAGTAAGCTTGTGAATGTTTATTGATTTTGTTTTACCTGCACCCTCAATTGCCGTACAGAGCACTGACATTTCCAAAAGATAATGATAAAGATAATAATCTACAGTGTTCAAAATAATATTTCCAGCTATACAAAAAAAGTTTTAAAATCAATTCAATAAGTTTCTCTGATATACTATGGAACAATAGAAATTTACTGCACAGAAACCCATTTGTTTAATCATGTTTGTGCAAGCTCTTTAAAAGCAATGTTTTAGTCCCATTTATTTGCCCTTTTTCTCAATAACCCTGTACTTTACTTCTTTTTAGATATCTATCTAGTTCCCTTTTGAAAGCTAACATGTATTCTGTCTTAAATATTGCTCTCCTACTACTCTGCAGTGAAACAAATTCTGCCAATCTCCCCATTTGCTTATTTGCTAACTATCTTAAATTGATTCCCCCTCGTCACTTACTCACCGACCAAATCACTGGAGCAAAAAATTTACAAGATTTGTAAGTAGTAAAACTTGGCATTTGAAACCTGTCAAACAGAAGAAACTTTATCCCACTTTTGTCTTATTGCAATTGGCTCGATCACCCGTAATATCACATTACATTTTAATAATTATAATAATCCTTGCATTTGATATCTTGACGTCCATTGCAATTAACCTAAATTCCAAATCTGAGAGGAAGATTTGTTTGCCCACAAAAGTTTACATGCACAATAATTTGCAGTACAGGTAGCCCCCGCTTACCAAACGCCCTGTTAATGAAACTTCACTATATGTGCTTAGCGAAGGCTGCGCTCGCTATAACGAAAGTTTAAATCTCGCGCGCTTCTTGTTTCCCGGCAGCTCCGCGACACAAGCGCACATACATACACACACTTACTTCAGTGCCAAATAATCCGAGAGAAAGCGCTGCAGTATGGGAGGAGCTTAAGCGGTAGGATGATCTGTCTGTCTGTCTCTCCTTCTCTCTGTCTCTCTCTTTCTCAGTCGCTCTCTCTCTCTCTCTCTGCGTCTCTTTCTCTCTCTCTGTATCTCTGTCCCTGTCCCAGTCTCTCTCTCTCTGTGTGTCTCTTTCCCTCTCTCTGTCTGTCTGGGTCGCGCTCTCTCTCTTTCTCTCTCTCTATCTCTCTCTGTGTCTCTTTCCCTCTCTCTGTCTCTCTCTCTCTCTTTCCATGCCTCTTTCCCTCTCCCTGTCTGTCTCAGTCGCGTTCTCTCCCTTTTTCTCTCTGTCTCTCTCTGTGTGTCTCTCTCTCTCTCTCTCTCTCTGTGTGTCTCTTTCTCTCTCTGTCTCTCTCTCTCTCTTTCTCTGTGTCTCTTTCCCTCTCTCTGTCTGTCTGGGTCGCACTCTCTCTCTTTCTCTCTCTCTATCTCTCTCTGTGTCTCTTTCCCTCTCTCTGTCTCTCTCTCTCTCCTTCCATGTCTCTTTCCCTCTCCCTGTCTGTCTCAGTCGCGTTCTCTCTCTTTCTCTGTCTCTGTCTCTCTCTCTCTGTGTCTCTTTCTCTCCCTGTCTCTCTCTCTCTCTCTCTCTCCGTGTCTCTTTCCCTCTCTCTGTCTGTCTCGGTCGCTTTCTCACTCTCTCTCTGTCCCTCTCTGTGTCTCTCTCTCTCTCTCTTTCTTTGTCTCTTTCTCTCCTCTGTGTGAGTCTCTGGCTGTCACAATCTCACTCACAGTCTGTCTCTGTCTCAGTCACTTTCAATAGCAGTGCTACCTACTAGGGTCCATCGATATGGAAATTTTCCGATTTAGATATATCGATCAGCTCATATCGAGATATACCGAAATATCGATATTTTCGGGTTTTTCATACTGCACATGCGCACGCGGCGGGTGCATTCGGAGTGCGCGCGCATTCGGGGCCTATCTCCTCATGAGGTAAATATCTTTCTCTCTCTGTGTCTCTCACTCTCTCCATCTCTGTGTTTTTCTGTCTGTGTCTCTGTGTCTCTCTCACATCCCCCCATCCCCCTCATCTCTATCTATCTTTATATTATCACATCCACCCCATCTCTCCCCCCACCCCACCCCGCCATCTCTCTCCCCCTCCCCCCCGCCGTCACTCTCCCTCCCCCCAGCCGTGTCTCTCTCCCTCCCCTCCCCCTGCCGTCTCTCTCCCTCTCCCCCCCCCAGCCATCTCTCTCCCCCTCCCCCCCACCAGCTGTCTCTCTCCCCCTCACCACCCCCCAGCCATCTCTCTCCCCCCCACCCCACCCCCCAGCCGTCTCTCTCCCCCCCACCACCCCTTGCATACCTGTATATTGTATTCTAGGACTATGAATACAATATGGCGGCTTTGCACCTCGGGCTGTGCATTGTGTATAGAGATGAGCATTTTGGGTCTTGTAGTTCAGTGTGCGCGCATTCCGATTTTTTACCTCAATATATCAACTTTTCGATATATCGATATTTTTAAAATGCCTATATCGGCGTATCGATATGAAAATTATATCGGGTTTTAGCGATATATCGATATATTGCCGGACCCTACTACCTACATTCTGCTCTTGCTGATACACTGTAAATGTTAGCGCTGGGAGCTAGGCTAGGCGCAAGGCATTACTGGGAACAATTTTTTTCATATACGGAAACACAGTAGGGACCTCCCTCCCGCCCGCTTAACACAATTTTCGCTTAACGAGGGGTTTTGAAGTCCCTAACCTTTTCGTTAAGTGGGGGATACCTGTATATCCTCCCAATGTGAAAGGCCTCTTACCAAAGGTAAGGATTATTCAAACTCAATTTAATTCTGCTTCCAAACACACTTATTTGAGTTGTGAACTCAATTAAATCCAAGCTAATAACTGTATAACAAGAGGAATTTTTAGTTTTAGGGGCTTGATCGCTCAATCTAGTCTGGTCCTGTATTGTAGCACAGTATTGGGGGATCTCTGTTTTATTTGAAGTCGCATGTTTTAAATGATACATTAAAGTGATTTTCCATCAGTTGGTTTAGGTAGTTCTAATATGCAACTTGCAGATTGTGGCAATCACTTAGCAATATCGTGACCAAGCATTCATAGCACCATCACTTTTTAATCCTTTGATCCCAGCTCTTCCTAACATTATGAAGCAGAACACATCAATATGGAACATGAGTTGCAACTGGCTCACTGGAAGGATTCTCTCCTCTGAGTCAAATGATTATGGGTTCAAGCCCCATGTCGGGACGTGGAATCGCATTGTCCAAACTGGGATTCCAGTGGACATTAAGGATCCCTTGACACTATTCAAAAAGAGAAGGGAGTTTCTCGCAGTGTCCTTGCCAAAAATACCCCAAATAAAATTGGTCACTTGTTCTATGACTGTTTGTGGGACATTGCTGTTTGCAATTGCTTGCCGGGTTTTGCCTCCAAAATGCAGTCAATCCCCTTTCCAGTATATCCTGTGAAGTGTTTGAGACATCTTATCAGTGTGATAAAGCACTATACTAAATACAATTACTATGATTATTCTAGGTTTGATTTACCTGACTGATTATGTATTTGCTGCATTAGTAATTCTGCTCTATACTACACTTGGAGTAAAGCATTGAGGCACTAAAAGTTGCACTACCAAAACAGCATTGAGAGCTTCTGGGTAATTCATATTTAATAGATTAGGAATTCATCATTTAAATCGCTTTAGAACCCTTCATTTGAAAAGAAATGAGCCCAAAAGTTCAAGATTAATTGATCATTCATCAAATTGTTGTTTGTGGCACCTTCAATGTAAATGACTGCAAATTTCCTACAAAAGCTGTCACTACACTTTGTAGCAATTATTTATGAAGTGTTTTGAAACAGTTCAACATAATGAGTTCTAAACATTGTCTTCTTTCTTTAATCTATTATCTCAACTCCCCTTCAATATCATTGATCAAATTCATATAGATTTACAATTAAATATGTCATCTAAAACAAAACAGATCATTCAGCCTACCAGTCTGTGACATTGTATATACAGTACTCCATACAAATATTTTTTTCTTCCATCCTTGAATTTTGAGCATGACATGTTGTTCGACCTTTTACACAGTATTATTTTGGAGCCAGTTAATTTGTGACATGTGCTGTCTGGTATTTTGACTGGAACCATTGAATATAAATAAATCAGAGAAAAATATTAATCTTAACTGCTAATTCACTCTATCCAAACAAACCAAGAATTAATTCTCAAAATAAATCTTCATCGGAAGCAAAATATTAACTCCACCAGACCAGAGACACACTTTTAATCCCAGGATTTATGCTTTATAGATGGAACATTCGCTGTTGAAATTAACTGTCGACAGTTGGGACATTGCTGTGCGCAATTGGCTAGAATAAAAGTAACTTGGAGGAGTATAGAAGACTATTAGTTATATTTAAGTCTAAATGTAAAGCTACTCATTTCCCCAGATGCCCGGCAATATGTAAAGGAGAGAGAGAGGGAGAAAATGAATCATTAAGTATATAGGAGAGTTGCGGACATGAATGAAACTGTATACAAGCATGTGTTACTTCTTTTAGGAGCAAAATAAACACCAGAGAAATAAAATGAGCATTGTCTACCTCCCCCACAACCCATCAACAGCTATTTTAGGCACTACATTGCCTACTACAGATAGTGAAGAGAGAGCAGAATGAGAGCCAAAGGATCGCTCATAGAATGCTGGGATCACATCTGAGTTCCATAATTATGAATGGAGTAGTAAGCGGGAGGTGGTCAAGTAGCTCCTTAGTGCAGAACTGGATCCTGTAGACTAGAAGATGATAGGTTTCAACCTCGGCCTGTTATGCAAATGAAATTTTGTTGTTGTTGTTAATGAATGAACTAATTGTGGCTTGAAAGTAGTTTGGTGCTACAACAGGCCTCAGAGACTCTGACTGAAGGAGGATAGAATCATGTTTTCATGCTCATGATTGCTACTTAGAGACCCTGCTAGATGTTTTGCATCTGTGGATGTTGTGCCCAGACAGCATTGGGCTCAGCTGTAGTGCGTTCTCTACCGCTGATATACAATATAATAATATTGATATTGTAATTCTTGCATTTGATATAATATAGCATCTTATCACATCCTTGAGTCATCTCAAAACCTTCAAATTACTATAAAGTGATTGTGTATCTATAGAGCACATCGACCAATGTGCCCACAGCAATGTCCCCAAAACTGTTATAAAGTGAATGATCGATTTTACCTCGGGGACTGCTGGTCAGGACACTGAGAAAAACTCACTTCTCCTTTCAAATACTGGCACCCATGACAATGAAACACACCCGCAGAATTGCATTGTAGTCGCAATCTAGATTATGAACTGCTGACGCTGTCTTAGAACCCACAACCCTTCGACTAGGAGGTGAGGTTAGCACTCACTGCCAAGGCTCAGGCATGAATAATGCTCACTGAGGTGAGGTATTAAAGGCCTTTTGGAGCTAAACCCCAGTGTGATGGAAACACGAGCCAAATGCCTTGAGGAGAAAGCCTGGAGGAAGCAAGAAAGGTTGATGGAGATAAAGAGGAAAAGCTTGCTTGGTAAATGTGATTGGACACGTAGCAGTAATCATTTCAATTTCAATGAATTCATTTACAACTTTCCAAAATATTTTCAATAAATGTTAGTATGTGAAATTTAAGTAAAACCGTATCTCGATGAATAATTGATGTGCCTTTCTTTTAACTATGGCATGTTCCTCTCACAATTCTGTACATTCATCATCCTGAAGTATAATCTGTGGAAGGATTGTAAAGCTTTAATAACTTGAGCAGTAATATTAGATCATCACATTTAATGGAAATCCATAGTTTGATTAATCCCTTGTAGGTTTTATGCAGGATTTTATTTAGAAGTGTGCGATAGGTAGGTTATTAAAATTTCATAAAATATCAATGAAACACTCACAAATTAATAACCTAGGGGAAGTAATATCTATGCTTGCAGAATCCCACTGGGTTTTTTTTACAGTTACATTCGAATATTAGCCCCAAATTAATTCAACAGAGAGGTAAGAAAACACTGATAGAATTTAGATTAGTCACTTATTCTGTTTTTATACCAGTGGTATCACAGAGCAAAACATACACAAACATTGTGTATCTCATTGCCAACTGCCTTTGAGCAATTTAATTAAATTTCACAACAGGCACCAAATTTCTTGTTCGGGAAAATTGTCAAAGATAACATATAAAAGCAAACCTGTAAAAATAAGCTCAGATGAAAGACAATATTTGCGAAAACATTGAATTGCAAAATACATGGGTTACTTTGCAAATATGTTGGTTTTAGACATGTAAAATATTATATTATTACAACAACAAAATTACATTTGTATAGTGCCTATCATGTCGGGAGGACATCCCAGAGTTTTGAAGCATTCTTGTGGTTCATCAGTGTGGTGAAACCTAAATCTTGCCTAACTATTGTAGACAAAATGATTTTGACTGAGATAATAATTGAAAGCACACCCATGTACAATCGCTGATATCTGCTCCCACCCATGATGTAAAAAATATGTTATATCAAGATTCAGTGTTCGGGAGGTTTCAATTTCCACCAGATGTCTAAAATTAACTTTGTATCCTCAACAACAACTGAAATTACAATTTAAAGATAACAAGATTGGTTTGGATCTGATCTCATCCCTTCAAAATTCTCAACATACCAACTCTCCCAACAAAAACATGCATTTATATAGCGGCGTTCACACAGGGTAGCATCCCGGACTACTTGCTAATAGCGAAGTCTGACAACAAGCCAGGGGAGACGGAAGGAGTAGGTGACCAAAAGTGGATTAAAAAAAGGAAGGTTTTTAAGCATTATTTAAAGGTGTGGAGGAAGCAAGTACAGCGGAGGGATTAAGGAAAAGCGTTCCACTGTTTCGGAATGTTGTGACTGAAGGCACATCCCTCGATGGTAGAGCAACAACAACAACAACAAAATTACACTTATAGAGCGCCTTTCACGTCGGGAGGACGTCTCAAGGCGCTGAACAGTTAGGTCGGGATCTGAGCAGGAGAGGGGAGGGGGGGTCGGGATAGGGGGAAAGAGAGTAAGAGAGTGGGGAGAGTTTGGAGGGGAGCAGAAGGTACAGTCAAAGAGGAAGGTCTTGAGACAGGCCTTGAAGGAGGAAAGGGAGGAGGCAAGGCGAAGGGATTACAGGAAGGAGTTCCAGAGTGTGGGGGCAGAGAGGCTGAAAGCCCGGCCACCAATGGTAGGGCGGTTCAGACGGGGGACATGGAGTAGGCCAGAGCCCGCTGAACGGAGGGGACGGGCAGGCTGATAGGGAGACAGCAGGTTGGAGAGATAGGTGGGCTGGGGGGAAGCAGGGCAGATAGGTATGGAGGTGCAAGGGGCATGAAAGGATTTGAAAATGAGTGAGAGCATCTTGAAATTGATCCAATCGGTGATTGTTAGTCAGTGGAGCCTGACAGCCGAGTTTTGGGTATCATGGAGTTGCGGAGACCAGCAAGGAGGGCATTGCAATAGTCCAGGTGGGAAGTGGTGAACCTGTGGACAAGTGATGTGGCTGCCTTGGTTGTAAGATATGGAATGAGGTCGACAATGTGGCAGAGGTGGAAAAAAGCGGCCCTGGTCAGCGAACGGATGTGTGGTAGAAAGGAAACTTGGGATCGAACCTATTGCTCAAGTTGCACATGGGTTCGTTTAGTCTAAGGGAGAGCCCTGAGAGGTTGAGGAGTTCAGACCTGCAGGAGAAAAGATGTTGATGGGGCCAAGGAGTAAGACTTGCTTACTTGTCTACATTCAGCTGTAGGATATTTGCACTCACCCAGGTCTTGAGGTCCATCAAACAAGCAGGACATCAGCAAATTGGGAATCTGGTCTGGAGGAGAAGTAGATTTGGATTGTCATCCACATATGTGTGGAAGTTGATCTCACTCCTACGAATGATGAAGTACTCATCTCTACTGTTAGATTCTCCTGGAAGATAGGACATATTAGGCCTGAAATTACACCTCATTATCAGCTCATTTGATCTTATCCTCTTAGAATACACTCCAATGTCCTGGTCCCCACTACCTTCCCTGTTTAGTCATCTCAATTACCATAGTTGCTTGAGATGTCTTTCTCCACTGTCAGTGCTATCACATGGAGAACATCATGGAATGACAAATATACGAATGTTGTTTGCCTTGCTGTACATCTCATAGGTCTCCTTATGTAGCTGTTTTGTTTTATGCTGTATGATTACTGTTCTAAGTTGTGTCCCAAGATTATTCACTCGCTCCTTGATCTCCAATATTATACTTTCGGCTAGAATGAAGATGGTTTGACTTAAACATTAGGCAGGCAAAAGGGATTGAAGACGAGTGAACAGAATAAAAAATGCCTCGTGTTAGCCTGTGAAATTGAGGTGTTCATAAAAATGCAAAGCATCAGAGATGGTATTTATTTATTGCTATCCTAAATTTTGGAAAACCATATCGGCCGGACAACAAATGGGTCTAATTGTACCTGGGTATAATTTACGAATGCAATGGGTGTAGGAATGTTCTATTCCGCATTCAGTATAAACCTTGGTGGTCAATAGCAAAGATTTCAGAAAGAGAGTGAGCATGCAAAATTTTTCCAGCACACCAATTTAAAATCCAATCAGTGTGCACTCCAATTTTCCTTGTTTGCATGTGAAAAAGATTTATTTTGATGAAAAGGTTTTATTTGAAATGCCAGACAGGAAGTCTTTGATCTGAGAATTCTGAAGCTTCTTTATTTTTCTTCTAAAATATCTGACCCAGAGTGGACCATAGGCACTACATATGCCAAGGTAAAGCAGAATGTGAATAATATTTCTCCAGCGTACTCAACAGAGCTGGGGCACTGTTTACTTGGTTAGCTTGAAATACTTATTTTGAACAGTGCAGCTTTGATGTTAGCATTGATTAAAAAGAATGACTGAGACTGGTTCTTACTTTTCATAGGTCAGTATATTCATAGTTCAATAGCGTCCAGTATTTTTTTTTATCAAAACAGGGTATAGAATGCTAGAAACATTCCGGCACAGAGGAGGCTATTTGGTCCATTGGATGCTTGTGCCAGTTCCACTAAGTACGCTAACTCGAGGTCCTCGAAAGAGTCGTTGCCTCCCAGCTTCACTCCTTTCTCTCATCTCACTCTCTCTATGAGCCCCTACAATCAGGCTTCTCCCAGCATGGGCCACTCAATCCTCCTCCACTATCTTTCTTCCCACCTCAACCTTCAAGATTCTGTCCTTGACTAGCTTTGGTCATACCTGTCACACCGCCTCCACTTTGTGTCCGCCATCATCTGTTCCCCCAGCCCCTGCACTGTCTTGTGTGGCATACCTCAGGGCTCTGTCCTTGACAGAGCTCTGTCCTCCTCTTCACCCTCTCAATGATATCATCCGCAGACATGGGATAAATTTCCACATGTATGCGGATGACACCCAACTCTACCTTTCCGCTTCTACCTTCACCTCCAGGTCTTGACTGCCTGCCGGTTTGACATTGAGTCCTAGACGAGAGACAACTCTCTCCAGTTGAAGGTCCGCAAGACTGAGGCCCTCCTGATTGGCTCATGTCAACGCCTCCGCATCTCAGGCGCTGGCAGCATCAGCATCCAAGGCTGCATCTCTCCACCTCTCAAAGCCAGTCAGCAACCTAGGCATCTTGTCAGGAACCTCAACACTTTGGGAGGTCCTGCCGACGTGAAAGGTGCTCTATCAATATAATTTTTTGTTGTTTGACCCTGAACTGCCCTTCCTCCCCACATCCATGATCAGTACTGCCTTCCACCAGTTTTGCAACATCATCAGACTCCACCACTGCCTCACCCCTGACATCCAGAAATCTGCAGCTCATGTCGTAACCCTCCCCAAGCTCTGCGACCACCCTTACCTGGCTCCATTGGCTCCCCATCCCCCACAGGATCAAATTAAAGATCCTAATCCTCACTTTCAAGGCCACTCACAGCCTTGCCCCTCCTTATCTCTCTAACCTGCTGTTCCCCTATGAACCTGCCCGTCCCGTTCAGCGCTTTGGGACGTCCTCCTGATGTGAAAGGCGCTATATAAGTTCAATTTTGTTGTTGTTGTTGTCCCCTCCATTCAGCGAGCTCTAGTCTGCTCCATGTCCCCTACCCGACTCAGCTGGTGGACGGGCTTTCAGCCTCTCTGTCCACACATTCTGGAATTCCATCCCAGAGTTACTTCACCTCACTTCCTCCCTTGCCTCCTTCAAGGCCAGTCTCAAGACCCTCCTCTTCAATCATGCCTTCTGCTGCCCTCCCAACTCTCTCCCTCCCCTCCTAACTCTCTTCCACCCCTCCCCACTACCCACCCCCTCTCCCTTGCCCCGACCTGACTGTTCGATGCCTTGGGGACATCCTCCCGATGTGAAAGGCACTCTAGAAATGTAATTTTATTGTTGTTGTTATCGTAAATAGGGGTTTGCTGCTCATATATCACCCTGCATTGAGAGCCAAGTTGTCTAATTCTATCTCTTTAACCCCTCGATTCCTTCCCCCACCCCCCCCACCTCCCCCTAATCTGCATACAAGCACTGCCTTAAAACCTATTTCTTTGACTGTGCCTATTGGTACCTTCTTCTCGTCCTTTTCCCATCCCCACCCAATTTAGGGTCTGCCATATCATTCTAAATTGCTCCAAGATTTTATTCTACATGAAGGATGCTCTATAAATGCAAGTTGTTATTGTTGTCATTGCTTCTTGCCCTATATATTTTGCCCTTCTCTCAAATCGTTGCTCTCTTCATTCCCTGTTTACTGTACATTGCTTCTCTTCAAATGTTGATCTAGTTCTAGATCTATAGGTCACATGGTTTCAGACTTAATAACCACTTCTGACAAATCATTCTATGTTATAATAATCCTCTGTATAAAATGACATTCTAACCCCCTCTTAGAGTGACAATCCTGAGTTTATGATCCTTTCTTAGTGATTTACTATCGATTACTGCCTTTATTATCTAATATCCTCTCAATGCCTTTCACAATTTTCTGTTAGTCATAATGTTTAGAAACGTAACTATAATCTCCCATTTTTCCTTCATCCAAGTTAACGATTGTATAGTGAAACATAATTTGTTTGTTTGTTTAGGAGAATAGATGAGCCAGAAGCAATCAGCCGTTATTCTTCTCAAGATTTTATTGTGGGCAAATTAGGTATTTTTGTCATAGTTTATGTTTTGCCAACAAATAAAAAGTATTTGTTCACCTACAAATACAGTCACTATATTTTAAGCTAAAAAACAATCTTTACGTTTGATATAGTGCCTTTCATGTCGGGAGTTGTCTGAAAGAGCTTGACAGGATTTACTGTGTAGTCACTGTACATTTTGTAAGTGAATGTGACAGACAATTTACATATAGCAATGTCCACCCACAACTATGAGTAAATAATCGGATTTATTTAGGGTATTGTTGTCCACGACATAAGGGGAAATTCCCTTCCTGTTTGAAATAGTACCATGGGATCTTTAATGTCCACCTGATCAGACAGATAGGACTTCAATTTAACATTTTAACTGAAACACAAAATCTTCAACACTCCAACAGTATTGGTGAGCCAGTTTAGTGTACGTAAGTTCAAAATATCTGCATGGGGCTTGAACCTACAGCCTTTTCACTCAAAGATGGGAGTGCTACCAACTGAGTCATGCTGACACCAGACTGGGGTCTCACTAAATCTTGTAAAGTGCCTCTTGGATGACCTCCAGACATAAAAATCGCTATATAAAATATTATTACTTTATGTCACTGCATGAAGGTCTTTGTTATCAGAAAATAAAAGTATGACAAACAGCTTGTCTATGAAGGTGGTGCACCTTTAAGAAGTTTAGCAACTGAGTATTGAAATTTCTAATGTGTACTTCAGTCACCAAATATTGAACAAACATCTAACAGTCAGTCACAAGGAGAGAGAGAGAGAAAACACACGTCTTTGAAACATCAGCCTAAAAAAGTAATTTACTGCAGTCCAATATTAAATAGATGTTTTTTATCAGCACCAGCAGGACTATTGATGCACATGTCTGCTTATATTTTGGGGATTTTAGATACTGAAGGATTTTTAAGATGCCTGCGCACAAAAGTTTCCATGGCATCTGTGAGTATGTTGTAAAAACAGATCTTTGTATTTGAAATGTGGTGTCACAGCGGCCCCAGATGTAGTAATAATCACACACAGCTGCATATTCCACAGATATGCACAAATCAGCATTTCAATTTCATAGTACATGTTCGCTTCAGGCCCAACATTTATGATGGAATCAAGGAGGGCAGGAGGGGGGAAGTGGGAAAGGAGAGCATACCCAAGAACCGAACAACTAGTCTTCAGTTATTGATCGACCTCATTGAGACCATATTTATGAATCAAATAAAATCTATTAACAAATTGCAACTGATGTTCATACATCATATATTACAATTTCTGACTCCCATCTGTACTCTCTCCACCTCTCAATGCCAGTCAGGTATCTGGGCATCTTGTTTGACCCCAAACTGTCCTTCCTCCCTTATATCCACTCCATGACCGGTACAGCCTACCACCACCTCCATAATATTGCCAATATTGCCACCTCCGCCAGTACCTCACCCCCCATGCTGCCGAAACTCTCATCCACGCCTTTATCACTTCCGGGTTCGACTACGGGAACTCTCTCCTCATCAGCCTTCTTAGCTCCTCCCTTCACAGGCCATTCAGAACTCTGCAGCTTGTGTACTCTCCTATGCCAGGCTTCACGACCACATCACTCCCACCCTCACCCGTCTCCACTGGCTCCCCATCCCTCAGAGGATCGAATTCAAAATCCTCGTCCTCACCTTCAAGGCCATTCACGGCCTTGCCCCTGCCTATCTCTCCGACCTGCTGTCTCCCTATCAGCCCACCCATCCCCTCCACTCAGCAAGCTCTGGCCTGTTCTGTGTCCACCACCTAAGTATTGAAATTTCTAATGTGTACCTCAGTCACCAAATATTGCCCCACTATCAGTGGCTGGGCTTTCAGCCTCTCTGCTCCCACACTATGGAACTCCATCCTGCAATCCCTTCGCCTCACTTCCTCTCTTTCCTCCTTCAAGGCCGGTCTCAAGACCTTCCTCCTCGACCCTGCCTTCTGCTCCCCTCCTAACTCCTCCACCTCTCCTACTCTCCCCCACCACTTCCTGCTACTCCGACCATTCCCCTCATGCTCTGGTCCCGACCTGACTGTTCAGTGCTTTGGGACGTCTTCCTGAAGTGAAAGGCACTCTATAAATTTGTTGTTTGTTGTTGTACTGTCATGCCAGTCTTTCTACAATTTATAAAGTGGTTTCCACTTTCTTGCCAAGCACTTTCCCCATCAAGAATTTAACAGAGTTGATATCTGTAAAGTAGTCAAAGGGAATAAGGAACAGACAGGAACATGGGACTGAAAAGATTGCTCTTAAATGACCTGGCACAGTCGTGGGCTGAATAGTCTTCTTCTATTGTCTGTGCAGCATCTTGAGATATCCTTCCGACATGAAAGGCGCTATACAAATGTAATTTTGTTTTTGTTGTAAATGTTTATGATTTTAGATGGTTTGGGGGACTCTGTTTGAGGTGTGAATTTCTGAGCTATTTCTATGTTCTAGGAGCATTGATTTGATTCCTAACTTGGACCGCTTTGTGCTATCATTGGGTGCACAGCAAATAACATTTTGTTCTCAAGGATTGTGATTCCTCACTATGATACGCCAATACAAATATAACAGAGGAAAATATACAAATATGTCACACCAAAATAAAATACCCCTTTCCCTATTGACTCGGTTGTTTTGGTAACTTTCCAGAATAAAGCAGTACCAAAGAGACACAGAATATCCAAGATTTAATTTATGGTCTGCGCCAAGTTAGCTGTTTTTAGATGGCCTGATTTGTGCCATATTTTCTGGTTTCAGGCAGAGGAATATTAGAATTGCTTTCAGTAAAATCAGTGACTCTTGAGCCAAATCTTCCTTTGTCTTTGCTTACAGGAGATCTTCCTCAGTAGTTAATTGGCCATCGTCAGAACCTACCCAGAGATCAATGAATTCATAAGTAAGCAGTGCAAGGATGTTAAGATTGATATGCATGCTCAAGCACCATAGAAAGCAGTTGTGACCTCCACTAGCTAAATAACGACGTGGAATTGCAAAAGGACATTTGAAAAGTTGAGTTGGGATGTGAAGAACACATGGACAATTGTTTCGGTCGAGTCTGGGTTAAGGTACAATATAGCGGAGGTGGAGGTGTAGGAATGCAGTCCTGATTAAGGACCAAATGTGAGGAAGGAAGGACAGTTGAATCTGATGCCTAGGTTTCGCATTGGGTTTGGTGAATCTGAGGCAGCGGCCGGGGAGGTTGAGGAGGTCAGAGCCGCAGGATAGAAGATGTTGCCGGGAGCCTAGGAGTATGACTTTATGTCTTGTCAATATTTAGTTGTAAAAAGTTAGCGCTCATCCAGGCCCTGATGTCTAGCAGACAACACGACAGAACATCGGTGGACCTGGAGTTGCAGTTGAAGGAAAAGTAGATTTGTATGTCATCCACATTCATGTGAAAGTTTACCCCTTATCCATGAATGACATCGCCAAGTGGGAGCATGTAGATGAAGAAGAGGGGGCCAAAGACGGATCCCTGGGGTGGGACATAGGTGAATGGGAGGGAGTGGGAGGAGCAATCATCTGAAGAGAAGTTAAAGATGTGGAGAACAGTGCCTTTGGGTTGTTTTTGGTCTCTAGGGTGGTTTGGGAGTAAAAAGCTGTTTTGTTTGGAGAGCAGGAGAGCCGATAATTGCTGAGATGCTTGAGCAGGTGTAAGTCCAGAGAGAGAAGAAATCTGAGGAAGGTCTAGGGTGGAAGTTTTTTTGAAGGTCAGAAAATGGTGATGGAGGGCTCAGAAAAGGGGAAGGGGTATAGGAAAAGAGGGAGGTGAGGAAATTATCTATGATGGCCTTGTCAGTGATGTATAGATCGGAGAGATGTCAAAATCATGAATGGTAAGGTCAAGGGGGTGGGCATGATCGTGGGTCGGGGAGTTGATGTGGAGGGTGAGGTTTAGTGTAGAGAGGGGGAGAGTGAAGTCAGAGGAGATGGACAAGAGGAGTTTAGGTGGATGTTGAAATCACACATTATTATCCAGTGTTTCAGTGCAGAAGCAGAGGGATGAGAGGAGGGAGAAAATGTCAGGGGTGAAGAAACCAGGCTACTTGAGAGGACAATAAATGAGGAAGATTTTAAAGAAGATGGAGAGATGGTACAGGTTTAAATGTTCAAAAGAGGGGAAGGAGCTGGAATAGGGGTACAGAGTGATGAAGTTTGGGAGATGAGGCCACACTGCTGCCACCCCAGATTGGATGGGGGGGGGGGGTTGATGAAAGGTGTAGCCGGTGGGTGGGAAAGAGGCTTTGATCCAGATAGGGTCACAGGGGGACTGCCAGGTTTCAGTGAACCCAAGAATGTCAATGTGTATCTGAGATATTGTACCTAGATTAGATTGCCTGGAATGTTGCTGCTTCAGTAATTATTCCGCAGTCTGTGAATTCCAGCAACAAGCTGCTCACTTGTTGAACAGCCAAATTAATCCAAACAACCTGAATTTATTGGTTTACAATTTTCCAAATTCATCTCATTTGGATTGTTTAAATACATCACATGACATGTTTAAGGAAATATAAAGTCAAGTTATACTACATATATGCTTTGAGTTGACAAATATGACTGTGTTTTGAAAAATGGGAATGTAATGCAAGTACAAGTGAATATATCAGAGATCTTACTGTAAATACTTTTAGAAGGTCCATAAATACAGAGGTTGATAAATTAATCCTGATATTTAAAAATGGAACAAGAGAATAAATTTCCAGTTATCTGACTTATTTATTATAGATGTACCTCAGTAACCCCTTTCTTCCTCACTACAAATTTCAGTTACCCCTAGCTTTGTTTCTTGAATGGTTCAGGTCTTATCTCTCACACCGCCTCCAGTTTGTCTGCGCCAATGGTTTCTCTTCCAGCCCCCCGCACAGTTGTGCTATGTTCCTTAGGGTTCTGTCCTCGGTCCCCTCCTCTTCAACCTCTACATGCTCTCCCTTGGTGACATAACCCACAGAAATGGGGTCAACTTTCACATGTACACAGATGACACACAACTCTATCTCTCTGCCTCTACCAGGGGGAGACAGAGAGATAGAGTTCCAGGACAACCGGCGTCCTGACAAACTGTCTGTCAGATAGCAAGTCCTGGATGAGAGCCAACTCTCTACAGCTGAATGTTAGCAAGACCGATACCCACCTGATTGGCTTTTGCCAGCGCCTCCGCACCTCAGGCACTGGCAATGTCAGCACCCACGAATGCACACTCCACCTCAGCAAGCCAATCAGGAACCTGGACGACTTGCTCAATCCTCAACTGTCCTATATTCCCCCCATATCTGTGCTATGACTCGCTTTGCCTTCCCCCACCTCCGTATCATTTCCTGACTCCGCCACTACCTCAACCATCAAGCCGCTGAAACCCTCATATGCGCATTTGTCATCTCAAGGGCTCAACTGCAGAAACTCCCTCCTTGGCGGGTTCCCCAACTTTTCCCTACACAAGCTACAGATCATCCTGAACTCTGCAATTCATGTCCTCTTCAGCACTCGGCTCCATGACCCCATCAACCCCACCCTCGCCCGGTCCCACTGGCTCTCCATCTCTCAGAGGATAGAATTCAAAATCTTTGTCCTCACTTTCAAGGCCCTCCACTATTTTACACCCTCTTACCTCTCTGATCTGCTCACCCTCTATCAACCTGTCTGGTCCTTCCGTTTAGCAGGATCTGGCCTGCTCCATGTTTCCCACCTGCCCTACCATCGACTGCTGGGTGTTCAGCCTCTCTGCCCCCACCCTTTGGCAATCCATCCCACAATCCTTTTACCTTGCTCACTCTCTTGTCTCCTTCAAGGCACAACTCAGACTAACTTGTGCAGATAGCAAAACACTGAGAAATTGCTCTTCATTCTTCACAAACTAAGGATAGAAATAAATCAGCAACCACACTAGCACCTTTCAAAATTAAAAATAGACTTTTAATTCTAAATGTTAAATGAAATTACCAGCGGAACTTAAACCTTGTAACAAAGTCCCTAGGAAATTGACTTTGTTGGATGCATATAGTAGTTAGTGAACTATGCACTACCACAGAAATGCCTGCTGATCTCACCACACAATTAAATACTGTGCTATGAAGAATACAAGTTTAAAAATAGAGTTTTTAGACATCAACATACACCAGAGAATAGAAGTCATATCATTTTTCTTCTTTGCTTTCCTTTAGCAATTTTCTTCCCTCCATCCCTTTGCTGAATTTGTGTGTCTTTACTTTCTTCCTTTTAGAGTTGGATTCTGTGGGCATCAGGTACCTTCTGGTAACTCACATTATTGACCAGTGTTGCAGTGTGGGTCAGGACTTTTTTTATCCAAGGATGGTATCATAACTGAGCTTATCTAATATTCTCACATGTGTGACTTACAACAAGGATGTGTTTGTGTATGTGTGTGGGAGTCGGAGGGAGGTGGTGGACGGTCACTGGATAGCTATTAAAAGCCAGTGCCAATTTTCCGATATCTGGTGCAATGAAAAATTTATAGCATTATTAATATCTCTCTTGCTGTACCTACTTAATTCAGTACAGACAGGGGATCATTAGGGATTTCCCAGACTGTAATACCTCTATATCATATGGAAAAACCTTTCCATTTGTCCAAAACAGTAAATCTCTCTGAAATGTGAATAAATAAATCAGCATTTAACTCAGTCAACTAACTGTCATCAGCAGATTATTTTTCTGTCTCTTTGTTTCTGCAGATGTTATAAATTCTGAGAGAATGATATAATCCGATTGGATGGTAAACTGGCGTGGATCCCTGTTGCAACCCTACACTCTTAGATGTTAACCAATCCTTATATGTCCTGATGTGAAAGGCACTATACAAATGTAATTTTGGTGTTGTTATACCCCTTGTAGATTGTACAAGCATCTCAATCCCAATATTGGATCATCAGAAAATGAGTCATGCCAGTCCTAGAGGCAGGGATTCTTTGCACTCAGATCATGATAATCCTGCAAGCCAAAGTCCAGCAGTACCTCAGCACGCACTCTGGGTTTCAAGATCTTTCCATACTAAATTTAATACTCTGTGGAATTAAGTAAACAGGATGTGTCACTCTCAGTGTCAGCTGACTGCAAAATCAGGCACATTTCTGTTAATACTTCTGCACATAAATAGCATAATAACAGCCTATGTCAGATTGAGTTTCTTCTTTGAGACAAGAAAAAAATACAAAATCAATATCATACTTACTATTTGTATAACACCATTGTATCTCTGAAGACAATATCAAAGCTATTGAGCACCATTGAGAGCACAGTGATATTCAGAGGCGGATAGCCAGAAGAAGCCAACAGTGAATTCATGTAAGTCTCTTTTATTCCAAATGAAAGCATGGCAACCAAATATGGTCATCACAGAAGCCATCTTCCTTGGCTTTAACGTCCCTTACTTCTGGCTTTGATATCCTTAACCTCACTGGCCTCCCACTCAAACTCATCAAACTAGTGTGTAACATTGGTATCTGATTTGAACCTCATTCTCCTTGGGTTTCCAACTTTAGGAAACATATCAATTACAAGGACCATTATTATTAATCCTAGAGGATGTCCAATAACTCTTCACCAGATTAATACCTGGATTTAAGGAGATTATCCTTGTTCAGGCTGGGCAAAATTGAGTTATATTGCCTAGAATTAAAAGTGATTTGATTGAAGTGGTTAAAATACATGTTTAAAAATATTATTCTTGTTATTAAAATACAACAAGTTGCATTAATATAGCACACTTTGTGCAGGGAGGGTTTTGGAGTGCTGAGATTTATATGAGGAAGGACAGGAGGGGGCTCATGTGGAGCATAAATGCCGACATAGACCAGTTCTTGTGTATTCTAATTTATATCTGGTGTCTGACAAATTCTGCTTTTCTTCATCTCTACCACATTGCCCACCTCCACCCTTATCTCACATTAACTGCTACTGAAACTCTTACCCCTGCCTTTGTTGCCTTCTACCTGGACCTTTCCAATAATGGTCCAAGCTGGTCTCTCTGACTCAACCATCCATAAACTCAAATCTATACAAAGCTCCACTGCTCGCATTTTCACTTGCACAGCTCCTCATATCCATTGCTTTTGTCCGTGCCAAACACCACTACTGTCTCTCAGCAGATCGATTTTAGGAACCGCTTCATAGTTACAAGTTATTGTTGATTTTCATATAATAATTAGTAAGTAGTTCTAGTGCAACAACAATACGGTATAGATGACCATTTGAGTGAGATAATGACAAAAATAAATCTTTAACTTCTCCCAGAATAAAATCCCACATGATGGAATCTGGAAATACTGAAAAGCTTTGAGGCACATTGAAAGTACAGTATTCCTAAAAGCTAATAATACTTTTTTTTTGTGTGTGCGTAAAAAACAAAATAGCCAGAATTTAACAATAATGGATCCATTTACATTTTCTAGGGTATTGTGTTCCAAACTGTCCAAGCTCAGATGTGAATGTGTTTTTCATAATAATGATGACAATAATAATGATAATAATAATAATGATGGCATGCATTTGGCAGAAAGACATTCCAAAGAGCTTCACAGGATATATGCTAAAGTGGAATGACAGTGTTGTGTGGGCAAACGCTCAATTAAGATGTTCAAAAAGATAATGGTCAAGTTCTTTGACACCTGAAATGAATGAGTCTTTTGAAGCTTCCCTGAAACTCAAATCAATAATTTGTTAAAATGAAAGGTCTTGTATTCTGGCGTGCAGACACCTGCAAAGTAGTTTATCTCAAGAGGGCAGAGGAGCAACATTAGAACACAGGTAATAATAATCCTTACATTTGGTATTGGCTGTGTGTTCCCAGAGACTTCTGTGTTTATATGAATATCTGCTTGTTTTCTTGTTCCCTGAGTGCTGCAATGTACAGATTATTAGTTCAGATGGCAGTGTGGTTTCATTATAACATGCTTGGTGTCACTTCCCATAGCAATACAGGATTGTACATATATATTTTTAAAAATATTACTGTGTGCCACACTTATGACATCCAGACAATGGGACAAGAATTGTTGGTAGTAACACACCAAGAGTTCGAATGATGTTATAAACTGCACTAGCAAAGCTCAAGCAGGTCAGCAGTGCAACGTGAACTTTGGGATGTGTTATTGCTTTGAATTACCCTGCTAACTATGTTTCTCTTTCAAGTATGCACATATATGTATTACTGTCAAAAAAATAAGACCACACTATGTAAAATGTGAATCAAATTAAAGTGATATTGTATGAGACGATTCAAAGTGCAATGATAATGGGGTTTAATTCACAGCATGTTACAGGTAAATCATTCTATCTCTTGTATGGTGATGTGTGCTATTTGTAACCAAGAAGTGATTTTGTAGACATCAAAGGAGATATGTTTTGCTTGTGCGTAATTTTTCTAAGTTACGTGCTTTTATAATAAATAAAATAAAAACAATAAGAATAATGTGGTCACCCAATCCACAACTGTTTGTGGGACTCGGCTGTGCTCAAATTGACTGCTGTGTTTCGCTCACAAAATGTACAGTCAATTAATTTTACAATATATTCTGTGAGATGCTTTGAGATGTCTCAATTACATGATAAAGCTCTATATCAAAGATTTTGGGGGGATTTCTTAAAAGGAATACCTGTAGCTAAATACTGTAAATTTGTTGACAACTGGAATGTAATCCCTGCATGACATTTTTATGCTCATCACCTACAATTCTTATTTTGATTATTGGCACATGCGTTGTATAATCACAATTTGAAATGCTTAGCTGATAGTGTAAAATAATCCACTTTCTGCTGTCAGAAGGTTTCTAACTCTTGATACCTTCAGGTTCAGGGGTCACAAGCTTCACACTGTCACTTATTTGAATTATACTTTGCCTCCCCCAACTCTTAGTCACTAATTGTTCCTCTACTTTTCATCTTTACTATATCAAAATCAAGATTGATTATTCCGTCTCCTGCTCTGATTCTTTCCCAGCATCTTAAAATGTGGCACTCCCTACCTTGCATAATCTTCCCTCTCTCTGCAATTTACAGACGTTTAAGATGTTCACTGCATCTTGACTTATATTTGTTTAGAACTTTTGATTTAAATTAAGTTATTCCTTAAGGTATTTAGTATGAATTACCTTGTAAGGTAAGGGAGGCAGAGGCTAATAACCTGAAGTCAGGTCATAGTTCAGCTTCTGCCTTCAGCTTGCGACAGCCAGTTAGCAGAATTGCAGCCTTGCTCTGCATTTTAGCAAAGTCATGATCACGCTGAATTGTCTGGTGCAAAAATTTAGTGGAGAGGAAAACAAACCTAACTTCAGCACATTGGCATCGAGAACGGTGTAATGCTGATGATGAAGGTGATGGGGGGAGGTGAAGGGGAAATTTGTCTGACATTCATATTCAATGGACAAGGAATCTCTGGTGTCTGGATTCTTAATGTCTTCTCTCCTGCTATTTCTACATCCTTAATGCGTGCACAATGGTCTTTTACACCAGTCTCTCAATGAAAAACACGGTATTGTGGTGTTTGAAAGTTAACTTTTGTGCATTGAAGGCTAAGTTTAACAACATATTATCCTTGAAGCCCCGGGATACAGTGTAGTCAGGATTTTATGATTGTTTAAAGTAAATGTGCATTTATATAGTCTTTCATGTCAGAAGGACATCT
Organism: Hydrolagus colliei; assembly: GCA_035084275.1. Classification (NCBI taxonomy): domain Eukaryota; kingdom Metazoa; phylum Chordata; class Chondrichthyes; order Chimaeriformes; family Chimaeridae; genus Hydrolagus; species Hydrolagus colliei. The sequence goes on from CM068742.1 coordinate 68,282,823, forward strand.
CAAGGTAATTCACCCTTCTGTCAGGGCACCTGAGGCGGGGGAAAGCAAGGGGAGCAGAAGTGGGTGAGAGGAGAGAAGACATGACCTAAAGTATAGAGAAAGAGAAACCTTGAGGTGGGCTTTGAAAGTGGAACGAGCGTTGGAATAATATGGAGATTATTCTTTGAATTGATCTATCTTAACAGAGCTCCTCGATTTCATGCAGGCACGACATTTAAGGCTTGATGGCTTGTTACTTGCAGAAGCAATGCATTGCCATTTGGAAGCATATTCATCTGATATTGAGATTAATTTAAACTGAGTTGTCAGACTACCGCAGTCACACAATCCTCTTGCACAAATTATTTCATAAGGTATCTGGGAAAAGTTATGTAATGGCACATTCGCTGCTTGCTAAATATCATACATTGTCACAGTTTATTATGGCATTTTATTAGGTTGGAAATATAGGAAACAAAATTGCTGCGAAGCACTATTGAGATTATTATACAGTTTTTTTTTAAACAGGATTAACATTGGAGTGGAATTTCCATAAATTGGTTTGATGCACAGTACTTTGAGATTCCTTATTAAGGATTTCCATTAAAATTGCTGTAAATTAGATTCTATTATGTGTAATTGTTGGCAAGGAGTTGGTCAAATCCTGGGTATTCTATAACACATTTGCTATGAAACAATTTTACCCATAGGTATATATAAATAATCACCAAGCTTGTAGGTGTTTGGCTGTAATAGTGTAATTGGTTGAGAGAGGGAATCTTTCTGTAGTCAGGAGGAGAATTTCTGTTCGGTTTTTCAGGTTGGAGAGGCAGAGGGTCTCTCAAGGATAGTAGCAATCTCAACATAAGGGGTAGAGACATGTGAATTTTGTGGATTCTGAAATTGATGCTATTCTATTGTGCGATTAAATGCTGTATGGAATAAATTGATACTTTGGGTAATGTTGCATATTTGCTTTAAGGACAGAAGTGGCAATTGAATATGGATGTTGCAAGCATAAAATGATTCTGGGAAGAGTGACAAGCAGATTTGAAAGAGATTGATTTGAAGGAGGTTGACTTATAAAGTTTGAATTGAAGGACTGAGTGAATCTACATTATGTTTTGTGGATTAAATAACATTACAGTTCTGGAGTTCTGATGTTCTGGATTCAAATCTGTGCTCTGACAGACCACATGCTCTCACAGGCCATTACATTCAAAGTTGTCCTGTTTATGCTTTTGGGTGGTGGGTGGGGGAGAGGGGAGGTGGTGTCAGCTGGGTGTCTGACACATGTGGAAACCCATTGTCATGCTTAAGAATATCCAAATCAAACTGGGAATTCCATGTATTCCACCTCCACATGAAAATTCCTGAGATAGATTGTTGGAACAGATTCTGCATTCTCTCTCTGGAAGTATGTATCCTGTTTTCTGGTCCTGAAATTATTAGGTGCAGGTTGGCAAAAGCCAAGGCTTAGGGACCCTGTAGTGTGCATTGGGGTACTGCTGGAATCTAAACAGCTAAAACTGCATTGCTTGCCATTGATATTATTGTTTGACAAGCCTTCCACTGCTTGTCCAGCTAGGATTTTGGCTTGCAGGATTTACAGGAGCTGAATGGAGTGATTCTCTGTGAACAAAGTATGTATTCCTGTTAATGCCTATGGATCAGTTCCGCTTAGTTGGTATTTCTCTAGGTCAGAAGATAGATATATCAATAGAATTCATTAAATTAGTAATGAAGGATCAAGCTTCTTGAAAAGCATTGCATTGTTTTTTTTGCTGCTATTTGCAATTTGGAAACATTTCTTTCTCAAAGGATAAACAAGATAGAATTTACATCTAAAATATTCTTGTATTCCCTTATATGTGATTAATCAGGGCATGCATTTCATCCGCTAAACAGGAACAGCTGTTTAATATATACATGCTTCACATATTCACAGTTTATCCCCCTCTCTCTTAGCTAGGTGTTCAACCATGCTACTATGAAATGCTCAATTATGTTATCCTGTGTGAATGTCACTGTATAAATGCAAGTTTTTGTTGAACTTGTACTTGCATGAGACAGTATTATTTTACTAAATTAGTCACAAGAAATAGTAATTTCTTTAGCTTACAACAACTAGTGTTATTGTATCAGGCAACTTAATTTCTGGTTAGTTGGCTAGTTACTTCTCTATAAAGTTATGCTGATTACATAATTTGTCTTTCAAAGGTTGTTATGGGAGCTTTTTGCCACCAACAATTGTGGCAATTACTTACAAAACCGATCATTGAATGTGACTGCAATTGCCTGTGATGTGCTTCAAGTTGCTTCAATGTGTGAGGCTGCTGTAAAAGAATTTTGTTTGACGATTAGTAGAGTCCCCATGAATGATGAGGAATCTGTTGGACTCTATGTGTTTAATTAAAAGTCAATGCAAAATGAGTAAATCATAAACATTATAACAACAACAACAACTTAAGCTTATAAAGCGCCTTTCACGTCGGGATGACGTCCCAAGGCGCTGCACAGGAGGCGTGTGACCCGAGCTGGGAGGGGAGTGTTCGGGAAGGCGTGAAACACGTAGGGGAGGTCAAACAATTCGGGGGGAAACAAGAGGCACGGTCGAAGAGGAAAGTCATCAAACCGGCCTTGAAAGAGGAAAGGGAAGAAACAAGGCGGAGGGATTGGGGGATGGAATTCCACAGGGTGGGAGCGGAAAAGCTGAAAGCCCAGCCTCCAATGGTGGGACGGTTCGGGCGGGGGGCTTGGAGCAGGCCAAGACCTGCTGAACGGAGGGACCGGGTGGGCTTATAGGGGGAACGTAAGTCGGTTAAGTAGGGCGGGGAAAAGCCGTGTAAGGCCTTGAAGGTGAGGACGAGGATCTTGAACTCGATCCTCTGGAGGATGGGGAGCCAGTGGAGACGGGCGAGGGTGGGGGTTATGTGGTCGCGGACGCGGGTGCGGGATAGTACACGGGCTGCAGAGTTTTGGATGACTTGCAGCCTGTGAATGGAGGAACTGGGGAGGCCGACGAGGAGAGAGTTTCCGTAGTCCAGCCTTGAGGTGATGTACGCGTGCACGAGTGTTTCGGCAGCGTGGGGGGTCAGGTAGTTGCGGAGCCTGGCAATGTTGCGCAGGTGGAAATAAGCAGTGCCGGTCAAGGCACGGATGTGGGGGAGGAAGGAGAGTTTATGGTCGAACGTGATGCCGAGGTTCCTGACTGGCTTTGTGAGGTGGAGAGTACAGCCTTGGATGTTGAGGCTGGCAGCGCCCGATGTGCGGAGGCGTTGGCTTGAGCCAATCAGGAGGGCCTCGGTCTTGCTCACCTTCAATTGGAGGTTGTCCCTCGTCCAGGACTCAATGTCGGACAGACATGCTGTCAGAACATCGATGGTCTGGGGGTTGAGGGATGAGGCAGAAAGGTACAGCTGGGTGTCGTCTGCATGCATGTGGAAATTTACCCCATGTTTGCGGATGACATCGCCTAGAGGGAGCGTGTAAATGGTGAAAAGGAGGGGGCCAAGGACAGAGTCCTGGGGGACGCCGTGAGAAACTATGCGGGGGTTTGAGGAGAAACCATTGGAAGATACAAAGTGTAAACGGTGGGTCAGTTAGGAATGGAACCAGTCAAGGACTGTGCCTTGAAGGTAGAGGTGGGAGGAAAGACGTTGGAGGAGGATGGTGTGATCGACTGTGTCGAACGCAGCAGACAGGTCAAGGAGGACAAGGAGGCAGAGGGAGCCCTGGTCGCAGGCGGTTAAGATGTCATTAGTGACCTTGACCAGGGCAGTTTCCATGCTGTGAGCAGGGTGGAAACCTGATTGGAGGGGTTCAAGGAGTGAGTGAATTGAGAGGAAAGAGCGGAGCTGGGAGGCAACCACTCTTTCAAGGACCTTAGATAAAAACGGGAGGTTGGAGATGGGTCGGTAGCTTGATGGCTGCGATGCATCAAGGGAGGGTTTTTTCAGGATAGGAGTGATGGTGGCTGTTTTAAGCGAGGTAGGGACGGTGCCTGAGGAGAGGGAAAGGTTGATGGTGTCAGAAATGAGCGGGGCCAAAAGGTGGAGCTGGGTGCAGAGGAGGGGGGTCGGGATGGGGTCCAATGAGCACGTGGTTGGTTTCATGGAGGTGATTATTTTTGTGACTAAAGACGGGGTGGTGGGGTTGAAAGTATGGAAGGGGGGATGGGTGGGGTTTGAAATAACGGATGGAGGGGCGGAGGTGGAGGAGAGGTGGGGGGAGGACACCGCAGAGCGGATTCTCTCTATTTTGGACTCGAGGAAGTCCAACATTTCCTCGCAACGTTCGTTTGAGGAGCGGATCTGCGAGGCGAGGCGGGGCGGAGGAGCTGGTTGGTGGTGGCGAAGAGGAGGCGGTGGTTATCCTTCGCTTCCAGGATTATCCTGGAGTAGAAGGCTGATTTGGCGGTGGCTAATGCAGAGCGGTAAAATTTGATGCGGTCCAGCCAGATTTGCCGGTGGACCATGAGGCCAGATTTGAGCCAGGTGCGTTCAACTGCTCTCACTTGGCTTTTGAGGGAATGGAGGTGAGTTGTGTGCCACGGTGATGATCGGGAGTGGGAGACGGTTCTGGAGGTGAGGGGGGCCAGGGTGTCGAGGGTAGTGGGGAGGGTGTTATAGAGGGTGGTGGAGGTGGAGGATGGGTCGGTATAGGAAGAATGCCACAGGGGAGCAGGTCGGAGGTTTCGAGGGCAGAGGTGAAGGTTTGAGGTGGAATCTTCTTCCAGAGCCGGTAGAAGATGGTGGTGGGTTTGGAGGTGGAGTGGGGGGGATAGAGGTGTTGAAAGAAATGAATAAATGGTCTGAAATGGCCTTGTCGGTGATGGTGACGCCAGAGACATTGAGGCCTCGGGTGATCACCAGATCAAGCGGATGGCTGTGGGTGTGGGTGTGGGCAGTGTGAACGTGAAGGGAAAAATTGAAGGACAAAAGCAAAGAGGAAAATTCAGAAGAGATGGGGCAGGAGGGGGTGAAATGGAGGTTGAAGACACCAAGAATAATAAGGCGATCAGAGGAGGCACAAAGGATGGTTAAAAGTGAAGAAAAGTCTGAAATGAAAGTGGGGGAGGGTTTGGTGGGGCGATAGACTAAAAGGATTTTGAAGGAACTGTGGGAGGAGTGAGAAAGGGTGAGCTGTTCAAAAGAGGGGAAAGAACCGGAGGAGTAGGGGGATAGGGCGGGAGATGTCTTTGAAATGAGGGCCACACCACCGCCATGACGATGTTTCATCAAAAGACATACAAAAAGAGTGTTCTGGATGGCATTGAAATATGGATTTGGTTTCTGGTCTTAACACTGGTGATCATTCAGGCACGATTAATGACTCTTGATTTGTCATCCCTCTGCTTTGTTTAAAGAAACAAAGATCATAGTTTGCTGTTTTGCTCGCCCGCCATCAAAAAAATCTCTTTGTTTTAGCTATTTCCATTGCTTTTCAATTTAGGGACCAGAATCAAGCAATATTGCAGAATACCTTATAATCCTTATTCCAATTAATAATCGTCCTGAGCAGAGAACAGGCAAATATAACTAAAGGGAATCTTGTATCAACTTCTAGTGAAAGGATGCACTACAATGCTGTGTAATGCGTTCTCACCCGCACCAAACTTCATTCTCGATTACCCCAGTCCTTGTCAGACTTCACTGTCTCCCTGTCCCAGAGAGGATCAATTTCAAGATCCTCACTCGTTTTCAAGTCCCTCCACGCCTCTGCAACTCCTACCTCTCTGACCTCCTCTCTCCCCAACACAGCACCCATTGCCTTCGCTCCTCCGGTTTTGGTCTCTTCCTTGTCCGCCAAATCCTCCGATCAACTATCGGCAGCCATGCTTTCAGCCACTATGCCCCGAAACTCTGGAACACCCTTCCTCAGTCCCTTCACCTCAGCCCTCTATTCCTAGTTTCAAGAGTCAGCTGAAGACCTTTCTTTTCGACCACGCCTTTGATCACCTTTTTCCCCATTCCCCCTGGCTCGTGCCCAGGATCCGTTATTGTGAAGCGCTCTGAGACACCGTCCGGCATGGAGGGCACTTTATAAATCAAAATTGTTGTTGTTGTTGTTGTTGTGTAATTCATTGGCTTTCTGTCTTTGTTTTAAAAAAAAGCAGCTTGATGCTGTGAAGGGGAGATGTTAGAGACCACACCTAGCCAGTCAGGAACATAGGTGTCTTGTACGATCCTCAATAGTCTTTCCTCCCCCACAACCAAGACATAACCCGCTCTGCTTTCCCTCACCTCCGCAATATTGCCCGAATTCGCCACTACCTCACCCATCAGGCAGCTGAAACCCTCATTCATGCCTTCATCACATCCCGGCTCAACTACGCCAATGGTCTGCTTGTCAGCCTTTGCAATTCCTCTCTCCGTAGGCTGAAGATAATCCAGAACTCTGTGGCCTGGGTCATCTACCACTCCAAGCTTCATTACCCCACCTTCTCCCATCCTTTCCCGACTCCATTGGCTCCCAATGGAGTCGGGAATTCTCTGCGTGATGGAGTCACGCAGAGAATTCAATTCAAGATTCTGGTCCTCGCATTCAAAGCCCTCCATGGCCTCACCCCACTCCACCTCTGCAACTTCCTAACCCCCTACTAACCTGCCCACCCCCTCCGTTCAGCAGGCTCCAGCCTGCTCCATGAACCCCGACCCACCCTTGCCACCATTGATGGGCGAGTCTTCAGCCACTCTGCCCCCAACCTCTGGAACTCCATCCCTCATTCTCTCCACCTAGCCCCCTCTCTAGCCTCCTTCAAGTCCCGCCTCAAAACCCTCTTCGACAGTCCCATAAGTCACCACAAATTCCCCCATTTCCCTCCACCATCCCATCTCCAACACCAGCTCAGGTCTGAAACAATGACTGTCCAGCTCCTTGGGATGTCCTCCTGACGTCAAAGGCATTATACAAATGTAATTTTGTTGCTGTTGTAGAGAGGAAGGATGAGATCACACTGACCAAATATCCTTCTTCATCTAGATAAATTTTGTGATCTCGTGATCTACATTTGTGTTGACCAGACAGAATGCAATTATAAATTTTCCACACAAGCTTGTCATTATCCTCAAATTATGGTATGATTGAAAATGTAGTTTGACATATTTTAGCTTCTGTAATTTGTGTTTTAATAGTGGACAGATTTATTTCTGATGACAAATGTATTCCAAGAATATGATAATAATTTGGCACATCATCGTATCATGTCATTAGGATGCATCAAAGTGTTTCAAAGAATTTTACTGCATGGTGTATTTGTGATCAAAGACAACAGCAAATTTTCTCACAGCAGTATCCCACAAACAGCAATGACCAATTTCATCTGGGGCACTGTTGGCCTTGATACTGGGAGGAAATCACTGGATTGTCAGATTTCCATGGTAACAGAAGATGATCTTGGCATGGCAGAGAAGAGTTAGTTGGGTGGCATGGTGATCATTCGTCAAGAAGAACAAATTACATTTGTATAGTGCCCTTCACATTGAGAGGATGTCCCAAGATGGCGGACAGCCAGGGAAGTTTGGATCTGAGCAGGGGTTTGGAATCAGGGAGTGTGGAGGGCAGGGATTGTAGGACTAGGAGGGTGGCCAAATGCACGGTCGAACAGGTGGGTCTGGAGATGTGCCTTGAAGGAGGCAAGAGAGGGAGCAAGTCAATGAGATTGTGGGATGGAGTTCCAATGGGTGGAGGCAGAGAAGCTGAAGGCTCGACCCACTATGGTGGGGCGGGTGGGGCTGGTGGGGCGGGAGATGTGGGGCTGGTGGGTCAGGGGATGTGGAGCAGAGCGAAGCCTGATGAGTGGAGGGAGCAGCCAGGTTGATATGGGATTAGTACGTCACTTGAGGAAGAAGGAGCAAGTTTCATGGAGAGCTTTGAAGACAAGAACAAGGATTTTGAACCCTATCAAATGCCCATCCTACCATCATCTTCCTATTATGAATCAAACTGTTTCCTAAATGAATCCATCATCCTGACATTAACACCCGTTCCTATTTTAGTTCTTGACTGCTCCCAGAAAAGAAATAGCAAGCTTATAAAATAATCCTTGGATGTGATATAGGCATTTTACTTCAGGAGGATATCTCAAAGTGTTTGACAGGATTTATTGTAAGGTGTATTGGTATGGTGTAGGCAAATTTTACACGGCCATAAGTCTAGAAAACAACAAAACGTTAAACGATGATCACAGCAATTATTTAGAAGATGTGTTGGTCTGCTTGCAATTGGCAAGTTGTGCACTTGCTTATTATTGTGAAACCGAGCTATGCAGGTTAAGAAGGTCGTAGGTTTGATTCCCTGTCTGTGCTACATTTGCCTTCCTCAGCATGGTGACAGTATAGGCTATATAATTGGTTCATTATTCCTGGGTGAGAGAAGGCATAACAAATCAGCTAGATTCCTGCTGTGATTACAATCCACTGTCTGTGTAAGGAGGAAGGCAGCATCAGGCTCAGCTGTAGTGTTTTCTTACTCTCTCTCCATCACCTTTTGATAAGGCTTAAGCACAAAAAAAGGCCAGTTGGGTAATGTACTGGAGGAACTGCACCACAGCAAAAGTTAGTGTTTTCAGGAATAGAGGACAATATTGGATGGGAATAAAAGTAAACATACTTCATTAATTAAGACAAAATCATCACATTTTATCATTATCTATTATTTACCGGCATCTACAAAATGCAGTCACTGTATTTCTCATTTACATTGTATCCCATGGAGTGTTTTGGGACTTATTCCAGACATGAAAAGTAATATTAATAATCCTTGCATTTTAATATAATAATTATAATCCTTACATTTATATAGCACTTTCCATGTCTTATCGACGTCTCAAAGAGCTTCACAGAACACAGTAACATCACAAGGTAGGGACCAGAGTAGGTGGGTGGGGGAAGGGGTCAGGGTAGAGAGAAGAAAAGATGGAAGGGGGGAAAAGAGGTAGGGACCAGAACAGGGATGGAGGTGTTGTGGTTGGGAGAAGAAAATTGACTGTAGGAAAAGTAGGAAAATTGACTGTATATTTGTGGGCAAAACGCGGCAGCCAAATTGCGCACAGCAGTGTCCCACAAACAGTTGCGGAAGTGGGGCCAGGGGAGAAAGGGGGAAAAGAGGATAAGCACCTTATCACGTCTTCAAGATGCCTCAAACCACTTCAATGAATATACTGTAAAGTGAATAGTCTGTATATTTTGTGGTACTACATCCAATCCAAAGGACCACCTTCAGTACATAGTGTTGACCCAGACAAATCAGTTTTTAAGTAATTATTACTCTCTGTTACGAAGTGCAAATAGTGGCAGAAAATAACAAACAGTATGTTTCCTATTTACTTCATTCAAAGCCCTCCATGCCTTGCTCCACCCTATATCTGCAACTTCCTAACCCCCTACCAACCTGCATGCCCCCTCCGCTCAGCAGACTTCGGCTTGCTGCATATCCCCCGACCCATCCGCCCCACCATTGGCATATGAGCCTTCAGCCACTCTGCCCTAATCTCTGGAACTCCATTCCGCAGTCCCTCCACATCGCCTCCCCCCCGGTCACCTCAAGTTTTCTTCGACGGTCCCATCGGTCACAACAAATCCCCCCCTTTCCCTCCATCCTACCCCATCCCAGCTCGGGTCTGAAACAATGACTGTCCAGCACCATGGGACGTCCTCCTGACGTGAAAGACTCTATACAGTGTAATTTTGTTGTTGTTAATCTTTTTCATTCATATTTTTGTTAATGGCCAAGAAAAATGTGTGTGTAGGTTCTTCCCACTGTACAACATAACCCACCACACACTGATATTCAATACTCAATTGATTAACAATGTCTGGTGCCAATTTAAATCAATGAGGATTTGTTTGGAATGTTGGCATATCCCAAGAATGTGTTTGGAATTGTAGCAGGATGATGTAATTGGCAGAATTGAATATCAGATCATTGCTCCATGTCTGTGGTTTATGTAGCTAATTTTACAAAAGTGGTTTTAAGAAGTCTATTAAAAAGCGTGGGGGAGAAGAAGAATTGATGGAATGCAACCTGGGTAGAAAACACCTGAGTGAAGTTGACCAAATGGCCTGTTCCTGTGTTAGAAAATCTTACAGAGTCAAATTTGCTACATTCCTTAATTTGTTCCAAGTGTTCACCAATAATCCTTGTATTTGATTTTGCACCTTACCACAACTTCAAGGCGTCACCTAAGTGTATTTTATGTGTTCCACATCAGTCATGAATGATTGAGTGACCAAATTATTGTTGTTTTTGTTAGGAATTATTATCCCCGGAAAAGTGATGCGCCAATCTATTAACAATCGGGCTCCTACTTCTAGGTAAACAGAGGAGTGTGAGCAAGGAAACTTGCCCAACATTTTGCCCTGCTTGGAATCAAACCCACGGTTCCCACTTGCGTGGCAAATGCTCTAACCACTGAGCTACAGTACTACAATAATCCTGCATTCCTTAACTAGTTAATTAAAATATGAATCAAATATTTTAACAAGTGAAACATTCAAATGGTGTTACATCACTATACCTCTAAATGTAATGTCTTCATTTGACAATAATTGACAAGCCAACAAACCATTCAGCTGCTGCTCTTTTACAGATTGAAAAGTCAGGGAATACAAATCACATCACCACTTTTTTTCCTATTTTGGATTTTTTCATGTTTCTTCACAGGAGCTCCCTTTTCTCCCCTAGTTCTGGTTCAACCTCTACATTTGTTAAGTTATCCGTATGGAGAGTGCTGTATAAATGCAAGATAATATCAACAAGTCCACTGCCTCCACTCAGCAGCCTCTGGCCACATCCCACGGTTGGGCCTTCAACCTCTCCACCCCCAGACTTGGAACTCCATCCCACATTCCCTGCAACTCATTCCCTCCCTTGTCACCATCAAGGCATGTCTCAAGAACATCCTCTTTGACCTCACCTTCAGGCACCCTCCACACTCCCTGCGCACCACTCTCTCTGATCCAAATGCAAACTCCCCATCACACCCACACTCAGGTCAAAATTCCTCACAGTCCAGTGCCTTTGGATATCCTCTTGACCTAGAAATTACTATAGTAAAATCTCGATAATCTGGCCTGGTTGAGCCCACTCACCTCCTGGCTTTTGGAGTTTGCCAGTATTTAAACCTGCCCTAGAAATGGCTGGGGAAGCTCCGCCCCATATACCCCGTGAACTGTAAACACAGCACTGAAGCCAAACAATGCCTGAGCGGCAAACACAGTGCCGGATAACAGAGAAACAAAACCGTGAACTACAAGCAGCTGTTCCGAATTTGGGGGGATTTGCCGGTCATTGGAAAATAATCTGATACTGTATGGATTTTGAAATCTTGCTGGTTTTATTATTATTATTATAGGAAGTTGCCAGCTTTTGGAATGTCGGATTATTGAGGTTTTACTGTATATAACAATGTAGTTTAAGTTGCTTTTAGATGTTGCATCATCATTAAGATGTTAAACATTGGTCAGTTCATTTTGCTCTTCGCTCTCCTTGCAAGAAATAGGCATCCTACCTTCAAAATCACATTGAAGCACTGGGGAGGGTTAATAGAACAATAAAATCAAGATCCAGGTAACTTCTGATCTAAATTATATTATGGTATCATGGTTGCCACTATGAATATCGAGAAAGTGGCTGAACTTGTATGAATCATTAGTTATATTGCTGCTGGAAATATTGTGTCCAGGTTTCATTGCCTCACTTTAGGAAGATGTCATGGCCTAAGAGAGAGTGCAAAGATTTACTTGAACTTTACTACACTAGAGGAAGTGGCCTGATTTTCATTGGATCCGAGAAGGTTGAAGGGAGGCTATATAAAGGAGTTTAAATTTTTTAAGGACTTTGACAGAGCAAAAGAATGTATGCATTTAAGACAGTTAGCAATGTAGCAAATGGGGAGATTAGGATGAATTTTTTTTACACTAAAAATTATGAAGATGTAGAATGTTCTGCCAGGTGCAGAGATCAAGATAAAATCCACATAAGCTTTCAAAGAATAACTGTATATACACATATAAAGGTTGCAAGCGAATGGAGGAAAGGCAGATAGATGGGACTGAATGGATTACTCTCAAAGAGCTAGCACACACACAATGCATTCTTCTGTGCTATGGTTTCTTGGCATTAAGATGGGTTTGCTCAATGTGTCACCCAGCCGACTAGGAAAAAAACGCACAGAATAAATTCCCAACAAAAGAAGCTGTTTCAGTCAATTAGCTTATTCAATTAACAGTAATGCAGTCCATAGTGTAAAGTAGAAGGAGACCAGGAAATGTTTGAATAGTCTGGAGTTTTTGCTTGATTAGATAAGAGTACAATAGAGGTGACTTGTGAGTCTCTGAAGGGGTGAGACACTATAGCATCTATGAATGTCCAAAGATAATAATGAGGATTTTTATGCATAGGAAGTATAGAAGGCACAGACACATCAGAGTCCTGTCGCTTAGTGGTTAGCAAATGGGGAATCCTGTCTGTTTCTGGATGTGCTTTGGCAGACATACTGGAGTGCCACTCACACACTGATCTCCAGCTGGGCCACCTGAAGCCTCCTTTGGCTGCAATCCAACATGATGGAAATTGGCAATGAAATTATGATCTGAGAATAATTCCGGGGGGTAAACAAGAAATATAATTGGATGCCTGCAGAATTCACCATTTATAAATTAATATTTCCCAAACCACTGAGCTACAAGATGTGGAGTCCTATAGCTCAATGGTTGGAGCTCTCGTTTCGCAAGGGAGAGACCTGGTTTCTATTCCCTGAAGGGCGAATTGTTGGCTAATGTTCCTTACTCTACACATCTCTGTTTACCTAGCAGCAAGTAGGAACCCATCTGTTAGTCGATTGGTGGATTGCTTTTCCTGGGATAAAAATACCTCAAGAAAAAAAACAATAATAATTTGGTCTCTCAATCTATGACTGTTTGTAGGACACTGCTGTGCGCAATTGGCTACCGCGTTCGCCCACAAACATACAGTCAATCACTTTACAGTATATTCTGTTAAGCGCTTTGAGACGTCTAGACAATGTGAATAATGCTATATCAAATTGTAAGGATTATTGTTATTATTATTATTATTATTATTGCCTTTTAGACCCCAAATCTCTAATGGAATATATTGTCTAAAATACAGGCACTTTTTTAAAAATCTAGAAGCGGCATTCATGACTTTTTCCAGGGATCAGACTTTCAGTCTCCTGAGAATGGTTTACTTTCCCTCCTCCCCATCCAAAGAGTTCTGATATCTTTATTTTAGCCCTTGTTGGATTAGTATTCCATGACCATGACTGTGTTTCTCAATTGCAGACGCACACAACTGCCCTTCCTACTGCACTAGCCTCCATTACTTTCTGGCAAGTGTACAATATCACTGGGAAGATATTGCTGAATGAATCTCAGAAGAAAAATGTTTCAATTTGGCAAGATTGATTTGTTTTTATTTATTTAAAACCTAGTAAGGTCTCACAGGAATCCTCTTAAAACATTTAAATCAAGGTTTCAAAGCAGAAAAAAAAGTGCTCGATCTTGGCCCAGTACGCCATAACGGATGTTGTTTGAGCCAGTTCAACTTTGGATCATGATCTAAGCTGGCTCTGTGTATTTAGCCAATAGTGAGTGAGAAGGCATTGGTATAACTGGGCTTTTATCACACCTGTGTTTGTTTTGGCATGCCACAACTTCTGATAGCCTCAAACATTTAATCATGTTGCTGCCATTTCATTTTATTGTATGTAGAAAGGCAAATAGTGTGTACAAGAACGTTTCCACTTCCACTCTTCGATAGATTCCCAGAGATAAAATGAAAACACACAGTTAACCCAGTCAGATTAGCAAATAACCAAAAACTACGTCAATTTTATTTCACAGAAAGTTTAAATGGACAAAATTCTCTAAATTAAATTGGTGATAAATATTTCCTAATTTGCATTGAAGGAGCTAACATGCAACATTATTGTTAATAATAATAATCCTTGCATTTGATATACAGGTAGACCCCGCTTTCCGAATGCCCGGTTAACAAAAGTTCACTATAACTAGGGTTTCTATTTGTACCATTTATCCACTTAACAAAGGCTGCGTTCGCTATAACGAATGTTTACACACACTTTAAATCTCGCGGGCTTCTCGTGCGCAGCTTCTCATGGGTAGCATCTCTCCCGGTTGCCCCAGCAACACACACTCAGTCTTTAGCGTTCCTCAGTTAAGCTCTGCGGTGCAGCCCCTTCCATATGGGAGGAGCTTAAGTGGCAGGATGCTTCATGGCTTCAATAATAGTAAGTCGAGAACTGCCTGTATTTTATTGTTTATTGTTGTATTTACTGACATTTTAATATTTTATTGTTGTATTTAAAGTTGTGGAGCCTTCAATAGCAGTTATATCTACCTTAGGCCTTCGCACGTACAGGTTGAGCATCCTGAATTCAGGGCCGTAGCCGAGCCCAGGTTCGGGTATTTACGGACAAATCGGAATACCAAAAAGCACGTCACGTGTCCGGAAATGCCTGGGCCCAGGTTGCGATATTTCAGTGTGGTGACTGTGAAGGTCTGGCCTGGAGCAACAACAACAACAACAACAATTTACATTTATATAGCGCCTTTCACGTCGGGAGGACGTCCCAAGGCGCTAAACAAGAGGCGTGTGACCCGAGCTGGGAGGGGAGTGTTTGGGAAGGGGTGAAACACGAAGGGGAGGTAAAAGAGTTCGGGGTGGAACAAAAGGCACGATCGAAGAGGAAAGTCTTCAAATCGGCCTTGAAAGAGGAAAGGGAAGAGGCGAAACGGAGGGATTGAGGGATGGCATTCCATAAGGTGGGAGCGGAGAAACTGAAGGCCCGGCCTCCGATGGTGGGGCGGTTCGGGCGGGGGGCTTGGAGCAGGCCAAGTCCTGTTGAACGGAGGGTCCGGGTGGGCGTGTAGGGGGAGAGTAGATCAGCTAGGTAGGATGGGACAAGGCCGTGCAAGGCCTTGTAGGGTAGGTGAGGACGAGGATCTTAAATTCGATCCTCTGGAGGATGGGGAGCCAGTGGAGACAGGCGAGGGTGGGGGTTATGTGGTTACGGAGGCGGGTGCGGGATAGTACACGGGCTGCAGAGTTTTGGATGGCCTGCAGCCTATGAATGGAGGAACTGGGGAGGCCGAATAGGAGAGAATTTCCGTAATCCAGCCGTGAGGTGATGTACGCGTGCACGAGTGTTTCGGCAGCGCGGGGGGTAAGATAGTTGCGGAGCCTGGCAATGTTGCGCAGATGGAAATAGGCGGTGCCGGTCAAGGCGCGGATGTGGGGGAGGAAGGAAAGTTTTTGATCGAACATGATGCCGAGGTTCCTGATTGGCTTTGTGAGGTGGAGAGTGCAGCCTTGGATGTTGAGGCTGGCAGCGCCCGATGTGCGGAGGCGCTGGCTTGAGCCAATCAGGAGGGCCTCGGTCTTATTCACGTTCAATTGCAAAAAGTTGTCCCTCGTCCACGATTCGATGTCGGACAGACATGCTGTCAGAACATCGATCGTCTGGGGGTTGAGGGATGAGGCAGAAAGGTACAACTGGGTGTCATCCGCATACATGTGGAAATTTACCCCATGTCTGCGGATGACGTCGCCCAGAGGGAGCGTGTAAAGGGTGAAAAGAAGGGGACCGAGGACAGAGCCCTGAGGCACGCCGTGGGAAACTGTGCGGGGGTTTGAAGAAAAGCCATTGGAAGAAACAAAATGTAAACGATGGATCAAATAAGAGTGGAACCAGTCAAGGACTGTGCCTTGAAGGTTGAGGTGGGAGGAAAGACGTTGAAGGAGGATGGTGTGATCGACTGTGTCGAACGCAGCAGACAGGTCAAGGAGGACGAGGAGGCAGAGGGAGCTCTGGTCACAGGCGGTTAGGATGTCATTTGTGACCTTGACCAGGGCAATTTCTGTCCTGTGGATAGGGCGGAAACCTGATTGCAGGGGTTCAAGAAGTGAGTGATTTGAAAGGAAAGAGCGGAGCTGGGAGGCAACCACTCTTTCAAGGACCTTGGATAGAAACGGGAGGTTGGAGATGGGTCGATAACTTGATGGTTGCGACGCATCAAGGGAGGGTTTCTTCAGGATAGGGGTGATGGTGGCTGTTTTAAGGGAGGTAGGGACGGTTCCTGAGGAGAGGGAAAGGTTAATGGTGTCAGAAATGAGTGGGGCTAACAAATGGAGCTGGGTGCGGAGGAGGGGGGTGGGGATGGGGTCCAATGAGCATGTGGTGGGTTTCATGGAGGTGATTGTTTTTGTGATTGAAAGCGGGGTGGTGGGGTTGAAAGTGTGAAATGGGGGGTGAGTAGGGGTTGAGGTAGCTGATGAGGGTGCTGAGGTGGAGGACTGGTGGGGGGAGGAAACCGCAGAGCGGTTTTTCTCAATTTTGGATTCGAGGAAATCCAGCATCTCCTCACAACGAACGTTGTGAGGAGCAGGTAGGATTGGTGTTTTTATTCCTGCAATTTTTGTCACATTCCGGAACTCCGGATGTTGGAGTACACCAAACCTGTATGTTCAACCTGTGCACCGAAAATGTTAGCGCTAGGAACCGCTCAGAACTAAAATGTTAGCGGGGAGGCTCGAATCTGGGCGGCGTTTTGGCTGTGGCTAAATACAGTAATATAGTTAAACTCTTGCTTAACAAAATTTTTGCTTATCAAAAGATTTTAAAGTCTCTAACCCCTTCGTTAAACGGGGTCTACCTGTATTGTCTTACCATATCTTCGAGACATCTCAAAGCACATCACAGACTATACTGTAAAGTGAATTGATTGTATTTTGTGGGTGAAATATGTTCACTTCTCCTAGAACCACACTTGGTAATTCAACTGACCCACACTTCAACTCTGTGGTCATTATCCCAACTGTTTCTCCGTTGCTCGGGGGACAACGCCAACACTGTGCAGAATTGTGAGATGTTATCTTTCTTAAAGGACACAGTAAATCCTACCTGTCTTGGCTTTAGTTTGCAGGATCAACAAGATTAGAGTGAGAAGAGTCCCTGCTACCTAGGACTAGGACTGATACATTTTGGAAAAGATGCTCTAAACATCATAGAAATACTGCTGAAAAGCTTTAGAAATAATTGGAAAATAACATGTCAAAAGAAACATGCTCATTTATGGATAAACAAATCTACTTATAATACAAAAGTTATAATTAAGTATTTTACCCAAATAAATCCAGTTATTATTGTGAATAATTGAGAAATTGCTTAATTGTGTCTTGTAACCAGTGTGATTGATCAAATCTGAGGTTAAGCACAATGTATCAAGATAAACCTTATTTAGAAATATACCATTGTTCACAATGTGACGCTACATAGCATAAAAGACAGTCATTGTTCTACTTTAAAGCAATATGTCATATGTCAGAAATAATATAATACTATTCACCTTGACTCCTCTCTTTACATATGGTAAATGTTATGTGCGAGAAAAGACTAAGAGTTAATTTTTGACTGCGCTATTTGTTAAAAATGACTTCCTACTTCCCGAAAAAGCAGAGAATCCCATCTAAAGCACATGTTACGTTGGGAGCTGCTGTTTGAAAGGCTAAATCACAGCAGTTAATTGAAATCTAGATGGCTTTGTTGCAGTCTGGTTTCCCTTTTATCTTGTCACAGTGCAAACCAAGGATCCTCAATCTGATTTCTCTTTGACATATAGCGATCGTCCTTGACATATTGTCGTATAAAGCACCACAGAGAATTCCTTTTCATTAGAACCAGTGATGGTTAAATGTATACTCTTGCACAATTGCTGTTTATATCCCAAACTGGTATTTGATCAATGCTACGCATATCTCAACTGTTAAAATAAACCAGAAAACAGTCAGATAAATTCAGATTCTATTTTGTTGGTTAGATTTTCTTGTCAACAAATTTCCACCTTGTCTTGTTTTTCTCAGAATTGTATTTCATGAAAAGTGAGTGATTGTCTTACTCCTGGCTTCACTGCTGTATATTGAAACCAGAACACAAGGAGAGATACAGTGTTATTTTAAAATCAAAATCACAATACAGCTTGCACCTGCCTGTCATAGAGTGAAATAAATTTAAGGAAGAAATAGTTTTTCCCAAACAAAATCAGAGCATAAATTTGCACTGAACTGTACCATCACTTGCACCCCAGTTAACAACATCGCTGCTCAAGAATTCAGAAATGCTATTAATGTATTTTGAAAAAACTTGATAATAGGAACTTCTGGAGTGGTAAGTGTTTAACTCCAATGCTGAAGCCATTGTCTCCAGTTCCCACTTAGCAGTGCATAGTAGGAAAAGCCTTTAAGGTGCTCCTTTGCAGGACATCACACTTGTTAAACCATTGTGCAATACCCACACCACAGTTTAACCACCTAGAATGTCCTCTCAAACAAAAAGTGCAATAGACATGCACAGTTGTATTGTATTGTCCATTGGCTGAGGTAAAGCTCACAGGATGTATCCAATCTGAACAAACTTTGTTCCAACAAGGACTAACTTGGAGGGCTGCACAAAGTTGGATCGCCATCAGCCTAGTGGATGCAATGTCATTGCTTCTTTTTCATTAAACAGATAGTGCTCTTGCATCTGTTATTCACAGATCGAATACATTTATGTCCTTTTTACATAAGTATAAATTCATAGCTTAAACTTCCGCTGGGGAAACACAGTCACTGTGGTGCATGGGTTTTACTTGTTGTCCATGTTCTAGAAGATTTATTGGAGACAGTTCTGAAAGCTGAGGAGATCTGAACACACTCTACTATGTCAGTTTTGATGCATCAGTTGTGATGGAGAATGGGTTACATCTGGGTTATATGCACAATCACTACACTGTACAGTACAGTAGGTCCTGTGAAAAGCTTTTAAATGTCTTCCCAATGTGAAAGGTGCTATATCAAAGGCAAGGAGTATTATTGTTATTTTTGATGTGATGAGGCTCTCATAAACTGCAAATTCCTTCATAGATTTTTACATAGATGTACAATATAGAATGAACAGCACAAAAATAGGTTGCTTGGTGCAACTCGTCTGTGTTGCAGTGTTTATACTCCTCGTGAGGTCTCAGTCACAATTTTTTGCTCCTGGTTTGGGGATGGGGGGGGGGGGAGGGTGTTCAATGGTTCAGTTCTTTTCTGCTGTGGCTTACAAAATAGTTACACAGCTTCCTTTTGCCAGTTTTCTTTCAACAAATTTCCACTCTCCCTGATCTCCTCCAGTTATTCAATGCAGTTTCCTTCTAATGGTTCCCACAGATGGAAGACCTTATGTAAACTATAACATGCACTATGACATGTACTATTGGAATATTATCTCGGGGGTCTCATTTTAGATACCTCAGATGTGGATTTACAATGGGTGCAGAGTATATGAGAATAGTCGACTGCAAAATGTGAATATTAGTAACAGCTATTAAATGAACTCTTTAAATATTACTGAGTGTCTCTCGGTTACCTCCTCATCCCTTATGCTGCAGTTTGCTCAGTCACATCTCAGACTATAAACTCAGCATCTGGAAAATTGTAGGATCTGCATCCTGCCAGTTGGCCCTAAATTACCAATAACCAGCAGCAGCCAGGGTCTGATAACTGTCTGACTAGTCTCTCTGTAACACAATTGTCCCTGGAATTAAATATAACTGTCTGCTAAGAGTAAGGTTTATATTATTATAATAATCTTTGTATTTGATACAGCACCTTATCACTTTGTTGAAACATCTCAATGTGCTTCACAAAGTATACTGAAATGTGGATTGACTGTATATATGGTAGGCCAAACTCACCAGCCAATTGCACACTGGAGTGTCCCACAAATGGTCATGGATTGAGAGAGCAAATTTTTTTTTTTTTTTTTGGGGGGTGGGGGAGGGGGGTGGGCATGAGAGATTATTGTTCACCTAAAAGATACAAGGAAGCTCCATTTAATAGTATGATCCTGTGAATTAAGGCATCCTCTCAGCCTAGAAAGGAGATATATCAAATATGAAGTTTCATACTTTCATATAATACCTGTGAACACTTTCCAATGACTGCTATACAACACTTTAATTACTCTTCATTACAATATTCCAAAGAACAATATTTTTTAAAAGGATTTTTTAAATCACAGATTTGAATGGGACAACTGATATACGAGTTTACTAGGACAATGGGTGAATCTTAATGATTCCACTCATTTCATGTTATTGGATATTTCCAACAACCTTCCTTCAAAAATTATAAGTATATAGTATATTTTTAAAGCTGAGCTCTGAGCTCTGAGACGCAGTCCGGCATTGAAAGCGCTATATGAATCAAGGTTGTTGTTGTTGTTTATGGTATATTTTCAAAGCACCCTGGGCAATCCGAAGACAATTAAAAGCATCAGTGCTGCTAATCTGTGTATAATTAATTTATTAAATCAGAATAAATTAACCCAAAGGTTCAATAGCAAAAGTATTAATCAGTTGCAAATGACAATATAAGCACAGTCTCTAAAATATTATTGTGTGTGTTTGATGAATAGATGTCAGAATTGCTTTCTGGATAAAAGCCAGGATATAATTAAAACAAATTTAAAAAAACTGGAGCCAAAAGTTGTATTTTTTGCTATTGATTTATTTATTGGATTTTTCCCACTGTCGCTCTCAAACTGAAATTTGCCACGTCTCCTGGAAGACTAATTGGACTCAAGGAAAGGGCTACTTTCAAGTCTTTTCTATCAAGTCTTTCAAAGGAAGATTTTTTCATGCATAGTGAACAATGTACAGTATTACTCTTTATTGCACATCAGTGATGGATTTAGGCAATAACTGGTTGCACCAGTATGCTGACTACAAGATAACTTGTTGTGACCTAGGAAATAAGGTTTCTGAAAACCTCAATCAGAAAACATCATTTTCTGGATCAGGCAAATCTAGCTAAGAAAACAGCTAATGAACAAGAAAATACTTATCATCTTGTCTAGGAGATACAATTTAAAGGCAAAACTACCATATCAAAATTTAAAATGGCAGTCAGAAAATCTGGAACTGTCACCGTCTGGCGGCTAACAGTATAACATTAGCTGTAATGGGGCATCCTCCCGATGTGAAAGGCGATATACAAATTTGTTGTTGCCGTTTTAATGTAAATCTTGTCATGCTGTGTTTTACACTAAACATTACACAGTGAAATGATAATAATCCTGTATTTGGCATAACACCTACATGTCTCACGAGTGCTTCACAAACTTTCAGTGAAAGTATAATGACTATACTGTATCTGTAGGACAATTGACAGGAGTCAATTGTAGCATAAAGCTTCAATTACAAAAATAAATAAATTAAAAATGTTTCAAGGAAAGAATACAAATGTTTCACTTAAAAGTAAGAATATGCCTTTGAGCATTTCAGAAATATGTCATTAAACAATGAAGGATACTGGCATTTATCTGGAATATTAATCAGAAACAAATGCAATGGCTAATATCCTATTTCAGGCATCAATAGTGCTTTTTGAAAATGAACCAAATTAAACAGTCAAGGTTTCGCCTTGAAAAATGTGATTTATGACGTACCTTTAATCAGCTAAGGAAAAGCTTTTCTTACGGAAAAGATTGATTCCCTGCTCTGCAACAGTGAGTGGTATCATAAGAAAGTACAGGCATTTGTTACACATTGGGAGTAATAATAATAATAACAACAACAACTTTGATTTATATAGCGCCCTCCACGCCGGACGGCATCTCAGAGCGCTTCACAGTAGCGGATCCCGGGACCGAGCCAGGGGCAGGGGCAGGGGCAGAAAGGTGACCAAAAGCTCGGTCGAAGAGAAAGGTCTTCAACTGTGACCTGAAACTGGGAAGAGAGGGAGCGAGGCGAAGCGAGTGAGGAAGGGAGTTCCAGAGCCTCGGGGCGTAGTGGCTAAAGGCACGGCCGCCGAGGGTAGAGCGGAGGCCTCGGGGGACATGGAGGAGGCCAGACCCAGAGGAGCAAAGGCAGCAGGTGCTGGGTTGGGGGGAGAGGAGATCAGAGAGATAGGGGGGTGCAGAGGAGTGGAGGGATTTGAAAACAAGGGTGAGGATCTTCAAGTCGATCCTCTCTGGGATAGGGAGCCAGTGAAGTCTGGCAAGGACTGGGGTAATGGGGGAGCGAAGCTTAGAGCGGGTGAGTATGCGGGCGGCAGAGTTTTGGATAAGCTGGATTTTGTGGATTGTGGTGGAGGGGAGACCGGCGAGGAGGGCATTGCAATAGTCCAGCCGAGAGGTGACAAAGGCGTGGCCCAAGGTTTCGGCGGTTTTAAGATGAGGTATTGCCGGAAACGGGCGATCCGTCGGAGGTGGTAGAAGGCAGTGCTGTTGACGGACCGGATGTGGGGGAGGAAGGACAGTTGGAGGTCAAACCTGATGCCAAGGTTGCACACAGGTTCAGTGAGTTTTAGGAGCAGGCCGGGAAGGTGGAGGAGGTGAGAGCCGTGCAAATGGAGACGTTGACGAGAGCCAAGGAGTATGGCCTCCATCTTGTCAACATCCAGCTGCAAGAAATGTGTGCTCATCCAGTCCCTGATGTCTGACAGGCAGGCTGACAGAACATCGGGGGACTGGGGGTCACAAAGTGAAGTGGAGAGATAGAGTTGGGTGTCATCCGCGTACAAGTGGAAGTGTGCCCCATGTCTGCGGATCACATCCCCAAGAGGAAACGTGTAGATGAGGAAAAGGAGGGGGCCAAGGATGGATCCCTGGGGTACCCCACAGGTAACTGGGTAGGAGTGGGAGGAAAAACCATTTGTGGAGATGTACTGCTGGCGGTTTGTGAGGTAGGACTCGAACCAGGCGAGTGCGGTCCCACTGAGGTGGATGGTGGAGGACAGGCGGTGGAGGAGGATGGCGTGGTCGACTGTGTCAAAGGCAGCCGACAGGTCCAGGAGGAAAAGGAGGCAGAGGGAACCCTGGTCACAGATAGAGAGAACGTCGTTTGTGACTTTCACAAGTGCAGTCTCTGTATTGTGGGCAGGGCAGAAACCGGACTGGAGGGGTTCGAAGAGGGAGTGGGAGGAGAGGTGGGCGCAGAGTTGGTTTGCGACAACGCGTTCCAGTGCTTTTGAGAGGAAGGGCAGGTTTGAGATAGGACGGTAGTGGCTGGGATTTGAGGGATCTAGGGAGGGTTTTTAAGGAGGGGGGTGATGACGGCTGTTTTGAGGGGGGCAGGGACTGATCCGGAGGAGAGGGACTGATTGATGATATCAGCCAGCAGTAGGCAGAGGAGGGGGAGTTGGGTGAGCAGTAGGTTAGTGGGGATGGGATCGAGGCAGCAGGTTGCATATAATCCTTGCATATCATAAAGAACCTTATCACATCTTCGAGACGTCTCAAAGTGCTTCATACTGTAAAGTGAATCTTTGAAGCAACAGGTTTTCTGTTTATTTAATACCAACACAAATGCATGTGCAGTATATTCATTAGCTGCACATACTTGTTTTCCACAGTATTACCCCCTGCCTACTTGCTTGTACTGTACTCTCATATCAGAAGCTTTGTGGATTGAAGCCTCATATCAGCACTTTGAGCTCATAATCCAGTCTAGCACTCCAGGGAAGTGCTGAGGTGGTGCTACATTGCCAGTGGCATTGTCTTTCAGATGAGATGTTCCAGTTTGCTTTTTCAAGGGAGAAATGTTAAGATTCCATACAGTCACTACTCAGAAAGAGAAGAGGCTGATGTTCTGGCTGACAATCCCCCAGTTATAATTAGTTATTCATTTTATGGACACTGTTGTGCATAAATTAGCTGCTTAGTCATCCTACAAACTACACAGACAATGCATTTTGTATTAATTACATTATTACATTTTGATGATGTGATAAGGCAGTAAATCAATGATTATTATCAGTATTATCTGGGGGTAGGATTCAAAAACTACCTGTAGCTTCTAAAACTATTTAAACAACAACAACAAACCACAAAATTATATTTGTAGGGCACAATTCTTGTCGGAAAAACTCCCAAGATGTTGAACAGTCAGGGTTCAGGACTCAAACATGGGAGGTGGGGGTGAGGGGAACAGGTTGGAATGAGGGCAGCCAGAAAGATAGGAGGGCGACTGAAGGCATGGTCAAAGTTTGAGGTGAGAGGAGAGGCAGTGAAGGATGAGTGGTCTAGCGTGTCAAAGGCAGCAGATAGATTGAGGAGGACAAGGAGGCAGAAGTAGCCCTTGTCACAGATAAACAAGATGTCATTTGTGACCTTGACCAGAGCAGTTTCCATGCTGTGAGCAGCATGGACACCCAATTGAAGGGGCTCATGGAGGGAGTGGGAGGAGAGGAAACAACAACATCAAAATTACATTTGTACAGCGCCTTTCACGTCAGGAGGACGTCTCAAGGCGTTGGACAGGTTGCTGCTTCAGACCCGAGCTAAGGACGGAGGGGGAGAAGGAGTTGCCGATGGAACCATCAAAGAGGAGAGTCTTGAGATGAGACTTGAGGGAGCCCAGGGAGGTTGTGAGGTGGAGGGACTTCAGGATGGAGCTCCAGAGGTTGGGGCAGAGTGACTGAAGGCTCGCCCACCAATGGTTGGGGGAGGTGGGTTAGAGTCTGCTGAGCGGAGGGGGCAGGCAGGTTGGTAATGGGATCGGAGGTCACGGTTGTAGGGTGAGGCGAGGTTGTAGAGGGCTTCATATGTGAGGACCAGGATCTTGAATTGGATGATGGGGAGCCAATGGAGTCGAGCAAGGATGGGGGAGATGGGGTCACGAAGTTTGGAATGGTAGAAGACACGGGCTGCCGAACAAAGCTGGGAAGCAATGACTCTTTCAATTGGAGAGTTAATTTATAGTTCATATAAAGTTAGTAATGACATTACATTGACATGCTACTTTATTACCATTTCTGATTTAGAATCCGGATATCCTTTTCATGAAACAAATCCATTTCCTTCTGTAAATAAGATATGAATTACCTTTCACATATTGGCATTTCATTCTATTACTGTGATAATTAATTGTTTATATTTATTGTTCATTCAAAGACACATCTCACCTAACCATATCAATTATCCAAACACAAGGTCATAAAAGCAACAGGAATCTGACTTTGTTATACAGTTGGCTTGATGTTACGATAAAATCTGATTATCATCCCATAATGGAAGGCTGCAAACTAACCACACCGGTTCTAAGCTTTGCTAAACTATTTGGAAAGATAAATGTCTGATTTTAATGAGTATAATTTTTAAAGTCTAATTTGGAATAAAACATGATTTTACTGTCTGTTGCACAAGAACAATGTGTCTTTTCTCAGGTGTGGTCCGATACCTATTTGTGCTGGTCCGTCTAATGAACATGTTGAGGATAAGATGTCAAATGGAAGGATTAGTATATCTAGTTCTCCTTTTTGTCTTGATGAGGCCCGACTACACCATTAATGCTAGGTAAAGAGAAACTACAAAGTCAGCACATATTCTGAACTGAGGTATGATATTCCACAAAGCATAAAAACACATTGAAAGCCACCTTATATATTTGTAGATTGATATTTTAACATTACTTTCATGGAGGCTAAAATATCATAATTCAGAAGGCTTAAATGTGTTGAATTAATACCTTAAATATCCTGCTGGATAATGGGGAATCTTCTGAGTATTTAGGCGGGGGTGAGGATTGACTGATTTTACTAGATACTTAGGTCTCAACCAACGCAGCATACATAATCTGTCTGCACATTTTAAACATTGTATTTCATGTATTTGCAACTATTACAATGTTTTCCTTTTAAACTTTTCCTTTATCAGCTTTACAAAGGACCTATAGGTGATGGCGGCCTACTAAACCTCTAAGGAATAAGGTTTGCTGGAAAATGTTGACAGAATGGCCACATGTAGAATCCAAGTGAATACAATTTATAGATTATAAAATAATAACATCTGATGGCATTGACAACATATGTTGTCATATGTTCAGCCTCTCTGCCCCCACAATCCTTGCATTTAATATAGCGCTTTCCACATCTTCTAGACGTCTCAAAGCGCTTCACAGAATATAAAGTGAATTGACTGTATATTTGTGGGCGAGATGCGACAGCCAATTGTGCACAGCAGTGTCCCACAAACAGTCATGGATTGAAATGGCCAATTTTATTATAGGTTATTTTTGGACAGATTATTATTAGGCGTGTGGAGTAAAGAAACTTGCCCAAGGTTTCACCCTGAACTGACTGGATTCGAAACACAGGTCTCACGTTTAGAAGGCGAATGCTCTAACCACTGAGCCACAGGACTCAACTGTCTTATAATGAATGAGTTTCCAGCTTCTGTTTGAAGCCAATATTGCCAAAGCTGCTACACATCATACTGTAATACCAAACACAATTTCAGCCTGATTTTTCTGCTGTTTACAAGCTAAACAGAATAGGCTCTCACCAACATCTTAAATTTAAACAGTGTAAACATTATTATAAATTTCCAAATTCTATTTTTGCTTTTGGATGCAATGTGTGTCCCCAACTGCAAAACAACCTTTGTTTTATAATGCAAACATACTGTTATGCTGGCCTTAAGCAAGCTGTCCTGACAATTTATTCCCCATCCAGGGATTGGGGAATCCATCAAGGACAAAAAATTGTGAATGATTGCAAGGTCAGGCAATAACAAATGAGTACGATAATTACTCAGTCAAAGTAAATCTGAAAGCAAATTAACAGAGATATGCTAAGAGACGTTGACAACCCCTCGCCCCCCAAAACATAATTACCATTTGACTTCAAAGTAACTTTACCATTCATTGACTGAAATAATAAGTGCTGCCAATTGTCTTCATAGCAAGGAAAGTATTCAAGCGACTCCCAGCTATTGTTTGTTAGGGTGAAACTTGATGTAGCTTTGGATTGTGTTTGTGCAACTAACTGCAGAAAAACCATTGACAGGTCATTTTGTTCCATTCCCCAAGTGATGTATGTTAATTCTTTGTCCATTGATTAAATGACCAATACTCCATAAAGAAACTGTAAAGTAGAAAGCTACATTTATAGATTGAGTTCAGACTTGATCAAATATTGTTTAGAATACAAGATAGAAATTTATAATTTTCTAAAGTATTTCTTGTGATAATTACAACAACAACAAAATTGCATTTATAAAGCGCCTTTCACATTGGGAGGATGTCCCAAGGAATCAATGCTTCAGACCTGAGCTAAGGATCGAGGAGGGTGGAGGTCAGGGGAGGAAGGAAGCATTTGGAGCAGTAGTTTGAGAGCAGGGATGGATCCGTGGAGGATTTCTTAAGGATAGGAGTGATGCTGACCATTTTTAAAGGAGTGGGAACAGTGCCGTGATAACAGTGATAGGGAGAGGTTTATGATGTCTGTGAGTAGGGAGGCAGGGAGGTGGAGCTGGGAGTTAAGGAGAGGGTTAGGAATGGGTTTGAGTGAGCAGGTGGTCAGTTCCAGGTGGTCTGCTTCATGGTATTTTGACCAAAATGAATATAGTGCAATTAGAATTAGCATCCACCATTTTATTTTGAAGGAAGATGATACGATTGTAAATTGTTGTCTGTAAAAAAGTTACTAAGTTTGGCCCAAGGCCTTAGGAATATAAGAACATTGCTGGATTTATCCAATTTATCCAATTTGCCAACCACCATCTTGGCAGTCACATGTATATGCCATGTGCCAAACTATATACTGTATCCCTAGATAATATTTCCTAACAGAAATGTATCTAATTTGTTCTTGAAAGAATCTAGTCTTTCTGCTTCCAATGTTTCCCTGGGGAGCCTGTTCTATACATTTATTGCTTGCACACTAAAATAGTTTTTTTTTGCAAATTTAATTTGAATTTATCCCCCTTCAATTGTAGGCCGTGTCCTCTGGTTCTACTGTTCAGTACAAGATAAAACAGCTCAACATGGTCTTCATTACCTAGAATCTTAAATTGAAGCTATTCAATTGTAATATGAATGATATTTTGGCATGGATTTCTCATCTCTGGCAGATTAACAGCAAATAAATTGGAAGACATTTCAGCAGCTATAATTTAGAATAATTCTTTGCTCACATAAAAATCCATCAAAAAGGGCAGAGAATGGACCAAGTAAAGGGAGAGACCACCTATTGGGTTGGATCATCTGTCATTTACCTATTGTTCAATAAAGCTGCTTTGTTGTTGTGTTAAATAATGTCAGTGACTTATCACTTGGTGGTAATTATCATAACAAACATTTAAAACTTTGTAGAATTTTGCCTCATCATTTTGAATTATTCTTCCACATGATTAATTATAAAGGGAGGTGCTGGGGAAACCTGATTGATTAAATATTTAGGCTTATTCTGAATTTTTCAATTTCACGATTTGTTTCTCTTGGATGCAAAACTTCAAGCCTAGTACAAATTTTCTATGCTTCCAATGTTCACACTTTATACACAATTGTGAAATGACCACATTACAGACAAATAGAAAGACTCAAATATATCTCTAAATCATAGAATAGAATCATAGAATTTTATGGCACAAAAGGAGGCCATTCGGCCCATCTAGTCTGTGCCGGCTCTTTGAAAAGAGCGATTCAATCCCATTGCCCTGCCCGCTCCCCATAGCCTAATAGACCCGTTCTTCCTAAATAAAGATCTAATTCCCTTTTAAAAGTTGTTATCGAATCAGCCTCCACCACCTTTTCAGGCAATGCATTCCAGATTCGAACAACTCGCTGAGTGAAAAAATTTCTCCTCAGCTCCCCTCTACTGCGCCTTGAAACTATTTTAAATCTGTGACCACGAGTCACAGATTCACCCACGAGTGGAAATAGTTTTTCTCTATTTGCCCTGTCGAAACCCCTCATGATCTTATAAACCTCTATTAGGTCTCCCCTCAATCTTCTCTGCTCCAGAGAGAATAACCCTAGCCTATCTAGCCTCTCCTCATAGCTGAAGTCCCTCAATCCTGGCACCATCCTAGTAAATCTTCGTTGTACCCTTTCCAATGCCTTCACATCCTTTCTGTAGTGTGGTGACCAGAATTGAACACAGTATTCCAGCTGAGGCCTCACCAAAGTCCTATAGAGGTTAGTCAGCACTTCCTGACTTTTGTACTCTATACCCCTATTTATAAAGCCTAGTATCCCATATGCCTTCTTAACAGCCTTGTCTACCTGTCCTGCCACCTTCAACGAGTCACTAACACAAATCCCCAGGTCTCTCTGTTCCTTCACACCATTTAAAATTGTACTATCTAGCCTATATTGCCTCCCTTCATTTCTTCTCCCAAAATGCATCACCTCACACTTCTCTGCATTAAACTTCATCTGCCATGTGTCTGCCCACTTTACCAATTTGTCTATATCCTCTTGCAGATGGCTGCTATCCTCCTCACTGTTTACTATTCTCCCTAACTTAGTGTCATCTGCAAACTTGGAAACTGTACTCCGTACACCCAAGTCCAGATCATTGATGTAGATTACAAACAGCAATGGTCCCAAAACCGATCCCTGTGGCACACCACTGCTCACTTCCCTCCAATCTGAAAAACAGCCGCTCACTACAACTCTCTGCTTTCTGTCTCGCAGCCAGTTGTGGATCCACGCTGCCACTGTCCCTTTTACGCCATGGGCCTTTAATTTCTTAATAAGTCTCTCATGTGGCACTTTGTCAAATGCCTTTTGAAAGTCCATGTAAACTACATCAACTGCGCTACCATTATCCACCCATTCCGTTACCTCATCAAAAAATTCTATCAGATTTGTAAGGCAAGATTTGCCTTTAACAAATCCATGTTGACTGTCCTTTATTAGCCTATATCTTTCTAAGTGAAGATCTACCTTGTCCCTGATTATGGACTCTAGAATTTTGCCCACTACCGACGTTAGACTGACTGGTCTGTAGTTACCAGGCTTGTCCTTCTGCCCCTCCAAATCTCCAGTTTATCTTTTAAGTCTGGTGGTTTGCGCCTTTTTATTGCAAATTTCCCAAAATAAACTTACCAAATGAAGGAAAATACCAGCCCAAGCCTCAAAGTACAATTAGCCATTTAGTAAATTGAACTATCATGTTATTTTGTCTTGATTAATGCTTCGTACATGACCTGTTTTGCTTTCCCCCACCTCCACAACACTGCATGGCCCCTGTCACTGCCTCATCCCCCAGGCATACATCCATGCATTTATTACGACTTTGCTCAACTATGCCAACTCACTGCTTGTCAGCCTTCTTAACTCTTCCCTCTACAAACGGAAGGTCATCTCGAACTCTTGTATCCTCTCCCATACCAGGCTCTATAATCCTATCATGCCACCCTCATCAGGTTCCACTGGCACCCCAAACCCCAGATGATATTCAAAATCCTCCGGATCACTTTCAAAGTTCTCCATGGCTTTGCTCCTTCTGACCTCTGCTAAGCCCAAATGAACCAATCCGTTCCCTCCGCTCAGCAGGCTCTGACCTGCTCCACGTACCCCTCCAAACCCGCTCCACCACTGGTGATCAGGCCTTCAGCCTCTCTACCCCCACCCTTTGGAACTCCATCCCACAGTATTACTTCATCCTTTTCCTCCTTCAAGGCACGTTTCAAGACCTTCCTCTTCAACTGCACCTGCAGCCACTCTCCTATACCTTTCGTCAATGGCCTCTGCAACTACAAATCGCTGACTGTCTAGCTTGTTGGAACATCCTCCCAACGTGAAAGGTGCTACACAAATGATTTGTTGTTGGTACAGAGAAAGAAAAATGTGCATCCTAAAATTTGTAATGAAAGACAATTATTGGAATAATACTTTCATACTGAAATATCTATTATGCTGATTAAAGAAACCAAAATGACTATTGACTGCATGTTTATGTATAAATATATCCTTAAGCAGGTTTGCTTACTCCCACGCCTCTATTTACCTATCAACAAGTAGGAACTTCGTTGTTAGTCAATTAGCGGAGCACTTTCCAAAGGTAATGATCTGTTAAAAAAGATAAGAATTTGGCCACTCACTCTATGATTGTTTCTCGATTGAGAACCATTATTGTATGATTAGTCAACATTTCTTAAAAACTGTTGGAGGCATTTGCCCCATATCTTTAGTTTCCTATAACTGCGTGGGAGAGAGGTGGTGAATATCTGATAAACTATCGAGCAAACTATGATTGCCATATACAATAAAATCCAAGCAATACTTTTGGATAAAATTCAGGATAACTCAACTGGAAAACAAAGATGTAGAGTTCCAAATGGCAATTTCAGGGCAGACATCAGGAACAACTTATTAATCCATTAAAACAAATAGTGTGTGTGTTTGGGGGGGTAGGGGTGGGGGAACGGGTGGTGTGGGGGGAGGGGTGGGGGTTCATGTTAGAATGGCAATTCTGGAATACAGAATATAGCCTTGTGAATACGATCTCTACTGTCTGCCAATTACAGAGTCAAGCAGCTTCTTAAATGAGTCCAACGTCCTGGCCTTTACCCACCTTTCTTGGTAACTGATTTTAGCTGTTGATTACTCTTTGTGTAAAGAAATGCTTGTGTTTCATTTCTCTTTCCCTGTGGCCTTGGGCTGGATTGCCTTTCTCTTTTTCTGACATCACTTAGAGGAGGAGGTCATTTCAGGGAGAGTGTGATATGCACTCACACAGTATAAGCACAGGAATACAAATCACAGTAGAATGGCAACTTTGAGCAGAGTGTTATTTAATTTTAGAAAAGGGGAAGATTGCCTCATTGCAACATCCAATTTCAGTGTTCTGCACTCAATGAGTTTTGGCGAATTGTCACAGTGCAGAAATTGAGTATGTTGCATAATGGGCCGGAATTCAAAGCAATTTGGAGCAGGACGTTTAATCAGGCTCCCACTTTTCTGTGCTGCCAGGAGGTTCCAGTGGCTCCCGACATTATAAATGCAGTTATACGCATAACTCTAGCAAACAAAATGGTCGCTATTATTGAGTAGATACAATATTAACTTCTATTTCCATTGCAAGGAAATTTTTGACTGAATTTGTTTTTCAAGTGTATCTTTAAACTAGGCCAGTACATTGTTATGGCTTTGTATAAGAAATTCATAATAGATAACATAATAGTTGTTGTGGTCTGGAATGCTCTGCCAGAGAGAGTGGTGGAAACAGATTCAATAATAACTTTCGAAAGGGAATTGGATAGATACTTCAAAAGGAAACATTTGTAAGGTTATAGGGAAAGAGCAGGGGAATGGGACTCATTGGGTAGCTCTTCCAAAGTGCTGGCACCAGAACAAGGGGCCAGATGGCTTTCTTCTATGCTGTAATATTCTAGGATTCTAGCTTAAGAATACCCACATTAAGTTTCTCACACCTATCATCCCCATCCTCACCCGGCTTCACTGGCTCCTCATCCCCCAGAGGATCGAGTTCAAGTTCCTCATCCTCACCTTTGAAACCTTCTACAGTGTTGCTCCTTCCTTTGCGACCTACCTCTCTAATAAAACTTTACCAACCTGTACACTCCTTCCATTCACTGCATACTCACCAGCTCCATGTTCCCAGCCCTGCATGCTCCACCATCAGTGGTCGGACTTTCAGACATTCTGCACCCCCTCTCTGGAACTCCATCCCAGAGCATCTCCATCTTACCCCCTCCCTTGCCTCCTTCAAAGCTCATCTCAAGACCTTCCAATTTGAATGTGGCTTTTTTTTCTTTCTTCCTTACCCTTCAGTTTCCTTGATTCTAACCCCCAGCTCGGGTGCAGTGCAGACCCTTCACTGCGCAGTGCCTTGGGATGTCTTCCCAAAGTGAAAGGCACTATATAACTGCAACGTATTGTTGTTACTGTTGTTACTTCTCAGAACTGAAGTAGAGCTCCTGACATACGAATATAATCTTCCAGGCCCACATTAAGAGGTCATCTGCAAAGATTGGTTAGCAAAATTGGTAATATTCCTTGAAAATAAAAAGGAGACAAGCAATGTTTCACCACTAGAAGATCAATCAAACTCTTAAAGTAGATGTGATGATTAACTATTATTTTATACGGCCTTAAAATGTGCAGCACTACTCTCATGAATCCATAACACCTATATGAAATGCCAGGTTTTCTTATTATTATTGATATTGACACCCAAAACCTCTCATGTAATATGTTGTCTAAAATACAGGCAAATTTGTATCTAGAAGCATGACATGGGTTTCGAAAGATTGCATTTCAAGATATGGGGCTATGTGTATTATAACAGTCGGCAAAACTGGTCATGTTTTTTATAACCAGAAAGAGTGATAGTCACGCCTAATAAGATACAACAGCAACAACTTCGATTTATATTGCGCCCTCCACACCGGACGGCATCTTAGAGCGTCTCATACCTAGCAGATCTGCAGGTGTCAGTGTGTATGTAAAACAAATCAATGGGTTAAGGATAATACTGTATTCTGAAAGGGGTGTACCGTATAAGGCTTCAGTGTCGGCAATCTTACTTTTTATTGAACTCTTGCGCTGATGAAAGAAGAAGTAAAGATGAAAGAGCGTTCTTTGTATTCAAAGCAATATGAAAAATAAGGGAAAATAAACACTTACAACATAAACTTTTCTTTGGTGTGAGAAATCTTATAACAACAACAACTTTGATTTATATAGTGCCCTCCACGCCGGACGGCGTCTCAGAGTACTTCACAATAACGGATCCCGGGACTGAGCCAGGAGCGGGGGTAGAAAGGTGATCAAAGGCGCGGTCGAAGAGAAGGTCTTTAGCTGAGACCTGAAACTTGGAAGAGAGAGGGCGAGGCGAAGGAAGTGAGGAAGGGAGTTGCAGAGTCTTGGGGCGTAGTGGCTGAAGGCACGGCCGCTGATGGTGGAGCAGAGGATTCGGAGGACAAGGAGGAGGCCAGACCCAGTGGAGTGAAGGAAACGGGTGCTGATCTGAGGAGAGTGTAGGTCGGACTTGCAGAAGAGTGAAGGCATTTGAAAACAATGGAGAGGATCTTGAAATCGATCCTCTCTGGGGTAAGGAGCCAGTGAAGTCTGGCAAAGACTGGGGTAAATGGGGGAGCAAAGTTTGGTGCGGGTAAGAATGCGGGCGGCAGAGTTCTGAAAGAGTTGGATTTTATGGATTGTGGGAGAGGTGACAAAGGCATGGACCAAGGTTTCAGTGACTTTTGGGTCAAGATATTGACGGAGATGGGAGATCTGTCGGTTATGCACAAGAACCCCTTCCTTTTGCATTATGTTGCATCATTGATATATTTTCCTAGGGTGGAGGTGAAGAATCTTCAGTGAGTTTAGGGAATGGGCTTCTGACTGGCCTGAGAACCTATCTGCACCTACACAAACCTGTAAAATGGAGTCCTGTATATGCATGTTCACTCAGTACTGGCAAGTATAAGAGTGGACAGATTTATAATTGAAAGGTTCACGCTGCCCAGTTGAGGGAATTCATCGTGTTCCTGAGGTCAGTTCGGCTCACTTGCTTAGAAAAGGCGCTAGACAAATGTAATTTTGTTGTTGTCAGCATAATTTCCTGACGATCGCGCCCAAATCTGTCTATTGCTATTTTAAATGCGAAATACATGTGGAATGTGGTGAAAATTTTCAGCCTTGAGGTCTTTTTCATAATGTAAAGATTATTGTTAATATTCATTCAAAAACTAGATTTGTTGCATCCATTGAGGTTTTCAAGGTGAAATTTGAGGCACAAGAAGCCTTATACAGTACACCCCTTTCAGAATACAGTATTATCCTTAACCCATTGATTTGTTTTACATACACACTGACACCTGCAGATCTGCTAGGTATGAGATGCTCTAAGATGCCGTCCGGTGTGGAGGGCGCAATATAAATCAAAGTTGTTGCTGTTGTATCTTATTAGGTGTGACTATCACTCTTTCTGGTTATAAAAACATGACCAGTTTTGCCGACTGTCATAATACACATAGCCCCATATCTTGAAATGCAATCTTTCGAAACCCATGTCATGCTTCTAGATACAAATTTGCCTGTATTTTAGACAACATATTACATGAGAGGTTTTGGGTGTCAATATCAATAATAATAAGAAAACCTGGCATTTGATATAGCTTTTTTCATGTCATCTATACCTCTCAAAGCACTTCACAGAATATAATGTAAAGTGAATTGACAGCATATTTGTGGGCAAAACGCAGCAGCCATTGTGCACAGCAGTGACACACAACAGTCATGGATTGAGTGACCAAATTATTATTGGATTTTTTTCTTACGGGATTTTTATCCCTAGAAAAGCAATCCACCAATCGACTAACAAACAGGTTCCTAGATACTGCTTAGTAAACTGAGGCATGTGGAGTAAGAAAAGTTGCCCAAGATATAGCCCTGCAGGTCTCTTGCTTGCAAGGCAAGATCTCTAACTGTTGAGCTGTTGAGCTACAAGACGTGAGGGCTCCACGTCTTGTAGCTCAGTGGTTTTGGAAACATTCATTTATAAATGATTAATTCTGCAGCCACCGTTTACCCCCTGAAATTACTCTCGGATCATAATTTCACTTCCAATTTCTGGAAAATTTGTTTGCAGCCAAAGGAGGAGGCTCTAGGTGCCCAGCTGGAGATCAATGTTTGAATGTTTCAGCCTTAGACACATCTAGAAACACAAATGATTCACCATTTGCTAATCCTTTTCTACATTGCACATACCCTCCCCAATCAATGCTTTATCAGAAAATGTAATGCTGCCTTCATTTTCTACGTGTCACTGATAAAAGTCTGCTTTAATCTGTTGTGATGTTGAAGCATTGTACTCTATTGGCAACTCTACAACCAACTATACACGACAATTTACATTTACTTGTACATAACACCTTTCATGCCAGGAGGATGTCTCAAACTGCTACCGAAAACATGGTTAAAGTGATTGGTCATAATGTGAAGCAAAGTATACCGAGCAAAGCTCCACTACCTAGCCTCTGAATGCAGATGAAATCGTAAACATGTGTGAAGAGCAGAATGTCCTACTGGATCTTTACTAACATCAAGGATCCAAATCAGTCCAACAATTCCCCTGGAATCTCTCTTTAACATTGAAAAGATCGCTTTGTACAGGTTCCAAATCTCACACCACTTGCCAGAATTCAGATCAAACTCAGTTTGACAACCTCAAATTGGAATTATATGAAAGAAAATGTGTGGCATCAAAATGGAAAGTATAACTGGTCTATTAAAGTGAGGGGTTAGAGTAATGTGCAATAGATGAAAAAATTAGATGCAGATGACTGATATTTGACTCATGAAATGGATACACTTATTGATCTACTTTATATTTGTTTATGCAAACCGAAGG
Organism: Hydrolagus colliei; assembly: GCA_035084275.1. Taxonomy (NCBI): domain Eukaryota; kingdom Metazoa; phylum Chordata; class Chondrichthyes; order Chimaeriformes; family Chimaeridae; genus Hydrolagus; species Hydrolagus colliei. Next base: position 68,318,982 of record CM068742.1, read on the forward strand.
ATTATTATACTCTATGCTGGCTCTTCGGAGGTTACCCTTCTGTGAATACAACAGCTGCCAATTGCATGTGATTGATACAAACCATGAATCATTGCTTGCATAGTGGGAACAAATACAAGATCTGCTCAAACTAGTTAAGAGCAAGACGACCTTCTACTGCAAGTCAGCAGCGTCTACTTAGCAACTCACCAAAGAAGAGCCTCCTCCAAAATAAACATGACACATGAACGGCTAATTTAATTGAGTTACTGTTCATCTCATGGTTAATTATCTGAATACTGTGTAAGTCTGGCTTTTAAACATTAGACTGTCAGTGGGTGCTGGGAAATTCCAGTTACACTGGGTCTGTGGATTATTCTTAATATTACTTCCATTCTAAGATTGTCAATCAACCCATTTACTGTACAATCCTGTTGAATCCAAAATTGACATAACAGTAATAAATCAATTGAAACAATGGTTTAATATTAGCCCATTACTGTTGAAAAAAAGGTCTGAAACTGATTTGGAACCAACCATTTTAACCTGCTTACCCTGTTGTTTTTATTCCGTTCTTTTTTTCACCAAGAATATTTGCGTCAGCGAGGGCGTGAAACATGCAGAAACCCATCACCGTGTTTATAAATATCAAAATAAGAAAAATGAGAGTTCCACATATGTATGCCACCTACACATGCAAATTTCCCTACATCTAGAATGGAATAAAGGAGTCGATCATTCCACCCACCTGTTTGTCATCTAATGGCAGTTTTTAATTGCATTTTCCCCCTTTTCGACATTGAGTCCTGGATGAGGGACAATTTCCTCCAATTGAACGTGAGCAAGATCGAGGCCCTCCTGATTGGCTCAAGCCAGCGCCTCCGCACATCGGGCGCTGCCAGCCTCAACATCCAAGGCTGTCCTCTCCACCTCACAAAGCCAGTCAGGAACCTCGGCATCACGTTCGACCATAAACTCTCCTTCCTCCCCCACATCCGTGCCTTGACCGGCACCGCATATTTCCACCTACGCAACATTGCCAGGCTCCGCAACTACCTCACCCCCCACGCTGCCGAAACACTCGTGCACGCATACATCACCTCACGGCTGGACTACGTCAGCCGGCTGGACTCTCTCCTCGTCAGCCTCCCCAGTTCCTCCATTCACAGGCTGCAAGTCATCCAAAACTCTGCAGCCCGTGTACTATCCCGCACTCGCGTCCGCGACCACATAACCCCCACCCTTGCCCGTCTCCACTGGCTCCCCATCCTCCAGAGGATCGAGTTCAAGATCCTCATCCTCACCTTCAAGGCCTTACACAGCCTTGCCCCGCCCTATTTAACCTATTTACTTTCCCCCCTATAAGCCCACCCTGATCCTCCATTCAGCAAGTCTCGGCCTGCTCTAAGCCCCCCACCCGAACCACCCCACCATCGGAGGCCGGGCTTTCAGCTTCTCTATTCCCACCCTGTGGAATTCCATCCCCCAATCCCTCCGCCTTGTTTCTTCCCTTTCCTCTTTCAAGGCCGGTTTGAAGACTTTCCTCTTCGACCGTGCCTTTTGTTCCCCCCCGAAGTTTACGACCTCCCCTACGTGTTTCACCCCTTTCTCGAACACTCCCCTCCCAGCTCGGGTCACACGCCTCCTGTGCAGCGCCTTGGGACGTCCTCCCGACGTGAAAGGCGCTTTATAAGTTTAAGTTGTTGTTTTTGTTTCTATATTTTCCCTTCTGTTTTCTTCTATCCTCTCCTGAACGTGCTGATGCATGCCAAAATCTATTTGCTTTTGCACTTGTTCAAAATATAACCAAAGACAATTTTACACTCATTGTTTGACTTCTTTAATACCAAAGCATAAGGCCAGTTAAATACTTAGTTATGTGCTGCATCTTGTTATGAAAAATGAACTGAATTGCCCTGTAGACATTTCATTCAACAATATGAACCATCCTCTGTTGTGTTGTTTGTCTGATGTGAAGAAATCAGTACTCTACAACCACAACATCAAAATTACACTTGTATAGCGCCTTTCACTTCAGGAGGACGTCCTAACACGCTGGACAGTCACTGCTTCAGAGCATTCCTCTGATAATCCAATGTCTAGCAGGGCCCTGTTCCGAGAGTGATGGTGAAAAGCAGTAAGCTTGGCTGTTTTTCTTCCTCTCTAATCAACTGGTTCGGAAACCAATTCAGGCCTACCTACCACATCAACTGAATGACTAAATGACTATGATCAAGACTCCTGGAATCGTGGAATCCTGTAGTTCAGTGGTTAGAGCGCTCACCTTACAAGCGAGAGACCTGGGTTCAATTCCCGGCACGTCAGGTCAGAGCGAAACCTTGGGCAAGTTTCCTTATTCCACACACCTAATAATAATCCCTCATAAAAACAAACAATAATAAATTGGTCATTTCAACCCACGACTGTTTGTGGGATACTGCTGTGCGCAATTGGCTGCCGCATTTCGTTCACAATTATAGTAAATTCACTTTACAGTATATTCTGTGAAGCGCTTTGAGACGTCTAGAAGACATGAAAAGCGCTATATCAAATGCAAGCATTAATAGTACAATAGAAGCCTGTTTATCCGGCACGCTCGGGGGGGTCAACTAATTGACTGTGCCGGACAACCGGGCGGCAAGTTGCCAAAAACCCAACACAAAAAATGTACTTATTTTAAAATATACTATATTAATAATATACTAAATAGTAACAGAATATTGTATAACTACTTACCAATAAAGATTTCAGCACACTCAGTAAAAAATCGGTAAAAAAGCATTTTTTAAGTTTAATAAGAAGGCATGCACAAAGTGAGCATATTCGCGATTGCTGAAATGGGGAATTGCCCTGGGAGGGGGTCGAGCAATCCGGTTAATTGGGTCATGGATAAACGGGCTTCTACTGTATTATAAAACTTGAGACTTGACTCTTTTTTAAAAAAAAAGTAGTGTTTTACTTTTACCTTACCTGATCCATTCTGGAAATTAAGAAAGATTAAAGATTAACCTAGATAAGTAAATTGTCCCAGTGGCACACCAAGAGTTAAAACCAAGATTTAAAACAATCTTCAAGAAGCTCCTGTGATTTCATAAAACTGAGCTGTGCTACTGTTAATGTTACTCAGAATAATGTGAACATATTGCAACTATTTATTCTTCCAGTTTTTAATGTCTTAAATATTGTGTGATGTTTTTGTTGCACAATGTCCTTCCATGGGGACTAGATCTGATCAGGTGATAGAGGACAATAGTCGTAAAAACAGTTTATGAGGTGACAATTCCTGCAGACTTAAGAGTTTTTAGCACTAATACCTGATTATTATCTCAATTATACTTCTGCAAAACATGTATGGTTCAACATATATTAGTTGTTTAGCTGGATCATTTGAGTGGTCTCCATTCTTTGCTTCAACACAAGCAATCCAATCCTCTCTAGTGTCCTTTAAGTAACCTGACAGGTCAGAAGTGCAATTTTGTTAGTCAGTTAGCTCAGAGATAAGGGCCTTTGATGTCTGAAAAACAACGCTCTGTGAGATGCTCTATTGATGCTTAGTCACTCCTTTCTCATTTGTCCAACGCATTGCATATGACACTTTAATTGAGGCACAATCCATTGTATGTGATGTATTCTGACAGTTACATCCGCTGCTTCCTCTGAGGTGCACCACTTTAGACTTTGTACATGGTCGGATGGATTTCAGCATAATGCAATGAAAATAATGGCTTCCATTTCCCATAGAACATCACAGACAGTTGCAGCTGAACTGATAGCTGATATGCGATTCACTTTCATGAGCTGAGGAGGATTCTGTTCAACAGAACAACAAAATCAGTTTTAATCTGTCAATATGATTTACCCCCTTAAAATGGTAGCACAATCCTGGACGTTTGCTAATACAGTATTAAAACTCCATACAGAATCTTGTTTAATGTGTTAGCCACTGTATTAGCTATAACTAATCAATGGGGTCTAACCTGCGGCATTGATTAATGGGATTTATTAATAAGGAATCCAAATCATTCAAGTTAAAACCCCTAATACAGCGGAGTCCTGCAGGGTAGTGGTCAGAGCCCTCAATTTGCAAGAGGGAGAACCTGGGTTCGATTCCCATTGAAGGCGAAGCATTAGACAAGTTTTCTTACTCTACACACCTTTGGGGAAGAAGGAGAAGCAAAAAAAATTGCGAATGTTTATATTCCTGACTTCAAACTACTGTATGAGGTATGTGTGAAAAAGCAATCTTAGATACCATCCTGTGTGGGTTCTATACTCCCCACACTCTGGAACTCCATCCCACAGTCCCTTTGCCTCGCTTCCTCCCTTGCCCCCTTCAAGGCCGGGCTCAAGACCCTCCTCTTCGAGCATGTCTTCTGCTGCCCTCCTAACTCTCTCCCTCCCCTCTACCCTGCCCCTCACTTGGGTCCCGACCTGACTATTCAGCACCTTGGGACCTTCTTCTGCCTTGAAAGGCACTCTATAAATGTAATTTTGTTGTTGTATTTAATAGCAAGCTATTATTGTATCTGTTGAGGACAATATTGTGCATAACTATAGTGCCACCTACAGTAAAATAGACAGCCAATTCCTACCAATTAGGTTAATATATTCAGCATGGAGGTGGAGTGAATTATAATGAACTAATAAAATAATGAGTTTGTAATTAGTTTGCAATCTATCATGTAAAACACTGGCATCAATTTAAATGGATGTTCTCCTTGAAATTGGAATCTTGCATTTAATCCTGAATCACCATCACCTTTACGTTCCCTCGAGGAAAGGTATCACAATATATTCCAGACCTTAGAAAGGCTTCATTCTTATTATGTGTGTGGAATATTTGCTTTCTAGGGCTGATCAGATAAGAAGGAGCAAAATCCATGCTCCACCCAGCCCACAAATAGCTTTCTACCAGTTAGGCTGGAGGCATTGGGTCTTGTTCTCTGACGGGTAACGAAAACAATTCCTCTGCTGATTTTTATCTCTCCTCAGCAGATCATCCCATGAAGATGAATATTCAAGTGTCAACCTGGTTCATTTGGTAACCTTCTCATCTCTGGGTGAAAAGGTTGTGAGTGTAACTCCATTTATAGGGATGAAATAAAAACAATAATTATAATATTCCTTGCATTTGATATGGTGCCTTCATACTAAGAGGATAATAAATAATTCTTACATTTGGTATAGTGCTTTTCACATTAGGTGAGCTTCGCAAAGTGCTTCGCAATATATACTATAAAGTGCAGTGACTGTTTTCTTTTGGATGGAGGCAAATTTGGCACACAAAATGCAATGTGCCACAAATAGCCATGAAGCGAATGACTAATGTTACTTGTAGGATTGTTGGCCAGTACACCCTTCTCTAATCTGGTAGTCCAGGCTGACACTCCAGTACAGTGCCAAGAGGAGATTGCTTTGTCTGCCTGTGCAGCTGTATGTTAAAGATCCCATGGCATTATCCAAAAAGAGAATTTTCTCCTGGTGTCCATGTATGTCAACCTGGACTCCGTAATGTTCTCCATAATATTGCCAGACTCCACCACTACCTCACCCCCCAGGCCATCAAAACTCTCATTCACGCCTTTATAACTTCCAGGCTCGACTACGGGAACTCTCTCCTCGTCAGCCTCCCCAGTTCCTCCCTTCACAGGCTGTAGATCATTCAGAACTCTGCAGCTCGTGTACTCTCCCACACCAGGCTTCGCGACCACATCATTCCCACCCTCGCCCGTCTCCATGACTCCCTGTCACCCAGAGGATCGAATTCAAGATCCTTGTTCTCACTTTTAAGGCTATTCATGGCCTTGCCCCCGCCTCTCTCTCTGACCTACTGTCACCCTATCAGCCTGCCCATCCCCTCCGTTCAGCAGACTCAGGCCTGCTCCGTGTCCACCGCCCTATCCGCCCAACCATCAGCAGCCGGGCTTTCAGCCTCTCTGCTCCCACACTGTGGAACTCCATCCCGCAGCCCCTCCGTCTTGCTTCCTCCCTTTCCTCCTTCAAGGCCGGTCTCAAGACCTTCCTCTTCGACCGCGCCTTCAGCTGCCCCACTAACTCTTCCCCCTCTCCCACTCTACTTCCCCCACCCTGACCCTCCCCCCACTGCTCGGGTCGCAACCTGACTGTTCAGCGCTTTGGGACGTCCTCCCGATATGAAAGGTGCTTTATAAGTGCAATTTTGTTGTTGTTGTTGTCAAAAATTCTCCAGATATTTTATGTATTTTATGGTGGTTGGTGGGAAATTGCTGTGCCCAAATTGGCTGCTGCATTTGACTAGAAATATTTTGTCACTCCACTTTACAGAAACTTTGTGAAATACTTTGAGACACTGCAGGCACTATACCAAATGCAAGGATTATTATTGCAGTTTACTACAAACAAAATAGGTTACCTGCTTCTCTGGCGGCTTGAATACATCGTCATAATTACTTTGCCTGAAGGGAATATCAGAGATGTCTGTGATCCAGCTCTGAATAGGATTCTTCTTCCCAAAAGCTAAACATTGCCACCTAATGGTCTTTATACCAGAGTAAATACAGTATATCTAGTGACAGCGCTAAAAAAACATTGGAAGCTTTAACACAACACAGTACAGTATTGGTAGCACAGCACCATTTCACAAACAGCCGTGAAGTGAATGACCAGTTATATTTGTGGATTATTGTAAAATGTTGTCCTGTTCCAAGCTTGCCAGTGAAGGTGACAGGGCCCTTTTTTTAAAAAACAAAACAGTTTCCGTATCAAGGTTTGTTTTGTTCAATACTTTGAAGGTTTGACTGAATACTAAAGTGTTGTGGCACATGATGATCATCTGAGCTCCTGATCTTTCTTACCTTCCTGTTGGCTTTAATGGCCCAAAGCACTGGGCTCTTTTGTTTCTGGACATTTACTGTGCAAGTTGGGCTAACAGTCCATGGGATAAGATTGTTCAAACCCATATAGTTGTCCTTAATTATGTCATTAGCCAATGAAAAGAATTCCAGCCTCACCTGCAATCCTTTTCATTGGTGGTTAAATACATAATTAAAGGCACCTGCATGTACTTAGCCTGTGGGCTTAGCTTAGCCTGTGGGCTATTAGCTCAACCCTCAATTTAGGGCTTTTATTGCTAAATTGAGCTACAATTTTTTAAAATTCAAGTATCTTGCATGATTGCTTTGATGGAATTCATTGTGAGGGTTGGTTGCAGAGACACAACAATGGGGAATATTGTTGGTTTACAAAGGTAAGAATGGAGCATTTTAATGCTCAGTTCAGTCTACATTGATCTAGGAGACAAAATATGCAATCTAAATTATGAACTGAAAATGGTAACCGCAATGTGATCATTAACACATTGTTGGTCAATGTGGCCATTTCATAATTGAAGAGATTGACTAGTTTGTGGGTGTGATTACTGAATCTGTCCCAATGATTGGGCCCAAAGACTACACTTCCATTAAGTTTCCTGACATGCAAATTGATGCAGTACCATTTTAGCACTTTTTTTTAGTTGAATCAATATTCTATTGTCTATCTTGCTCTTGCTGCTATCTGCAGGCTGACAAGTCCATTATTAGCATAGGCCAGCAACAGGCTCCCACTGTGATGGAGTTGTAGAGGTGTCGACAGACTTAATTGCCTTCATTTATGAGTAACTTGTTATTAATTATTCACCAAAATTAGTTAATGTATCACAGGTCTCAATTTTCACCCCTGTCTTTATGATGATCTATTTGTGATGAATTTCAAGTTCTGAACAATTTACATACAAAATACACATTCCAGGCTGTGAATGCTTTAAGATCTGTTTGTGATGTTATACCAAATGAAAGGGTTATTATAATTCTGTTCATGTTGGACTGAATGAAGCCTACCACCTGCTCCCTGGACCCCATCCCCACCATGCCCCACTACTTGCCGACACAACTAACATGTCCCTTTCATCCGGCATCATTCCCACCCCCTTCAAAACACCAACTATCACCCCCATCCTTAAGAAACCTTCCCTTGATCCATCGCAGCTTTCAAACTACCAGCCCATCTGCAACCTCCCTTTTCTGTCAAAGGTCCTTGAAAGAGTCATTGCCTCCAAGCTTCGCTCCTTCCTCTCATCCCACTCCCTCCATATGTCCCTCTAATCGGGCTTCTATGTTGCCCACAGCACGGAAATGGCTCTGGTCAAGGTCACAAATGATATGCTCATCATTTGTGACCAGGGTTCCATCTGTCTCCTCATCCTCCTTGCCCTATCTACTGTCTTCGATACCATGGACCACTCAATCCTCCTCCACCACCTCTCCTCCCATCTCAACATTCAAGGTTCTGTCCTCGACTGGTTCCGGTCCTATCTTTTACACCATCTCCACTTTGTGTCCGCCAATGGCTTTTCCTCCAGCCCCCGTACCGTCTTGTACGGTTTGCTTCAGGTCTCTGTCCTTGGTCCCCTCCTCTTCACCCTGTACATGCTCCCCCTTGGTGACATCATCCACAGACATGGGATATGTCTCCACATGTATGCGGATTACACCCAACTCTACCATTCCACTTCCACCCTCAACTCCAGGACTACCGGCATGCTGACTGCCTGCCTGGCTGACATTGAGTCCTGGACATGGGACAACTTTCTCCAGTTGAATGTCCGCAAGACTGAGGCCCTCCTGATTCGCTCGTATCAGTGCCTCCGCACATCAGGCACTGGCAGCATCAGCATCCATGCCTTCAGTCTCCATTTCTCAAAGCCAGTCAGGAACCTGGGTGTCTTGTTTGACCCTGCACTGTCCTTCCTCCCCCACATCTATGCCATGACCAGTACTGCCTTCTACCACCTGCATAACATCGCCAGATTCGATGATCTGCAGCTTCTGTCCTCTCCCGCACCAATCTAGGCGACAACATTACTCCCATCCTCGCCCAGCTCCATTAGCTCCCCATCCCCCAGAGGGTCGAATTCAAGATCTTCATCCTCACTTTCAAGGCTATTCATGGCCTTGCCCACTCCTATCTGTCCGACCTGCTGTCTCCCTATCAACCTGCCTGCCCCCTCTATTCAGCGGGCTCCAATCTGCTCCATGTCCCCCACCCTACCATCGGTGGACAGGCTTTCAGCTTCTCTGCCCCCACACTCTAGAACTCCATCCCACAGTCCCTTTGCCTCGTTTCCTCCCTTGCCTCCTTCAAAGGCTGATCCCAAGACTCTCTCTCCTCTTTGATCATGACTTCTGCTGCCCTCCCAACTCTCTCCTTCCCCTCCCAACTTTCTCCCTCCCCTCGTAACTCTCTCCCTCCCCTTTCTCCTAACCTGCCCTTCCGCCTTGCTTGGGTCCGGACATTACTGTTCAGCATCTTGGCATGTCCTCCCAACATGAAAGGCGCTTTATAAATGTAATGTTGTTGTTGTTATTGATGCCCTTAATGAGCTGTGATTTTTATGATATGATAAGATTGTTAAGATATGCTTATTATAAGAACTGGTTACAGTTAGAGGAAACACAATACCGTAAAAGCCCATTTATCCATGACCCAATCAACCATAACTTATGTATAACCAGCACCTCAAAAAAAAAGGTCCCCATTCGAATAACCGGATCTTATCTGGCACATTCACCGTGGCGCTTTTTTTTCCCCCTCATATCGTTATTTTGGAATGCTACTAGTGCCTATAGGTAGCACTGCTGTTTTTTTTCCCGCGCATCGGCTTTTCAGCTTGCCACTAGTAGAACCTTAAAGTCGCACTGCTGTTTTTTTCCCTCACGTCAGCCATTGTAGAAGATAGACTGTACGCCTCTACCCCAGCATTATGGCTTCAAACCAGGCATCTACCAGCAAACATGATTTTTAGGTGAATTTTTGTGAACTTTCAGGTGATTAACAAAGGTCTGATATTATCTGTCTTTATTTAGTCTTTTATTAATGTGGTATGTGTTAAAATAAGTTTAAAAAATTGTGTTGCGTTTTTTGGCGTCAGATCTGCCCGAACATCCGGCATGCCATTTAACCAGCAATGGCCAGGTCCCGAAGGTGCCGGATAAATAGACTTTTACTGTACAATATTATAGCACCTTTCACATCGGGTAGATGTTTCTGAGTACATGCCCAAACTAACTGAACCCAAGGACTGTGGGGCATGGGGTTGTGGGTGTGGGATGCAGAAGACGGATGTCCAAAAGTGCAGTCAAAGAAGCATTTTGAAATTACATGTAGTGGTAACTAATTATATTCATGCAGCATTCGGTTGACTGGATCCAATTCTGTTCCTAACCTCGCATAGGGTGAAAATCTAACTTGAATTGAAGTGAGCAAGCATCTCTGTATCACTTTTCTCCATGCTACCTGTGCAGTGTTAGCACAGAGAGAAATATATTCAAATAATATAGATGCAGACACAAAATGAGTCACCCACACAATGTGCATGTCTGCATCATTATCCTGAAATGTCAGACACAGTGGGTTGAGCACTATGCTCATTTATTTCACTCTGTATCATCTATTAATGAGAATAAAATTGGAACTAGAAACCTAGGGCCGTATTAATGAAGGTTCTTAGGTACAAAGCTCTATAAGGGGGTCAATGGTCTCCGCAACTAATTTCATACAAATGTTCATCAATATGGTTCTCGTTTTATGTCTGAAGATGAAAGGTCAGTGATTATTTAGCAGTGCTGCACTGGTACTCATAATGTGATTTGAATTAGTATGCGGATGGAGTTTTCAGAATTTTCTGTCTGAATATTACCAGTGAGACTTTGTAAGTGGTTATGAAGGACAAGGAGTGAAATTCACCTAATTGCCTTTATTTCTCAGCACAGTCAATTCTAGAGGGGGCAATATTCAAGCTGCAATTAATTAATCATTGTCGTATAGGGGCTGAGTAGTGAGAGAGGTTAACACATTATCCTTTTATCTTTGGTCTCAAAGTGTCCGACACAATAATAGCAATTTAATAATAATATTTGCATTTGATATAGCGCCTTTCATGCATCAAAATGCTGCATGGGATTTCTCTGTAAATTTTAATGGCAAACACAGCAGCCAATTTATGAACAGCGATGTACGTCCAACAGCTATGATTTGAGAAACCATTTTACTTGGGAGATTGTTACCCAGAACACCAAAATAAACTTCCTTCTTTCCCTTGAATAGTGTCACCCGAATAGGTAAATGGGACCTCAGTTTAATAATGAGCCTTGTACTTGATATAGCACCTTTCACATAATGAAGACCTCCTAAAAGTACTGTAGAGAACAGTAACTGTGTGTTTTGTTGCGTCCAATCTTCGCTCCTTCCTTTCCCGCCATTCGGAGACAGCCCAGGTCAAAGTCTCTAACGACATTTTAACCATCTGGGATCAAGGTCCTCTCTGCCTCCTTGTCCTCTTTGACCTCTCTGTTGCCTTTGACACTATCAACCTCTTCTCCCAGCTCAATCTTCATGGACCTGCCTTGCCAGGTATGACTCTTACCTTTCTCACCGTCTCCACTTTGTCACCACCAACAGCTTCTACTCCATCCCCCAAGGTTCTGTCTTTCATCTCCTACGTTTTAATATCTATATGCTCCCGCTTGGTGACATCATCTGCAAACATAGGCGTCAACTTCCACCTGTATGACACCCAACTGTATCTTTCTGCCTCTACCCTTGACTCCAGGACCACTACTGTCGTGACAGACTGCCTAGCAGATATCGCGTCCTGGATGAGAGCTAACTTTCTAGAGTTGAATGTCAACAAGATCAAGGCCTTCCTGATTGGCGTGCACCAGGACCTTCACACTTCAGGCACTGGCAACATCAGCCTCCATGATTGCACACTCTACTTCACCAAGCCAGTCAGGAACCTTGGTATATTGTTCAATCCTCAACTGTCTTTCCTTCCCCACATCCAAGTCATGACCAACTCTGCCTTCCCTCACCTCCGCAACATTGCCCAACTCTGCCACTACCTCACTCCTCAGGCAGCTAAAACTCTCATTTATACTTTCATCACATCCAGGCTTGATTATGCCAATGCCCTGCTTGTCAGCCTTTCCAACTCCTCCCTCCATAGGCTGCAGATCATCCAGAACTCTGCAGCCCATGTCGTTTCCCACACCAAGCTCTTTGAGTGCCTTTCTCACCCAACTCCATTGGCTCCCCATCATCCAGAGAATTCCATTCAAGATCCTGGTCCTCACCTTTAATGACTTTGTTCCATCCTATATCTACGACCTCTACTTCCCTATCAACCTGCCTGCCCTCCGTTCAGTGGGCTCCAGCCTGCTCCATGTCCCCCAACCCACCCACCCCCACCATCACCAGAGGAGCCTTCAGCCACTTTGTTCCCAAACTCTGGCATTCTATCCCGCAATCCCTTCACCTCACCCCCTCCCTAGCTTCTTCAAGTTCCAACTCAAGACCCTCATCTTCAGTGCTCCCATCGGTCACCCACTCTCCCCTCTTTTCCTTACACCCTCCATGATCCCAACCCCAGCTCGAGTCTGAAACACTGACTGTACATTGCCTTGGATCGTCCTCCCAACGTGAAAGGTGCTATATAAATGTAATTTTATGTTGTTTTGTGGGAGAAAGCTACTGCCAATTTGTATAAGAATGTCCCACAAAACAGCCATGAATTGAATAAAGAATTTTAGTTGAGGATTGCGGACCAGGACACTGGAAGAAACTTCCTTCTCATTTGAAAGTTCCATATTATTATAAATGATTATATTATTAATAATCTTTGCATTTGATGTCATACCTTATCGCTTTATTGAGATGTCTGAAAGCGCTTCACATGATATAAAGTGAAATGACTGTATTTTGTGATGAAACAGCAGCTAGTTTGGCCCAGCAGTGTCCCATAAACAACCATGAGTGAGTGACTGATTTTATTTTGGTGATTTGTTGGCCAGGACACTGAGAAAAACTTCCTTCGCTTTTCAAATACAGTAAAAGCCCATTTATCCAGCACCCAATCAACCGTAACTTCCGTATAACCGGCATCGCATAAAAAAGGTCCGCATTTGATTAACCGGAATTCATCCGGAAAAATTTATTAAAAATGTTTGGTTTTTTTTCCGTTTTTGGCCGAATATCCGCCACGCTCCTTAACCGGCATTGGCCAGGTCTCAAGGGTGCCGGATAAACGGGCTTTTACTGTACTGCCATGGGATCTTTAATAATCACATGTAAAGGCAGACAGGATCTCTATTTAAAGTCTCATCTGAAGGATGGCACCTTCGACAATGCAACTACCCCCACCCCAGCAGTGTATTGGATATCTATGTATGGTCAGGCAGGCAAGGGCTCATCTAAAGAAAAGCACCTGCAATGATGCAACACACTGGGTCAGAGCCAGGAATGGCGCAAGGGTATTTGTCGCCCTAGGTGAGCCTTCAGATGTGCGCCCTCGAGTAACTTTTGATAAGCTAATGTAAATACTAAAAATTCATCTAATTAATTATCAATAAAAGTAATGTAATCGTTATACATTTATTTATTTATGAAACATACTTCTGTTTTATTTAATTATTAAGCATTGTCCGGTCAAGTTACTGCTAACTCCCATGCCTCCGGCACTATACGCCAGCAGACGACAGCAGTAATTTTCACCAGGCATGGCGAACCGTATGTGCTCTGTCACCAGGACTGCCACCCAAAAAATGTTGCCTAGTTCGCCAAATGTAGCGCCAGCCCTGGTCAGAGCATCAACCTGGACTCGTGGAACTTAAGCCTTCTGACAGACTTCTGACTCAGAGGCAATAGTGCCACCAACAACAACAACAACAACAACAAATTACATTTATAGAGCGCCTTTCACGTCGGGAGGACGTCCCAAGGCGCTGCACAGGAGGCGTGTGACCCGAGCTGAGAGGGGAGTGTTTGGGAAGGGGTGAAACACGAAGGGGAGGTCGAAAAATTTGGGGTGGAACAAAAGGCACGGTCGAAGAGGAAAGTCTTCAAACCGGCCTTGAAAGAGGAAAGGGAAGAAACGAGACGGAGGGATTGAGGGATGGCATTCCATAGGGTGGGAGCGGAGAAACTGAAGGCCTGGCCTCCGATGGTGGGGCGGTTCGGGCGGGGGGCTTGGAGCAGGCCAAGTCCTGTTGAACGGAGGGTCCGGGTGGGCTTGTAGGGGGAAAGTAGATTGGTTAAATAGGGCTGGGCAAGGCTGTGTAAGGCCTTGAAGGTGAGGACGAGGATCTTGAACTCGATCCTCTGGAGAATGGGGAGCCAATGGAGACTGAGCTAGGCTAAGAAAAGAAAGCTTGACTATGCTTGACCTTTAAACACTGCCTATAATGATGCTGTCCACAACATAAACTTATTATTTTCTCCAGCACTGGCCTTCCTCAATTGAGTTACTATAAAAATCTATAAAGATCCAAATTTTCCTGCAGTGAATTAAGTTGCAAGACTACATATATATGAGGTCTAACTTGATATTCATATAAAGGATTTGTAAATCGACAAACCTAATGCACCTGGACACTTCCCACTCAGACATCAATGTTAGTTTTGATTTCGTGAAACAGGATTACAGTACTGCCACAACAGACTTCTGTGACCCAGCTGATCAATCTCTGAGCAAAGAGCCAACCACATCCAGGCACCCTCATTAGCTTATAAATCCTTTTGCTAATATCACAAATTAGACCACAATGTCAGCGTTGTTTCCCAGTGATTATTTCGGTGACTGAGTCATCACATTCACTGATCCTTCATTATACATATTGTCGACCGTGAGCCATACCAAGGTAACTATTAGCACAGGCTTTCCTGGGAAACAAAAATAGATTTTTCAAATAGTAAAATATCAAAGCCCTGAGAAGCTATCTGTAAAGAGGCAAAACAAGCAGTCACCATCTTCCAGATTCACAACATGTACAGTCAATACACTTTCCAGTGTATTCGGTGAGGCATTTACTTAGAGACGGCTTGAAGACATGATGAGGTGCTTTATCAGACAAAGCATTATTTAATATTATTGCAGTATTAAGCCATTGTTCTTTTAACTATCAATTGTCATTTATCAAGAACAGGCACTGTTATTCAGAACTCCTGAAATATCCTCAGTTGCCCAACTTCAATAATTTTCTTTTTCCTCTCACTCTCAGGAAAGATTGCTCAAACTCACAGGTATAAGCTAATTTAGGAATATTGTCACTGTATATGATAATTACCAGCTGCAGTCTAGCATCATTAGTGATGCATCTGAACGTCTGAAATTAACTGCCTGAACATGGGATGAAAGATTACGAGAACTCCTTTATCTCCATTATTTAAAACAGCAGGTAATACTAGACTGTACAGGTCTACAAATTGTTAAAGGTCAATCTCAAGGCTTACCTCTTTGGCATGACCTCCTGAGCTCCATAATAATAATCCTTGCATTTGATATAGTGCTTTTTCACATCATCTAGATGTCTCAAAGGGCTTCACAGAATGTACTGTAAAGTGGATTGACTGTATATTTATGTGAGAAATGTGGCAGCCAATTGCACACAGCAGTGTCCCACAAACAGTCGTGGATTCAAATGATCAATTTTATCATTGTGTTCTTTTTGAAGGAATTATTATTAGGCATGTGGGGTAACTCTTACCCTTTGGTCAATCTTCACTTTCCCAGTGTAGGGTGGGACGAGGCCAAGGAGGGCTTTGAATGTGAGGATCAGGATCTTGACTTGAATCCTCTGGGTGATGGGGAGCCAATGGAGTTGCGCGAGGATGCAGGAGATGGGGATCACGGAGCTTGGAATGGTAGATGACACGGGCTGCAGAATTCTGGATTATCTGCAGCCTATAGAAGGAGGAATTGGGAAGGCCAACAAGCGTTGGTGTAGTCGAGCCTGGATATGGCGAAGGCATGAATGAGGGTTTCAGCGGCCCGATCATAGAATCATACGGCACAAAAAGAGGCCATTTGGCCCATCTAGTCTGTGCCGGCTCTTTGAACAGAGCAACTCAATCCCACTGCCCAGATTTCTCCCCATAACAGAATAGACCTGCTCTTCCTAAATAATGATCTAGTTCCCTTTTAAAAGCTGTTATGGAATCTGCCTCCACCACCTTTTCAGACAATGCATTCCATATTTGAACAACCCGCTGAGTGAAAACATGTCTCCTCAGCTCCCCTCTGCTTCGTTTTGAACCTATTTTAAATCTGTGACCACGAGTCACTGATTTGCCCACCAGTGGAAACAGTATTTCCTTATTCACCCTGTCGAAACCTCTCATAATCTTATACACCTCTATCAGGTCTCCTCTCAATCTTCTTTGTTCTAGAGGGAATAAGCCCATCTTATCTAGCCTTTCCTCATAGCTGAAGTCCCTCATTCCTGGTACCATCCTAGTAAATCTCCTCTGCACCCTTTCCAATGCCTTAATATTCTTCCTAAAGTGTGGTGACCAGAATTGTACACTGTACTCCAGCTGAGGCCTAACCTGATGGGTGAGGTAGTGGCGGAGTTGGGCAATATTGCAGAGATGAGGGAAAGCTTAGTGGGTCATGGCTTGGATGTGGGGAAGGAAAGACAGTTGAGGAACGAACAAGATACCTAGGTTCCTGAATGCCTTGATGAGGTTGAGGTGTAACCATGGATCTTGATGCTGCCGGTGCCTGATGTGTGAAGGGGCTGGCATAAGCCAATCCGGAGGGCCTCAGACTTGTTGACATTGTTTCACTAGGATGTACTGTCCAGTGTAATGACTCTCTGTAGACAAAAACCAGCAAGGGAAACAATACAACTGTGAATAAATGGATTGAGTATAAGAAAGATGGAGCAGTGTATATAATCTTTTTACTCTACCTTGTCAAATGGATCACTTTTTTTCTGATTCCGTACAATCCGATATTCCTACGTTCTTGTGTAAGCAATATTGTTCTTCAGTGTGCTAATGTTTCACGTGTTAGCCTCTCCTCACAAATAACTACATGTATTTTAAATATTTGATCAGCAAAACAGGAATGTGAAGTGTGGATCTGTGCATCGAAAACACTCCTTATAATCCCTTGTAAAAAAAAGTACCATGATAATGGTGGTACTACCACTATAACCATGGTACTTTTTTACAAGGGATAACCAGCTTTACTGTAAGTTGTCATGCACAAGTAGCCATTAGCTCACTGAATCTTATTTCCTTGGAAAACCTCTTGTGCATTGAATATGTTCAATATAATTCAATGAATATTGATGGTCACTGGTGAGAGTCACACTCAGACTGCATCCAAAACCGATAAAACTATTTAATCTGTGTTTAAATCTGGCTCAGCTGGTAAAATGCTCTGATGTATGCTGTGGGTTCCAGCTCCAGATTGGGTCTTTGAATTCACTATCTAGTCTGACACAAGAGCACTGTTTTATCAAAGATGCTGTATTTGATGCGATGTTAAGCCAGGTCTCTGTCTTCTTGTTTCGGTGGATGTTAAAGACTACATGATACTTTTCAAATATAGATTTTTTTTCCTGCTGTTCTGGCAATTCATTTTCCATATAAATTGATCATCCACAGCGACTCTGTGGGATATTCATTGCTGAAAGCCAATTGATTGCTATGTTTGCCCACAAAGATACTGCCACTTTGCTTGACAGTGTTCTCTGTAAGATGTTTCGACTCCATAGGCAAATGCAAAGATGATTTATTTTGTTACAGCACAGAGGAAAAGTGAATTAATTTTACATTTCAATCAATCTTTGTGAACACACATGATGGAACGGCTGCACCCTCAGTTGAAACATAAAATGACTGTTTATATTTAACAGAAGGAAGGATGATTCACATTTCACCTCGGGAATTAATTTCCCAGGTATACTGAAATATGTCAGCTGGTTGCTGCAGAGGTAAGTCGCATATGACTGTCAATTAAAATTCTTTACCAGCTTTTCATCTATTGCAGAAATGGACAAACTAGGATATGCTATTCAGCATGTTTTTAAATGCTGCCTGTGGCTTTCCTCAGATCCAACTCCTACTGAACATGCATATGTAGCAAAGCTGTCCTCAATGATTAACCATATCACAGTTCTGATGCAAATAACTGCAAAGCTCCATTTTGATTTCAGTTATGCATTAACACAGTCCTCAGAAACAAAATCCTCATAATGTTTCCAACATTTATCTTGTTAATCTGTTATTCTTGGACTGGGTGAATCATTAGGCAAGTTTCCTCACTTCACATATGTCTATTTATTTAGCAGTAAGTAGGAACCCAGTAGCTAATCATTTGACAGATCACTTTCCGAGTAATAATTGTCCAAAAGAAAACTGTTTGTGGTATATTGTTGTGTTCAATTGTTTGCGTGTTTCACCCTTAAAATACAGTCAACCCAACTTACAATTTGGTTTGTGAAGCACTTTGAGGTATCTCAATTATGCGATAAGTGCTATATCAAATGCAAGGATTATTATTATAGAAGCATCTTTAAGTATTAAACTCTGGATTATAAACTGAGCTATGCAAAGTATCAAAAGGATTATTTCCAATATATTTTTCATTTTTTGAACCCAAAATACAGTAGATTTATGCAACACAAACCAAACCATATGATTTCATTTGATCTCCTTTCTTTTGTGGTGGAAAATATTATTTTTTCACAGTACAGTATACATCTTTATGTTCAAGAATATTTGCTAAAATATTTTGCTCATGAGCAAACTGATTTACATTTACCAATATAGTAGTGCATCCTGAGAGAGTCAATAGGAAAGAGGACTTACCTGGGAGGAAAGTTTGTAGGATAGAGCTGTTAGTAGGCGAACACAAGTATACATTTTGTGAATTTTCTTTGTGGTTTTATCTCGCTTCCTCTCTCTGCTCCTATCTATCCTTATGATGTCTTTCTGTTATTCTAAGCATGATTTGTTTTTGTGTGTGAGTCCCATGTCTATCTCTCTTTCTCAACAAACTCTCTATTTTTAACCTTTCCCTTTGTAACATTGTCTGTCCTACTGGCTTGTTCTTGCCCATCTGAAATACAGCAATTTAACAATACTCGCATGTGATATAGTGCTTTATCATGTCTTCGAGATGTCGCAAATTGTTTCACAGAATATAATGTAAAGTGAATTGACTGTTTATTTTATAAATGAAATCTCACAGCTAACCGCGGACAGCAGTGTCCCACAAACAATAGTAGCTTTCTTTTTGAAGGGAATATTACCCCTGGAAAAGTGGTCCACCAATTGATTAACAAATGGGTTCTTACTAACTGCTAGATAAATAGAGGCGTGTCGAGTCAGGAAACTTGCCCTACATTTTCTTTACTGGAAATTGAACCCAGGTTCTATCACTTTTGAGGCGATTGCTTTAATCACTCAAATCCTTTTAAATGAATGACTCCACATTTGAATTCATATAGCATCCTTTATATAAAGTAATATGGAAGGGCACTTTATAGTAAAGGTTCATGTACAACAACAATAACAAAATTACATTTGTAGAGCGCCTTTCACATCAGGAGGACATCCCAAGGTGCTGAACAGTCAGGGGTCAAGGAGAGTACAGGAAGAATGGGGTTGACACTTGTTTGCAACTGTTCCTGAATACAGTATGTACATCTGCTGTGTGTAATTCGCTGCCACGTTTTGCCCACAAATTTACAGCCAATTCACTTTACAGTATATATTCTGTGAAGCTCTTTGAGACGTCGATAAGATGTGAAAAGCGCTATATCAAATACAAGGATTATTATTATTATTATTAAAGGAAAGCCTCTTGTTCCTGTCTTATATGCACTCATGGCCAGCTTGTTTTCCCCCACTGTGAATGCTTCTGTCTTACACACAGTGTATATTTATGGTGGCTACAGCTGAAGTGTAATCAAAGGCAGATGCCTTCAAATATGTGCCCTTTAACAAGGGCCTTGGTTCAAGGACTAATTTTTATTGTGTTACACAATACTTGACTGCAGTCCCCAGCAATTCCTTCCATAAACTCTGTAATAGTCCTTTGGCAAAAGTAAGAATGTTCTTGGTTTAACTTTGTTATTTAAAACAGCAAAGAAGGGCTCAGCATGCCAGATTTTCTGAACGCAAAACAATGTGATTTAACCTTCACATATAAAAGGGAAGCAGACATGTGAGTCCCTAAATATTCTGTAATAAAGAAGATCTTTTGAACATCTGAGAAAAATTGCAATCTTTAACAAATTAGGACCAAATTTTAGACGATTCAAAATTGTATCTGTGTAAATACTGCACCAGAATTGTATACACCAGAGGAAAGAATAAACTATCTCATTTGTTTCTACGACTTGTTCGGTCTTCTCTTCCTCCTACCATGTAAAGGCTTTCACGGTTCAGGTTTGGCATTACTTAATTGCTACTTCTTCATTTTTCTCATCCTCCCCTGTTCTTTTCAAGCTTGTTGCTATATTGTGCTCAACTTTGACTCTTCACCATGTTTCTTCAATTTATAAGTGTCACAATACTGTGACACTTTGAACAGATGAAAATACTTCATGAAACTTTTTCTATGGTTGCCTTAGTGGTGTTACAATTACACCTCATCATAGGCTGGCAGCACACAGGTTTGTGCCCAACATATATATAAGAAGTAAGAAATTCTAGACAATAAAAGACTACAACAACAACAACAATAAGAACAACAAAATTACATTTATAGAGTGCCTTTCACATTGGGAGGATGTCCGAAGGTGCTGAAGAGTCAGGACAGGACCCAAGCAAGGCAGAGGGGCCGGGCACTGGGGAGGGGCAGGAGAGAGTTAGGGGAGGGAGAGAGTTGGGAGAGCAGCAGAAGGCATGGTCAAACAGGAGGGTCTTGAGACCGGCCTTGAAGGAGGAGAGGGAGGGAGCGAGGCGAAGGGACGGTGGAATGGATGGACTAAGGTTCATCTACTTCGCCTTTCACCTTACTGGCAGATGAATGTACAGTACATATGTCCCAAATGTCCTATATCCCATAATGTTACAGTAAAAGCCCGTTTATCTGGCATTCTCAGGACCTGGCCAATGCCGCTTAAATGACATGCTGCATATTCGGGTGGCAAGCTGCCGAAAATCCAACACAGGGAGAAAGAGAAAGAAAGAGAGAGAGAGACTGACTGCTTGACTGACTGACTGACGCAAAGAGATAGAAAGAGAGAGAAAGGAAGGAGAGGGAGAGAGATAAAGAAAAAGAGGGAGAGAGAAAAAGGAGAGAGGGAGAAGAAAAACCGACAGTGCAGTTTTAAGAAGAAAAAACAGAAGTGCCACTACTGGCAGTATTCAGAACTAATCGTACTGTACTCTCATGCGACAATCAACTCATTAAATACGCCACCGCGATTGTGCCAGATAAGATCCAGTTATTCAAATGTGGACCTTTTTTTGAGGTGCTGTTTATATGGAGGTTACGGTTGATCGGGTCATGGATAAACAGGCTTTTACTGTATTTCCTAAAAGAAAACTATCTAATCTGTGTTTGAAAGAATCAATACTTCCTGCTTCAACTGTCAACCCAAGGGAGCCTGTTCCACAAGTTCACTCTATGCTCACTGAAATAGTGTTTGCGTAGATTTGTTCTGAATTTATACCCCTTCAATCGTTGGTCATGTCCTCTGGTTCTACTATTCTAGACAAGCTGAAACAGCCTATCATGGTCTATATATCTGGAGTTGTGTAGCTCTGTGTTTAGGGCACTCGCCTCACAAGCGAGCAATCTGGATTGGATTCCCGGCAGGGCAAAACCTTGGCCAAGTATCCTTATTCCATATACCTAATAATCTCAAGAAAAACACAATAGTGATTTGGTCACTCATTCCACGACTGTTCATGGGACACTGCTATGTGCAATGGAGAAGAAAGAATAGTGGGCTAGTTGCCCACAAATATACAGTCAATTCACTTTACAATATATTCTGTGAAGCGCTTTGAGACGTCTAGAAGATGTGAAAAGCGCTAAATCAAATGCAAGGATTTTTTTAGTTCATATGATCTGTCCCTACATATCTTTGGTCAGAAGAGACTAAGATTGGAATATTGGTGTCTGACACATGGAAATCCATCACCAAGCTTAAAAGTATCCAAAGGGTATAAGGCACGGGTTGGCAGGAGCCAAGGCTTGGGGGCCCCGTAACATGTTTTGGTAACCACTGTAGTTTAATTGGCTAAAACTGCAGAGCTTGCATTGAGAGCACTGTTTTAGCTAGACACACTTTACAGATTAGAGTTTTGATTTCCAGGGATAACTGCAGCCAAGTGGGAAGAATCCATGCTCCAATTAACTAGTTTGCCCCTCCAGGTCCTACCAACGAGCCAGACTGGCTGTCATCACCAGTGCCCCAGAGTCATGCAGACCTGCCTGGCTCAGCAACAAGACTACTGAGTTTGCCACATAGGATTCACTTGAATCTGATATTCCATTACCAATGACATCACCTTGGATCCAGCTCAGCACCAAGGAAATGCTGTTCACATCCCCACACGTGGAGTATAAACATTGGCATGGAGTAGTTGGCTGAATGGATTTTTCATGCTGTAAGATTCCGTGGAATTGCATATTTACTTCAATTCTTTCTTCACCAAATATTTATCCATCCACCTTTTCAAATTTATCAATAGACACAGTATGATCTGTTTCATCCTGAGAATCTAGAACACATTAATAAATCTACTGGGGAAATAATTCTTCAAACCTCAAGTCTTGTGTGAAGCATGTTAATTCTGTATTCAGGGCCATGTTCCATTGATATTATTTACTTCTGTATTGTCTCTCCAATAAAATGAGCGTCTCATTTTTGTTTTTGTTTCTTTCCTGTAATTTGTGACTTTACAAGGAATCCAGGGTATTCTTAGTTTCATGTTTGTGCCTGGATTTAATTGTGAATGTAGCTTTCACTGTTCCTCGGCTGGCTTGGTCTTCTATTGATTATAGGTTACGTGCCACATGTTCTATGATTGGAGATCTATGTACGGTACTAAAAATACAAGCCAAGTTTTGTCACCAGTTAACATTCATCATGATTCGCTGGTATTCCCAAGGTAAGCAATTTTGCATTTTGGGATACGTCAAAGCTATTTCTGCTTGGAACTATTATGGCTAGTCAGCGGTTATTTCTTAAGTATAAATCAGTCCACGGACGTCTATTGCTAGTACAGCCTGCTCCTCACGCATCCAGTCGTACCATCTGCTCACAAGTCAAATAAAATATATCTCTTAGGTCTTTCTAACAGTAACTAATTGGTTGCAAATCCATGCCACAGCTATCCCGAGCGATTTCGGCAGATACTGTACTGTGCATCAGCTGATGAACACCAACACTTTCCAAGGCTCTCTCTTAGTCACTGTCTAATAGGCAGATATTCTGAACATTTTCCATTTCACTTTTGCTTAGATTTGATAACAAAAGAACTACAGACTGAATTATCATTTCTATAAAACCCGATGGCTTTTCAAGCCAATAGCCTCTCACAAAGTAAATTTCTGGTTGAGTCAATAAACAATATTTTTTCAAGCACTTTGAAATGTCTTTCTAGCAACAAAGGTGTTATTTAAGCATAAATTGTAATGTAAGTAAAGCCAACAGATATTCCCACAAGCCAATTTAAAGAGTGTCAAATCATAATTATTTAACAAAAAATGGTATTAGATCATCTCATTCCTTTTTATAAAAGAAAGTAGGCCATTGTTATGTGAACAGAAACTTAAAATTAGCACTGAAATTAGTTGTGTGTCAACTTGGCTTAACTGATAGCATGCTCGCTTCTCAGTTAGTGGGTTATTAAGGCTAACATTTCATTACAGTACTGGGGAGTGCTGCAATGTTGGAGGTACCATCCTTCAGAAAGAATTTGTTTCTAGTGTCCTGGCCAAAAATCACCAAAATAAAATTGTTCATTCACTTTAAAGCTGATTGTTGACATTGCTGTGCATAAATTGGCTTCCACTTATGCCTACAAAATAGAGTCACTACATTTCACAGTATAATTTGTGAAGCACTTTGAGATATCCCCCTCAAAAATGCTATGCCAAATTTTTTTTCAACTACTTTGCCACACAGATTTCTACAGAAAATGGTAGACTAGCACAATGTTGACATCCTTGTGTATTAGCTGATCATTTGTAGTTTAATTGATCTTTTAATCAATCTTTGACTGGATCAGAATGCTAATTGTGGAATATGATTATTTGATACAGCTTGCTCCCAGTACTCTAGCAAATAATTTGGTAATAATAAGTAATCATTGTTTGATTAACAGAATTTAAAATCTTTAAATATAATTAATAGTTTTAATCAAATGTAATGAATACATTTTAATTATTTTCTGGCCAATGAATCCCCTAAATAAAATTAATCACTCACTCCATAGCTGTTTGTAACTAAGCATATTGCTGTGCACACCTGGCTGTTTCATTTTGCCCTACAAAATACAGTCACTCAACCTTTGAGTTTCTACGCCATGATAAGATATTATATTCGATGCAAGGATTATTATTATTATTTGCAATGGCCGTGAAATTTCAAAATACTGATTTTGTTTCCATCAAAAATATAATTATCCAGGTCTACAGCCATCTCAAGTAACCATTATCTGCTTCCAATTGACTTCTAATTGACTTATAATCAGAGAGAGAATGTTTGTTATGTCAAATTGTCCACATACTACAGTTACAGTGAATGGTTTGGACCTAATAAGGTAAAGAAAGGATTAGTTCATGTAACAATTAACTTATTTCTTCCATTATAAATTCTCAGCAAATGCATGTTAAACAATGTCCAGCTCAAATATATCTCTGAAATTGGTTTCAACAAAAGATTGGAAGATTTGTTGCCACTTATCAGAGTAATCTATTAATGAATAATAATAGATGGTCTGATCTATGCCTCACATTCTTGATACGACTAAAATGTCTCTTTTATTTAGAACTTCCTGAAAAAATAGGCCATTCTACTTAGAATTAAAGAATCATAAATCATAATTTTAAGAATTACCGGTAAAGATGACCTTATGAACTACACATAAGGTCATCCAGCACATCATATCAGTGCTGGATTTTGAAAAGAGAAAAAAAAAGTTCAGTTCTACCTACCTGTTTTTTCCCTTGGTTTTGCTTCTCTTGATGGTGTGTTAATGCATGTGTGTATGTGTGGTGCCGGGTGCAGCCACTATTCTGATCTTTCAATTGTCACTTTAGAACAGCAGGTTTTGTAACATTTTCGACAAGCAACATCTGCTTTATGCAGGTTTTCAGCACAATGTAAATCAAACGTCTTCATGTCTGATTGTAATTTCCATGAAAAACAATGGCAATAGAGTTAACAGCAAAAAAAATTAAGTTTAATTGATTCAGCATCTGCTGAAATGCAAAATGTGAAAATAACATCTGTGTTGTGAATTCTTAGCATAGGTTTTGGAACGCTCTAAATACATTTTTACTCAGAAAACCATCTGCAATATCGCCTAAAGATTTAAGGAGAAACCTTATTTAAAAATAAACATATGGTCTATTTAGAATAAATTATGTTAATAGTGAAACGTGTGTTTACTAACTTTTATCAAGAAGATGTAATCGTAGTTATTGACTCTTCAGTATAACTGTTGAATGTATGGAATGGTTGTCATAAGCATTATAGGCAGTAAAGCCTTGGTTGAGCCATGAGACCCCGGGACAACTTGAGTCAGCAGATCTCAACAGACTGGTTGAGACCAGATAATATCAGGAGAGCAGGACAATGAATCATAGAAACAGAATCATAGAATTTTACGGCACAAAAAGAGGCCATTCGGCCCATCTAGTCTGTGCCGGCTCTTTGAAAAGAGCAACTCAATCCCACTGCCCAGCTCTCACCATAACCTAACAGACCCGTTCTCCCTACATAAAGATCTAATTCTCTTTTATAAGCTGTTATCGAATCGGCCTCCACCACCTTTTCAGGCAAAGCATTCAAAAAATGTCTCCTCAGCTCCCCTCTGCTTCATTTTTAAACTATTTTAAATCTGTGACCACGAGTCACAGATTCGCCACCAGTGGAAACAGTTTTTTCCTTATTCACTCTGTCGAATCCCCTCTTGATTTTATAAACCTCTATTAGGTCTCCTCTCAACATTCTCTGTTCCAAAGAGAATAAACCTAGCTTATCTAGCCTTTCGCCATAGACTATCCATGAAGTCCCTCAATCCTGGTACCATTCTAGTAAACCTTCTTTGCACCCTTTCCAATGCCTTAACATCCTTTCTATAGTGTGGTGACCAGAATTGGACACAATACTCCGGCTGAGGTCTAACCAAAGTTTTTTAGAGGTTAGTCAGCACTTCCTGACTTTTGTACTTATACCCCTATTTATAAAGCCTAGTATCCCATATGCCTTTTAAACGGCTTTGTCTACCTGTCCTCCTACCTTCAAAGAGTTGCTAATACAAATCCCCAGGTCTCTCTGTTCCCTCACACCCCTTAAAAGTGTACTATCTAGCCTATGTTGCCTCCCCTCATTTCTTCTCCCAAAATGTATTACCTCACACTTCTCTGCATTAAACTTCATCTGCCATGTGTCTGCCCACTTTACCATTTTATCTGTATCTTCTTGCAGATAGTTACTATCCTCCTCACTATTTACTATTCTCCCTAACTTAGTATCATCTGCAAACTTGGAAACTGTGCTCCCTACACCCAAGTCCAGATCGTTAATATATATTAAAATGAACAGAGAGAAAGTAATCAGGAAAATAACAGATAGACTAGTTCAAGGACAGAGTACAAGGGAGATTGGTATAGGGATTTAGGTTAGAGTAACAGTTTGTCTGAGTAGGAGAGGGCAAGGAATATCAAGCCAAGGGTATTCCTCCTAAGATTAATTGAATTAGGAGGACCGAAGTCCTCAAGTGAGAATGAGAAATGCTGACTTGTTAATTCCATTGAGAAGACCAAAAGGTCACAATCAGGTACTGATAATCGGGACACATAGGAAGGACCGTGTTATTGTCTGAACGCTGCTGAAAGGTATAAGAATAGGAACTAGAGAAGGTTGTCAGTCAGTCAACTCTTAAGTCAATTGGCTTAAGTCAGTCGACACTTCAGTCAGTCAACTTTTCAGTTAGTCAGTCGACTCTTTAGTGAGCCGACTCTTCAGTAAGTCGACTCTTCAGTGGAAGAGTAGGAGAACAGGAAAAAGAGAGCTTGGAAAAAGATAGCCTCTGTGTAGGCTCTAAACTGGTATTCTGAGACCAGCAGCCGAATCACGAATCCAGTTGATCACGCCAATCATCTGACAAATTGCAAAGGGCGAGGCAGAGAACTTCCAACAAGCAGATTAACCGACTACCTGATGAAGGGTGTCTGACAACACCTTGTGAAGGGAGGAAAGAGAACAGTGCTGAGGCTGAAGAGAGAGAGAGAGAAAGCCAGAGTGTCCTAAATCCACTACTACAGCAGAGACATTGTGCAGAGGAAAAGAGAGAAAGAGCTAGAGTGTCCTGCATGTATAGCTACAGCAGCAGAGACACTATCCAGAGGGAAATTGAGAGAAAGAGAATGAACAATTTGTCCTGCAGCTACCACCAGGCTACCACCATGTTAAATCCTGGGTTTTTAAATAAAAATGAAGTTATGCATAATTAAACTTCATAGTTTCTGGTTCGAAAGGGTGGCACATAAAAACAACAAGTCGCGAAACTTAACAAATGCCAAAAAGATTAACAAATGTCTAAATTTGAGGCCCTCTTTGAGCTTGAGGCCCAGGCCAAATGGTCCTCTTGGCCTCCCCTCTGATTGGCCCTGGCTACCACCATAGCAACAGAAATATCATCTAGTCGAGAGGGGTGAAAGGGTAGAGCGAGAGCTGAATGGGTAGTATAATCCAATCTTGCGCAGAATGTCCTAGCTTCTAGGCTGCCCCCACACTCACCCACACGCATCCAATTGACGGTCACACAGCAATCAACGACAGTTTTCATTTCAGTAAAACTGATGTTTTAACCTTGTGTGCATTATATGAATGATTGTATAAGTAAGTTGCATCGGCATGATATTAAAGGCGATTTGGAAGTTCTAATCCAAGAGTGTACCCTGAGTGACAAATAACCTTTAATGAGCTACTATTGCTGATCGGTTGTTTTCTACTTATGCTTTTTTTTCACTAATTGTGTGGTTAATAAAATTCAAGCTTTATTATATTCCGATCTCCGACAGACTGTCAAAAATTGTGTTTACAATTAGTTACAATAATAATCCCTGCATTTGAAATGGCATCTTATCACATTGTTGAAACGCCTCAAAGTGCTCCACAGAATATACTATAAATTGAAACAAAAACAGAGATCACTAGGAATATTCAGCAGATCAGGCAGCATCTGTAGAGAAAGGATATTTGATCAACGTTTCAGGTCCATGAAAAATTGTCAGAATTGGGGGATGTTGGGAGGGCATGGGGTTTTAAGGACTAATAGAGAGGGGATGTGGGGCAAGAAAGACAATGAAGAAAATGGGGTGGAGGACAGAGTATGATGAGTCAAAGGAGATGTTAATTATGCAAAACATAGAAGGGCAGAACAGACAGAATGGACAGAGGAAAGGTGTGTTTGGGACATAGTGGCTGAAGACTCAACCGCCACCAATTGGAAGGAACTTACAGGAGGCTGTGTTTGCCAAGAGGAAAGGCAAGCATGAATGAGCTGAGAAAAGATCACAAAAAGGTGCAAGGATGTGACTGGAACTGCTGAAAGACACTGTATGATAGTCAGGATGATTGAGATATGAAGCTTTGTGTGGCTAATAATTTGTGCAGCAGAGTTTTGGATGAGACAAAGCTTGTGGATGGTGGAGCATGGGAGGCCATCAAGGACAACATTTTGAGAAGCTGTGTCTGCAGGTGACAAAGATGTGAATAAGGGTTCTGGCAGTGTTGGGTGTGAGATAGTAAAGGAGGTGAACAATGTGACAAGGATGCAAAAAACAAATCTTAGTCAGGGATTGGATGTATCAAGAAAGAGCAAGTGGTTGAATTGAATGCTGAGGATGAGTGGTTCAATACGTTGGTGAAAGATGCCAGGAAGGTTGAGAAACTCAGAGCCAGAAGAAGCATAAGACTTTCACAAGTTTCCATCTCCCTGCTTATCCATGGTTAGCTGAAGATAGATTTGGTTCATCCAAGAGTTGTGGTTTGACAGTCGGGTGGTCAGAACATCAATGGACACTCAATCTAACAAAGCCTCCCAAAAAGTAGGCAAACCCAAATCTACTTGAGTGCCATTTGATGCAGATTCCATGCTGGAGTGTCTTTGGTGTCCACAATCCAGCTTTGTGGATATCGATATTAGAAATCGACATCAGAATGGAATCCAGATGGTGCTTAGCACATTTGGGTGCTCACAGGGCTTGTTATTTACAAATCCTTTCATGAAACTTGCAAATTAAGCATCAGTAACAGTTTCAGGAAGTATTTTTTTTTTTTAGCAACTTGCCTAATTCCCTTTCAAAAGGGAGTTGAATATATATTTAAAAAATGAAAAATTTACAACAATATGAGGAAAGAGCAAGGGAGTGAGACTAATCAGTTTGCTTTTTCAAAGAACCAGCAGAGGCACGATGGGCTGAATGACCTCCTGCTTTATGATTCAATTTCTGTAAGTACATTGTTGGACCATCTCGATCACCCATCTAACTTCTCAAACAATTCCTTCCCCATATCTAAACAATCACCTGATAATTCTGATTTTTTTAAATTTTTTTAGCAACTTGCCTAATTCCTTTTTGAAACCCTTTGCAATTTCCTGTTCCACCACTTGAGCTGATAGTTTGTTCCAGAGCCCTATTAACATTCTCCCAAACATAAACAACCACTGTATACAGGATAAAGTAGCTGTAGAGAACAAGCAACTCTTCATTCCTGCAATGTTCTGCAAAAAAATGCTTTAAGGACGTTCTTGCGAACAGGTTTGTGCTGCTGGTGGCTGTACATCAGGTGAGGTGATGTTGTTATGCAATGTTCCGATATCCTGTAGAACTGGGGATAGTAAGGATCCAGGTCCAAGGTTAATTGTTCAAAATGTTCACAGTGAAAGCAAACTTGTCAGTTATCGGTTTATGTATTTCTAGAATATGCTCCCCTTTACAGATTACTTTATACTGTACTACAGACATTGCTGAACAGACATCTGTAAAAGACCAGCTCGGCATTCCACTGATAGTTTCCACCACTTTTAGATGAACACTGTCACCACTATGGGGAGGACTGAAAGCAACATGATGTTAGTAATGTATCACCTTGGACTTTGCTGCCACCGTGTAGCATGGCAAATGGGTCCTTTAGTAAGCAGTTTCATAATAAATATCAACGTGTTACTCTCTTATTTATTTTGGTCAACCATGTGTCGGACACAGTAATGCTTATAGAGAATTCAAACCACTTAAGTGTATCTGAACACCACCACTGGTGTTAAATCGAGGTTCAATCTCTCTGTCCAGGCAGTCGTTAATCCTCCAAATAAAATTGGTTACTCACTCCATGGCTATTTGTGAAGATTGTTGTATCTGCCACATAGGCTGCCACATTCACCCACAAAACACACAGCTATTCTACTTGATAGTATATCCAGTGAAGTATTTTGAGACCTCTCAAAGACACGAATGAAGCTATATCAAAGGAAAGGTTTAAGTATAATTTCTATATCTATTTCCATAATTGTCAAATGTCTCATTAAATTTATTCTGAAACATCAGATTTTTCTAATCACTATTGCAAATTTGGAATAGTCCTTAACGTGTTCACTCAAGCAATGAGTACCACAAATTGAGGGCATTACTGATGTCAGACAGAAGGAATGAACACTATTCCCCTGACTGCAGCGCAGTAGGCTGGTCCATGTATGTCAGTACTCCTTTTAGTGTCAAGATTATCATTTGATCACTTTCATAAATAGGATATCAACTTAACGCATTCTGTATTAGATGAAGCAGTACTTAAGCCAACCGTACAAAACTCGACTTGGATAACATTCAAGTTTGGTTTCAAGGTATGGCTTTTGGTTTCAAGAGTCTTGTGTTCCAGTAGTAGTTCAATGAGTCAGCATTTCCCTCTTACTAGCATCATGCACAAGATTGTTGTTGCTTCCCAAATAATGCAGTTTCCAGTTCTTTTGCAAATAAGTTTTCAGTGTTTCTCACTGTGAAATAGAAAAGCCCCAATGGCTCTCCACCAGTCAACCAAACAAAGGAAAAATTATGTTTGTGACACTCTGATTTGTGAACCAGTCAAATAAACCTAAAATATTATTTAATAATAATAATCCTTGAATTCAATATTGTATCTTATCATGTCATTGAGGGGGCTCAATCAGTTTCCAGGATATGCTCTGAAGTGGATTGACTGTATTTTGTGGGCATTTAACAAATATAATAAATAATAATAATCCCTGCATTTGATAAGGCCCTTTTCATGCCTTCTAAACATCTGAAAGCACTTCAAAGAATATACTGTAATGTGAATTGACTGTATACTTGTGGGGCAAAACTCGGCAGCCAATTGCGCACAGTCATGGATAGAGTAAACAAATTGTTATTGTCTTTTTTCTGGAGAGATTTTTATCCCTGGAAAAGCAATCCACCAATCAACTAACAACCAGGTTCCTACTTACTGCTAGGTAAATGGAGGCGTGTGGTGTAAGGAAATTTGCCCAACATTTTGTCCTGTTGTGAATCGAATTCAGGTCTCTCGTTTGCAAATTGAGTGCTCTAACCACTGATCTACAGGACTCCAAAGCTACAAAGAACCCTTAACAAACCGGAACAGAGTACCTTTTAATAATGTTGGTTGTTTTATTGTTTAGCTGGTCTGTTTGTGTATGAGTATGCGTAGTATGGGTTTCGAAAATCAAAGAGTCATTCCTTTCATGCACTCAAACAAATTCTAGTAAAAGGCTTTAAATAAAGAAGAGTAATGCACTGTACTAAGCTTTATACTTCAAAGAATTCTGATGGAATTTTTGGATGTGCAAAGTTATGCAGAAGATCATAAGTGTCATAAATTGCGATCAAATTAGAATAACAGCAGAATAATGATCAACTGTGCCAATGCAACATATTGCAAGTTTTAGAGAACCTTCAAATGTTGTTCTTCAGGGTTTGTTTGTCAAAAATTCGCAGAAGTACTCGTAAATAGAAAATCCAGCAGGTGACCAGATGTGTGTCAGGCCAATCCTCCAGAACTCTGCTTGGGTGCCAATTTCTGTTCCAATTTTGCAGAAGTGAAATTTAGGTCAATAGTCTCCTGACGGTTGGCAGGAAATCGATGTCTGAATGTAGTTCAGGACAACACCGGAGGGTGGGTGGGAAGGGCCAAGCTTCAGCCATTCTTTTCTTAAGTCATTTGGGGACAGGGAATTATTTTAATCCTCCAGAAAAGGTGCTTCACAGAATGTACAGTGAAAGGAATTGACAGTATATTTTGTGGGCTAAACGTGGCAGCCAATTGCACACAGCAGTCTACCCCAAACAGCCGTGGATTGAAATGACCAATTTATTATTATTGTTATTATTTTTGAAGGAATTATTATACCCGGAAAAGTAGTCTGCCAATCGACTAACAACCAGGTTCCTTAGTACTGCTACGTAAACCATGGTGTGTGAAGTAACAAAATGTGCCCAACATTTCTCCCTGTCATGAATCAAACCCAGGTATCTCGCATGCAAGTCCTCTCACCACTGAGCTATAGGACTGCAAAGGTCCAAAGGACTTGTAAGGTTAATACCATCTAACTCACACCTTTAACAGTACTCTGAAATATTATTTCTGCCAAGTGTACATTGTGTTATTTGGAAACTAGTGTGAACCTTACCTACATTTATATGAAACAGTTTCTCTTCATGCTGAAAAAAGTATCCAAGATAAGATGTTCATTTCAAATATATTTATGTTCCCCCAAAGGTGACGACAACAACAATAACAACTTGCATGCGGGTAGCACTTAAAGTAAATAAAACAAAAATGCTTTACTTTTGATCCTTTAAAATTTAAATAATTTATTTCATGAATAGCTCCTTATAGTGAAGCTGTTTGAGACAGTTTTGACATGATAAACTGATATAATCAATGCAAGGATTATTAGGCAAAATTTTGAGCAAGTATGCTTACTCTACACGCCTAATAATAATCCCTCAGAAAAAAACTAAATTGGTCATTACAATCCAAACTGTTTGTGGGACACTGCTGTGCGCAATTGGCTGCTGCATTTTGCTCATAAATATACAGTCAATTCACTTTACAGTATATTCTGTCTAGTCAATGTGAAAAGCGCTATATCAAATGCAAGGATTATTATTATTATTATCACAAGTTTTGATTGGCATTGGTTTGAATTACATTTAACACTTATTTAAAGTTTGTTAAAATTCTAAATCCTACATCAGAATCAGACATTATAGACTAAGTAATGCTTACATTTGGTATGATGCCTTTCATGTCCAGAGGACATCACAAAGTGCTTCACAGGATTTACTGTAAAATGGTATGACTGAGTGCTTTGTGGGCGATTAGACATATGCTATTTCTGTGTGTGGTTTTGTGGGAGAAATACAACAACAACAAAATTGCACTTATATAGCGCCTTTGGTCGGGACCCGAGCTGGGTGGGAGGGGGGGCTGGGGAGGAGGGGGGGGGAGGATCGAGGTAGGGGGAAGGGGAAGGAGAGGGGGAAGAGTTAGTGGGGCAGCCAAAGGTGCGTTCGAAGAGGAAGATCTTGACACCGGCCTTGAAGGAGGAAAGGGAGGAAATAAGGCGGAGGGGCTGTGGGATGGAGTTCCACAGTGTGGGAGCAGAGAGGCTGAAAGCTTGGCCACCAATGGTGGGGTGGTTAGAGCGTTGGACGCGGAGCAGGCCTGAGTCTGATGAACGGAGGGTGTGGGCAGGCTGAGAGGGAGACAGTAGGTCAGAGAGATAGGCGGGGGCAAGGCTGTGAATGGCCTTGAAAGTGAGGACAAGGATCTTGAATTCAATCCTCTGGGTGATGGGGAGCCAGTAAAACATATACAACAATCGCATTTGTGCAATCTTTGCTCTTTTGAACAAATATTTAATACTTCATTTTATAAAAATCATCTTTTGCAGTATTATGATACCACCTATGCCAAATTTAGAATCAAATTGTTTCTCTTTCCTTTTCCGTTAGATTTATCCAGACACAGCTACTTTATACTAACAGGTTGATTTTGTATCCTCAGTGCCTGGAAAACCAATACAAGAAGCTGTCCCACTTTTTCCTTCTCTTTGAAATTGTGTAATAAATTATTCAACCAAACTATAGCAAAGTCCCAGAGTTTTGATCGGAAGCCTGACTCTATGATTAATGACATTCTGCTGCAGCAAGTTTGATATGCCTAAAATATGAAGACTCATTAATCTGAGTACCTGGACTCTGTACTCACACTGCTGTAGCACTTTGAGTTAATTGCCTCGGAAACGCATGGAACCTATTAGTGTTTCACATTACCAAATGAAAAGGACTTGAAAGGTGCTTTGTGAGGTATTGATCAATCAATTATGGTTTCCAGATATTATACAAAATAACACTTACTGTAACATGACAGGAAAATATGCTATCCGTTGTCCTTTAACGTTGGAGGAAATACTATACATTTCTGATTTTTAAGATGATTTAATGTGTAAATGCAAACCATTTTCCTTGCGTTTCTTTTGTAGTGTATGCTGTGAGATAATTGCTGAAGCTGTGGTTATTTTGTATTGTGCTCCTCTTGGGGATAACCAGAGTTCACTTACTGTTGTCTATTTAGATTTAAATTCAGTCTCTGATTTCTCTGAGGTGAAAAACATATGAAGCTAGCTCTTGGTGCACAGTGCCATCTAGCTACAGTATAAATAATTTATTAACTGTTCTTCCGGTGCCATTTGCTCCTATATTTCAGTCAATTTTAAACTTGTGACAAAAGATTCTGTAGAAAATCACAGCATGCATCACTAATTAGTACACAACAAGCATATTTCTCCATAGAAGGATGAAAAGATTGAGCTGAATCGAAGATTTTTAACTCCAAATGCATGAAAAAATTGAGAGGAAAGCTTGAGTGTTTCATAAGCATCGGTTGAACCTAAATGTAGATCTTTTGAACGGCACTCTATAAGTGTAATTTTGTTGTTGTTGGATTGAAAGTTGTATGTTTCAATGGGTGCAGAAGAGATGGAGGAGAAAATGGGCATATGGAAATGTACAGGAAGTTAGAGCCAGCTGCTCTTGTCAACTGATATTAACTACTTATCTTTCTTTTGGTTTGGTACCTATTTTGGTTTGAGTCCCGTAGCTCAGCGGTTAGAGCACTTGCCTCACAAGCAAGAGTCCTGGATTTGGTTCCCGGCATGGTGAAACCTTGGGCAAGTTTCCTTACTCCACACGCCTAATAATAAACCCTCAAAAAAACAATAATAAATTGGTCACTCAATCCTGTTTGTGGGACACTGCTGTGCACATATGGCTGATGTGTTCACCCACAAATACACAGTCAATTCACTTTAGAGTCTATTATGTGAAGCGCTTTGAGACATCTAGAAAACGTGAAAAGTGCTATATCAAATGCAAGGATTATTTTTACTGTTCACTCCCTCCACTCAGCAGCTTCTGGCCTATGTAAGTAAGTAATCCTTAAATTTATATAGCGCTTTCCTATGTGTCCTGTCTGACCCGGCCTACCATCGGCAGCCTCCAAGATCGATCTCAAGACCCTCCTCTTTCACCGTGCCTTCAGTCGCTGTCCTGTTTGTTAAGTCCATAAATGTATCCAGGTGGAATTCTAAAATATACCTGATACAGTTTTATAATTTTATATCTTTCATGTCATCATTCTATTTCATAGTTGCAATAAAATTGTATTTGTTAATCTGTGCTTTTTCGAATGAATGAAAACAATTTCTAATCTGTTTGAACTCAATATTGTGCATATTAATGAATGGACATGTTAGATTAAAAGTAAAAACTATTAACAATTTATTAAATTGACTAAACTCGTTAGAGTATTGACAGTGCTCCGAGACACTGTTCTGCATGAAAGGTAATATAAATTTTAGCAACACTTTGTTGTAGCTTGGATGATTAACTGAATTAAAATGAAGCATTTTACACCAGAAAGGCATTTGATTTGAAAAACTTTGAAGAATTTTGAAAATCAGCCAGCAGTGTAAGATATTCTCCTGAAGTTAAATGCGTTATATAAGTGTAAACTGTATCTGTTTTGGAATTCCAGTAGTTTTACAGTTAATTCTCACAATCTAACACAGTTGCAATACAATTTTTATTTATATAATGTCTTTCATGCTGGAAGAACATCTCAAAGCGCTTAACAGTATTGCCTGGTCATGCAAGCTAGGGCTGGAGGCCAAAAGCATTCGTGAAGGAAAGGATGACCAAAAATGCAGTAAAAAAGGTACATTTTGAGATGAACCTTGAACAAGGTGAGCGAGGGAGTGAATTGGAGGGACTCTGGGATTGTGTCACAGAGAATAATATTAAAATATTATTTTAATATAATAAATCATATTAATAGTGCTTTGTGCATATTGATAATCAGAAGCTGTGAAACCATTTATCTTTTATTTTAATTACTCATTTGTTATTTTGTGATAGGATACATGAATATGTGCGTGACGTGCAGAAGGATGTTGCAATGATAAACAGGAAAAGACAGTAGTAATCTTTACAACAGTTTTATGAAATATCCACATGGTATTCACTGAGATATTGCCGAGAGGCAGTTTGAAATCATAAATGCTGTTCAAGTTAAACTGAATCCTGATTAGTAACCAAAATTACTGTGCTGCAATGATTCATCACCAACCTCTAGCAAAGAACAGCTCTACCAAAAGGTTACCCAAACATACATTTTATGTAACAGTGGCAAACACATGTAGCTGTAACTAGTGCAAATTCCTACAGTTAAACATTAGTCATGATGAATCACTTTCGCAGGGTTAATCACAAGCAGCAGCTAATTTGCATTCACTGAAATTATTCTATGGTTACTTAAGACTATCCTTGTAAAGTTTAGGAATAAATATTTCTACACAATCTTGACAATTTGGGTGAATTATGGTTTATTCCATTATCAAGTTTTATGTGTAAATATATATGTAACCAAGCTTGATTTGACGTAGAGACTTTAAATAATGGTACAATATGAATAAAGTTAGTTTATAAATTTATAGGATTAAAATTAATCCATTCTGATGGAATAATTTGGGGTTCTGGATTTGAAACTACAAGAGTAAACAAACAAATTGCATCTATTTTAAAACAATTGTAATGCAGAAAACTCTTATTTTATATTTCAGCTCAAATGTATTTTCATACATGTAATACAATGTATGCTGTGCACAATTTGCTGCCACATTTCACACACAAATATAGTCAATTTATTTTACAGTATATTCTGCGATTTTGGGGGGAATTATTATTACATGTGGAATAAAGAAACTAGCTTGAGGTTTTGCCCACCTAGAATTTAACCCAGGCCTCTTGCTTATAAGGCGAGTACTCTAACCAGTGAGCTACAGGACTCCCCATGGAGTACAATTGCGTACAGCAGTGTCCCACAAACAGTCGTGGATTGAATGACAACATTATAATCATTTTTTTAAAGGAATTATTAGTCCATTAAGCGATCCGCTAATCAACTAACAATTGGGTTCCTACTAGCTCCTAGGTAAACAGAGGTGTTGGAGTAAGGAAACTTGCCTAAGGTTTTATCCTACCCGGGAACCATACTATGGTCCTCCCGTCTATGAGGCGTGGGCTCAAAATAATATTTTACAGGACTCCATTAAAGTAATGAGTAGCTTTTGTGAAAAAAGTCCTTTGGGATATTTAAAAATTCGATAGTGCATCACACAGCTAGGAAATCCTACTGGCAGTGCAGACATTAAAAACAGACTTGTAAATCTGGCCCCAGTTTTCTGCTATTCTGGAAGCAATTTGTATTGAACCTATATACAGTAGTATATACTGAATAATAACTGCTGAGATGTGGGAATGGAGTTTAGTCCGGGAAGTACTGGATGGTTTGAAGGGGAGAGTTGGGAAGTCTGGAGAGCATAGAGTTAGCATTCTAATCTAGACGGATGAAATCTTGGAGAAAAGTCTCAGCAGCCGAAGGAGAGGATTGTGTTGGAGGCAAAAAATGTGGCAGTGTTGGGGGGAAAACCGAACAGATCAGAGCCTAGGATTGGGGGTTTAAAGGACAGCTGAGAGTCAAACAAGAGACTGAATTCTGCATTGGTTTCATGAGGTGGAGTGTGTATCCATATAGATTGATCTAATCTGAGGTGAGAAGCTGCATACTCATCAGCACGATCAATGTCAAAAACCTCACTCCCACACACAAATTCTTCTACACTCATCCCTCCTCTGCATCTCTATTAGCTTCTCCAACCTGATCTTGTGGCTTCCCTCCTCTGTCTCTGGAAAATAACGATTTTTGGTCACCTTGCATGTGACATTACACATGGTTTGCCTGGAAGATTAGGCAACTTTGAATCATACCTTTCCAAAGCTTTCCACTGCGATGGTAGATTCATCTGTACAAAGAATTAATTGATATCAACATCTCCATTATTGCACCTATTGGGGGTGAATATGTGGACCTGCAGCTCAATGACTTCATCCATCTACAGATAACAGAGCACAATAATTATAATCCAGTCACATAACATAAAATCAGTTTAAACTGTTAATATCAAAAATAATTTGTTAGCCATAAAAACAAATAGGTGCTATTTGTTTCAGTGAGGCAAACCGTGCTGATTTGTTTGCATTCTTTCCCAGTGAAAGTCTACAACATTCAAAATATGGAGGCAACCAATACAGTATAAAACAAAACAAAATTGGTCAATCAACTTCAAGGCTATTGTGGAATATTGTTATGCACAAATTGGCTGCCACATTCGCCATCAAAGCACACAGTCACTGCACTTTACAACACAGACTGAGAACTGCTACAAGATGTCCTCTCGACATGAAAAGCGCTATACCAAATGCAAGGATTATTATTACTGTCAAACCAGTTCAAGCAAGCTCCTTCATTCAGCATCTCCTCTGTTAACAACCATGCTGGAAAAACCAGGACAGCCTGTTTCATACATCAACAAAACGTTTATTCAGAAAGCAACCTATATAAAGGCCACTTTGGCACATTCCGCTGATGATTGTTGAAGACTGTTTGACTATTATTTTATTCAACTGCGTCAAATAATGTGTGTGCTACAAGATACTAAAGCCTGATCGAGATAGGTATAAGCTTTTCTTCTCGGCTTTTGTCCCCACAATGAGCCAGACATTTCTTTTTGCACGGCAATGTATATATAAAAAGGCAGCCTCTCCAGAGTACGATTAAATGATTTTGTACTATTAGTAATGTGGCAATAGGGAGCTATTTGAACCAAACAAAATATATAAATGGCCTCGAGTCATTATTTAACAGAGAGAGAGAGAGAGCAGCCGAATATTGAATTAGACTTACTTGAATTAGAGAGAAATAATAACATCAGGCTTTCAGGATCACAATTAAATGTTGCCTTATAGAAGCAATATAATATTGGACTATCAATCTAAAAATAGATCCAATACCTCAGGTCAAGCTTTTACGATATAATGATGATGATTCTGCACTTTTGTTTCCATAGAAACTAGCTGTGTTTGTTCAGCCTCCAGCGTTGCATCTGTAAGAGCTCGAACATTGTGCTGCATGGACTATAATTTTAAATTACTGTATTGTTATTTGCAAAACCTTTTCTATACAACTTTTGGGATGTGAAGTAGAATTATTAGACGCAGTTCCTCTTGATCTTTTTGGGAACGTGTTTTGTATGTGTAGATGGAGTTCCAATTCTGCACTATTTCTTATAGGGGGGGTGGGGGGAGAGAGGGGCCAAGGCCCACTCACTCACTCACATTGTGGACGCATATTGTCACTAATAGCAAGGAATTAATAGAAAATGTGATATGTGATAATTTGCACAAATGACAATTGTTATCATTTAAACACAGGCATAGTTAAGCCAGTTGTCTCCACATTTTAAGTGATAATAACAATCCTTGCATTTGATATTGTGCTGTTCATGTCTTCTAGGTGTCTCATAGAACATACTGTAAAGTGAATGACTGTATATATGTGGACAAAACACGGCAGCCAATTGGCATAGCAAACAGACATAGATTGAAATCAGCAATTTTTTTTAGCTGAGGATTATTATCAGACGTGTGGAGTAAGGAAACTTGCCCAAGGTTTTTTCCTGGAATTGAACCCAGGTCTCCGTTTGTAAGGCGAGCAATCTAACTACTGAGCTACAGGACTCCATATTGTTCCATATGGTAAGCTCATGACCTTGCTGTGTTTTCAGGGAAAGCACCAAAAGGAAACAGCCATTTTCCTATAGGTATGGGTAGAAAACAGGGAGCAGCCACCATTGTAAAACTAATGGCTATTTGTTATATCTCTGCAACCAGTTATGAAGTTACCTTGATGAAGTCTGAGAACTGGCAAGTCCTTGTTATCAGGAATGGTGTGAGGGGAGGGAAGACTCTCAAGAAAGATTTATTTGAACAACTCCTAAACATAAAATAAATTTGCAAAAAAATCTCTGCATTGGGAAAATAAGTGGTTAATTGCAATAGGCAAATTTTAATGACATTCCCACTCTCTTAAACTGCTTAACTGTGTGCCTGTAAATCAGGCCCGTCAGAGTAAATCCTTTTAATTCTAGTTTTTGCATGAAAACAAAACAAGAGCTGGTTAATACATATGTGCAGATCAGCACCATTAACCTATCATTTGTTGGCAATAATAATCCCTCCAAAAAAAACACAATAATAAAATTGGTCATTTCAATCCACAACTGTTTGTGGGACACTGCTGTGCACAACTGGTTGCCATGTTTCGCCCACAAATATAGTCAATTCACTTTACATTCTGTACATTTTGTGAAGCGCTTTGAGACGTCGATAAGATGTGAAAAGTGCTATATCAAATGCAAGGATTATTATTATTATTTGACAAATTCTATAATTTAAAATACATTACACTTTTTTACATTAAAAAAACTTTTGTCTTATAATACAGTGGTACAATACAGTTGAAGCCCGTTTATCCAGCACCCACGGGACATGGCCAATGCCGGTTAAAGCCCCTGCCGGATATTCGGGCAGCCTTCGGCCGAAAACCCACTACAAAAAAATTAAAGTTCTTGTAACACACACCATACACACCAGACTAAGTAATAACAGATAGTGGCGGTGTATTGTGTTGGTGCTTGTTGTTGGGGCTGCTCTCTTACGCTTCTTACCTTTACTGATTGGGGTTTGCGGTCCAGCGATTCTTTTTTGAATGAGGGACGCCAGGCAGGTGAAAGAAGCGGCAGCACAATTTTAAAGTCACACAACTTTACTAGCTGCAAGCCGAAGCCCTAGACTCTATTAGCTGCAAACCGAAATACTGCACCTGCGCGACAATGTGGGTTATCGGCTAGAGGTATTGGCTTGCCATTCGTATGACTTTGAAGTCATACGCGCTCAGTGTTTTTCGCCCACTTGGCGTGTTCCATTTTGGAATGGGTCGCTGGACTGTAAACCTCAACTGCAGCATCATGGCTTTAAGCGCAGCATCTATCAGCGGGGATGGGGGACACAGGAGAATAGTTCTGACGGTGAGTGCCAATGCAATATTCTGTTATTATGTATGCATTTACAAATGCTCCACTGCTAATGTTCCGGATAGTCCCGGTTTATCGAATGGGGACTTTATTGGGGGCGTGCCGGTTATACGGAAGTGCCGGTGCATCGAGTCACGGATAAACGGGCTTCTACTATATACAGAGGCTAAAAGAAAATGTAGAAAAAAAGCACTGAACTACTAACAAGTTTGTGAAAAAAAAGCTCAATACAAAAAAGCCTGGTTTTCAAAAGACATAAAGCACTATAACAATGTTAATGCAATAATAGCCAACACTGATTCTCTTCAGGTGCTTCCAACACCTCTATATATGACTTTATATTTGTGGGTGAAACGCGGCAGTCAATTGCAGTCAACAATGTCCCACAAACAGTCGTGGATTGAAATGACCAATTTTAATATTATTTATTGAAGGGTTATTATCAGGCGTGTAGAGTAAGGAAACTTGCTCACGGTTTTGCCCTGCCTGGAATCGAACCCTAGTCTCTTGCTTGTAAGGTAAGGGCTCTAACCTCTGATCTACAGGACTGCACAGGTATGGAGAAGAGAGGAGACCATAAAAATGGTGGAAAATTAGGGTCTTCGTGTACGATCCGAAGCTGAACAACTGGGGGCCAAAATAAAGCCTGCCTTCTAGACTACCAGCCAGCACTGCTTGCCTCACTGAAACAAATAGCAGCTGCTGATTTTTTTAATATAACCGACAAACCATTTTGTATGTTACATAATCTATGGGCTTTGTGTTGTGTGACTGAATTATAATTATTATGCTGTATTATCTGTAGACAGCTGAATTGACAGCTGCAGTCCTATCTGCTCAGGCACATTGTGAACGCAGCAAAGAATTGGTGAAAAATGTGATATGTGATAATTATCCCCAATGAGAATTAACTAAAAATTATAATACTGTACTTGCATTTGATACAGACACTTTCACAACAGGAGGATGACTCAAAGTGCTGCATAGGAATTACAGCAATGTGTATTTTATAGGTGAATGTTATAATTAAAATTATAATTGCTACCCTTCTCTCTTGACAGGAAATGTCTCATGGCACACCTTACAGATGTGGATGTATTTTAAATGAGATTGGAAAAATAATCTCTCACATAAAACGTTAGGATTCACCAAGACACTGGAACAAGAGGACTTAATAATAATCTTTGTATCTGATACAGTGCCTTATCACATCTTCAAGACGTTTCAAAGCGCTTCACAGAATATACTGTAAAATGAATTGACTGAATATTTTGTGGGCAGACACGGCAACCAATTGTGCACAGCAGCGTCTCACAAACAGTCATGGATTGAAGTGAACAAATTATTATTGCAACAAAATTACAATTGCAGAGTGCCTTTCATGTCGGGAGGACATTCCAAAGTGCAGAACAGTCCACGTTTCAGACCAAGCTGGGATCGTGGAGGGAAGAAAAGGGAAGTGGGGTGACCGATGGCATGGTCGATAGGAGGAGGATCTTGAGGTGGGACTTGAAGGAGGCTAGGGAGGGGACGAGGCAGAGGGATTGTGGGATGGGATGGAATTCCAAAGGTTAGGGGCAGAAAGGCTGAAAGCTCCCCCTCTGATGGTGGAGTGGGTGGGTCGACAGACATGGAGCAGACAGGAGCCCGCTGAGTGGACAGGTTGGTAGGGGGTTAGGAGTTCGCAGAGGTAGGGTAGGGCAAGGCCATGGAGGATTTAAAGGTAAGGACCAGGATCTTCAATTGAATCCTCTGAATGATGGGAAGCCAAAGGAGTCGTACGAGAATGGGGGAGATGGTGTCGCTGAGCTTGGTGCAGAAGAGGACACAGGGTGCAGAGTTCTGGATGATCTGCAGCCGTTGGAGGGAGGAGATGGGAAGGCCGACAAACAGTGTGTTTGCTTAGCCTAACCTGGATGCGATGAAGGCATGAATGAGAGTTTCAGCGGCATGAGTGGTGAGGTAGTGGCAGAGTCAGGTGATGTTGTGGAAGCAAGGGAAGGCAGAACTGCTTATGGCTTGGATGTGGGGGAGAAAAGACAGTTGAGGATCGTAGACACTTAGGTTCCTGATTGGCTTGATGAGGTGGCGAGTGCAAGCATCGAAGTTGATGCTGCCAGTGCCTGAGGTGAGGAGGTACTGGCACGAGCCAATTAGGAGGACCTTGTCTTGTTGAATTTCAACTGTAGAAAGTCCGTTCTCATCCAGAACTTAATATCTGACAGGCAGTCTGTTAGGAGAGTAATGGACCTGGAATCGAAGGTGGAGACAGAAATATAAGAGTTGGGTGTCATCTGCATACATGTGGAAGTTAACCCCCTGACTATGGATGATGTCACCCAGGGGTTGTATATAGATAGTGGAAAGTGGAGGAGCCAACGATAGTGTCCTGGGGTATCCCACATGTGACAGTGTGGGGCTGGAGGAGCAGACATTCGTGGTGACAAAGTGGAGATGGTGAGAGAGGTTAGGGTCAAACCAGACGAGGGCAGGTCCACAAAGATTGAGCTGAGAGGAGAGGCAGTGTAGGAGCAATGAGTGGTGGTCAACATTGTCGAAGGCAGCAGAGAGGTCGAGGAGGCAGAGAAAACCTGGATCGCAGATATTTAAAATGTCCTTAAGAGACTTTGACCAGGGCTGTGCTGTGGACAACAATGAAGCCAGATTGGATGGGTTCCTTCTTTTTTGAAGGAATTATGTCATCCGGAAAAGCGATCCGTCATTCAACTAACAACCAGGTTTCCACTTATTGCTAAGTAAACAGATGCATGTGGATTAAGGAAATTTGCCCAATATATCGTCCTGCCAGGAATCAAACCCAGGTCTGTCGCTTGTGAGGCAAGTGTTCTAACCACTGAGCTACAGGACTCCACGAAGAGAGAGCATGTAGATGTTACCAAGATGTCACCAAGAGGGAACATATAGATATTGAAAAGGACGGAACCATGGAAAGAGCCCTGAGGAATGCCACCCAAGACAGTGTGGGG
Organism: Hydrolagus colliei; assembly: GCA_035084275.1. NCBI lineage: Eukaryota > Metazoa > Chordata > Chondrichthyes > Chimaeriformes > Chimaeridae > Hydrolagus > Hydrolagus colliei. The sequence continues at coordinate 68,363,540 of CM068742.1, forward strand.
GCAAGAGGAGAAGCCATTAGTCGAGATGAAGATGAAGACGGTGTGAGAGGTGGACACATCAGTGCATGAATTATTTTGGTGTTGGGATTTCAGATCCTGAGAGTAAGGACCCAACAAGCCTTGTAAAGATGTAAATGATTATTATTACAACAAGAGTATTAGTTTCATTAAGGAAGGTACAATGAATAGTACTGGATTATAGTTAATACATATGTACAGAGAGTAGTATTATTAAGGGTGATATATATATATGTATAGAGTGAGAGAGAGAGAGAGTACAAATCAACACATGGTAAGACTAAAATCTAAGGTATTGTATTTTATACTATTACCTGTTGAGTTCTGCAGACAGTTGATTTATCCAGGTCTTTTCAGCACTATGGTCAATCACTAGCTCATATACTCACATAGACCAGTGATGCCCTCTCTCCTTCTTTGGCCTTCTCTTGGAACTAAGCCCAGTTATACCCTTTTTCCCCTGACCCTTGACCTTATCCCTACGTATTATCTTAGGAATGTGTTTTCCCCTCTTTGTCCTGTCTCCAGAGAATTAGCTATTGTTCCTCAGAGGGCCATCTGTTCGATTCCCAGACTCTCGTTATCTCAGGGGTTCTTATCTGCTTCTCTGTTTTGCTTTGGTGGGCTTTGTTTATGTTCCCAACCTTTCTGTTAACCATGTTTCCACCTCTCATCTATTAATTCTATAATACTCTTTTCTACAACATTGGTGATTTCCCCAATGGATCCCAATTCCATGCTTCCAGTTCAGTGTGGTTGCTGCAGCTCAAGGGACAGCACCCAGAAGATGAATATACTGAACTAACGTGGTTAAAGTAATGAGCCATTGGTTGGTTAAGCTCTTCTGAGATGTTACCCACTTATCATTGGTATTCAGAAACTGAGCTCACAGTTTAACTACAGATTTTCTGCCAGAGACACGTCACTTTGTGATTACCATAGGCTTGTTTGCAACATACAGCCTGCAATACCAATGAATAAATTGTTTGTGTGTGATTATAACAGCTCACTTTGCCCTTTGGTTTAATTTACAGACCTAAATTTTCAACAAGGAAAAGTGGAGTGTGTCAAGCAATGTCTTCAGAGACAGTTTCTTAAAATATCTATTCAATACATGTATCTACAGACCTTGCCTGTTACAAAATTGCAAGATACACCCTGTGGGACAATAGTACTGGCATCACATAGGATCATAACAATAGGATCAACATTAATAATAATCCTTCATTTGACATAGCACTTTTCACATTGAGTGGATGTCTCAAAGTGTTTCACAGCATTTTACTGTAAAGTATGGTGACAGTAAAGTTTTGTCACCAAACATAGCAGCTAATTTGTACACAAGAGGGTCTCACAAACAGCCAGGAAGTCAACAGCCAATTTTAACTTGGGGATTGTTAGCCAATACACTGGGATAAATTCCCTTCATTTTTCAAATAGAGCCATAGGGATCTTAACAAGCCTCCTGAACATGCTGACAGTTTTAACAAGCCTCCTGAACATTGATTTAATGTCTCATCCAATGAACAGCATCTTTGACATTGCACCTCCAGCACTGTAGTGAGGTTTCAAAGTGTTGACCCACAACCTTCTGATTCAGAGACGAGAATGCCACCAACTGTCTAAATGTGAGGTAATCCATCTGTCACCGGGAATAATTAGGAATTTTTAACCCATTATTCTGCAAACATCATTTGCATATGACTCACATATGAGATGAGGGACTATAATACAGTACAACTTGTATCAGTGTGATCTGTATATGAATTGTATAATCACCTAAATCATACATCTTGAAAAAAAAATGGTCACTCAATCCACAACTATGCTTTGGACACTGCTGCACACAATTGACTACCATGTTTCGCCCACAAAATACATAGTTCATTCACTTTAAAGTATTGTATTATATATTGTGTGAAGTGCTTTGAGACACCTTGAAGATATGATAAGGCACTATCAAATGCAAAGGTTACTATTCAATGATATTTTCTCCACAGCTGGAATAATTTACATACCTTCATTTTCAAAAACAGAAAGCGGAGTATCAAACAATGTGTTCAGAGACAGTTTCTTCAGTGCATTGGGATGTCTTCCCGATGTGAAATGTGTAATACAAATGTAATTTTGTTGTTATTGTTAAAGCATCTATTCAATCCATGTCATATCCATGTTATGTGGAGTCCTGAAGCTCAATGGTGAGAGCACTCGCCTTACAAGCGCGAGACCTGGGCTCGTTTCCAGGCAGGTCAGGGCTAAACATTGGGAAAGTTTCCTTGCTCTACATGCCTGATAATAATCCCTCAAAAGAAGCAATAATAATTTGGTCATTTCAATCCATGAATGTTTGTGGGACACTGCTGTGCTCGATTGGCTGCTGCATTTCACCCACAAATATACAGTCAATTCAATTGTCTGTCAGACACCAAGAGTTGGATGAGTGTAAATTTCCTTTAGCTAAATGTTGACAAGACAGAAGCCATACTCTTTGGCGCTCGTCATCTTCAATCCCACGACTCCCACGTCTTCCACCTAACTGATCTTCCTCCCCTACATCCAGTCCCTCACTGGCACCACTTTTTTCCATCTCAACACATTGAACTTCTCCGCCAATATCTCACCCCAAAAGCTGCCAAAACTCTGGTCCATTCCTTTGTCACCTCTCGGCTGGACTATTCCAATGCTCTCCTCGCTGATCTTGCAGGTTGTGCAAAATTCCGCTGCATGCATTCTCACCTGAACCAAACTTTGCTCGCCAATTACCCCAGTCCTTGCCAAACTTCACTGGCTCCCTGTCTTGGAGCAGATCGATTCCAAGATCCTCACTCTTGTACTCAAATCCCTCCACTCCTCTGCACCCTATTACCTCACTGACCTCCTCTGTCCTCACAACAGTACCCGTTGCCTTCACTCTACCGGGTCTGACCTCCTCCTTGTCCCCCAAATCCACTATCGGCGGCCGTGCTTTCACCCACTATGGCTCTGGAACTCCCTTTCTCACTCCCTTCACCTCACCCTCTCCTTTTCTATTTTCTGGTCGCACTTAAAGACTTTTCTTTTTGACTGCACTATTGGTCACCTTTTTCCCCTTCCCCCTGGCTCAGCCCCAGGATCCGTTATTGTGAAGCGCTCTGAGATGTCGTCTGGCATGAAGGGCACTATATAAATCCAAGTTGTTGCTGTTATTTGATATAACGCTTTTCACGTCTTCAAGATGTCTCAAAGTGCTTCACAGAACATACTGTAAAGTGAATTAACTATATATTTGTGGGCGGAACCCGGGAAACAATTGTGTACAGTTGTGTCCCAAAAATAATCATGGATTGAGTGACCAAATCATTTATTTTTAAGGGATTATTATCAGCTGTGTGGAGTGCGGAAACTTGCCCAAGGTTTCACCCTGCCGGGACCCAAACCCAGGTCTCTCGCTTGTGAGGCAAGTGCTCCTACCAGTGAGCTACAGGACTTCACATAATCTAGGCTGGCACTTGAGTTTCAGTGCGTTCCATTGTTGGATGTGCCATCCTTTGGAAAGGAAGTTAAAGCATGAACCCAAAAACAGAAATTGCTGGAAACACTCAGCAGGTCAGGCAGCATCTATGGAGAAAAGAAAGTGAGTGAACGTTTCAGAACCACGACCCCTCATTAGAAATCTGATAACATTTTGACGAAGAGTCGTGTATCCGAAACATTCACTTTCCTTTCTCCATAGATGCTGTCTGACCTGCTGATTGTTCCCAGTGATTTCTGTTTTTGTTTCAGATTTCCAGCAATTGCAGTACAGTATCTTGTGTTTTTGAACCAAAGGACACATCTGCCTATTCGGCTGGACACTAAAGAATCCATGACTATTCAAAAGGGATATTTGTCCTGGACAACAGTTTTCCAGGTAAACTAATCATCATCTCCTGCCTGTTTGTTGGATATTGCTGTGTGCCATGGTCGCAAACAAAATACAGTCTCTGTACTTAACAGAATCACTGGGAAGTGATTTGAGATGTTTTGATATAAAAAGGCGCTTTATAAAATGCAAACATTATTACTATTAATTGATCCTTCACTTCATGACTGCGTGTGGAAACTTGCTGAAAAAATTGTCCTCTGCAGTTCCAACAACAACAACTTTGATTATAGCGCCCTACAAAACTCTCACCATAGTTGGCAGGAAGTACTTATAAAATGCTTTGAGACATTTCAACACAATAACATGTTACAGTGCATAAATGCAAGTTCTTTCTTCTTTTACTTTCAATCCCTGCAGAGATTAGGCTGCTGCACTAGTCAACATGAATTCAATTTGCAAAAGAAGGAGAGTACAAGAGGAAATCGTGACAGCAAATGTAGCTCCCCGCTAACGAACAAATTTCTAACACTCAGATATGTAAAATCTCAATAATCTGGTACGGTTAGGCCCACTCATCTCCGGGATTCGGGAGTTTGCTGGTACAGTATTTAGAAACCTATCCTAGAAATGGGGGGAAGCTTCACCCCATACACCATATGAGCTGCAAACACAGCACTGAAGCCAAACTATGACTGAGCTCCACCCGCAGCGCCGGATGGCACAGCGGCCAAGCCGGGAACTGCAAACAGCTGTTCCGAACTTCATGAGATTTGCCGGACATCGGAAAAAATCTAATACTGTATGCGTTTTGAAATCCTGGCGCCTTTAGGCAGTTGCCGGCATTCGGAACTTTGGATTATCAAGGTTTTACTGTATGCCTGAAGCCACTGTATGGCAATGTATGCCTGAAGCTAAATAGATAACATGACGGGGCAGGTCACAAGTACAAGTGGTTGTCAGCAATGACTTTCAATAGATAGCCTCAGTATCTTATTTGAATGGTATTTATCCCGTTCCAAGATGGCTTAAAGGCTAACTAGGATTCTGCCTCAACCATTGCTCCTGGTTTCCACATTCTAACTACTGTGGGTCTGAAAAAAACAATTCTCCTAACCTACCCATTTGCTCGTTTACTAACCATTTTAATTGGTTCCTTCTGGTTACTAATTCACCGACCTGTGGAAATAATTTCTGCCAACTGATTCCATCAAAAACCCTCATAATTTTAAAGCTCTCTATTAAGGCACTCCGTCGACCTTCTTTATTCCAGCAAAAAATGTCCCAGGTCTTGGTATCATCCTAGCAATGTATCCCCTGTATCGCCTTGACATCTTTCCTAAAGTGGAGTGACCAAAACTGTACACAATATTTTAATTGATGTCTAACTAGCAATTTATATCAGCTGAACATGATTTCTTTACTCTATTTATAAAACCTGAGATTCCATTAGTTTTTTTGAAAGCTTTATCATGAACTCCCAAGTTCCAATACTTTTCTACTCTTTTTACTATTTTACCACGCAACATACACTTGTTCTATTTATTCTTTCTCCCAAAATGTATAAACTCACATTTGATGGTACAGTTGATATTCTGAAATAAGACCAGATGAGCTTTGTCCAAAATTCTCCTGTGATCCTCTAATCATATGCAACTTTGCTCTGAAACTCCCCTGAAGTAAGAACGGACTACAGGTATCCCCCGATTTACAACAGGGTTGCGTTCCTGAAAAATGTCATGCAAATCGAAATGTCATAAATTGGAATGTGTTTTCCTACGCGGTCCTATTATATAACCCGAGATATGTTCTTTTGACAAAATTTTCAGACCTTAAACCCACTACAATATCACATAAAACACAACATTATTACTGCTGCTCATTTCACTTACTGGTCTCTTTTCTGATATTGTAAAAACGTGGTAGAGGCTGTAAATCACTTGAAATTGCGTAGTGTCACTTCAAAAGAAGCTGGCTTTTAAAACGCCAAAAAAAAAGCTTTTAACGCTAAAAAAAAATGCAACACCGCCGACCAATTTGTATAAAGAGCATACTTACAAAAGAGGTGAGTCCACAAAACAGACGGAGATAACGTTTTGACTGAGCTGAGCATCAATCACAATATCGCCATCTAGTGGTTGGAGGCTAATTTGGGTCACAGCAAAAAAAGGTTGGGAACCACTGACGCAGCAACATGCTATTGCCCAGTTCAAACGCTTGGACACAGTATGCGACTGTGATTTTACTGTAAAATACACTATATACTGCACATGCGCAAAAAAGATGCGCAAATTTGTTTGTCGTTAAAACGAAACTAAATGTTGTAAATCGATAAAAAGGTGTTAAACAATTACATAAAATTACGTAAAAAATTATGTTAGTTTAATCGAAAACATGTAAATAGAGATGTCGTAAATTGGGGAATACCTGTACTGTTTATTTCAGAAACCACTGTCCAAGTCACCACAAGCAGGAACTGCAACATGTAATCTATACTTTACAAATCCTCTTATTCAGTCAATGCAATCAGCCAGGTATCAAATGCCATTGACAAAGCATTGCAAACAAGCTGTCTGCTCAATTTTGAGATTGCCAATGGTTTATATGGAGATAACAACAAAAACAACATTGTTGTTGATTTATATAATGCCCTCCACGCCGGACGGTGTCTCAGAGCGCTTATAAGGGAATAGGAAGAACACAATAGTTATTCTTTATGTGAATTAAAAAATTCCACTGCTAAATTCATATTTCAGCATACATTAGGGGACAAAGCTATTAGCTGTGTTTTTTTTGCAACATTTTACAAGATAAGTTATTCTGTACTTTCCTAAAATCCAAAGGTAGTTGAAAATCAAAATGATAAAATATAAGAGAACAACATAAAGTGTTTATTATTGTAACTCTTCTGTATGTTTTGGGCTGGGATTCTTCAGCTGGCAGCATTTAAATGCACACTTACAGTCTGCTTACCAGAGCCTTGCCTGTCAAATCTAATCAGTGTTGAGCAGCCAAGCAGATAATAATGTAATTTCAAACCACATGGGTGCCTGGCAGAGTTTTCCCTTGTGAAAGCAGGTGTGTGATCAAACAGCAGATGGAAGTAGCCTTTATCGACTTCTTGTGTTCTCCCCACTCCCTCCATTGGGAGAGGAACTGAATTTGAGTCTATTCGGAATCATGCCAACACATATCACAGGACGGAGGCATCACAGGCTTCAGGGACTAAAAAACATCACTGCCTGAATATAAAAGGGGCTGATGCCATTGATTGAATTTCTCACACTCCACTGTTGTGTTGCACACACACTGACTGATTTCTCTGAGCCGCCATCGGGTGCAACGCTTAACTGTTTGGAACCTTGAGACATCCTTCCATCATGAATGGCAAAATCCCCAACTCTTTTTTTTGGGGTAAGCATTATTAGCGCTCGAAGCGCTCTGAGATGCCGTCCGGCATGGAGGACGCTATATAAATAGAAGTTGTTGTTGTTGTTGTATAAGCAAAGCAACACTGCAAACCAAATGGCCAGGATTGAAGTCATTCAAATGAATTTTGAGACAACAGTACTAATTTGTTGGGAACACTCAGCAGATCAGGCAGCATCAATGGAGAAAGTAAAAGTGAGCCAACAATTCAGGTCCACGACGAAGGGTCATGGACGCAAAACGTTGACTCACATTCCTGACCTGCTGAGTGTTCCCAGTGATTTCTTTTTATGTTTCAGATTACCAGCATCAGCATGTTTTGTGTTTTTTGTACTGATTAGTTCATGCATACAGGCTTATTTCCCAGTCGTTCTGAATCCTGTTCATATTGTTGCATTAGTATGATGCATTCATTTCAAACATTTTGATGGAGGCAAAGTTACTTTCACGAGGACTGCCTTATGACCTTATGACACAATACAAGACATGTGTTTTTAAGAGATCTGAGACGCCGTCCTGCATGGAGGGCGCTATATAAATCCAAGTTGTTGTTGTTTTATCCCAATTATGGATTAACAAAAGTGGAGCTCCTGTAACTCAGTGGTTAGAGCACTCGCCTTACAAGCCTTACAGCCACTACGCCCTGAGACTCTGGAACTCCCTTCCTCACTCCCTTTGTCTCTCCCCCTCTCTTCCCAGTTTCAGATCTCAGCTAAAGACCTTTCTCTTCGACCACACCTTTGGTCACCTTTCTCCCCCTGCCCCTGGCTCGGGCCAGGGATCCACTATTGTGAAGCGCTCTGAGACACCGTCCAGTGTGGAGGGCGCTATATAAATCATAAATCAAATAAAGCAATATAATAATATAAATAATTAATATATAAATAAAATAAATCAATGTTGTTGTTATTGAAATCTGTGATCGAATACAGGTCGAAACCTTGGGAAAGTTTCCACACGCCTAATAATAATCCATTAAAAAAAACACAATAATGAAAATTGGTCATTTAAATCCATGACTGCTGTGCGCAATTGGCTGCCGTGTTTCACCCACAAATATAGTCAATTCGCTTTACAATATATTCTTTGAAGCACTTTGAGACATCGATAAGGTGTGAAAAGCGCCATATTAAATGCAAGGATAATTATTTATTATTATTAGAAAACATGGGCCTTTATTAAAAAATAATTAAGTGTGTTGATAAAGGCATCACTGATGTGGATCTTTCGTGGATGTGGATTTTGAAAGTAAGCCCACATCAACTTGAAAGCAAAATAAAAGAATAGATTTCAGCAGTTATTGCACCGTTTTGTGAATGCAATAACATTACATTATAAATATGTATTGGATAGAGGGATCCTGCAGAACATTATCAAGGATACTGCTGCCTCCCTGTGATCATTTGCAGGAGTACATGTTCATTTCAATGCAAAACAGAATCTCCAGCTTCCCATAGTAGGCAGCAATTCAACTCTACAGCAGTACCCCACAAAGACGTACATCAAAGAGACCAATTTATTATTTCTTTTCTTGAGGATTATCAGGCATGTGGGGTAAGGAAACTTAGCCAAGGTTTCACCCTGCTAGGAATCAAACCCAAGTCTCTCGCTTGCAAGGCGAGTGCTTTTAACCACTGAGGACTTCACTTGCATTTGATATATTACCCAATCATGTTGGCAAATATCTTAAAGATTGTCATAGGACCATCTTTAGTGTAGTGACTGTGTATTTGCTAGTGGTCTGTAAAGTTACAGAGCTTGGCAGCTATTTTGCGTACTTTATAACTATTATAAAAATGAAAAATAATTTTCATTATAATGCGAATAAACCAAAGGCTGCTTAATTTTTATATCAATAACACTGTAACAAAATTAAAACTGAGAGCGAGATGCCGCCTGACGTTGTTGTTGTTTTGATGAGGGAAGCACCCAGTCATGGACCTTTGCATTGTACTGGGGAGGGTGTTGGGTCCTGTGCTTGAATAAAAGGGGTGACAACCCTTCCTGAGCATCCGCTCACTCCCTCACCTGGCCCTGAAAACAATGAGGCTTAGGAATTTTCTGCCCTCACCCTCTGGTACTCTATTCCAGTTCCTCTGCCTCACCACATCCCTAGCCTCCTTCAAAACCCACCTGAAGACCTCCTCTTTGACCATGCTTTTGATCAACCTCCTTCCTCCTCTTCCCTCCATCCTACCCCCAGCTCAGGTCTGAAATACTGTCTTTCCAGCACCTTGGACATCCTCCTGGTGTGAAAGGCGCTATACACGTGTAATTTTGTTGTTGTTGTTTAACTCACATACTATAAAGCTAACACTACAATGCAATGTTGCATTTTTAGAGGTGGTAAATTTGAATGAGATGTCCGGTTTGCCTGTTCAAGTGGGCAATAAACATTCCATGGCACTATTTCAAAAGATACATACTAGCAATAGCCCCCCTCCCCCCAAAAAAATTGGTTCACCACATGGCTATTTGTGGGCCATCGGTGTGCAAAAATAGGCTACTACATTTGGCAACTAAATAGTGGCTATTCCATATTGCAGTACAGTATATTCTGTGAAGTGCTTTGAGATGTCCTTCTGAGTTGAAAGGTGCAATATCAAATGATTATAAGTTAGTAACTTCAACGCTGAGTGGAATTGCACCCTACTGAAAGAACAGGGATACAATTAATTAGGATAAAATAAAACTAGAAAGAATTGCTGTATTTCATTTCAATGTACAGTAGTAACAAAAAAAGAGCATTTATGTAGCACTCATACAAGTTAGAAACTCACAAACATTTAACATCTACTGAAAATATACTTTGTTTCTTAGTCTTTTAAATGCAAGTTTCCTCAGTCCATATTCCTGATAATCTTTCAAGGAAAAAATATAATTGGTCACTTTAATGCACACGTTTGCAGGTCAATGCTGTGCGTGATTGTCTGCTGCGTTTCACCCATATAGTGAAGTCACTTTACATTATATTCTGTGAAGCGCTTTTGAGACGTCCGGCAGACTTGGAAAAACGCCATATCAAATTCAAGGATTATTATTATTATTATCGACACAGAATTCTTAAAAAAGCAATAAACATTCAGGCAGATGGCGGAACGAACAAAATCATATTTATTGAACACCTTTCACGCCGGGAAGGAAGAATGTGTCTGAGAGGAACTTCTGGGTCTGATGGGGTTATAGTAATAATAATCCTGTAGTTGACATGGCGGCTTCTCAGACGTCTCACAGACTGTAAATTGTAAATTGTGGGCAAAACGATAGGAATCCCCATCACTTCAAAACTATTCTGTGGGTGAAGACTAAGGGCTAAACAATAAAACGCTATTTCCTTGTAAACAGGAAGTGAATTCAGATTTTTTTGTAAAAACATGTAATGATTACATTGAAAATCATCTGCTGAAGAAACCAGCTGAGAGGGGGGCGGGGTGTCAGTAACAGTGGGAGCGACGGATATGTGTATATTTTGGGCGTCGACTGAGGGACGAACAAATATTGATTGACAGGTGGCGGGGGTTGGCTGGCGGCCGCGGTGATTGAAAGGCGGCGGGGATTGGCTGGCGGCCGCGGTGATTGACAGGTGGCGAGGGTTGGCTGGCGGCCGCGGTGATTGAAAGGCGGCGGGGATTGGCTGGCGGCCGCGGTGATTGACAGGTGGCGGGGGTTGGCTGGCGGCCGCGGTGATTGACAGTTAGCAGCAATGCAGACCTGGGCCCAGCTCGCGGTTCTGTTCCACCTGTGTCTCCTGGGGAGTCGCTCCTTTGCTGCTCTGACCCTGCAACCCTCCCAGCAACAAGATGGGGCGAACAGCAGCCACCAGAGCCAGAAGCTCTTCCTCCAATTCATAGCGCAGTACAACAGCAGCTTCAGCCTAGACCAGCGAGGGTTCACTCACAAGTACAAGGCTTTCCAAGTATAATACAGGATCTTTACGTCATTCGCAGTTTTGTGTGTGTGCTACTCATATAGTTATAATAATAATCCTTGCATTTGATGCAGTGCTTTTCACGTCTTCTAGACGTCTCAAAGTACTTCATAGAATGTACTGTGAAGTGAATTGACTGTATATTTGTGGGCGAAACGCGGCAAGCCAATTGCGCACAGCAGTGTCCCACAAACTGTTGTGGATTGAAAGTTACCAATTATTATTGGGGGGGTTTTTGAGGGATCATTATTAGGTGTGTGGAGTAAAGAAATTTGCCCAAGGTTTCGCTCTGACCCGCCTGGATTTCAAACGCAGGTCTGACACTTGTAAGGCAAGCGCTCTAACGCGCTGAGCTACAGGACAATATACAGTTGAAGCGTGATCATAATAAGACTTTGGGAAACAAAGAGAATTCTGTTTTGTTTGACAAAAATGGATATAACTCAATCCAAAGTGATTGTACATAGCCTGGAGGTGGGGTGGGGAGCTTGGTGTCTCAGATGAGACGTTAAACCAAGATTCTATCTGAAGTGATAAGGCATTCTATCGTTTTACCCACAAAATATACCATTAATTCACTTTACAGTATATTCTATGAAGACGTGATGAAGTGATATGTTAAATACAAGGATTATTATTATTAAGTATTGAACAATTGGAATGGAACTTGACTGTTTTCCATTGTTTGAGGACATTTGTGTTGCACTTTGACGCTGTTTGAGATCAGTTACCTGAGCAGATTTGGGAATTAAATGTGCAAATCTGTAGCCTGTTTAATTAGAGCTTGCGATCAGCATAGCCTTATATATATCCTCCTGATATGAATGGGCTATACAATGTAATTTTGTTGTTGTTTTTTAAAAAAACTGTTCATTAATGTATACACATTGTGGAGTCCTGAAGCTCAGTGGTTAAAGCACTCACCATGCAATAACAACAACAACAACAACGCCGTCCTGCGACGCCGGACGGCGTCGCAGGGCGCTTCACAATAGCGGATCCCGGGACCGAGCCAGGGGCAGGGGTAGAAAGGTGACCAAAGGAGCGGTTGAAGAGAAAGGTCTTCAGCTGGGACCTGAAGCTGAGAAAAGAGTGGGCTAGGCGAAGGTAGTGAGGAAGGGAATTCCAGAGCCTCGGGGCGTAGTGGCTGAAGGCCCGGCCACTGAGGGTAGAGCGGAGGGTTCGGGGGACATGGAGGAGGCCAGACCTGTTGGAAAGAAGGCAATGGGAACTGGTTTGAGGAGAGAGGAGGTCAGAGAGGTAGGGGTGCAGAGGAGTGGAGGGATTTTAAAAGAAGGCTGAGGATCTTGAAGTCGATCCGCTCGGGGATAGGAAGCCAGTGAAGTCTGGCAAGGATTGGGGTAATGGGGGAGTGAAGTTTGGTGCAGGTGAGTATGTGGGCGGCAGAGTTTTGGATGAGTTGGATTTTATGGATTGTGGTGGAGGGGAGACCAGTGAGGAGGGCATTGGAATAGTCCAGCCGTGAGGTGACGAAGGTGTGGACCAGGGTTTCAGCAGCTTTTGGGGTGAGGTATTGCCGGAGACGGGCAATCTGTCGGAGGTGGAAGAAGGCGGTGCTGGTGAGGGACAGGATGTGGAGGAGGAAGGACAGTTGGGGGGTCGAACCTGATGCCAAGGTTGCGCACAGGTTCGGAGAGTTTCAGGGGGAGACCGGGAAGGTGGAGGAGGTGAGAGCCATGTGAATGGAGACAGTAACGAGAGCCAAAGAGGATGGCCTCCATCTTGTCAACATTTAGCTGCAAAAAATTTGCGCTCATCCAGCTCCTGATGTCTGACAGGCTGACAGAACATCAGGGGACTGAGGGTCGCAAAGTGAAGTGGAGAAATAGAGTTGCATGTCATCCGCTTACATGTGGAACTGTGCCCCATTTCTGTGGATGACACCCCAAGAGGGAGCGTGTAGATGAGGAAGAGGAGGGGGCCAAGGATGGATCCCTGGGGTACCCCACAGGTAACTGGGTAAGAGCGGGAGGAAAAGCCGTTTGTAGAGATGTACTGCTGGCGGTTTGTGAGTTAGGACTCGAACCAGGAGAGGATGGTGTGGTCGACTGTGTCGAACGACTGGGTCGACTGTGTCGAACACAGCGGACAAGTCCAGGAGGATAAGGAGGCAGAGGGAGCCCTGGTCACAGATAGAGAGGACGTCATTTGTGACTTTCACAAGCACCATCTCTGTACTGTGGGCGGGGCGGAAACCGGACTAGAGGGGTTCGAAGAAGGAGTGGGAGGAGAGGTGGGCACGGAGTTGGTTGGCAACAATGCATTCCAGTGCTTTTGAAGGGAAGGACAGGTTAGAAATAGGGCGGTAATGGCTCGGGTTTGAGGGATCTAGGGAGGGTTTTTTAAGGAGGGGGGTGATGGCAGCAGTTTTGAAGGGGACAGGGACTGATCCCGTGGAGAAGGATTGGTTGATGATGTCAGCCAGCAGTGGGCAGAGGAGGGGAGCTGGGTGAGCAGTAGGTTGGTGGGGATGGGGTCGAGGCAGGTGGTGATTGGCTTCAAGGAGGTGAGAGTGTGTGAGAGGGAGGAAAGAGAGACTGGGGAGAAGGAGTGTAGGAAGGGGGTTAAGGTAGAAGTTTGTGACGGGGAGGGTAAGGGGGATTGGATGGGGGTGGTAGTGGGTGACGAGAGGCAGGAGGATGAGGCTGCCTGGCGGATATTTGGGATTTTTGAGGAAAATAAATCCATGACCTCCTCGCACTTCACATTTGAAGTTAAGATTGAGGAGGCCTGAGGGGGTGCACATAGGAGGTGGTGGTGGTGGTGGAAAAGAGGACATTGGGATTGTTGTTTGCCTCCAAGATAAGGGTGGAACAGTTGGCCGTTTTTGCTCAACACAAAGAACGGCGGTAGCTGTGGAGATGCTCAAGCCACAGTGGTGGTGGTTTTCTGCCACCTGCGCTCGAGCAGCCGGGTTAGGGTTTTTAGGGAACGGAGATCAGTGTTGCACCAGAGGGAGCGGGTGGGTTTCGAGATAGCCCAGGGGGACGAGAGAGTTGAAAGTGGAGGAGAGGCAAATGTGGAGCAGCTGGACAGCTGCTTCAGGATAACTGAGTGGAAGACCAGAGGGATAGGAGCTCGGAGGATGTGAGGGCCTCTGTGAGGGTCTCAGGGGAGAGACTTTTCCAAGGGCAGAAAAGTACAGTTGAGGGATTGGTGGAGGAGAGAGGGATGGAAAAAGAGAAGGAGAGAAAAAAGTGGTCTGAGATGGCCTTGTCCAAGATGCTGAGGTCGGAAATGTCAAGGCCGTGGGTGACAATGAGGTCAAGAGCATGACCACGGTTGTGAGTCGGAGAGTCAATGTGCAGGGTGAGGTTTAGGGAAGAGAGGAGGGCGGTGAAATCGGAGGAGGTGATGCAGGGGGTGGTTAGATGAAGGTTGAATTCGCCCATGATGAGGAGACGTTCAGAGCAGAGGGACAGGGAGGAGAGAAGAGTGGAGATTTCGGAAAGAGCTAGGGGGTTTAGGAGGACGATAGAGTAGAAGGATTTTTAAGCAAAAAGAAGGATGGTAGAGCGTAAGGTGCTCGAAAGAGGGGAAACAGCCAGAGGAGTAGGGGAGAGACCAAGAAAGGCATTGGATATGATGGCCACCTCGCCGCCGCTTTGGTTGGAGCGGGGTGTGTGGTGGAAGGTATAGCCTGGAGGGGAGGCCTCGAATAGAGGCACAAGGTTATTGGGGGAGAGCCAGGTTTCCATAAGCCCAAGAAGGGCTTACAAGTGTGAGACCTGTGTTTGGATCCAGGCAGGACAGGGCGAAACCTTGGGCAAGTTTACATACTTCATATGCCTAATAATAATCCCTAAAAAAAATAAAAAAAATTGATCATTTCAATTCACGACTGTTTGTGGGACACAAATGCTGCCACATTTAGCCCACAAATAAAGTCAACTCACTTTACAGTATATTCTGGCCACATTTATTTCTATGTTTATACATACCTAACTCACAATTCTAGATAACTCATCACTTATCAAGAGTTTACTGGCATATTGATCAACTATTAAAAGTGATTGAAAACTATTAAAATTGAAGCCCGATTTTATAGAAACAGGCTTTTAAACCTTATTCTATCTTCGACAAATGTTTATGTATACATATGATTGCATTCTAGGAAAGCATTCAGAGGCATCATGCTTTGAACTCATTTCCTTCAGACTCATTGATTGAAAAGGGCTCAGCTACTTACGGATTCAATCAGTTTTCTGATTTGCCCCCTGAGATTTTCAGAGGTGAGGAATTTGAGCATTTAATTGATAATAATTCCATAAAATATCAGCAGCTAACACTCTTAGTAAGCAGAGCATGTTCGTCCAGGAAGAGAGAGCACATTCCATCCCAGGTGCTGTGTAGGTGTATGTGTAAGCACACATGTGGAACTCTGTCTGGTTTGGGCATTCTTAAGC
The DNA here is from genome assembly GCA_035084275.1 of Hydrolagus colliei. NCBI lineage: Eukaryota > Metazoa > Chordata > Chondrichthyes > Chimaeriformes > Chimaeridae > Hydrolagus > Hydrolagus colliei. Next base: position 68,379,183 of record CM068742.1, read on the forward strand.
ATCGGTTAACTCATGTGTCAGGCACCCAGCTGACTTTAAAAAACAAAAACCTTCCAATTGTCAAGATAGATGAGTCTAAAAATAAGTGGACAATTGCAGCTACAAAAACTGCCCTCCAGATCAGCAAAAAAAAATGTAAATGACGATAACCAGAAATAAGAAGGATTACAATATGTGGAGTAGATTTCTAACAAAAGATATTGAACTGATAGATTAATTAGAGAACAGTTAGCTAAACGGAGTGAGTAAAGATAGAAACAGATTGAAATGAACACGGACTCCAATAGATGCAATGAATTCTATGTTGCTGAGGCAGGAGTTGGGTGGGTGAATGTTACCCGTGGTGGGAAGGAGCATGGATTTGAATCCTGAAAATTTGGGAAAGATATAAATCATTCTTTTTGCTGAGAACGTTTTGATTCTTTTAGAGCTTTCAGAGAATAATTTGTTCATGTCACGAAGTTTATGAAACTGTGAAGCCACAAAAGTAATCTCCTTTTGAAATTTGAATCCGTAGCAACATATCTTTGTTCAACACCATCCGAACTTCCCAACTACAAAACATTTGACAGTGAAATGAAGAGGTTACGTTTACCCACACGATTTGACTGGAGGGATAAGAATGTTGTTACACCAGTGCGAAACCAGGGATCTGTGAGTTTGTTTTTCTCTCTCTGCAAATTCTACTATAGCCAGATTTGAATGTATGCAAAGCTATCTTGCTCGGTGAAGCCAGGTTCAATAAAACTGGGTAGTTTAAAAAAACAATAAAGCCACGTATTTCTTTTGATTAAAAACTAATTGACCTGGTCGAACATTGAGATGCAAATGGTGTCTATCCAGAATCATGCACAGTGATCAGGAATGTTTTTCATTTTTAAATGATGTTAACAACATTTTCAGAGTCTTTGTGAATGCTGATGCTTTGATATGGGAAGAAACTGTTTTGAAAGGATATCATCCTCTGTATTGTTTGGACTTCACTTTGTGGATACAGGGAATGGTTTTTTCATCAGGCAGCTCACAGCAAGGAAAAACATGAGGGTTTTTTTAGTTTAGTTTGAGTACTGGCGGAAAATATGCACATCTCCCTCAACATTGACCAATGACTTTCTCCACCACATAGAAGCATTTTAAACTAGATTCATTAGATTCCCAGTTGCCATCCATAATATCCCTATAACTTTATCATTACTAGTCATCATTACTACATCCTTCGCTACTATAATGAACTCATACATGTAGATGTCTGAAAATACTCTTTTTAGTTGTTCTGAACGGATTATCCTGGAGCAGAAGGATGATTTAGCGGAGGTCAGAGCTGAACTGTAAGTTTTGATGCGGTCCAACCAGATATGTCAGTGGATTATTAGGCCAGATTTGATCCAAGCCCGTTCAGCAGTCCTCATCTGACCCTTGAGCGAGAGAAGGTGGCTGGTGAACCAGCGTGAGGTGACTTTAAAGCACATAAATTCTATTAACAATACTTCAATAAAATAACTTTTAAATAATGTTTTATATATTGCTCTGCACATCATATAATATTCCTTGCATTTTATACAGTACCTTATCATACTACTAAATATGAATGTCTCAAAGCATGTCACAGAATTGACTGTAAAGTGTTGTGATTGCAATTTTAGAAGAACTTGGGAGCTAACTTGCACACAGCAATATTCCACAAACAACTATGAAGTAATTGAACCATGTTATCTGGAAGATTATCAACCAGGACATGAGATGCAAATCCATTCTTCTTTTGAATGGGATCTATGGTTCCACCTGAAAAGGCACACTGGGCGTTGGTTTCAAAGTCTCAACAATGCAGCAAACTACCAGCACTGCATTGGTGTCAGCCTAGACTGTGAATGTGTGCAGTGTCAAAGCTGAAAATATATTTGTTTAATGAATGTCCATAACAACAAATATGACATAGATAAATAATAAACTAATTACATTTTGATTGCAATGACCAAATTGGATGATCCGCCAATTGACAACAGATTTACTGACTTTGGTTCCTTGAAAGGCAAAATCCACAATTCTGTGCCATTTTATATCTTATATTGTCAGACTAATGTTTATTAATCTAAGAGTAAATTTATTGTAGTCCTCTGATTCTCCACAGGTTGATAAATTTGAATCTAATGGGATAATACTTAATCCTGGACTTTGATAACGTGTCTAGAACACAGATGTTTGAAATATTAGACATCTGAAAAGGTTGACTGTGAAGTGCAATGACTGTATATTTGTCAGTAAATCATAGAATCATAGAATTTTTCAGCACAAAAGGAAACCATTCAGCCCATTGAGTCTGTGCCAGCTCTTTGAAAGGAGCTATTCAATTGTGGCAGCTAATTTGCACACACATCTGTCCCACTAATAGCGCTAAAGTATGATTAATTTTATCTGGAGCGTTGTTGGTCAGGAGGCAGGGTTGGGATGAGGGAGGGCAGAGGGGTAGGATGGTGGCTAAAGACACGGTTGAAAAGGAGGGTCTTGAGACTGGCCTTGAAGGGGACAAGGGAGGAAGTGAGGCCAAGGGACTGTGGGATGGAGTTCCAGAGTGTGGGGGCGGAGAGACTGAAAGCCCGGCCACCGATGGTTGGGCAGGTCGGGCGGGAGACGTGGAGCAGGCCGGAGAGAACGGGCAGTTTGAATCAGCAGGTCAGAGAGATAGGAAGGGGCAAGGCCGTGAATGACTGAAAGTCAGAATGAGGATCTTGAATTCAAACCTGTGGTAGATGGGAAACCGGGCAAGTGTGGGAGTGATGTGATCGCAGAGCTTAGTGCAGGAGAGGACATGAGCTGCAGAGTTCTTGATGATTAGTAGCTTGTGAAGGGAAGAGCCAGGAAAGCCAACAAGGAGGGATTTTCTATAGCGGAGCCTTAAGGTGACGAATGCATGGACAAGGGTTTCGACAGCCTGAGGAGTAAGGCAGTGTCGGAGTCTGGCAATGTTACGGAGGTGGTGGAAAGCAATTCTAGTCATGGTGCGCATATAATTTCCGGTTATCCTTACAGTTAATTATTCCACAGAATTAAGAAACTTTGCCGTATTATGTTAAGATGTACCCATGAGGTCCAGAATACATTGCCCTTCACATACGCTCCTGAGCTTAGATACTTATTTCAGTACATTTGTGTCAACAAGAACCAAATTGGGGAGCTTCTTTTAGTCTTTGAAAATACAGCGAACTGTAAAATAATCCGCCTCAGTGTATAATACAGGTGGACTGAATCCTGGACATGAAGTACAGGTCCATCCTCCAGCTCTGCCTGACCAGCTTCCTGTACAGTACATAGAACCTGATACAGCGGACCTTTCCACATCTAGCATCTCCACTCATGAGCAGGAAGTAGCATCAGGGGATCCCTCGTCATCTTGAAGTGGTGGCTATTTAGTAGTAATATTTAATAGTAACCTCCCTGTTATAATACAGGGTCTGTTTATAGGAATCAAACTACCTTTTAACTCAGAGATATATTTTTCATATCATGCCTTGATTTCATAATTCATAATTTTTCTATACGCCTGTCAGCTCTAATGTATCATGATATTTAAATCGATTTGTGACAAGGTTGCATTCGTGAAGACTATTTTAAAATATTTTATATTTAAAATACAGGAGATTTAAATTGTGTTAATAAAATGAACAAGCAGTTAACTCAGGATCAGAAGCATCTGATGACTCTGAAGCAACCAATAACAACAATAACAACAACAAGAAGAAGAAAATTACACTATATAATGCCTTTCACGTCAGGATGACGTCCCAAGGCACTGGGAGCTAAGGTAGATGACATTGGAGATGAGATATAAGTTATTTTGTATCCTTTTCCCAATGGCTCATCAATAAACCAATTGAACTACATATACCGCGGAGGAGTCTCACAAAGGCAGTGGGTGCAGTTTGTTATTTGAAATGAAAATATTTGAGTGTCACATCGAAAACGTTTTTTTGTAGGAGGTCTTCAACCCTTGGTAGACCAAGGCTTGTGATGTTTATGTTGATGTAATCAACTCAACATACAGGTTATTGCAAAATGCTGTAATGTTGTACTGCAAGTAATTCTAAATAAATAGCATAAGACTTCATGTACCGTAACTAAAGATAGACTCATATTCGGAATTTCATGCAAAGCAGCTGAAATCAAATTGGCACTTGTCAATCACTTCGGGGGCTGTTTATGACACATTGGCTGCTCTGTTCACCTACAAAACATACAAGCACTACACTTTACAATGTTTCCTGTGAAACACTTTGGAAAGCCACCTCATGTGAAAGGCGCTACACCAAATGTAAGGATTATTATTATTGATATATGCAAGCAGTTGCATATATGGTAGTCGGTCTGGCATCTCAATGGCTCCATACCCAACCCCCCTCCACTCCTCTCATTTTCCATCTAAATTAATCAACTCAGCCCCTCTCTCTCCCCTCCTCTCCCTTAACTCTCTCTCCCATAGGCTCCACAGGCAATCCGTAGTATCCATCAGAGAGAGAGAGAGAGAAAAAGGAAGGAAGCAAGAAAGGAAGGGGAGAGAGAGAAAGAAAAAGAGGGAGAGAGAGAAAGAAAGAGGAAGAGAGAGAAAGAAAAAGAGGGAGAGAGAGAAAAAGGAGAGAGGGTGAGGAAAAACCGACAGTGCCGCTTTAAGAGGAAAAACTGGAAGTGCCACTACTGACAGCATTCAGAACTGATCGTATGGTACTCTCGTGCGACAATTGACTCATTAAATGCGTCATCGCGATTGTGCTGGATAAGATCCATTATTCGAATGGGGACCTTTTTTTAGGTGTTGGTTATACGGAAGTTACAGTTGATCGGGTCACGAATAAACAGGCTTTTACTGTACTTGCTTTTGTGAGGAAAGGCAAGGTCATTGTCGTAAAATGTTAAGACTGAACATAGTTTTAGAAAACCTAATCTTAGATTTTTAGACCATGACTTATGAATAAGTCCTCAAGAAGTTTCAAGCGTTAGGTTTGTTGAGGTGTCAGACTAATCTGTTGTTATTTTGTCCTCCAGTGTGGTGCTTGTTGGGCATTCAGTGTTGTGGAAGGAATTGAATCTGCGTATGCAATCAAAGGGAACCGACTGCAGATCCTCAGTGCACAGGAGGTTGTAGATTGTTCTTACAAAGACGGCGGCTGCAATGGAGGTTCACCCATCACTACCTTGAAATGGCTCAATCAGGTTAGTTATAGGGTCATGGGTAACTTGCTCGGTCTCCACATTTCTGATGTATCTTTTAAGCTCATTATGAAATATTATATTTTGCCCACAAAATAAGCAGTCACTCCACTTTACAGTGTATTCTACAAAGCGTTTTGAGACATTTCAAAGACGTGATAGGAGTATCATTATTATTCAATGTAAAAAAAAATTTAAACTGATATCTAGGGCATCAACATAGTCTATGGACACTCGACTCTTTTCGTCTCGCCACACAAACTTAACCAACCCTCCCCCCATCGAACCATAATAAATAGATAAAGTCAATGTTTGAGAATACATAACATGCTCTCCAACCCCAAATAATAATAATAATCATAATCCTTGTATTTGATATAGAGTCTTATCGCGTAGTTTATATGTCTCAAAGTGCTTCACAGAATATATTGTAAAGCATATATTGAGTATATTTTGTGGGTGAAACGTAGCAGCCAATTTCGCACAACAGTGTTCAACAAAATAATGATAATCGCTAACATTCCACTTTGTCTCCACATGCTGATACTGTACTCCCAAAATACTGCAATCTCATTTTTTAAATTCCAGACCAAGGCTAGGCTGGTGACAGAATCTGCATATCCGTTCAACGCAAAGACTGGATTGTGTCATTACTTTCCAAAGTCCACATTTGGTATTTCAATTAAAGGATATCAAGCTTACAGCTTCAGGTAAACATTTGTCATTTGTACATTAAATCCTTCCTGTTCATGGAAGCTCAGTTCTGCAAAATTGTTCTTGGCTGTGTGTTATAATGTTTTCAACTGTCTTCATTTCATAAGCAAATATTTTTAGATGGAGCAAATCTTATTATAGTAGTAGCCCGTTTATCCGTGACTCGATGAACCGTCACTTCCGTATAACCGGTACTCCAAAAAAACTCCTCATTCAATAAACCAGTCTGGCAGGTGCTTTAACCAGCATTGGCCAGGTCCTGCGGGTGCTGGATAAAAGGGCTTTTACTGTATTGTGACTTCAGGTATTTGTTTTATAAATGCAAATAGAAAGAATTGTTTTTGTATTTGGTATGACACCTTTACCATAAAAATACATCCTAAGTGTTTGACAGGACAATTGCTAAGTGTAATGATTATGTTTGTAGATGAATTGTAGGAGGTAAACGCGCAATAGTATTGTTATTGCTAGGATCTACAACAACAATTTACTTTATCGAGTGTCTTTCACAATGGGAGGGCAACTCAATGTGCTTCACACAACTGGCTAGGAACCTGGGGGTAGTTACCACAGACAAACCTATGGTCAAATAGATACGTTTGAAGGTGAACACGGGAGAACCAAGGTGGAGGGATTCATGGATGGAGTACCAGAGAGTGGGGCTAAATGGTTCAAAGCTCACCCACGTTTTAATCCCAAAACAGGAGGACGCAGTCATCAGAGCAACAGATCACATAAGTAGGTTTAAAAAGCCGTGGAGATACTTAAAAAGGAGGATGGGGGTTTGATCCATTTGGGGATGGAAAGCATTAAGTATATAAGATGTAAATTATGGAGTCCTGTAGCTCAGTGGTTCGAGCACTTACCTTAAAAGCTTGAGACCTGTGTTCGAATCCAGGCAGGTCAGGGTGAAACCTTGGGCAAATTTCCCTACTCCACACGTCTAATAATAATCCCTCAAAAAAAACACAATTTAAAAAATTTGGTCATTTCAATCCACGAATGTTTGTGGGACACTGCTGTGCGCAATTGGCTGCCGCATTTCGCCCACAAATGTACAGTTATTGAATTTTATAGTACATTCTGTGAAGTGCTTCGAGACATCTGGAAGACGTGAAAAGCGCTATATCAAATACAAGGATTATTATTATATAGCCTAGAGGAATGCCCCTGGCATGACTGTGCAGGGGTGGGTAGAGAAACTACTGGAGGGGACAAAGTAAAAGCATAGGGATAGATAATAATAGGTAAGAGAGAAAGGACAGAGTCAAGGAAGTGGAGCCGGAAGGAGTGACATTAGAGGAAGATGGTGTGTTTAATTGTACCTGAAGGGAGAAGATAGGTTTAGGAGGCAAAGAAAGTACTGTACTGTACAGTACAGTAGATAGAGAAAACAACATTAGTGACTTTGACCAAACTGCTGTGGGCTGGGTGGAAACTCGATTGGAAGAGTTCATGGAGGGTCTCATAGGAGAGGAAGGAGTGAAGCTGGGAGACTGGTCAAAGGTCTCTTGGGAGGAAGGGCAGGGTTGAAATAGTTCAGTAGCAGAACATCAATCAATCAAAAACTTACATTCATATAGCGTCGAGAGGACGTCCCAAGGCGCTGTACAGTTAGGTAGGGACAAGAGTAGGGTGGGAGGGGTCGGGGCAGGATGAAGAAGAGTAGGAAAATTGACTGTATATTTGTGGGTGAAATGCGGCAGCCAAATTGCACACAGCAGTGTCCCACAAACAGTCATGGAAGTGGGATTAGGAGAAAAAAGGAAGAAAGATGGGGAGGGGGTTGGGGTAGAGGGAATGAAACCAGGAAAGCCGACTGTATATTTGTGGGCGAAACGTGGCAGCCAAATTGCACACAACAGTGTCCCACAAACAGTCTCAGAAATGGGGCCAGGGGGGAAAGGGGAAAAGAGGGTAAGGGGGGAGAGGGAGGGAAAGGTGGGGTGGAGTAAAGTCAGGGAGGAAGAGGGGGGGAGAAAGGGAGGTAAGTGAGAGAGGGAGGGAAAGATGGATGGGGAGCAAGATCAGGGAGAAATGGGGAGAAGAGGGTGGGAAGGGGGAAAAGGGGGAGACAAAGTGGGGAAAGGGAGTGAGGGAAGAAGAAGAAGGGGGAGGGGGAAGGCCAGGGGGCAAGGGGGGTGGGGAATCAAACAACAAAATCAATATGGAGGCTCCTGTGAAAGTTTTTTGAGAATAAGTGATCGATGACCAGTGACAATGCTGCAGGGTTTAATGAATGCTACATTCGTATTAATAATATAATGTATAATATTAACTTAAAACTACTCAACTATATTGCTCTATTAACTATCTCTTGACATTATTACATCCATTTACACTAACAGGAGTTGTATTTCTTCTATGCAGATACAAAGAAGAAGAAATGATGCACAAGCTGTTAGAATGGGGCCCTTTGGTAGCAATAGTTGATGCAGTTAGCTGGCAGGACTATCTTGGTGGTATTATACAGTATCATTGCTCACCAGAAGAGTCTAACCATGCTGTAGTGATTACTGGTTATGACCGAACAGGTGAGTATAATATAATTTCAAAGCCTAAGCCCAACAAAAAAGAGTTTTAAAATGAAGGATATTGGAAAAACGTAATTTGTCTATGGTGTTTTATTGAACAGGTGACATACCTTACTGGATTGTCCGAAATTCCTGGGGATCTTCCTGGGGAATAGATGGCTATGTACACGTCAAGATGAAAAGAAATGTCTGTGGTGAGTTTTTTCCATGAATGTACATTTCTCTACAAGGGAGAGGTACTTTTTAAGATGGGAGAGAACTTCACGGTGCTTAGGCTAGGATTGTTCGTAATGGAGCAAGACAACAGTTTTCTTATTTTACGCTTTCTCTCAAAGTATCAATCACTTCCAACCCAAGTGTAGCAAAAAGAGTTGCAAAGTTGTCTGTATCCAACATTTGGGAATAATTTCCACCTGGAACTCAAATCTATTTTATGTGGCATTTCAGAGCATTCCGAATTTAGCAAATGATTGAATTCAATTTTTAAAATGGGTTTTCTGCAGTTCTTAAAAAGAAAGGTTCCAGATTTGATCTCCAGTCTGTGCTAATGTGTGTATCTGCAACTTAGCTGAGGTACCAATGAACAGCTGGTAATGTTGAACAGCACCCCATATTGAGAAGAGAAAAGAAAAATCCTTTTAACGACAACTGTTATTTATATATCACGCTTCGTGTGGGGTAGCATCCCAGAGCGCTTGGCAGTGCAGAGTCTAACCCCGAACTGGGGGAGAGGGAGGTGGGGAGGTGATCGTAAGCACAATCAAAAAGGAAGGATTTGATAACTTAAAAATCGTATCATATCAGAGAGTGGAAAGAGTGCCAGTTCTGTCTACCCAGTTTGGGAGATAGATGGAAAGCTGGGCTGGAAGTTTTGCTTCCAGGTTACATGAGCAGCGTTCCACTAGTTGAGGGAACAGGCACTCAATTTTTGAATGGAATGCTATAAATAAAATCGTCACATTGGTTTTGTAACCCCATTTTTTTTTCCTTAGGTATAGCTGATTCTGTTGCCGCAGCGTTTTTGTAGAAACACCGGTCTAATTGGTCATCTGTCTGTGCTTCTGCTGAGGTGTTGAAGGTTTGCTTTGAATGTTCCTAGAATTGCCTGTAGTTTATGATGGGCATTAATCTCAACACTGAGATCATTTAACATCTTGCTATTTGCACTGTACCGACATTTATAAAACAAACTTGCTGACTATCTTTTGTATCTATGGGGAAATATATTTTTACCAAAGATTGTACATTTTGTAATAAACGAGTGCTTTACAAAACCTCTGATTTGTATCAACTTTCTTGATCAGTATGTTTCTAGTCCAAAAAGGAAGGAAGCAGTGTTGGATCTAGTTCTGGGGAATGAAGTGGGGCAAGTAGAACAGGTTTCAGTAGGAGAGCACCTGGGCAATAGTCACCACAACATCAATAGATTCAGAATCCTTATGGAAAGGGACAAGGAACAATCAAAAGTGAAGATACTCAACGCAAATAAAACAGCTAAGGAGCAGTGAGAAATCTTCAAAGAGGAGATAGTTCAGGCACGGAACAAATTCATTCCCATAAAGGTAAAAGGTAGGGCATCCAAGCCTCCCTGGATGACTAGGGAAATTGGGACCAAAACAAAAATAGGAGGTTTCCGACAAAAGTCATGCCCAAAGTACAGAAGACAACCAAACAGAATATAGGAAGTCCATGAGAGAACTGAAAAAGGAAATTAGAGGGGCAAAAAGACTACGAGAAACGATTAGCGGGTAACATTAAAGGGAACCCTAACGTATTTTACAAGCATATCAAGGATCAAAGGTTAGTTGGGTGGGGCCAATTAGGAAATTTTATTGTGGAGGCAGAGGGCATGGCAAACATTGCAAAGCAAAAATTATGTTAAAGATTGGGTGGAATTTTGAATCTCTGCTATACAGGTAATAAAAGTACAGGTTAGTTAAAAAAAAACGGAAATGGCTGCACATAAAGTTACCAAGGTGTAAATATTCTTTATTTATAGAAATCACGCAAATACAGTTAAATTGATTAACAACAGTAAAGAAATACAAGCAGCGACTTAAAATTCATTTAAAAATATTTCAATGCATCTGTTTTCTAACACTGCTTAATATTTAGAATGTGTTACATGTCAAAATAAGAGTGATCTGAAAGATTAACTCAGTATACGTGCAAAAATTTCTAAACATTTTACGTTACTATTTCCCATAGCTCACCATGTCCATTGATCAGACAATTTGATCAGTCATCTTGATTTTATGTGACAGTGATGATTGATCTTTAGTGGGAGGAATGGAGCGATTTTGGGTCCCAAGCAAGCACGGAAGCACCATATTGGCTTTTCACAATGGAATATTATACCATCAAGCTGAACATTTATAAAACATTGCAAAATGTTCCCTACTTTTCGGGGCAAGGGCACTCCCTGAATTGATCATTATTTTAAATATGAACACAATTTGGCAAAAGTTTCAATTGAATTTGGATAAAGTGAATTTGTATGTATTCTTTACAGTGTTTCACATAAATAGTTTCATATGTACATGAGGTAATAGTTAACTTCATGTTAATAATAATTCTTGCATTTGATATTGTGCCTTATTACGTCGTCGAGACATCTCAAAGCACTTTACAGGATATAATGTAAATGTTTGTGTTCTGTGGGCATAGTAGTGTCCCCAAACAGTCGTGGATTGATTGACACCTCTTAATATTGAGTCATCTCTCAATATTGAGAGATAGAGAGAGAAAGACTCAAGATAGATAAGGAGAGAAAGACTCGAGATAGACAGAAAGTGAGACAGACAGATAGAGAGAGACTGAGAGATTGAAATGATAATCCCAGCATTTGACATCGCGCCTTTGTCAAGACATCACTGTGCTTCTCAGGATATACAGTATAGACAGAGAGATGATGGTGGGAGATAGACTGAGTGAGTGGGTGGGTGGGTATTGGGTGGGAGAAGTGACAGAAGGCAAGAGGGAATGAGGGAGAGAAAGAAAGGAAACAAGGGAGGTAGTATGAATGTAAATAGGAATATAAATCTTAACTTGAGAGAGTGTTATTTGGTTGTCTGTGCTGGTGGAACTTTCAATTATAATAAGACATTATAGTTTCTTTCTACGCTATCACGTTTAAAGACTTTTACCAATCCAACTCAGGGAGTAAGGGTTTTGTCCACAAAATATACAGTCAATTCAGTTTACTCCATATTCTATGAAGAACTTTCAAACGTCTTAAAGACGTGGTAAGGCCATATACAGATGCAAGGATTATTATAAGCTTAAATCTGTTTTTACGCTTCAATTTAGGCATTCAAAGTAATTTCCGATAATTACGTTTAATCGTTGGAATTTGAAATCAGCTACATCATTCTCTTTTTGTATTCGCCTGAAATCTGAATGAAACTTTACTGAAAGTGCTTGCTGTGTTCTATCTAAAGGTTATGTTACCTACTTCATATAATAATAATAATCCTTGCATTTGATATAGTGCTTTTCACATCTTCTATATTGTAGTACAGCGTACTACAATAGGGCTTACAAGTGTAGTACAGTACTGCATGTACTGTGAAGTGAATTGACTATATATTTGAGGGCGAAACATGGCAGCCAATTGTGCACAGCAGTGTCCCATAAATAGTTGTGGATTGAAATGACCAATTTATTATTGCACGTGGAGTAAGGAAACTTGCCCAAGGTCTTGCCCTGCCTTGAATCAAACCCAGGTCTCTCGCTTGCAAGATGATTGCTCTAACCACTGAGCTACAGCACTAATAACATCTATTCAAAACTAAAGATAAAATCTCATGGATGCTGAAATATAATAGCAAAAAATATCTTAATAGACAAAGTGCAAACAAAATATGCTCAACATTAATGGATAGCTTTACTTTACAAAATCAACATTTATAAACCTTAATGCGTGTTTTCTTTTAAATGTATTCTGTGAGAAATACACAATCAAAGTTAGTTGATTTTCACCAGAGTTAATCAGAGTCCTCGCTGCTGAAGTATGAGCTATCGCAGCACTCAGCCATGTGAAGGAATTTGTGGATTGAAGGGGTCAGCTTTGGAATCCAATTTCTTGGCACCAAGAATGTTGCAAGGTTGAACAGATCAACAAATACCTTATATCGATCACTGTAATGTTCATTTAAAAATAAGTCACATTTATAAATATTGGTACCATATGTAATTATTGCAAATATTATTGTAATAAATATTCATATTTGGTCAATCTCCTACTCCTCCCTCCATCACTCATGATTTCAACCCCCAGCTCAGGACCAAAGCCTTGACTTTCCAGTGATTTGGAACATCTTCCCAACTTGTTAATTTGTTGTTATCATTTATTAAACTTAAAGGATGTTCATTGGTGAAACCGTTTGATAACTGCAATAGGACAGCAGTAGTGAGGTTATTCTGAAAGGAGTAGATTTAGTTGACTGAAGGACAATTTCAAAATTGCCAAAATGTTTCTTGTGATTTTGTGAAATGAAAGGCCTTTTTTGTTGTTTAAAAGTTCCCACCAAATTGAATGGGTACCAAGAGACTGAGGAAGACAGGTATCAACAACAACAATAAATTGAACTTATATCTGCCTTTCACATCGGGAGGACATCCTAAGGCATAAGTAAGTGAGGATGACATCTCGAATGATAAAAGGTTAAATTGTCAAGGGTAGATCAGAAAAACTCTCACATGCTATAATATCACATGCTCCAAAGCCTTGATCATCACTTTTCAATCTGAAATAGGAATTGTCCTTTAAACCTACCTCATAGTAGAACGCAAGTACTGATAGCCAGAGGATCCACCAGTGCCAAGCTTACTTCCAATCATCCTCTGCACCATGCACACATGGTTGTCTGGATGAAAAGTGGAAGAAGTATATATTTTTAATGGCTACAGAAGTTTTAATCAAGTGTTTCAAGGTATCCGATCTACCTGTCATCTGAACTTTTCAAAATCCTTACCTCCACGACCATGCCTTTGTCATGTGTTCTATAGCATTCATGTAAAGCGCTTTGAGATATTTGCCTACATGAAAGCAAGTATAAAGCCAGGTTTCCGTAAGCCCAAAAAGGGCTTACAAGTGTGAGACCTGTGTTTGAATCCAGGCAGGACAGGGTGAAACCTTGGGCAAGTTTCCATGCTCGAAAGAGGGGAAACAGCCAGAGGAGTAGGGGAGAGACCAAGAAAGGCGTTGGAGATGATGGCCACCTCGCCGCCGCTTTGGTTGGAGCGGGGTGTGTGGTGGAAGGTGTAGCCTGGAGGGGAGGCCTCAACTAGAGGCACAAGGTTATTGGGGAAGAGCCAGGTTTCCGTAAGCCCAAGAAGGGCTTACAAGTGTGAGACCTGTGTTTGAATCCAAGCAGGACAGGGCGAAACCTTGGGCAAGTTTCCATACTTGCCAATGCCTAATAATAATCCCTAAACAATTTTTAAAAAATTGATCATTTCAATTCACGACTGTTTGTGGGACACAAATGCTGCCGCATTTAGCCCACAAATAAAGTCAACTCACTTTACAGTATATTCTGGCCAAATTTATTTATATGTTTATACATATCTAACTCACAATTCTAGATAACTCATCACTTATCAAGAGTTTACTGGCATATTGATCAACTATTAAAAGTGATTGAAAACTATTAAAATTGAAGCCCGATTTTATAGAAACAGGCTTTTAAACCTTATTCTATCTTCAACAAATGTTTATGTATACATATGATTGCATTCTAGGAAAGCATTCAGAGGCATCATGCTTTAATCTCATTTCCTTCAGACTCATTGGTTGAAAAGGGCTCAGCTACTTACGGATTCAATCAGTTTTCTGATTTGCCCCCTGAGATTTTCAGAGGTGAGGAATTTGAGCATTTAATTGATAATAATTCCATAAAATATCAGCAGCTAACACTCTTAGTAAGCAGAGCATGTTCGTCCAGGAAGAGAGAGCACATTCCATCCCAGGTTCTGTGTAGGTGTATGTGTAAGCACACATGTGGAACTCTGTCTGGTTTGGGCATTCTTAAGCATCGGTTAACTCATGTGTCAGGCACCCAGCTGACTTTAAAAAACAAAAACCTTCTAATTGTCAAGATAGATGAGTCTAAAAATAAGTGGACAATTGCAGCTACAAAAACTGCCCTCCAGATCAGCAAAAAAAAATGTAAATGACGATAACCAGAAATAAGAAGGATTACAATATGTGGAGTAGATTTCTAACAAAAGATATTGAACTGATAGATTAATTAGAGAACAGTGAGCTAAACGGAGTGAGTAAAGATAGAAACAGATTGAAATGAACACGGACTCCAATAGATGCAATGAATTCTATGTTGCTGAGGCAGGAGTTGGGTGGGTGAATGTTACCCGTGGTGGGAAGGAGCATGGATTTGAATCCTGAAAATTTGGGAAAGATATAAATCATTCTCTTTGCTGAGAACGTTTTGATTCTTTTAGAGCTTTCAGAGAATAATTTGTTCATGTCACGAAGTTTATGAAACTGTGAAGCCACAAAAGTAATCTCCTTTTGAAATTTGAATCCGTAGCAACATATCTTTGTTCAACACCATCCGAACTTCCCAACTACAAAACATTTGACAGTGAAATGAAGAGGTTACGTTTACCCACACGATTTGACTGGAGGGATAAGAATGTTGTTACACCAGTGCGAAACCAGGGATCTGTGAGTTTGTTTTTCTCTCTCTGCAAATTCTACTATAGCCAGATTTGAATGTATGCAAAGCTATCTTGCTCGGTGAAGCCAGGTTCAATAAAACTGGGTAGTTGAAAAAAACAATAAAGCCACGTATTTCTTTTGATTAAAAACTAATTGACCCGGTCGAACATTGAGATGCAAATGGTGTCTATCCAGAATCATGCACAGTGATCAGGAATGTTTTTCATTTTTAAATGATGTTAACAACATTTTCAGAGTCTTTGTGAATGCTGATGCTTTGATATGGGAAGAAACTGTTTTGAAAGGATATCATCCTCTGTATTGTTTGGACTTCACTTTGTGGATACAGGGAATGGTTTGTTCATCAGGCAGCTCACAGCAAGGAAAAACATGAGGTTTTTTTTAGTTTAGTTTGAGTACTGTGGGAAAATATGTCTCCATCAACATTGTCCAATGACTTTCTCCACCACACAGAAGCATTTTAAACTAGATTCATTAAATTCCCAGTTGCCATCCATAATATCCCTACAACTTTTTCATTACTAGTCATCATTACTACATCCTTCGCTACTATAATGAACCCATACGTGTAAATGTCTGAAAATACTCTTTTTAGTAGTTCTGAACGGATTATCCTGGAGTAGAAGGATGATTTAGCGGAGGCCAGAGCTGAACGGTAAGTTTTGATGCGGTCCAACCAGATATGTCAGTGGACTATTAGGCCAGATTTGCTCCAAGCCCGTTCAGCAGTCCTCATCTGACCCTTGAGCGAGCGAAGGTGGCTGGTGAACCAGGGTGAGGTGACTTTATTCCACAATATTCCACAAACAACTATGAAGTAATTGAACCATGTTATCTGGAAGATTATCAACCAGGACATGAGATGCAAATCCATTCTTCTTTTGAATGGGATCTATGGTTCCACCTGAAAAGGCACACTGGGCGTTGGTTTCAAAGTCTCAACAATGCAGCAAACTACCAGCACTGCATTGGTGTCAGCCTAGACTGTGAATGTGTGCAGTGTCAAAGCTGAAAATATATTTGTTTAATGAATGTCCATAACAACAAATATGACATAGATAAATAATAAACTAATTACATTTTGATTGCAATGACCAAATTGGATGATCCTCCAATTGACAGCAGATTTACTGACTTTGGTTCCTTGAAAGGCAAAATCCACAATTCTGTGCCATTTTATATCTTATATTGTCAGACTAATGTTTATTAATCTAAGAGTAAATTTATTGTAGTCCTCTGATTCTCCACAGGTTGATAAATTTGAATCTAATGGGATAATACTTAATCCTGGACTTTGATAACGTGTCTAGAACACAGATGTTTGAAATATTAGACATCTGAAAAGGTTGACTGTGAAGTGCAATGACTGTATATTTGTCAGTAAATCATAGAATCATATAATTTTTCAGCGCAAAAGGAAACCATTCAGCCCATTGAGTCTGTGCCAGCTCTTTGAAAGGAGCTATTCAATTGTGGCAGCTAATTTGCACACACATCTGTCCCACTAATAGCGCTAAAGTATGATTAATTTTATCTGGAGCGTTGTTGGTCAGGAGGCAGGGTTGGGATGAGGGAGGGCAGAGGGGTAGGATGGTGGCTAAAGACACGGTTGAAAAGGAGGGTCTTGAGACTGGCCTTGAAGGGGACAAGGGAGGAAGTGAGGCCAAGGGACTGTGGGATGGAGTTCCAGAGTGTGGGGGCGGAGAGACTGAAAGCCCGGCCACCGATGGTTGGGCAGGTCGGGCGGGAGACGTGGAGCAGGCCGGAGAGAACGGGCAGTTTGAATCAGCAGGTCAGAGAGATAGGAAGGGGCAAGGCCGTGAATGACTGAAAGTCAGAATGAGGATCTTGAATTCAAACCTGTGGTAGATGGGAAACCGGGCAAGTGTGGGAGTGATGTGATCGCAGAGCTTAGTGCAGGAGAGGACATGAGCTGCAGAGTTCTTGATGATTTGTAGCTTGTGAAGGGAAGAGCCAGGAAAGCCAACAAGGAGGGATTTTCTATAGCGGAGCCTTAAGGTGACGAATGCATGGACAAGGGTTTCGGCAGCCTGAGAAGTAAGGCAGTGTCGGAGTCTGGCAATGTTACGGAGGTGGTGGAAAGCAATGCTAGTCATGGTGCGCATATAATTTCCGGTTATCCTTACAGTTAATTATTCCACAGAATTAAGAAACTTTGCCGTATTATGTTAAGATGTACCCATGAGGTCCAGAATACATTGCCCTTCACATACGCTCCTGAGCTTAGATACTTATTTCACATTTGTGTCAACAAGAACCAAATTTAGTCTTTGAAAATACAGCGAACTGTAAAATAATCCACCTCAGTGTATAATACAGGTGGACTGAATCCTGGACATGAGGTACAGGTCCAGCCTCCGGCTCTGCCTGACCAGCTTCCTGTACAGTACATAGAACCTGATACAGCGGACCTTTCCACATCTAGCATCTGTCAATAAATCATATCCACTCACGAGCAGGACGTAGCATCAGGGGATCCCTCGTCATCTAGGAGTGGTGGCTATTTTAATAGTAACCTCCCTGTTATAATACAGGGTCTGTTTATAGGAACCAAACTACCTTTTAACTCAGAGGTATATTTTTCATATCACGCCTTGATTTCATAATTCATATTTTTTCTATGCGCCTGTTAGCTCTATGTATCATGATATTTAAATTGATTTTCGCCAAGGTTGCGTTCCTGAAGAATGTGTTTTAAAATATTTTATATTTAAAATACAGGAGATTTCAAGGCCGGTCTGAAGACCTTCCTCTTCGACTGCGCCTTTGGCTGCCCCACTAGCTCTCCCCCTTCGCCCACTCTCCTTCCCCCTATCGCGACAGCCCCCTCCCCCCCCACCGCCACCACCCCAACCGCTCGTGTCCTGACCTGACTGCAGCTCTTTGGGACGTCCTCCCGACGTGAAAGGCTCTATGTAAGTAAATACATTCTATGTAAGTGTAATTTTGTTGTTGTTGTCGTTGTTCAAGTTTAAACTTACATCTCCATTTTGTCATGAGGGCATCAATATCCATGAGAGAATTCAGTAACTGGAATGGCACCTGGAAGCGTGGTTCTTCTCTGGAAAGTAAAAATGCAAAGCAAAATAAACAATGTTTATATCCATCTGGTTATTTTATTCTCCAGGTTCAGTACCATTCCCTGCCAAGTTAATAGACATACTCCCACAGAACTCTGCCAATGCCTGCCTGAGTTGGTAGCACTGATGCTTCAGAATCAGAGCCCCATAACAGGACTTTGAGCTCATAGTCTAGGCTGGCACCACAATGCAGTGATAGGAGGAGAGCTAGATTGAAGGAGGTTCCTTTGCACAGCATCTGATCTGCCAGTTCAGGTGGAAGCTAAAGATCCCAAGGTACTATTCATAAAAGAGAAAGGAATTTCTCTCTATGTCATTGTCATGGACACAATTGTAATAATGATGATTTACCTCATAGCTATTTGTAGACATCGCTATATTGGTTGCCATTGCCACTAGTGTCCGTCGATATAGATTTTTTCCGATACCGATATATCAGTGGGCTCATATCGATATATACTGATATATCGATATCACCAGGTTTTTTTTTTTACTCACGTTCCAAACCTTTATGTATGAATGGCTTGGGAGGGTTGTGCGCATGTCTGATTGTGTTTGGTGGTGGGGGGAAGGGAAGAAGGGGTATGCGCGCGCATTCAGATATGCGTGCTCTATGCCCAGGAGGTTTGCAATGCAGGCGACAAGGTCTGTTGAAAGTCTGTTGAACTTTGTTGTTACTGTTTTTGTTGTTTGTTGTTGCTGATAGAGCCCTTTGGTGCTTTAAGAAAATTAAGCTCTTGTGTGCGTTGTGTCGTCAAGTACATTTGAACCTTTGGTTGTATATTTTCTGTATGCTATAACGTGGCATTTGTTGATGATATACCGATATTTTGTGGATATACCAATTTTTTTTCATACTGAATTTTTTGATATACCGATATATTCAAATTTCCAAAATCGGTATATCGATATGAAAAATTATACTGATATAACCGATATATCGATATATCGCCGGACACTAGTTGCCATATTTCTCTACAAATGCTCAGGATCTACACTTCCCAGAAAATCGACATGCTAAGGTTCTATTTCACAAAGGGTAATATAAAAATCAGCTGGTGCTCAGTGTAAGAAGCTATGCAAGAGCATTGGGATAAGCAGATAACATCCTGGCTGAGATTGAGAACTCAATGTGTGGCAAATATTAGGTTTAAAATGATGTTTGAAGCACAAAAAGATTATTCGTTGAACATAATCCCACATTCCTAATATCCCCTTTGCCCTACCAGAATAACTAACTACTGTAATAGTACATTCCACCAAATAAAATTGGTCATTCACTTCATGGCTATTTGTGGGATATTGTTTTGTGCAAATTGGCTGCCACATTCACCCACAAATACACAATCACTAAAGTTAACAGTACTGCTTCTGTGAAGAGTTTCAAAATTGTTTCTATAAAGTAATGATCAAGTGTACAAATTATTGTTGAAATTGCAAGAATTATAGGCAGCTTTACTTCATTTAAATCTTACAGCACAAAAGTGAGGCCATTTGGCCCATCAAATCTGTGCTGGCTCTTTAAAAAGAGCAATTTAATCCCACTCCCCAGCTCTCTCCCCATAACCTCGCAAGCCCGTCCTCCCCAAATAAATGTCTACCTCTCTTTTAAAAGTTGTTATCGAATCGGCCTCCACCACCTTTTCAGGCAATGCATTCCAGATCTGAACAACTCGTTGGGTGAAAAGATTTCTCCTCATCTCCCCTCTGCTTCTTTTTGAAACTATTTTAAATCTGTGACCACGAGTCACTGATACGCCCACCAGTGGAAACAGTTTTTCCCTATCTACTCTGTCGAATCCCCTCATGATCTTAAAAACCTCTATTAGGTCTCCTCGCAACCTTCTTTGTTCCAATGAGAATAAACCAAGCCTCTCTAGCCTTTCCTTTTGCATTTGCATCTGCATTTCCTGGAAACTGACCCCTACAGCATCCAAGAAACAGGAAACACCACTATTTTGATAAAACATTCATCCCATCAGTCTGTGTTGGAATAAAATTGAGGCCCCAGAGGTGACAGATCGCAATATTTTCAAGTAAGTTTCCTCAGTGTATTCTCTTGATTCTACTGACCTGTAAAAGTAGATCATAAGAGCTCCTTTCAGTGCCTTATAAGACAATCTCCGATCACCTGAAGATAACAAGCACAGCACAATCAGCCACTGCCAATACATAAACATGATTCTCAGGGGAATGATGAAGAAAACAGTAAAGCAATCTTGTCTTCATCGTAGCTTTTTGGGGGGTAATATTTCCTTCCTGAAATAATAACTTCTGGATAAAGGGGGGTGAATGCTGCTGCCGGTTGGTCCTCCCTAGTGTAATAGATAGAGTTGCAGTTGATGAATCAAGAGCTCACGAGTTCAAATCCCGGTCCATTTGTTGGTTATGGGGTTGCATGGAGATATTGCATTGGAGCAGGTTTTCTGAGGGTTAGCGGAGGGTAACATCAGACCAGGTAACTGCTCCTCATCCTTCTTCAGCACACTCTACTCTCAGTTGTACATGTGTGGCAGCCGGGTGACCAGAACTGAGAATTGACTGATGCTCTCTACAGTCAAATGTTCTGCCATCTCTAATGGTTAAGGCTCATACATGAATAACCAGTTGCGCCAACATGGCCACATGTGCCTACGGAATTGCATTCCAGGAAGAGGAAGCCAAACCAGGAGTACAGAGGAATCTGCTAATGGAAGAAAATTACACAGAAAAATTGGACAGGCTACTTTCTTTAGGATTAGACTTTAACTGATAAAATAAAATAAAAACTGGCAATTGCTACCATTTGCACATGGAAGATAAATGTTGACCTACCACCACAGGTTAATAATTTACTGCCGTTTACATTAGAGACATGATAGAGGAATAATAAGTAAAGCTAAACAAATTTGTGTCTCATGTCAATTTAATAAAGGGGCTCATAAACCTTTAAAACCTCAAAGTTAGTTTCTAGCCACAGATCCTCATACGTTAAATCTAATAGGATATGTGATCAAGAATTTGTTTTCCAATCGAGCTTTTTTTTTCACAAACAAAGAGTAATATTTCCTCAGTTCACTAAGTGCACTGACATTGATGATGCACACTAATAGATAGAGAACTTTCAGTTATTTGTCCACATCACAAATGTTAGTACAGTACTCACAATAACATAAGAAACTTTGCGCACAAGCATGACTTCAGATTGTCAATACCAGCAGCAGTTGAAATCCATCGAATTCCACATTATAAATTGACTGAGTGTTAAAAATGCAAATTTCAATCCAATTTAAGATGCAAATTATGGAGTCCTGTAGCTCAGTGGTTAGAGCACTCGTCGTAAGCATGGGACCTGCGTCAAATCCAGGCAGGTCAGGGTGAAACCTTGGGCAAGTTTCCTTACTCCACATGCCTAATAAGTGGAGTAATTAGGCGTAATTACCGTATATCTCCGCGTATAAGGCGCACTTTTTTTCACGTCGGAAGATCTCAAAAGTTGGGGGTGCGCCCTATACGCAGGTACAATAAATTTTGAGCCTCGGAAATACAGTAAACAGGGGGGGCGGCCAGCGCTGTCAGCCGGGGTTTGGTCACTGTCCGGCGGGGGTTGGGAGGAGTGGGTGACGGGGCTTTGGCCTCGGCTGCCCGGGCAGCGGCAGCAGCAGCGGACTTTAGTGCTGTGCTTGCTGCCTGCCTTCTGCCAAACCCAGTCTGCCTGCCTCCCTCCCTGCCTCTCTTCCTGCCTGCCTGCCTCTCCCTCCCTCCCTGCCTGTCTGCTTCCCTCCCTCCCTCCCTGCCTGCCTCTCTCCCTGCCTCTCTCTCTCCCTGGCTGCCTGCCTGCCTCTCTCCCTCTCTCTCTCCCTGGCTCCCTCTCTCTCTCCCTGGCTTTGAGACGTCTAGAAGATGTAAAAAGCTCTATATCAAATGCAAGGATTATTATTATTGCATTTTCACAATACTCAGGCTCATGCCAAGTTAAGAGCCACTGGTTGCGTAAATAGTTACAATGTTCTATTCCACTGCCAACGTCAGCTGAAAATACTATGGCTCTTTTGCAAATATTTTGTAACTTAGTATTGCATGTAGGATTTCAATCATCTTGCCTTCCCCATTCTCTCTATGGCAATGTTTCCCAACTTCAGGTCCCAACCTAAATCAGGGTCGTGGGGGTCCTCAGTAGGATCGCAAAATGTCATCAGAATTATTTTTTTTTGCTTTTGTTAATGCTGAAAATGCTTTTTTAATACTGAAAAGTGCCCAAGGCAACACAGCTGACGAATTGGTATAAAAGACCATACCAGCGAGTTGCGCTGAGTCCACAAAAGTGACGAGATATCGTCTTGGCTGAGCTTTGCTTCAGTTTCACTGTCGCTCCCTAAGAGTCGGGAGGACCTGTTAGTGTCTAATTCGATGTCTAATTTGGGTTGTAGTAAAAAATGGTTGTTAACCACTGCTCTATGGAATAACAAAGCCATTCCAATTATGTTACACACTTGGTCACTATTACAACAATATTAGTTATATAGTAATCCTTTAGCAAGGGTAAAACCTTTGCTCAAACCTCGCAAGAATGGAAATTCAAGCCCCCTAATCAAAACTGACCCAGATTTTGCCCAAAGAAAATACAGCAGAAATGAAGTGAACTTTTATGAAAAAAACACAACTGATGTTCTACTGATCTAAGCGCTCATAAGAGCAGTGTAGTGAAATGAATGACAGCGCTCTGAGACTCCGTCTGGCATGGAGGTCGCTATATCAATCAAAGTTGTTGTTGTTGTTGATCTCAACAGACCAGTAGTCTGGTTTCACATGATAAGTAAAACCAGCATGGGAGATTTCAGGGGGTTTGGAGATCAGGGAGAGTGGAGGGCACAGACTTTAGGAGGAGGTCCAAAGATGCGGTGGAAGAAGAGGGTGTTGAGATGTGCTTTGAAGGAGGCAATGGAAGGAGCGAGGTGCAGGGACTGTGGGATGGTGTTCCAAAGGGTGAGGCCAGAGAGGCTGAAGGCCTAACTGGGGATGTGGGGTTGTGGGAGAGGCCACAGCCTTCTGAGGGAACAACTAGATTGAGATGACGTTAGCAGGTCACAGAGATAGGAAGGGGCAAGGCTTTGATGGTGAGGATGAGGATTATGAACTCCATCCTCTGGGACAGCAAGGTGGGCCAGTAAAGCTAGATGAGGGTAGGGGTGTCCTCTGGTGTAGGAGAGGACATCCGTTACAGAGTTCTAGATGATCTGCAGCTTGTGGAGGGAAGAGTTGGAAAGCCCAACAAGCAGAGAGTTGACGTAGCCTAGACTAGATGTGATGAATGCGTGGATGAGGGTTTTGGTGGCTTGAGGAGTGAGGCACTGGCAGAGGTGGGGGAAGGCAATGTTGTGGAGGTGGGGGAAGGCGGAAAGGGTCAAGGCATGGATGTTGCGTAGAAAGAACAGTTGAGCGTCAAACAAAATGCCAAGGTTCTAGACTGGCTCAGAGAGGTGGATTGTGCATTAAGGATGGTGATGCTACCAGCGCCTAAGGTGTGGAGGAGCTGACAAGAGCCAATCAGGAGGTCCTCAGACTTGTGGATGTTCAACTGGAGAAAGTTAGCTCTCATCCAGGATTGCAGTGGTCCTGGAGTTAAGGGTGGACAGGGTCCATTGCATATGAATAATAAACCTTCCCATAATATGGAGAAAAATATCATTCTTGAAGTAAGAACACATTGGCCATGTTCCACCACACTGGTCTTAAACTATTCATTTCACTACACTGCTCTTATTAGCAGGCTCCAGGATAAGCACAGTTGACGCATTTTTATAGAATGGAGACTTGTGTACCTTTACTCTGTAGATGTTCATGGCGTCTCTCATCAAAAAGAGCTGTAAGCACTTCTTTTTGTTTGTTGAATTGCCCCAACTCCTCTTCCTTCTCCTCAGAATCAGGCTTTGACTATGGATACACCGAAGAGATTGCATAGGTAAACGCGATTTCACAGCAAGTTTTCTTTTGCAATGAGTCCCCAAAACAATTATTTTCTAAAACTTATTTTCTACTTTTCTCCTCATTATGAACACAGGTACTACTTGTTTACCCAGAAGTTAATTAACAATTGGAACAGGTCAGAACACTGAACACATTTAAAATAAGAACTCATGACAGTAATGAGAAAATAGAGTGGGTGTGTTGAAAGGTGGGATCACAGGCCTACTTAATCCAAACCAATCTTGTGATTGTGATTTGGCTGCCACGTTTCACCCACAAATATACAGCCGGTTTTCCTGCTGTCCTTCCCCCTACCCCGACCCCTCCTCCTACCCTCTTTCCTCCCTTTCTCCCCTAACCCCACTTCCACGGCTGTTTGTGGGACACTGTTATGTGCAATTTGGCTGTCGCGAGTCAATTCTCCTACTCTCCTTCATTCTGCCCTGACCCCTCCCCCACTGCTCTTGTCCCTACATGACTGTACAGCGCCTTGTGACGTCCTCTTAACGTGAAAGGCACTATATCAATGTAAGTGATTGATTGATTGATTGAACAATTGATTGAATGATTGATCGATCAATCGATCAACGATCGATCGAACGAACGAACGATTAAGAAACAATTTATTTAGGAATAACGTATCTTCCTATGCTAAGGGTGAATACATTAAAAGGTGACAGTGATGCTCTATAATAATATCTTTGGATGATTACACTTACCTGAATTTCAGCATAAGTTTCTCTCAGGCCTGTGTCAATGTTGGTATTCAGTTTACCCCAGAAATCAAATCCATTAGGTTCAAGTCCAGGCGTTCGCTCCAGCCATTTCTTTAAAAATTTAGGACAACATAAAGAGCAAAATATGATGGAAAACTAAGTGAAGCAACATTAAAAACAAATCCAAAAAGGACGGAGAAAAGTAGTCACAGAATAGTACTGAAAATTGCTGGGGTGAAATTGTAATCTGTGATGTGTTAACCAACATATTGTTGACAATTCTCCTTGTCATTAACTAGACGTTGCTACTCGTGTCACCTACTGTTGGGTCCAATGTACACATTGGACTTTCCAGCCCATGAATTTGGATTGTGAGGTAATGTGATGAGCATCACTCAATAGTATGTAAATAAATGCAGTCCCAAACTCTGATAATTCTACAGACTGATCAATGATCCTTATGCATGACATAGGTTTCAGGTCCAGTCCATGTGACAGACTCAGAGAGGAATTGCGCTTAACATTACATATGTTAATAGTCTATCTTACAAATAGAGAAACTATTTATTTTGAAAAGAGAATACCAGGTCCTATACTGTAACATGATAATTTTGCATCAAAACAACTTTGTAAAGAATCTACAGCTTCAAACCCAAATTCTGCTGCTCACTGAACTAACATTATCTTATTTGTAGTCAAAACCTGTAACATAAAGGCTTTTTGTGACAGCTGCTAAACTGAGCACTATTTAAGGGGTCATGTCATGTACCTCGACAAGCTGTAGAAGTGTTGGTTCTTGCTCAGATACAAGGAGCAGCTCATTTTCCTTCCCTTTGAAGTTGTCCCTGTAATGCTTTCTACTGTAAGGAACTCGCAAGCTCTCGGGAACACCAATCTTATTCTCCATCAAGCGAAACTGCAAACTCTGAAATCCGGATGCAGGGACTAAATAATTCCTTTATAATTCAGTAATAGAAAACAATTAGTGTTGAAAACTTCAATCATCTAATTCTGTTATACAAATATTTCTGAGCAATGTATTTTAGAATTATTCATACTTCCAGGACAGGATATAATCAGGAGGTTTAAAGTACAGAAGGAGGCTGTTTGCTCCATTATCCCTTTGCAAGTCCTAGCTCTTCCCATTAGAGCTATCATGAAGCTAGAAATAAATATTCCTATTTCTTTTCATTTCCCCTTTTCCTTTATTATTTTCCACAAATATTTATCCGCTAACATTTTGGTGTATAATGGCTTCTAACCCCCCTCCACTTTTTTTTAACCCAGCAGCATAAGCTTTCTTGCTACTTTCTGCTAATAATAATAATCCTTGCATTTGCTAAACTGAGCACTATTTAATACCCCATTCTGGTGCAGTGACTTGCCCAACAGCTGCTCATGGCAGAGACTGGGACATTATTACATGGGGGATTCACATTAGGCCTTGTAGAACTCTCTCTTTCCATCCCCACTTAGGAATTACGTTTGCTCAATAATTCTGGTAATAAAATTGCTTCATCTTTTTAGCTGAACACAGTTCACGTAGTGTCATTGTTGTATTAGCTGCTGCTGGAATTGTCTTTTTTTTAAAATCAGGTAATCCAATGTTGAAACTACATCATTTGTTTTGCAGTGGCTGTCACCAGAAAACAACTTTCAAATGCATAATTAATGATAAATGTCACTGCATTGGCTTGTACACTGTAAGTACAGCTTCTAAAATTATTATGTTGATGTCAATTGTTTCTCAAAAATGTACTTGTTTTTGTGAAATCAGTAAAGACACCTTAACGGTTCAGAAATTCCACCTGCTCTTCACCTATTCCAATTACAATTTTTACAGAATTGAGGATAATCCTTACAATCAGCCTTAACTTTGGTGCAAGTTTCCCACAGTTCTTCCGAATTAAAATGGAATTTACTCATTTTTGCAATTTAATGCAATCTTAAATCTTAAGGCAAAATGGTCTTATCAGTAAGGTGGGCGGTTTGGGATTTGGTGGCTAATTTTCGATGGATGATAATATTGATTACTTTATTTCTTAGTGATCTTTCTTACTACAAAATACTCTGACTAGGAGGTTGTAAGATTGCCAGGACATCATTTTCTGTGCAAAGCTAATGAGTGGATAGTACCTCCAATGTCAGCATGCAGGAAATGACATCAGACAACCTCATGACCAGGAAGTCACCTTTCTTTGTAGTTTAAACAATTAAAAAAACGATAAAAACCAATGGAAATCACATTTCCTTGAATTGGAGAAAATTGGTAACACCTGACAAGTAATGATTTTTACAGATTAAAAGTGGAAACTGGCACGGCTACTTATAGAACTTATAAACTACCTCTTGATTCAACAGAACTTGGAGCTTTTTCCTCTCTCCTAATGATATTCCCACCTGAAATCGTAGAAATCCAGTGCCGTCATTGTTTCCAGAACCGCAAACTGGTCCACCAAAAGCTTGAGGATTACAGCAATCCGATGGATTCTCGAAACCACTTTCAACATATTTCTTTCATCTCTCATCTAGAACACAATGTTTTACAGCTTGGGAAGTCACTCAGATTGCCTACATATGCACAGTCACTGTACAGCAAACATCCTGTGCTCGCCTAGCTAGCGAGGGGACCTGGATTCGATTCCCGGCAGGGCGAAACGTTCCCTACTCCATATGCCTCTGTTTACCTAGCAGTACATAGGAACCCAGTTGTTATTTGATTGATAGCTTTGCCATGGGTGATAATCTCTTCAATTAATAATAATAATTTTGACATTCATAGATTCATAGATTCATAGAATTTTACGGCACAAAAGGAGGCCATTCGACCCATCTAGTCTGTGCCGGCTCTTTGAAAAGAGCGATTCAATCCCACTGCCCTGCCCGCTCCCCATAGCCTAATAGACCTGTTCTCCCTAAATAAAGATCTAATTCCCTTTTAAAAGTTGTTATCGAATCAGCCTCCACCACCTTTTCAGGCAATGCATTCCAGATTCGAACAACTCGCTGAGTGAAAACATTTCTCCTCAGCTCCCCTCTACTTCGCCTTGAAACTATTTTAAATCTGTGACCACGAGTCACAGATTCACCCACGAGTGGAAATAGTTTTTCTCTATTTGCCCTGTCGAAACCCCTCATGATCTTATAAACCTTAGATCTTAGGTCTCCCCTCAATCTTCTCTGCTCCAGAGAGAATAACCCTAGCCTATCTAGCCTCTCCTCATAGCTGAAATCCCTCAATCCTGGCACCATCCTAGTAAATCTTCGCTGCACCCTTTCCAATGCCTTCACATCCTTTCTGTAGTGTGGTGACCAGAATTGAACACAGTATTCCAGCTGAGGCCTCACCAAAGTCCTATAGAGGTTAGTCAGCACTTCCTGACTTTTATACTCTATACCCCTATTTATAAAGCCTAGTATCCCATATGCCTTCTTAACAGCATTCAATCCACAAATATTTGTAGTATACTGCTCTACGCAATTAGCTGCCATGTTTCACCCACAAAATTGTAGCTACAATTGTACTCCATACACCTGATATTAACCCCTCAAAAAATATATATTAATTTGGTCACTCAATCCATGACTATTTGTGCCCACAATTAATTGGCTGCCGGGTTTCTCCCACAAATATACAGTCAATTCACTTTACAGTATATCCTTGGAAGCACCTTGAGACACCTAGAAGACGTGAAAAGCACTGTATCAAATACAAGGATTATTATTATTTATATTAAAATGAAACATAACGCCGATCCAAATTGAACAGATCGGAGAGAAGAATGCCAGATATTAGAGGCAGGTGGTGAGTGGGGATTGTCCAGTCATTAAGGCAAAGGCACAAAATGATTATAGTGTGCTGCTGGGGATTGGATACCACATTTATCCACATGCCTAGGGGCAAACACCAACAGTGAGGGGTCTGGCCTGGCATAAAGTGAGGAGGCTGGGCTGGCACACAGTGAGGTGGGGGCTAGGTTGGCACACAGAGAGGGGGCTGGGCTGACACACAGACTCAGTGAGGGAGCTGGGCAGACACACAGATTTAAGTGTCTTAAATTAGAAACTCATAATGATCTTTAATAAAATGTATTACCCACCTGCCCATTCTGGAATATTTCTCGGACTGAATCCAGTTCCCAAAGAATCTGCTTGAACCACAATTCATAAGCTGCCATTTATGTAAAGAAAAATAATTCCTTCAATTAGATTGCACTAGTAACTCTTTCAATTAGTAACACATGCTTTAATCAATAATGACACTGCTAAATGTCAAATTATTTTCTGTTATTTGTCCAGTAATCTCACCTTGATGGGTAATGATGAAAAGATGTTCATCGTGTATCATATTTCCGCTCTTCTCACTTTCTAGTTTCTGTGCATTGATAATTTTATCCAGCTTTAAAAGAGAAAGCATATAAGTTAAATTTGAACTTGGAGCCAAACTTTGCCTAGTCCTTATTGGAGTGGTTAGTGGCGCATTGCACTATAAATCTGTTAGCCTGCCACTCCCGCTTCTGCATCAGAGGGTTGTGGGTTTGTGCGTCATGTCAGGACTTGTAATCATGTGGTTTGGGCTGAGGCTCCGCTGCTTTGCTGGGGTGTGTTGCCCAGTCGGGAGTGTTATTCTTAAGATGGGACATTGGACCGAGGTCTGTCTGATTGTATAGGGGGTATTAAGGATCTTGTGGCACTGTTTGAAAAGAGAAGGGAGTTTTCCCGGTATCCTGGCCAACAAATCTCGAGAAAGAGATTTGCTGCTCACTGCATGACTGTTTCCCTCCCCACCACCCCGACCCTCCCCCCCACACCTTCCCCCACCTCCGCTCGGGTCCCGACCAGACTGTTCAGCGCTTTGGGATGTTCTCCCGACGTGAAAAGCACTATATAAGTGCAACTTTGTTGTTGTTGTTTGTGGGATATTGCCATGCACAGATGGCAGCTGGTTTTCAAACACAAAATACACAGTCAATACGCAATTTATCCTGTGAAGCACTTTGGCAAACTGATAAGGCACAATATCAAATCCAAAGATTATTATTATATCAAGTACACATATTATTTCATTATTTAGATCTTAGATTCAACAGCCTCTTGTAGCAAACCATTCAACGTGCCTTTAGAACGATAATGTCTGAAGATAGTTCTTTGGAGTTAAAATGGAAGCACAGGTTTAGATCAAAGCCACAAGCCATTAGATCAAAGCCCAGAACCTACCTGCAAATATTCCCTATATAATAATCCTTCCTTACTGGCTTTGTTTGTTCCAGCTTGTGATGCATCATCTATATCAACTGATGGAGATTTATGCCTGAAAGAAAAGTGCATTGAACACATGTAAGGTACAGCAAGAGAGCATAATTCTTTCCATCGTGACTGTGGTCTCAGCAAAATTATTATTCCCAAGTATTTCTCCCTTCAGATGCTGTTCCCAGTTATGGAGATCAACATTTGAGTGAGGCTAAAAATAGGAGAGTGACTTAACTCATTCGAGTGATAGGGGTATCAAAGTGAAGAGTCTACACATTTCCAATGAATAATAACAATAATAATCGTATATAGTTAATAATATGTATTGATGAAAACTGATGATATCATAGTACAAATGATCTGGGGCATAAGTATGAAGTACTGAGCAACTATATAGCCAAAAATGGCCAAAAATAACCAAAATGCTGATTTCCAGTTGCGTTGTATGACTCTGCACTCCAGTTCGGTTAGGAGTTTCCTAGATGCTTGAACCTTGTTGACCTGCCGAACTATCTGTCAGAGGACATATAGCACATCAGGCCATGAATGACTGCATTGCTTCCCAATTGCTGACAGATCTGGGGAAGGTGTGCATATTCTCCGTAATATCTGAGTGCAACTAAAATTGTGTGTGGAAAAAAAAAGAAGCCACATTGACATGAACTTTTTCATTGTTTATCCACTGGAGTTTCAAATCTGTAGTTTGGTTGCTACAGTACTTTGAATTCATCCATTGTGATAACCATGAAGAAAATATTTCATAAAGCTCAGGTTTGATTTCATTGCCATGGACCATATTCAAGCCATCATTACAAAGCTTGTGGTTCTGATGGGAGTGATGGATAGTTAGTTAGAACTTTTAAGAACTTTGTACATATACTGTAAATCAATTTGCTGAATAAGTGGCATTTGTTTTTTAAATTATTTTGGGGGTCAGCTGAGTGCCTAACACGTGTGGAAAACCATCCCGATGCTTAAGAACATACAAAGCTTGGTGATGAGTTTTCATAGGTGTCAAAAAACAAAAATTATAAAAATGATATTTGAGGAGCCCAAGATAGACTAAAAATTCTAGATTACATTGTTAACTCCCCACAAAACCTCACAAAGATACGTTTAGGGTGTTACTCTGGTTGTACTGTACTTCGGATGTGAAGGTCCTATCTGCTTATTCAGGTGGACATTACCAATCCCATGACAGTGCACTGTTTGAACAGAGAAGGAAGTTTCTCCTGGTGTCCTGACCAACAAGATACATGGTTCATTCAACTCTTGGTTGTTTGTGTAACAAATAACCTTTGTGCTTGCCTACAAAAACTAAATTTATCTTTGATGTTTATCAGTTGAAAAATACTCTGAGATATTTTGACATGTTTTGACTCTATAAAATTGCACATTCTTTCTAATTTTCCTGACTGGGCTGTACCCATCGTATCGCTTCAGCCAATAATATGGTTTTATTTGCACAAAGTGTTTATAATGCGATGTATATAAACAAAAGTCGAATGTCCAACGGTAGGACATGAATAGAGATTATATGCTTTTTATTTTTATTGTCTTAAATGTCTTGAATGAAATCCTCACTTTTGGATCAACAAATTATTTTGGATGGAACGGTAAAGTGAGGTCCCACCTCCCTGTTCAGGCAGATGTTAACAATTCCACAACACTATTTCAACATTCACATTCCATTCAAACTCACTATAAGTGTAATGGGATGTCCTCCTGATGTGAAAGGCACTATACAAATGTAATGTTGTTGTTGTTGTTCATACCCGATATACCTTTGGATTATAAAGGTACCAAGGTTATGAAAATAATGTTCGGCAAATCTCTTATTAATATTCCTTATCTATACTAATAAAACAACAATTTCTGCCTGTGCTTCAAGAATGATCTCAATAACCTATTGTCATAAAGATATGATTTATACCTCATTGGAAAGATCTTGTATCTGAGAGGGACATGGGCATATTTCAGGTATCTACTATCTTCTATTGTTCATGAGTTATTTTCAGTTTTGCGTTTATCACTGCATTTACACCTGAGCGCTGCTGAGTTAAAATTACAATTTTAAAACACCAAGTCCTCTGAGTAAATCCTCCCAACAGAGATCCTCCCATAGGAGTTCTCCCATAGGAGTATAGATAAAGATGAAATGTCTGTCTGTGTGTCTATATGTCAATCTATATTCAATATTGGATCCTTTGATTGAAAGTGAAGCTGCAACAGGCACAGCTAGTGTCTGATATAACACCTTATCACATTGTCGAAATGTCTCAAAGAGTTTCACAAGAGTTGGGCTCTGGAGGGTATTTGCAAATAAATAGTGCAGCATAATAATAAGATTAGTAATTGATTATACAGTGCTTTGGAAAGTCCTTCTGACACGAAAAGCTCTATACAAATATAATTTTATATTGCTTTAGAATGCATAGAATCATTGCACATCACACTGAACTAGCTGATATTTGCTACCACGCTGCTTTTCAGGATATTGATAGTACTGTACCCAGTAACATGCAGAACCAAGAAATCACTAATGCTGTAAAACATGTGGTATTAGGTTTCTGAAATTAAAAATCTCAAGCAATCAAGTTTGAAAATAAATTACTTACAAGAATTTTCTTCCTGAGAACGGACAATCACTCATGGTTTCCTCAGTATCTTCAGTCCCACGTTGAATTTTTAATTCTTGTCTTATCTCTCCACAGTTTCTATATCACCTGGTTGAAAACTCTCTTTTATAAAAAACTTACTCTCATCTGTGTCGACCAATCAGCTGTGCCTTGGATACATATGAGGTATGTGTGCCAAGATAAGTCTGCAATTTACATAAGAAAATACAAAAATCTACTAACCAGTCACACAACACCAGTTCAGTTAGCCAAATTGTCTTGTAATGATTCACAGATACTTGATAGATACTAACGAATACTGATCATAAATTAGTCCCTCTCCTCAGGCTGTCCTTCCCCCCTCAAAACCATTGTCAGCACCTCGCCTCCTCAAAAAACCTACCCTAAATCCCTCAAACCCCAGCCACTACCACCCTATCTCAAACTTGCCCTTCATTGCTAAAGTTTTGAAACACGTTGTTTTAAAACTCTCCTCTTGTTCAACTCCCTTTTCGAACCTCTCCAGTCAGGTTCACACCCTGCCAACAGGACAGAGACTGCGCTTGTGAAAGTCACAAACAATATCCTCTCTATCTATGACCAGGGATCCCTTTGCCACCCTTTGTCCCTTTGTCCCGCGCTGCCGAAACACTCGTGCATGCATACATCACCTCACGGCTGGACTACGGAAATTCTCTCCTAGTCGGCCTCCCCAGTTCCTCCATTCATAGGCTGCAGGCCATCCAAAACTCTGCAGCCCGTGTATTATCCCGCACCCGCCTCCGCGACCATATATCCCCCACCCTCGCCCATCTCCACTGGCTCCCCATCCTCCAGAGGATCGAGTTTAAGATCCTCGTCCTCACCTACAAGGCCTTACACGGCCTTGCCCCATCCTACTTAACCGATCTACTCTCCCCCTACACGCCCACCCGGACCCTCCGTTCAACAGGACTTGGCCTACTCCAAGCCCCCCGCCCGAACCGCCCCACCATCGGAGGCCGGGCCTTCAGTTTCTCCGCTCCCACCTTATGGAATGCCATCCCTCAATCCCTCCGTTTCGTCTCTTCCCTTTCCTCTTTCAAGGCTGGTTTGAAGACTTTCCTCTTCGATCGTGCCTTTTGTTCCACCCTGAACTCTTTTACCTCCCCTTCGTGTTTCACCCCTGCCCAAACACTCCCCTCCCAGCTCGGGTCACACGCCTCCTGTTCAGCGCCTTGGGACGTCCTCCCGACGTGAAAGGCGCTCTATAAATGTAAATTGTTGTTGTTGTTGTTGTTGCCACCGTGTCCCCCTGAATCTCTCCGCCGCCTTCAACAGTCAACCATGTCATCCTCCTTCACCACCTATCCTCCGTCATCCACTTCAGTGGGACTGCACTTGCCTGGTTTGAGTCCTACCTCACAAATCGTCAGCAGTACATCTCTAAGAAATCTTTTTTTCCTCTCTCTCTCGCCTGGTTACCTGTGGGTTACCCCAAGGTTCCATCTTTGGTCCCCTTCTCTTCCTTATCTACATACTCACTCTTGGTGATGTCATCCACAGACATGTACATTTCCAAATGTATGTGGATGACACCCAACTCTACTTTTCCACCTCAATTTGCAATCCCCAGTCCCCTGATGTTCTGTCAGCCTTCCCCTCAGACATCAGGAGCTGGATGAGTATGATTTTCCTTCAGCTCAATGCTGACAAGACGGAAACCATACTCTTTAACTTTCATCTACGTCTTCAATCTCACTCCTCTCACTACCCGACCTGCCCCTAAAACTCTCTGTAACCATAAGCAACTTAGGCTTCAGGTTCGACCCCCAATTATCCTTCCTCCCCCACATCCAGTCCCTCACTAGCACTGCTTTCTTCAATCTCCGACGCATCACCTATCTCTGCCAGTATCTCACCCCCAAAACCGCTGAAACACTGGTCCATACCTTTGTCACCTCTCAGCTGGACTATTTCAATGCCCTCTTCGCCCCTCCGCCACCATTCACAAAATCCAGGTAATCCAAAATTCTGCCACTCGCATTCTCACCTATACCAAACATCGCTCCCTGATTACCCCAGTACTTGACAGACTTCACTGCCTCTCTGTCTCGGTGTGGATCGATTTCAAGATCCTCACTCTTGTCTTCAAATCCCTCCACTCCTCTGAACCCCCTACCTCTCTGATCTCCTCTTTCCTCACAGCAACAACCATTGCCTTTGCTCTACCAAGTCTGGCCTTCTCCTTGTCTTGTGAATCCTCCGTTCCACCGTCGGTAGCCATGCCTTCAGCCTGAGGCTAAGGAACTCCCTTCCTCAACTCCCTTCACCTCGCCCCCTCTTTTCCTATTTTCAGGTCACAGTTAAGACCTTTCTTTTCAACCACGCTTTTGGTCACATCTTCCCCCGGCTCGGTCACAGAATCTGTTATTGTGAAGCGCTCTGTGACGCCATCCAGTGTGAAGGGCACTTTATAAATCCAAGTTGTTGTTGTTGTTAACTGCCATTCTACCTCTGTGCCCTCCCTCATCCCAACCATGTCCCCCACCTCCCCCATGCTCGGGACCTAACCACTGACTGTTCAGAACCTTGGGATGTCCTCCTGAAAGACACTCTACAAAACTAATTTTGTAATGACTAATTCAAGGTTAATGATTTCCTTCCATCGCTGCTTACTCCCCACATTGGAGCTCTCTACCAAGAACCGCAACACTAATAACAAATGGCATTTATATAGAGTTTTTTGTATTATATCATAAATCAAATCAAGGGTGTGTTAGTAAACTTCTTTATTTGTCAATCCAAACATTCAAAATCTACCACTATAAGCTAGACACTTTGTCCCACTCCCAGTGTCCTTTTGTATTCCCTGCCTTCTTATTGGCAATTTGTTAATTGTCGATTTATTCTTAAATGTGTATCTAACATCTACTTTTCTTCAGATTTTATTTAACCTTTTATTCCTCTTGCTGTTAGTCTTATCTCTCCTGATCTTGTCCCCTTATTCCTCCTGACGTGAAAGGCGCTATACAAATGTAATCTTTTTTGTTTCTAAACTGTCAGCCCAGCACTCATAGGTCAGCATTAGAAACATGGTAAAATTGTTCAGGTGTGAATGAAACAACCCATGACAGTAAAGAACAGAAAGGTGTTTCTCATAGTGTTCCAGCCAACAATCATCCCGATAAAATTAATCATACTTTATAGCTATTAGTGGGACAGATGTGTGTGTAAATTGACCGGGTTTTCAGCTCCTTTCAAAGAGCTGGCACAGACTCAATGGGCTGAATGGTCTCCTTTTGTGCTGAACAATTCAATGATTCAATGATTTACCGACAAATGTACAGTCATTACGCTTTACAGATGTCTAATATTTCAAACATCTGTAGGTTCTAGACATGTTATCAAAGTCCAGGATTACTTATTATCCCATTAGATTCAAATTTACCAACCTGTGGAGAATCAGAGGACTACAATTAACCTACTCTTAGATTAATAAACATAAACATTAGTCTGACAATATAAGATATAAAATGGCACAGAATTGTGGATTTTGTTTTTCAAGGAACCAAAGTCAGTAAATCTGCTGTCAATTGGAGGATCATCCAATTTGGCCATTGCAATCAAAATATAATTAGTTTATTATTTATCTATCTCATATTTGTTATTATGGACATTCATTAAACAAATATATTTTCAGCTTTGACACTACACACATTCACAGTCTAGGCTGAGGAGAGTCTTAAGGCGAGATTTGAAGGAGGCCAGGGAGGAGGCTAGGTGGAGGGACTGTGGGATGGAGTTCCAGAGGGTGGGGGCGGAGTAGCTGAAGGTTCGCCTGCTAATGGTGAGGCGGGTGGGTCGGGGGACGTGGAGCAGGC
Source organism: Hydrolagus colliei (assembly GCA_035084275.1). Taxonomy (NCBI): domain Eukaryota; kingdom Metazoa; phylum Chordata; class Chondrichthyes; order Chimaeriformes; family Chimaeridae; genus Hydrolagus; species Hydrolagus colliei. The sequence goes on from CM068742.1 coordinate 68,415,830, forward strand.
CAGAGCCCGCTGAGCAGAGGGGGCGCTCCATTAGTAAACCTGCTGAGCGGAGGGGGGGCTCAGCAGGCAGGTTGGTAAGGGGATAGGAGTTCACAGATGTAGGATGGGTTGAGGTTGTGGAAGGCTTTAAATGTGAGAACCAGGATCTTGAATTGGATCCTCTGGATGATGGGGATCAAATGGAGTTGGGTAAGGATGGGGAGAGTTTGGAACAGTAAAGAACATGGTACGCAAGAGTTCTGGATTATCTGCAGCCTGTGGAGGGAGAAATTGGGAAGGCTGACCAGCAGGGCATTTGGATAATTGAGCTGGGATGTGATGAAGGCGTGGATGAGAGTTTCAGCGGCTTTGGGGGTGAGGTAGTGGCGGAGTCGGGCAATGTTGCGACAGTTGATGGTCGAACAAGGCACCTAAGTTCCTGACTGGCTTGGTGAGTTTGAGTTGATGTAATCAACTCAACATACATGTTATTGCAAAATGCTGTAATGTTGTACTGCAAATAATTCTACAAATAGCAGAAGACTTCATGTACCATAATTAACGACAGACTCAAATGTGTACTCAACGTAGACATTTGCATGTAAATATTTGTTCAATGCTTCAACCTGATTAAAACGCCCTTGAATTGCAAAATATGGTATTTTGTAGTAAATGTGACGATCCCAGTTTAGGTACCTTTGGACTGTACTTTCAGAAATTGATTTTCATATTGGCATGAAAATCATTTTGTGTTGTTTTAAGAACACGAGTAAAACATATAACACAAACAAATTGTAATAGCATTTCTAAAAAATATATATATTTAAAAAACAGGAGATTTAAATTGTGTTAACAAAATAAAATGAAGAAGCAGTTAACTTAGGGTCAGAAGCATCTGATGACTCTGAAGCAACCAACAACAACAACAAGAAGAAAATTACACTGTATAATGCTTTTCACGTCAGAATGACGTCCCAAGGCGCAGGGAGCAAAGGGAGGTGACATGGGAGATGAGATATAAGTTATTTTGACTCCCGTGACACAAGTGGGGGGAGATAAACACAATACCCCCGATTTACCACAGGGTTGCATTCCTGAAAATCGTCACGTAAACCGAAATGTCGTAAATCGGAATGCGGTTTCCCATGTGGTCCCATTATATGACCCGAGATGTGTTCTTTTGACAAAATTTCCAGACCTTAATCCCATTAAAATAACACACAAAACACACAAAATAACGCACATAGGCAAGATTTAGTATCTAAAATAATGACTTTGCGGGGTTTCTTACCGCTAGCGGTATTACTGCTGCTCATTTCACTTACCGTCTCTTTTCTGACATTGTAGAAATGTGGTAGAGGCTGTAAATCATTCAAAATTGCGTGATGTCGCTTCAGAAGAAAAAAGCTGGCTTTTAAAATGCTAATAAAAAAGCTTTTAACTCTAAAACAAAATGCGACACCAGCTATTCATTTGTATAAAGAGCGTATTTACCAAACAGCTCTGTCCACAAAACAAACAGAGATAACTATATCACCCTCTAGTGGTGGGAGGATCTGCAAGGCCAATTTGGATTGCGGCAAAAAAAGGTTGGGAACCACTGACGTTGTGACATGCTATTGACCAGTTCAAACCCTTGGATACCGTATATAACTGCGATTTTACTGTGAAATACACTATATACTGCGCATGCACAAAGATGCGTAAACATTTTTATCATTAAAATGAAACAAAATGTATATCAATAAAAAGGTGTTAAAAAATTATGTTTGTGAAATCAAAACCTATTCTATGAAGCGCTTTGAGACATTTAGAAGACGCGATGAGGCGATCTATGATCTATGTCTCTCTCTCCAACCCCAACTCGCCCCAACGCACCCAACTCACCCCAGGAATAATAAACAACAACAACTTGCACTTGTGTGGAGTCTGAAATAGCTTTGAAACAATTGCTCACAGACCTAGTTGGAGCGCGACGACAGATTTTGCTTCTTCTCCCCACCCTGGCTCGCCATCGTGCTCCACCATCATCAGGCTCTATGGAACGCTATCCTGTGTGAGGTGGCGGGGGCTATATAAATGTATTGTTATTGTGGTGGTCGTGGTGAGAGAGTAGCACCACCTACAGGCATTTACTGTAGCTGCAGGGCATGTGTTCAATTTGGGCGCATGCTTGTGACCACAACAACAACAACACATATCATCCAAGGGTGGGGGTTAGAATCAAGTGGGAGTAATTGGCGTATGAATAACTGGTGTCCTGCAGTGCTCTGAGATGCTGCTCAGCGCAATGGGCACAGTATTAAATCAAGTTGTTGAAGTTGTTGTCCTACTGCCTAGATGTAAACAAAAATATTGCGCTTATATTGTGTTCACATTATATTCTGTGAAGCGCTTTGAGTCATCGAGAAGATGTGAAAAGCACTATATCAAAGGCAAGGATTATTATGAGTAAGTAGGAACTCATATTATTAACTCATGAGGTGCGTATATGTTTGAACAGCAGCATGTGCTGCCCAGAAGCTGAAATATGTGCTGATATAAAACAGCCTCCAGGCCACTGTAATCTACCTATACTAATAAACATTCTCTTCATCCAGTTATTGAGTCACATCAGTGCTTCTTCTCCTTTGCTCAGTACGACAACTCAGTAAAATACTGCTCGGAGAATTGCTTCAATTATTTTGTACAGCTTTAGGCAAGAGGTAAGTTGAACATTTCTCTGTAATCTATGCATGTATTTATATATACTTACATTTGATAAATTGATGGATTTTACACTGTTTTAAATCTTCTGCCTAACTTTTTGAAAGACTGGATCATTTACAAACACATATTTTCCCCAAATACTGTACAATAAATTGAGAATTATTGAAGTGAAACCATTATGAAACATGACAATTTTCACCCTGTATGTTTGCTCTTCCATAATGCTGTTAAGTAGAAAATTGTAGTATCGGAGTTGTGCGAACAATATCTTTAGGGGTTATGTATATTGTTTAACAGCAATAAAAGTAAATCCTCTAAGCCTAAAGTTAACAGAAACTATCATATTTGGAAATACTACTAGAATGAGTTAAAAGGCAAATTTACCAACTGACTTGCACAGGATTCACCAATAGTGAATCTGCCTGGAGCAAAGGTGTATTACATTGCCTTATTTCCATGGTTGTGGACATGGTATCCAAATTTATTTTAAATGTTTTCAGAAGAATTATTATCCCTGGACAAGTGATCTGCTAATTGACTAACAACTGGGTTTCCTACTTACTCGCTTACTACTTCCAACGGAGTAAGGAAACTTGCCCAACATTTTTGTCGCAGTAAAGTTTCATAGGCCCTGTGAAACACTAACAATATGTACTAAATTGCCAAACCGATTGATTTAAGTTAGTTACCAACGTTTACATTAATCTTGCTAGATAGTTTGCTGAATATTTATTATCTCATATGATTTAGGATTTGTATACAATAGCAAGATATGAACTATATTATTGTATCAAGCTTGAAAGGCTTTTCACATGTCAAAGCTGCTGTTAATCAAAACGAAAAATCCACTGATGGTGTTATTTTTATTTGGTTGTATCTTTCCAGAAGCATTAAAAAAAGCTTGGTCTTTCGTGGTAAAGCAGTTACATCTATGGACAACATTGACTACAATTTTGCAGCCTCAACCTCTCTGCATGGTTTGCACAATGCACTGCAGAGCAAAGCCAGAATCCGCAGGGTCCTCTGGGTGGTGATTGTCTCACTTTCTGTAATTGGAGTTTTTTCCCAGATTACTCAACTCTTCATTAATTATTTCACTTGGCCAACATCGACATCTCTCACTATCAAGTACGTTGATGATATTGAATTTCCTGCTGTTACTTTCTGCAATTTAAACAGGTATGGCAGGCCTCATGTTTAAAACTTAATTATAACTGCTGCAAAATCAAAGAAATTCCATAATTGGTGTGATTTTAACACTTAACACTATCTAAGATATACAATTGTTCTTAAAATACCATGAAATTCAAACATAGAGTTTCAAAGTTTCTCCAAAAAATATTATTTGCTTTGTGACAACAAGATGATTTCTTTTGGCGAAATCATGGCATAGATTTTTTTAATCAAACTTAATTAATATCAAGCTACATTTTGTTAATTAATTGGCTTTCTTAACACTTTTTTTTATACTCACCTATGGCGCAAATGCTACATACATTTTCACAATATATTTTTCATGCATGTTTCTTCCCACTAATTATAGTGAAGACAATCCCAGGTAATTAAACATCAAATCAAACACCCTATTGTTAATAGAATGAAGAATTTCATCAAGATTATGAGAGAGGTTTAATAATAATAATCCTTGCATTTAATATAGCACCTTATCACATTGTCGAGACATCTCAAAGCACTTCACTGGATAGTCTCTAAAGCAGATTAAGTGTATGTTGTGAATGAAACACAGCAGCATTTGTGCACAGCAACAACAACTTGCATCTAAATAGCACCCTCCATGCCAGGCGGCATCTCAGTACACTTTACAATGACAGAACCCGAGGCCGAGCGTGGTGGAGGGGGAAGGTGACCATAGGCATGACTGAACGAGTAAACATAGCTTATTGCATACTGTTGGTTACAATGTATAAACTGAGTACCAGTACAGTAGTCCCTCACCAAACGTGGGGGTTACGTTCCTGGAAAACAGTGCACTTGGTAAAATCGTGTTCAGTAAGCTCAATAAGTAATGGGAAAAAAAGGTTTCTCCACCAAAGTCATAACATTCCATGATTTCTTCACTGCACCACCACTAGAAGAGTCTGTATGTTTGGTTGCCATGGTGGTTATAAGGGCATACAGCTACAATTGCTAGAAATGGCGAAAAAGTTCTGCGTGTGCCCACCACCGATGAACACAAGCGACTGAGGTGCGGCGCGGGCAACCAGATTTAGGCGGGAGCTGGCGGCATCCTCCCAAGTGAGCATGCGCGCAGGGCCAGCGCATATAATCAAGTGCCGCATTTATTTCTTCGCATATAGTCGAATTCGCACTCGAAAAAGTCACGTTCGACAAGGGTTTACTGTATATTTTTGGGTGTATGGAAGAGAGGAGAAATGTAACAATTTACAACAGATAAAAATGACAGAAAAAAGACTGATTCCACGTTTAGTAGTGACGGATTTTGGATCATGGAATCACTTATACAAATGTAATTATTATGTTTTCAAATGGTAATATGGTGCTTGTGCTTTGTTCTCTACAGATACCAAGAAAAAGCAGTGACCAATGTGAGCATAATATATTTATTATGGGCGATTGTGTCTGCAGTTTTGAGTTTTGATACTGGTGATGGAAGCAGCATTCCTGAAAATGTCAATACCTTTCTTCGAGGCAATCAAAATTTCAGCATCAAGAATTTCACCAAAGAGCATGGTTACCAGCTTGATAACAGCACTCTGTTGCAATGTGATTTCTCTGGAGAGACTTGCTATCCAAATGTAAATCAATTCAAACTTATATACTGTGAATCCTCTGTCGAGCCCACAGTGACAGACGTTGCTAACAACAGCCACTCTGACTGCTCTATACCCCATTCTCTCCGCAAGGCCCATCGTTCTCTGACCACGGGGACCAACCTCTCCTCACTCATCTATGTCCCCACCCTCTCACTTAAACCCCCACCCCGCAACCAACACCCCTTATTCCCTACATTCCGCCTCCAACTGTTCCCTCTGCATTGGCTACAAAATGTCACTCACCCTCAAAGACCTCATCGTCAAGGAAAACATTGACATTCTTTGTTGACATAAACCTCTCCCTGTCCACCAGCATTGTTCCCACCACTTTAAAAATAGCCATCCACTCCCATCCTGAAAAAGCTTTCCAGGACCCACTCCTGCACTCAAATTACCACCCTATCTCTAACCTTGCTTTTCTCTCCAAGATTCTGGAATGAGTCGTTGTTCCCAGCTTCGCTCTTTCCTCTCCCGTCACTCCCTTCATGAACCCCTCCGATTGGGTTTCCGTACCGCCAACAGCACAGAAATAGCTCTGGTCAAAGTGACAAAATGCATTCTGCATATCTGCGACCAGGGCTCTCTCTGTCTCCTTGTCCTCCTTAATCTCTCTGCTGCCTTCAACATCATCGAACATTCCATCCTCAACCCCCACCTCCCCTCTCACCTAACCTTCATAGTTCTGTCCTTGAATGGTTCACTTTGTACATGTCACACCAACTCATCAAATGGTTTCTACTTTAGCTCTCGCACTGGGCTCATGCAGTGTTCCTCAATGCTCTGTCCTAGTCCTCTCCTGTTCAACATCTATATGCTTGCTCTTGGTGACATCATCCGCAGACATAAGGTCAACTTCCACATGTACGCAGATGACACCCAACTTATCTCTTTGCCTCCACCTTTGGCTCTAGGACCACTGACAGAATTTCTGTCAGATGAGAGCTAACTTTCTTCAGATGAACGTCAACAAAACCGAAGCCCTCCTGAATTGTTCCCGTCAACTCCTCCACACCTCAGTCGCTGACAGCATCACCATCCATCAATGCACATTCCATCTCACTAAGCCAGTCCGGAACCTTTGCGTCTTGCTCAAAACTCAAAAATTATTTCTACCCCACATCCATGCTACGAACTGCTCTGCATTTTCCCACCTCTGCAACATTTCCCGGCTCCATCACTGTTGCTGCACCACAGGCCCCCAAAACTCTCATACATGCATTCATAACATCCAGGATTTGCATCAAACTCCTTGTTTGTCAGGTTCCCCAACTATTGATTTTAAGAGTTTTATACATAAATAATATTTTGTGGATTGGAAGAAGTCTGGATCCCCTATCCATATCATGCACAATTAATACACTTACTACAGACTTAGTGAGTTTTGTACATTCTGAGTATCCACATATTTAGCATTATGTTTTGTTACTGTCAAAATCTATGAGATACACAAGTCCAATGTGACTCTTTCCTGTCATTTCATTTTCAGGATTTTGAGCACGTGTTTACTGAGTATGGCAATTGCTATACGTTCAATCATCAGAATCTGAAAATCAAACGACGTGTGAAAACATCAGGAAGAGGACTAAGAGTGCTATTTGATATCAAGCAGGTCTGCTTTTCATCTAAAAGGGAAAAGGGAAATTTCTTCAGTTTTGAAAATAATTGAATGGATAAAGTAATTTTAAATTCCTCCAATTGTAACATTTGTTTATATTTTGTATGCTTAATAAAAAGACTAAAATCAGAACATGCTGAAAATATGGAGCAAGTTGATCAGCACCTGAAAGAAAGATCTAAACCTTTCACCAGAACTCAGTTTACTTTGTTGTTTCTATTTTTCTCTTATGTCTTTGTCTCTATATCAGTTAGGAAGAGTCAGATTTAACTTAAAATGCTACTTTTTCTCCTATTTACCATCTTTCAAATGAGAATTTAAAACAAGATACAAGGCACGCACTTTTGAAATGTTTTCCTCAGTGTCTTGGCTAACAATGCAGCTCTAAAATAGTGTGCCACAACCGTTAACAAATAAAACATTTGGTTAAGTTAGTGGTATTTGATAATGTGTTCCTTGTGTTCAATATGAAATGCTTTACTTCATATTATGACCCCTTCCCCAGTTTCCCCCAGGACAATTTTCTATGTTGCAAGCTACCTTTGCAAGGAAATGCCTTCTTTGGATCCAATTACTGTGTAATCTTTCAGCTAAATTTTGGACTTTTTGTTGAATTTACAGTCAGAAATGACAGACAATCCTGCCCTTGGTTATGCCGATGCTGGGATGAACTTTGTGATCCATTCTCCCAATGAACTACCACAGGTTGAGACTACGGGCTTGTCTGTGGGAGTTGGTATGCACGCCTTTGCCGCAATACGGCAACAGAAGGTAAGCAGAAAAAAATAATCCAGCAACATACAGGCATCAACAGAATAAGACTCGGAGTCCTTTGTATTTTTTTCTGACATGATAAGTAAAAATAACTAAGGATCCCAGATTGTGTAATGGATAGTGTCGGCTTTACAACACCAATAGAAACTAACATGGAGTGCTCAACTGTAGTGGAACTTGACACCAAGCCAGGGAAAAAGATGATTGTTGGCATGTTCGAAGAGGAAGATCTTCAGATGAGATCTGAAGACGAGGATGGAGGAGGCAAGGTGGAGTGATTAAGGAAGAAAGTTCTGTGGTGTAGTGATTCAAGGTATAAATGACAGTGATGGAGTGGAAGGGACAAGTGAAATACAAGAGGCTGGAGCCAGTTGAGCAGAGGCAGAGAGTAGTGAAGAAAGTCAGAGAAAGTGGGTGAAATGGTATACAAATGAGTGTGAAGATCTTGGGTGAAGTGGTATATGGGGCATGAAGTGGTATCCAACTAAGTGTGAAGATCTTGAAATCAATCCATTCTATGACAGGCAGCCAGTGGAGCATATTGTTCCTGTGTGATCCATGGCATTTTATAGTCCAAATCTCTGAATGTCCTGAGCTGCTTGTTCTCAGCTGGAATCTGTGTTTCTTTATTGCAGACAATAAACCAGGAATACCCATGGGGAGAATGTAACCCTCACATTCATCTGGAATATCACAACACCTATACAACATACAGATGTTTGCAGGAGTGTAAATCAAAGTATATCAAAGAAAACTGTGGCTGCTTCCCTTTCCTGTTGCCTGGTTAGTACATTTATAATTTTCTGTTAAAAGCAGCTACTGGACTAGGTTATGGTCATGAGTGAAAACAATACTTCAATGTCATATGTATCTAATGATTTATTATACTGACCATAAAGAGGCTTTGAATATTTGCTACATTTTGTCTTAAACCCATAAACATCCTAAGACCCTAAATTCTACCCTAAATTGCATGCGTTTATGAACGATACAAATGTTACTACAGTACCTATAAAAATGGACATTGTTAAGGCATCTGCACTTGTCAAAATGTCAAGTTTGTTCAGGTACTTTAAACCTGTGTTAATCTGATGCTCTCTTGGTGGAGGGTAGAGGCATCAATAACAATATGCAAATCGATGGATTTTCTTACAGGCAGGGACATGTAATGAACTTCCACAACTTCCAAAGCAGGAGATAAGATGAAAAAAAAGCCTAAGTATTTTAATAAATACTGTATAGCAGAGTATTGCCTTTATATGATTTCAGAAGAGAGGGAGTTGAGAAGAGCCCTAATAGATAAATGAATAAGGAGCAACTAGTTATAACCTGGTCGGTGAATTGGTAACTAGAGTGTATAAATTTAAAAGAATTTGTTTTTTTTTACAGAGGATTATGAGGATATGGAATACCTCAGGAATAACAATGGGAAAAGTGGATTCCATGGCTTTGAAAGTGGAATTAGACAAATAGTTTGAAAGGATATATTTAAATGAATACATGGAAAAGGCAGGGCATTGAAATTAAATGGATATGTCTGGCAGAGAGACAGCACAGGCAACTTGTTGAGTAGATTACAACAACAACTTTCAAAGCTATTGTATCCTTCACTCAGGAGAATGAAGCGCTGAAACATTGAATGTTGAATAGACTCGTTCTGTGATGAAAGTCAACGATTCTATAATATATCCTGAGGCAGCATTATTGGCAACTCTGGGGCTAACACAGATATTGGTATAATCAACACATTAATTACATCAATACAAGAGTGATGTAAATTTGTCTGTATTAATCTGTCTTAATGCCCTTTGTGCTGGCCAAAATGAAATGCTTATGTTGTCATTAATGGATAGGAGGAGGATCAGCGTAAATCCATACTTTGCTTAGCACTAAATTGCTTTGACAGCACAGATGCTAATGCAGTTTAATGGGGGCACAGGTTGCAATGCAACATAGCCCTAAATCTCAGTCTATCTCAAGTTGCAAGGCAAATATTTGATTTATTATTACCGCAACTGACATGAAAGCTCATCAGACATGGAAGTTTAATTTCTGAAATAGATGATTTGTCTTTGAAGGAAATGGACCCGAATGTGAGCCAGGAAAGTACTACAACTGTGCATATCCCTTGTTATGTAAGTAACACTCTTAATTGTAGCATTTTAACAGGAAGAGTTGGTTAACAGAAACAAAAGTTGCAAGGGAAACTCAGCAGGTCAAGCAGCATCCATGGAGAAAGGAAAAAGAGTCAACGTTTCGGGTCTACAGCCCTTCGTCAGAACTGGGGCTTGTTTGGAGGGAGAGGTTTCTTAAGGATGTTAAAAGGGGGAGAGGCAGGACATGGAAGACAAAGGAGACAAAGAAGACAAAGGAAAAGGAACATTGACTTTTTTCCTTTCTCCATGGATGCTGCTTGACCTGCTGAGTTTCCCCACCACCTTTGTTTTTGTTTCAGATTCCCAGCATCTGTAGTATTTTGTATTTTGTTAGAGTTGGTTAACAGTTTGGATAGCATTCTTTATGCTGTATAACCACTTCCATTAGCTACAATCTTGCTGCATGGAAGTTGAAATGTCTACCCAAGACCAACCTTGGCCACTCCAGAATCTGCTATTTACCAATCCTTTGCAAACTTTAGATCTCAATGATTGTCAGGAGGCTGATGAATCATGGAAACTGCCTCAGCAGGGCTACAAAGTGTCCCCAGGTCAGATATCTGGTGAATTTCAAGCGAAGGTCACTTGACCATGATCCAGGACAAAGTCAGTATCAGGCTGATTTTCGGTCTTCCTCATTCAGTGCCATGAAGACCACATGTAACCCATGTTTCCTGCCACCCAAGCTATGATCAAGTCATTCACTGGGCAATGATATTTGGGGCTGTTAGGTCAACCTAGCAAACTTAACCAATGATCCATTAAGTAATTTGACTAGATGGGGTGGGGGTTGAAGAAGAACTTGAATGTGAAAATTTCAGTGCAAATCCAGAGAGAATCTTAGGACATAAAGTGCATCTCATGCAGGGAAGCTCACAAACATCATACCAACTAGCAAGCGAAAGCTTTGTACTGACATAAACTTCCACATAATACAATTTGCATTCGTTTATTTCCCGGATCAGGCACTGAGAATTTAGAATTTGAAAATGTATTTGTTATTTTTAGCAAATATGTTAAAATCTTCATTGGCAGCAAAACTAAATTATGCTTTTTCACTTTATGTTCTAGATTTCATAGAAAAAGAGGGAGTCTGCAAAGCAGGTCCATACAGATCCAACTGCCCTGCTCCATGTTACGAGACAAAGTATGCCGCGCATGTCTCGTATTCCACTTTTCCAAGTAAAAAAGGGTTGCATTTTCTTTCCACAAAGTATCAGAAAACCAAGGAGTACATAAGGTGAGAAATACCATTTGCAGATTATCAAAGGATAAGCTGCGAATATTTGTACTTGTAGCTGTTGAATATAATAACTGGATAGCATCCCTCTGTGTGCAGTTCGAAAGTCAGAGGTCATCTTAATTGTGAGCTGTTATATGTATGTTCTGAGTCAATAGAGGTTGTCTTATTTCCAATCCCCAGTAACAGTCACTACACTTCATAGAAATTACTTGCAAAATGCTCTGAGACACATCAATGTGATAAGGGTTGTGATAATTGTTTCTTGCTTTCATCTTATGCAGAAGGTGGGATAACCCACCATTATTTCTGTCGACTATTACAAATGATTTTATAGAATCAGCCCCTGTAACAACACAATTGAACGTAAAACAAACCCTGTGTCATAACAGAATGGTTAAAAAATGGCTTCTGCTCAGCATCCCTCAGACATCTGTTCAGTTTGTATATTATTATTTATTATTATTAAATAATAAAAATAATGCACTATGTGCAGAGAGGCAGCTAGTCAGCAGCCGAAGCTGTAAGTATACTAGACATCTGGTATACCATGGGTTCACAGGTGACCATGCTAGAAATATACAGCAGTATATCTTTTGAAAAGCTTTGACATGTCTGTTCACACGACCTGATCAGATGCCAAATCAAAGGCAAAAATTAATTATTTTTATTGCCATAAATGGTCCGGAGATATGCATCTTTTGATCCCTCTTTAAGATTTACCGCTTCGACCTCACCCATTGATACTTCCCCTCTCCCTTCCTTTACGTTGTGCAATCCTGGCATTGTCCAGTGCTCCAAGATGCTATTCTGATTTAAGAACAGAATATAAATAAATACTGTACAAGTTATTATTGTTGCTATTGATCTATAACATGTTTTGAATGTATGAGTTTTTAAATTCAATTTGGACATTTACCTTTCAATATGATATGTACTTGACAGTACTGAAACGTACATATGCCCTGAAGTGTTAGATATTTTGTAACCAAGAAACTTTCTGTTTATTTTATCCATTTACACATCCTTTATTTCTCAAAGCTTGTAATCGTTATTAATCAAACAACCAGGTTATCTTTCGTGCAAACAACTACAAAGTGATCAACGTAAAATAGTAATCAACTGATGCAAATAATCTCTCAGATTTAATTTGTGCAAAACATAGGAACCAAAGTATGTTGCTAATATTTAATGTAAATCCATCTTTGCTAATTATCCTTTCTTATCGGATTTTCAAATAGCCAAACATTGCCTGCATTAGCATGATAAATAACCATTAGTCCAGGTCACATGGAGAAATCAAACTTCCTCTCAACCTGTGTAAATCTCCAACATCAAAATTACATTTGTATAGTGCCTTTCATGTTGGGAGGGATGTCCCAAGACACTGAAAATTTTCAAAATGTAACTAATATTTGTCTTATCTTTTCTCAAGGGAAAACTTTGTTTGCATTGATATAACTTACAAAGTTCTCAACTATGAATTAACTCAGCAACAGAAGGATCTACCAGTGTCCGAACTTATTGGTGAGTTGGGCTATCACTTAAGTAGCTTTGGGAGCGCCTTGTGACGTCCACCCGACATGAAAGGCGCTAAACAAATATAATTTTAATTGTCATTCTTAATTTTATTGTTGTGGTAGTCCTTTAGTTTCAATATCCAATGTGGAAGCAAACACTTTAATGCAGTGATTCTATTTTTACTGGGATATTATACAATCAGAATTTATTGCAAAGTTGCTTTCAAGGGTATAAAACATTTAAAATGAGTAATTTGTTCTATACAACAACAAACAAACAACAAAATTACATTTATAGAGCTCCTTTCACATCAGGAGGACATACAATACTGTATGATCTAAGATGAAGGTTAATTGGCCATCCATTTGCCTGTTTGTGTCATTGTTAAAGATCCCACAGAACTACCACATGAAACCGCATCTAATAAAATTCGAGTAGCTAATGCAAGGTAATGGAACCTTAACTTTTATATACATGTATAGAGGTGTGGGATGTAAAAGCAAAGAGAAAATATTAAGCCTAAATAAATCATCAGTTGCACCGCAGTTAGAATATACATCAATCTGTAACTGTCAGGAAGGAAGTTATGCTTAAACCTTTGCATTTCAAGGCACAGCAAGTGACACATAAACTGTATTATACAAAATGGGCACAGATCTGAAACTTGCTATGATAACATTTCAATGGCAAAATCAGCTGTTCTGTTATGTGTTTTTTTTACTTCTTTGGCTGATTTGGGCTTTATTGACAACAAATGCATATTTACACCTGTGTGTGTTTTGTATCTTGAAATAACTCACAAGACATGAATATTCCACACAAATACATTATGAAACACTGGTGACTATATGCAGTTATGTATTGAGGTGTTGCGCAAATTTCAAAAGTATTGAAAGGAATAACTCTAGTTAAGGAGTTGGGCGACTATGGGACATCATGTAAATAGGATCAATGACACATCTCTGATTCTTAAAATAAGTATGTTTTATTCATCTAAATAAAACGTTTGATACACCTTATCTACAATGACATGCAAGAAAAAGGAAGAAACATTTGGTTTCTCTGAACACAGTGTATAACAATACAAAAATCAATATTGAGACATTATGCACAAATGCAATCCTCATGGAAGTGAAGGAGATTTCATTACTTGTTTGAAACTAGATGAGTTTATGATCCATTATGATAAAGGTCTCTTTCTATTGCCATTTCACAGGTGACATTGGAGGACAGCTCGGATTGTTCTGTGGTGCAAGTGCCATAACTATTATTGAAATCCTGGAATATCTTATCATCAAATCCTATTGGCTGGGATTAGTTTGGCTGCTAAAGCTGCCAGATGTTGTGGACAACATTTTCGTCATTCAGACTTCTCATCCCAAACAAACAAAGCAACCAAAAGTCTTTTAAACCAATTGAGTAAGAGAGAATTCCTTGTGTTTTTTCTTTAAACCTGGTCATTTTATTGAACAAGCTGCAATAAGATGCGTGCGTGTGTGTGTGGGTGGGGGGGATGGAATTTGTGGGATTTCATAACAGATTTAATGTGAGAACACAATGAATTTGACGTGAAATGTCACACATTTACTCTCAATTTCTTTTTTCTTCATTGATGTTTGTATCTTTGAAACAAAAATCAAAACAACCACTATTATCCGTATATTTATTAATAACATAAGAATTTAAGTGTTTTATTGTTTAAAAATGGAAGGCTAATCTGAATAAACTTGCAGAACAGCAATAATGTAAATCTCCTATCATAAAATCTGGTTCCAGTTTCAGTCCTGTATTGTATCAAAAGCAGATATTGAAGATAAACAAACTTGCCACATTTTATCTCCTGCAACATTCACTTAAATTCTGAGTGATATAATGAAAAACAGTGACAATTCTGAGCTTAGAGTTCTTCTTACAGATTCAGCAACCAGAGAGATTAATCTTCCAATGTTTATCCTCTCAAATATTTCAGGCTTTAAGATGCTTAGAGGATCCCTTTCTAACTTTCTGTGTGTTCTAGTGAAAACAATCACATTTATTCAAATTACTGTAAAATTAGCCACTGATATAATTTATGGTATATGATGTAAACGTTTTATTTACCCTCATTTTATTCTGGCTATTTAAAATAAAGGTTTTTGTACACTTTTAACTCCAATTGCACAATGAGATGTGAAATGCAACATTTCATAATAGATTTGAGCTGATATTTATCATACTGAATCTGTCAAGAGACAGTGAAATTAAGTTGATTATAGATAATCGGCAGATCTGAGTACCCCAGGGAAGCGTCTCAATAACAATAAAATTACATTTGTATAGAGCTTTACATGTCAGGAGGACATCCCAAGTTGCTGGACAGTCACTGTGTCAGACCCAAGCTGGGGACGAGGTGGGGAGGGAAGGTGGGGGATTAGGAGTTGCCGATGGGACCATCGAACAGGAGAGTTTTGAGGTGGGACTCAAAGGAGGCAAGGTAGGGGGCGAGGTGGAGTGACTGCAGGATGGAGTTCCGGAAGTTGGGGACAGAGTGGCTAAAGACTCACCCGCCAATGATGGGACGGATGGGTCGGGGGACATGGAGCAGGCCAGAGCCTGCTGAGCGGAGGGGGCTGGCAGGTTGGTAAGGGGTTAGAAGGCCATGGATGTAAGGAGGGGCAAGGTTGTGGAGGGCTTACAATGTGAGGACTAGGATCTTGAACTGGATCCTCTGGATGATGGGAAGCCAATGGAGTCAGGCGAGGATCTGCAGCCTGTGGAGGAAGGAATTGGGAAGATCGACAAACAGGGCATTTGCATAGACGAGCCGGCTGTATTGAAGGCATGGATGAGGGTTTCAGCAGTTTTGGGGGTGAGGTAGTGGGGGAATCAGGCAAAGTTGCGGAGATGGGGAAAGGCAGAGTGAGTCATTGCTTGGACGTGGGGAAGGAAGGACAGTTGAGGGTCAAACAAGACACCTAGATTCGTGACTGGCTTGGAGAGGTCAAGTGAGCAACCATGGAGGTTGATGCTGCCAGCACCTATTGCATGAAGGCACTGGCGCGAGCCAATCAGTACGGGCTCTGTCTTGTTGACATTCAACTATAGGAAGTTAGCTCTCATCCAGGACTTGATGTCTGTCAAGACAGCCTGTCAAGGCAGTAGTAGTCCTGGAGTCAAGGGTAGCGGCAGAGAGATAGAGTTGGGTGTCATCCCCATGTTAAACCCATGTCTGTGGATGATGTCACCAAGTGGGAGCATGTAGATGTTGAAAAGTAAGGGGCCAGGGACAGAGCCCTGGGGGACACCACAGGTGACAGTGTGGGGGCCGGAAGCAAAATCGTTGGTGACGACAAAGTATAGGCGATAAGAGGAGTCGGAGCTGGAGTCAAACCAGGCAGGGCAGGAGATTGAGGAGGGAGGAGAGGCGATGTAGGAGGATGGAATGATCGACAGTGTCAAAGGCGGCAGAGAGGTCAAGAAGGACAAGGAGGCAAAGAGAGCCCGGGTTGCAAATGTTTAGAATGTCATTATAGACTTTGACCAGGGCTGTCTCCGTGCTATGGGCAGCATAGAAGCCAGATTGACGGGGTACGAGGAGGGAATGGCGAGAGAGAAAAGAGCGAAGCGCTTATCAGTGGCGGAGCCTGACTCCAAGCCAGTGGGGAGGTAACAGTAAGCAGCGTCGAATAGGAAGGTTATCAAGCAGGACTTGAAAAAGGGGAGAGAGGGGTAAGGTGGAGGGCTTGAGGGAGAGTGCTTCACAGTTTTGGGCTGAAAGCGCAACTTCCAATGGTGGAATAGAGGGAGCGCTTTCAGTACGGCTTCACTGAATATTGATTTAATTCAAACAATTATGAAAAATGTTGTCTTATGAAACAGCCATCATATCACTTGAATCTACTGTAGAATATTATACTTTTCACTCCAACCTGGAGCTCCAACCGAGGAAAAATGTTTGAATCCAAACGTGAACTAACATTGGACACTGGCAATGAAGGAATTGTGCCAGACGTCAAAGTGACCACTAGATGGAGCAGTTTGTGGTATTTGAACATCTCAAGCAGGGAGTTGGTAGCAGTGTCCATCCATTAAACTAAAAGCATTCTAACTTATTTTAAATATCAAATCATTTTGCAACTGACTATGGACCTTTTAAGGGGTTACTTTCTGCATTGTCTGATTGAAGGACTCACTTCACTCAAAGAGAGAAATAGCCATAAATTACTTTTAATTGATCCTTTAGCTCAATTGGTGGACGGGCTTTCAGCCTCTCTGCCCCCACACCCTGGAATCCATCCCACAGTCCCTTTGCTTCGCTTCCTCCCTTGCCGCGTTGAAGGCCAGTCTTAAGACCCTCCTCTTCGATCGTGCTTTCTGCTACCCTCCCAAATTTCTCCCTCCTCATCCAACTCTCTCCTGCCCCTCCTACTCTGCCCCTCTCCCTTGCTCGGGTCCCGACCTGACTATTCAGTGCCTTGGGACATCCTTAAGACACGAAAGGAACTCTTGAAATGTAATTTTGTTTGTGTTTGTTTGTGTCTGTACCACTGTCAGGTTTGCAAATAGTAAGTGCTCCAAGTTAGTCAATGAGGAAACGGGTGAAGAAAACAATAGAGCTGCCGTGCACAAATAGAAAATATTTTTTAGATATACATCTGGTAGATCGCTTCAAGTGCTTCATCAGTGATGAACCTGAACCAGTATCTTCATGGTCAGATTTTCTGCTGCAGAGATAATTGTGCACGATGTTAAATGTCACAACTATCATTTCCACCAGGTGGTGATCTTGCTCTCTAAAGCTTGACAAATGACACAGACAGAAGAAAGAACTACTTTGATCAAATAACATTGAGATTAAGGGAGAAACTCACTGGGAATTCACTGTTAGAAGCTGTTGTTGAAGCAGCTAGAGTAAACAGCGGGTACCTCTGTGAGGAGAGAGAAGGTTAGAGAGGTAGGGGGGTGCCAATGAGTGAGTGGGTTTAAACACAAGCATCAGGAACACAAGAGTGAATGTCTGTAAGAGGAGACTTCATGCGTACATGAGGGAGAAGAGAATTGAAGAGTATAGGAGAGGAGATGAGGAGGGGTGGAGACTCGTGTGGAGTATAAACACTAGCACAGTTTAACTGTAATTGTGCTGTAACCTATGTAGTTGTATGTAACTATGCAATTCTATGTGTGTGAGAGAGGCTGGTGAAATGCCTTTATGAAATGAGAATGAGCAGAATCAAGGCATTGAATAGTGCATTGAATCAATGTCCAGGTATACCTGAAGATCTTCGACTGTGCCTACAGTCACCTCCCACCACCTCATATTTCATCCCTATCAAATGCCCGGGAAGCTACCCTGAATGAGGGGTGCTATATAAATGCAAGTTGTTGTTGTTATTATATACAATTCTATTAAAGAAATTAACCGACCCACTGAAACCATTGCTAACCCCAACACAGAAACTCACCTTCAATTGCAAATACTTAAGTTTAAAAAATTATCATTGGATATTGTAAAAAAAAACATTCGACTGGGTTAAAGTAGGGCTTCCATTGTTGGAGCACAGGCAGGAGACTGCAGCCAGCTGAGCAAAGTGAACATGGTACAGTACATGGTCAGAGGATTGGGGTTAAGCAGGTTGTAGAAATACCAGGGCATGAAGTGATTTATATGCGAGTGTGAGTATCTTGAAATCAATCTGTTGTGCAATAGACAGCCAGTGTGCCTGGCAATGTCTGGTGTGATGGTGGTGCGGATTTAGTACAGGAGGATACAGGTGGTGGAGTTTTTAGTTGATTGGATTTGATGAATTTCACCAAAGATGCCAATACTTTAAAAATACTATATAAGGTCCTCAAACCCCATTCCTCACATTCGTTTTTCAAAGTCCAGATCTGGGGCTTGGACCCGCCATCTTCTGTCTCAGAGACAACAGCGGTAGCCAATTGATTGAGGCTGATGCATTGTTATGACTTTCACTTGACTCGCTTTACAAGCGTGAGATCTGTGTTCGAATCCAGGCAGGTCAGGACGAAACCTTGGGCAAGCTTCCTTACTCTACATGCCCGATAATAATCTAGCCAAAACAAAATACAATTAAAAAAATTGGTCTTTTAAATCCACAAATATTTATAGGACACTGATGTGAGCAATTGGCTGCCCTCATTTCGCCCACAAATATACAGTCAAATTCATTTTACAGTATATTCTGTGAGGTGCTTTGAGACGTCGATAAGATGTGAAAAGCACTATATCAAATGCAAGAATTATTATTAAGAACAACTAAGTTGCATATGAGAGAATGCACAAGACAGAATAAAGATGAGAGCTAGATAGGGCAGGCACTGAGACCCAGCAGGAGCTAGTTTCATGGCTTCTCCCTGGATTCATTTGGGTAGCCAATAATAGACTTGTGAGAACTCCATCAGAGCAGTCTCAAGAGGCAGAACCATGGAAAGGAGACAGAAAACTCAGTGACACCCGGGGGAAATGCTCAAGAGCTGACATTGGCAGCAAGACCACCCTGAAGACCACCCAGAGAGAGAGCGCCAGAGAGAGATATCCTGACTCAAGACGCATGAAGAAGAGGGAGGTGTTTGGGGACTGAAGAATAATAATCCTTGTATTTGATATAGTGCTTTCCACGTCTTCTAGACATCTCAAAGCGCTTCACAGAAAATATTGTAATGTGAATTGAGTGTATATTTTGTGGACATAACGCGGCAGCCAATTGCACACAGCAGTGTCGCACACTCTATATTTGGTAAAAAATCAAGGAGAGTGTATATGGTTTGCTTGTATTTCAGCGGTTCCCAAAGGATAACAGCTAAAACGTACAATGCTGAGTGCTGCTCAGTAACATGTTTTTGATGAAGAGCAGCAAAGTATTCTAAAGGATCAGCATTTATTAGCCTCTGAAGGATATTGATAATAAAAGGCCATTTAAAACAATGTAATTGCCTGCCAGTACAAATAGTGACAACATAGGTTTGCTATGCATGTAACAAGCCCAGGGGGAAATGTTAGTTAGAAGACTAACAGAAAAGCGCTATATCAAATACAAAGATTATTATTGTGAATATACATTGCTGAGCATGCAGTGGTGAGTGAAATCCAGGCAACTTTATTCGATCATGGATCTCAAAGCATTTCTCAGGGTATTCAGATATCATGAAGTAAACAATTGTGGAATCTGAAATAAAATGGGCATCACTGCAACGGGCATCAGTCTGCAACCAAGGAATCTATCTGATATAAGAATGTGAGGGAAGAGGTTCCTCTGGTGTTTTGATTGTGGTCTGCCAGTGAGAACATCACAACAATGTGCTGTTTTGTAGTAGAGATTTCATTTACACAGGTCATGGACAGAGTCAGATCTTGTCTCACGAATACTCCCACTGCTACTATGGAGACATTAGAGTCAATCCTTCAAGATACAATCAAGGCAGCTTTAATTCACTTCTTCAATACTACAGGGTGACCAAACGTAATACCATTACAATGTCTAATAAGTCTTAAAGAAATTATGATATTTGGGTTTTTAAATAATATAAGGTATAGTATGATAAATGTAATATTATCCTGGCATTTGATATAATGCTTTTACATCTTCAAGATGTCACAAAGCACTTCACAGAATGCACTGGCAAGTGAATTGACTATATTTTGTGGGTGCCAATTGCGCACAGGAGTGTCTCACAAACATTTGTGGATTGAAAGACCAAATTATTATTGTTTTTACTCAGGCATGTGGAGAAAGGAAACTTGCATAAGGTTTCACCCTGCCGGGAATGAAACTCAGGTCTCTTGTTTGCAATGCGAATGCAAACAAGAATGCAAACGAATGCCTTGCACACTGAGCTACAAAGCTAGGGTAGAAATTATGACTTTTTGGTCACCCTGTACAGGCAGTGAAGTGGTATCACTTTGATTAGTAAAACAATGTGAACAATTCAAACTGTTATTGTAATTATACCCAGAATAGTCACAGCTCCCACTCTCATTTCCCACTCAAAATTCTGTGCTTTTGTTATCTTCACTAACACCAGGTCAAAACTAGAGTTGAAATCTGTGTATTTTCGTTTGCAGAATGTTGAAAGACTTCCTCCTTCATGATTTTAACAAAGTCGTAACAAAACATTAATATTTTCAATGCAGCCTGCCATTGAGGGCATGACAGCTCCCTTCACTGCGGTTACTTAAGGAGTAGCGATACTCAGAGTAACATCATACATGGGTGGATCATCCATTATTATAATTTTCCATCATGCTAGCCAGTTAATCACCACACTGAATTTAGCGTAGATCACATGAGCACTTTGCACCATTATTCCTATGTGAAAGGCATGATATCAAATGTAAGGATTATTAATATTATTATCATTATTCATGTCTACGTGTTCACTTAAATTAACAATCACAGGAATGTGTGCTTGCCCCTAGTGTATTTTCAAATAGAACCCTGAATTATTCATAGTAACCTGTCAAGCCTAAGATTTGAATCTGCACATATCATTCCGCACTTGCTGGTACAGATCTCAGTCTTTGCTAATGCTCACTTTAAAACCAGAATAGAAAAGGTTAGCCAATTTACCAGCAGCCAAAGAGCAATAAACCAACCCCTTTCCAAAGGTCAGATAGAGCAGAATAACTCCTTCATATAAATAACCAGTCAATGTATGGAAAAAACGAAGTGAAGTACAGTATAAGGTGTTCAACACATTTCCAATCAATATGAAATTTCTTCTTATATTGTGATGACAATTCTGCGATGGAGGATAGAATAACGAATTCTATGCACACATGCACCTGTACATATTCATAGCCTCTCGGGCACTTGGTGGAAGTTGGATATATTGTAGCTTGCACACAGGCATATATGCCTTTGGTATTAATCTCAATTAATCTTAAATTATAAAAAGCAAACCTGAAAAATGCTGTAAATGGAAATAATGACAGAGAATTCACATTAAGTACTTATCTCTGTTTTCATTTCTTTTTTATGCTTATTTTAATTTGGTGGCATAGATAGACCATTTGCAAAATATGAAAACCAAGTTTACATACCATACTGTAATATGTCTCAGTGGAACAGAACCAAAGCTACATAGCCCAACAATTTATTACATCAGCAAAACACTGTTTTTTAAGTTTAAAAATGATCCGCTGAGGGTTATGTTTTGCCCACTACTCAGTGATTCAGGAACTTGGCAATACACCGCACAAAACCTTTACTGGAGAAACATTACCGGTGAAATTTGTATTGGCAAGCAACATAGGAATATAGGGACAGGAGCAGGCCATTCAGCCCATTCAGCTTGTTCCACCATTCTATTGGATCATGGCTGATCTGTGCCTTAACTCTAACACGCCTTTGCCTCATGTCAAAATTTGAATGGATGCAGCATCCACAGTCATTTGGGGGAGACAGTTCCAGATTTTCTCTATCCTTTCCGTGAAAAAAAATGCTTCCTGATTTCCTTTCCAAAAGAGGAAAACAAATCCGCTGCAAATAGTACTGCTAGCAGTAAAGCTGCTATCCCCTTTAGTGAAAATATCAGCCTAATATAGAGGGATACAAAAAATATGTACTCAAATTGTAGAACAATACAAAGTACAATAAACAAAGTAAGACTATGGGTCCTAAAGGACAATGATTTCTAAATCAAGGCGATCCTGCAGAGTGATGGAAAACTTAGCTTAATTCATCCTACCACTCTTGGACATTTATCGTTAGTTGTCAATATATTTTGTAGGCAACATAGTGCATGTTTCCTCAGGACTGCTGCTCCTACTTTTTCACTCCTTTATTCTTATATGTCACCACATGTCACCAGCACATAGATTTGTGAAAATTGAATGTACACAATACACAGTCGTGAAGTTTTGAGATTTTTCCTGACTTGCAAGTGTTCCATCAAATGTAAGGATTACCTTTTACTAAGCCATCATCACTTAAGTATTACAGTAAAAGCTTTGTTATCCAGCACCCTCGGAACCTGACTGGTGCTGGTTAATCAAATATGCCGGATATTCGAGCGGCAAGTTGCCAAAAATCCTACACAAGAAATTAACTTTGTTTAAATCATATCAGATTAATAATAGACTAAATAATAACAGAAGCTTTTCAAAAGTTAGTAGGAGGCGCACATCTGAAGGCTCGCCTAGGACGCCAAATACTCTTGCGCCATTCCTGGATACTTACCAAGAAAGCATTCCAGTACACTCGGCAAAATGATCGGTAAAATAAAAAGCATTCCAGCGTTCAGTAAGTTTAATAAGTGCGCAAAGTGAGCACACCGGAAGTGTGCCGGATGGCTCCATTATGAGATCCGGTTGTGGGAATGGTGAATTGTATTGGGAGAAACCGATTGGTTGAGCGTTCCGGTTGGTTGGGTGCCAGATAACCAAGGTTTTACTGTAATATGTATAATGTATAAAGTATAAAGTAAGCACAGACATGCACTAACCAATGGTCAAACACTCAAAAGCTCAGATGAACAAAACTGTTAGAACCAAGAGCAAGTGCATCAAATCAGATAAAATCCAATGTGGCAGTTTAATGTGATGTTGATTTTTCCCCCTGCTCTAAGAAAGAGAAATAGATTTGTTGGCATTTGGCGTTATTATTTGGATTATTTGGCATTTTTAAGCTACACAGAATGTAGACTGTAATATTTAATGAGATGCGTTATAACAGCTGACATCAATCAGACTCTTGTGTAAACTGGTATGGAAAATATAGAGGTAATTGCTCAGGCAGTGTGAAGGATGTCAATCTGCCTTTTTATTAACAGCGCTTGTGTAAATGAAAGCAGTCAATTCAATTAATTGGTTCAGTTAACAAAATTTGGCATGTCCTTTTCTCTGACTGAGATATTATAAGGGAGAGCAGTGTAATCATAGCAGAAAACAGCACTCGAAGGTTTCAGCATGCCATTAGAAACACTTGCTGCCAAATCTCATCCACACTTCCATTTGTAACAAGGAGAAAGAGGACAGCTGCTTGCGTCAGGAAAGAGAAGCTCATTTGTCATTCTTTCGGTCTTTGTCAATCCATGCACTTCTCATATAATGACACAGATTGCAGAGTTTTGTACTGCAGCATTAAATTGGAGACAGTATTTCGCAAAGAATAAGTAAGAAGAAGAATTCTTGCATATGATATAGCATCTTTAACGTCAGGAACATATCTCAAAATGCAGGATTTACTGTAAAGTGTAGTGGCTGTACAGTATTTTGCAGGCAATTACAGCAGACAATTTGCACACAGACAATCATGAATCATCACTGAAACACTGTGCTCCACATCAGCAACAATTGCTGGTTTACACCAGAATCACTTTTTTCAGCCAGCTCTGTGTCCCATCCTGTGCTAAATTCCATGCCTTGACTGCTTTGGACCACC
Organism: Hydrolagus colliei; assembly: GCA_035084275.1. Classification (NCBI taxonomy): domain Eukaryota; kingdom Metazoa; phylum Chordata; class Chondrichthyes; order Chimaeriformes; family Chimaeridae; genus Hydrolagus; species Hydrolagus colliei. Next base: position 68,440,000 of record CM068742.1, read on the forward strand.
CCTTTCGTGCACTTAGTAACCAGCCATACTTATCACAAGTTATGTTTTCCTCCCTATATAAAATGTATACCCTTTTGCACAAAGGCTTTCATAAGTTTATCTGCAATAATAATCTGTCTCAGTCAGAATGGTTGAGTTGGTAGCTATAATCACTCCAAGGCTATATGTGAGAAGTTGCTGTGCACAAATTTGTTGCTGTGTTTGACCACAAAATATAGTCACACCTTTTTATGTGATATACTGTGAAATGCTTTGAGATGTCTCACTGACTTGATAGGGTGGTATATCAAATGCAAGGATTATTATAATAATACAATTCTTGCATTTGATGTAGACCCTTATCATATTACAATATCTCAATGTGTTTCAGTTTTTCAATAAAGCGTAGTGACTGTGTATTAAGCACTGCGAGACTCTACCCCATGTGAAGGGCACTAAATAAATGCAAGTTGTTGTTTTTAAACAAACATGGAAGCTATTGTGTAAATGGCATTTTCCCACAGTCAAGAGATGAATGAGTAATTAACTGGAGGACTGTTGGCCATCACACCGGAAAAAAAAATATTTTCAAGTAGTCATAGGTTCCTTAACATAATTTTCACCCATACATGCAGAAAGGACTTACGTTTTAACGTTATCCATAAAAATGCCTTCTGCCCTTCCCTCAAGACATGACTTTAATCTTCAATCTTTGATCCAGAGGAAAAGCTGAAACCAAATGAGCCAGGTTGACAACTGTGTTTTGCAAGTGTAGAAATACAGAATAGAACAAAATGCATATTGTATATCTACCGTGCAAACAGTTTGCATCTCCTGTAAAATGCATTCATTTCTCATGTAATGCATGTGTGTTCTGCATTTATATCAATTGTTGATTTCCTAATATCTAACTGACATTTCACGAGTTTTAATTATCTGAACTCTGTGGCACAAAATTGCTTAAACTGATTCTCCACTGAGTTGTAAGACATCGGACCACAAAAAAACCAACGTACCAAGAAGGAATAACATTTTATTTGTCAGTAAGTTTACCAGTCCAAGACTAGTATTATTCTCCACTGGTTGGAAAATTTACATTATTCTTTACATCTTACATCTAACTTACATCATTCCCTGAATGTTTGGGAAACAGGAAGAGTGGCATTTCCAACATGGTGTTCTTGAGTGTTACTCCTTCTGTTAATAGTGCAGCCATTGGCAGTCAGTAGTTTAGAAATCACAGTCTATATGCACAACTAGATATAATCAATACTTAGGAGATTGAGAAGATAGTCTGTGATTGCTTTCGCCTGATGAGATAGAGGTTAGATAGGCACCATGAAGTAAATCTTGTCATTATCAGTATTTACCTTTATTTAATGCCAACGAAACAGACATTTAAATTAGGTAAATATGGTACACTTCAAATATAGCTAATTATGTTATTATGTTAATGGAAATTCAATAAATCAACTACCTCTATCTCTGTCTTTACTTGAAAACTTCTACATAATTGGAAATATTGAACTTAATGTTGCGGCTCCTCTAGAAATTTGGCATTGAATTTTCATCAGTTCTTACAATAAATCCAACATCAGATTGCAACTTAACAGCAACATATGCGGATTCCTCTGGAATCTATTTTGCTTTCAATAAGACTCTCCCACAACACTGACTGTTTCAGCTTTGATTTAATATGTACAACTAAGATCACATTGAATGCAGTCTGGCCAACTACTTTCTGGTATGCGCCAAATTCCCAGGACCTTTTCAGATGATACCAGCATCAAGCCTGGAGTACATGTGCAAGGAAAAGAAAGTTGTCCATTCCAAGACGTCCGAGATTCAGAAAACAGCAATGGTAACTTGTATTTATGTGGATCCCCTCATTCAGGGTAGCACTGAGAGTGCTTGATGGAGGCGAAGTCTGACACTGAGCCAGGGGGTGGGAGAGGTAACCGTAAGCACAATCGGAGGAGGGTCTTCAGACCACTACCTAAAGATGGGGAAGGAGGAGCTTGAGGGAGAGGTTTCCTGAGTTTTGTTGCATTTGTTGCGCTGAAAGCACAACTGCCAATGGTGGAACAGAAAGCTTAATAATAATAACAATAATCATAATCCTTGCATTTTATATAGTGCTTTTCACGTCTTGTAGATATCACAAAGTGCTTCACAGAATATACTGTAAAGTGAATTGACTGTATATTTGCGAGCGAAACACGGCAACAGTGTCCCATAAACAATTGTGGATTGAAATGACCAATTTGTTTTAAAAAATTGAGGGATTATTATTAGGCGTGTGGACTAAGGTTTCGCCCTGCCTGGATTCGAACACAGGTCTCACACTTGTAAGGTGAGTATTCTAACCACTGAGCTACAGGACATCAGATATAAGAGAAGCAGTCCTATTGTCTTGAAATGGAACAGTACTGAAAGAGATGTTAATTTGCAAATACATTTATATGTCACAATCTGTGTGATGTACAAAATAACTGATCACATCACATTAATTATTATTCGGGGAGATCAAGTTTGCAAGGCTATGGGGAGAGAGTAGGATTGGGAATGGGATTGATTTGGATAGTTCTTTTAATAGAGCTGGCACAGACACAATGGGCCGAATGCTCTCCTTCTGTGCTGTATAATTCGATGATTCAATTATTCTAATGCTTTCAATCATACTTTTTATTCTGTCCTGATATCCATTAGTTTTCACTGAATTAAAACATTTTTTAAAAAAGCACTAGGCACGTCACATATGCTTTCATACGATACCAGTTTGCTGGTTTACTATCCTTCTGTCTGTCCAGCTAGCAGGAATAACGGATGCATGGCCCCAATCTTTGAAAATGGGAATTATGCCAAAGAACTGGAGGGTGGAAAATGTTACATCACTGTTTACAATGAGAAACAGAATAGCAATGGAATTATAGTCTAATTAGTTTACCACAGGGAGAGCATAATATGGAATGGATTTTTGGAAGCTAGGAATTGATCTGGTAAAGTCAGTACAGACTTCTAAAAACAGATTATGTTGATTATTAAATGAATTGCCATTTAATTATTAATTAATTGTTAATCAGCCTCCCCAGCTCCTCCCTTCACAGGTAGCAGATCATTCAGAATTCTGCAGCTCGTATACTCTCCCGTACCAGGCTTCGCGACCACATCACTCCCACCCTCACCTGTCTCCACTGACTCCCCGTCACCAAGAGGATTGAATTCAAGATCCTTGTCAGGCCATTCATGGCTTTGCCCCCGCCTATATCTCTGACCTACTGTCTCCCTGTCAGCCTGCCCGCACCCTCCGTTCAGCAGACTCAGGCCTGCTCCGTGTCCACCGCCCTAACCGCCCAACCATCGGCGGCTACACTTTCAGCCTCTCTGCTCCCACACTGTGGAACTCCATCCCGCAGCCCCTCCGCCTCGCTTCCTCCCTTTCCTACTTCAAGGCTGGTCTCAAGACCTTCCTCTTCGACTGCGCCTTCAGCTGCCCCACTAACTCTTCCCCCTCTCCCACTCTCCTTCCTTTCCCCCTACCCCGACCCTCCCCCCGCCCACCCCGCTCGAGTCCCAACGTGACTGATCAGCTATTTGGACCTTCCCGACGTGAAAGGCACTTTATAAGTGCAATTTTGTTGTTGTTGTAATATTAATAACATATTTGACTATGTCAGACTATGTGTATTACAGAAATATAGTTCAAGTATATATGGATTTCTACAATGTGTTTCATAAGGAGCCTCAAAACAGCCTGGTTGAAAAACTTAATGTACATGGTATCACAAATTGGTCAGATAGAGTGATTATTTTAGAGGAATGGCTCAAAGCAAATAGTACAGTCTAAAAGAGATGTTTCTCAGGATGGTTGGATTTTATTGCAGTACCCAATATTTTGTGCAGTGATCTTAGTTTGTTCTATGTGAAAAGCTCTATACAATTGTAGTTGTTTCTGTCGATTTGGAAATAGACATTTAAGGAGAACAATTTATAAATACGTTGAACAGTATGACAGTAAATATATATGACAGTAAATATGTTGATCAGACCAAATTGAGGGACATAGCAAATTCTGATGTAAAGTGCAAGACGCTGCAAAGAATACCATATAACTAGTATTTTAGAGATACAATTAATTTGCTATTTTTGCGGTTAAAAGATTTGTGTTCGATTTTTAAATTTCAGTAGATGTCTTTAAGAAAACAGGAGGAAGCAGCACAATCATGTCATTTGCAAGACAAAAAAAGACCAGAAATTAATTCCACTGTACAAAACAGCAATGAAAACATTGGTTCTACAGCATAAATCACTTAACAGAGTGTACAGATAAATGATGGATGCAGTTTAATGTTTCGGAATGTAAAGTACAGTGTACTATGTTTTGGGCAAAAAGAAGAAAGGAAAGCACTTAGTAACAATTTTAATGATATTGAGGAACAGAAAGATTCAGGCATGGACAAAATATTTGGGAAAGTGTTGGTTAAGAAAAAGGCTGTTAAAAAGCACATGGGATCCTGAGATTTACATAAAGAACATTGATTAGGCAAGTACGAACACATTATTATATTTATGCAAGCCGTTGATTTGGCCACAGTTAGTGCACTGTGTGGCGTTTTAGGTTGCCTTATAACAACAACAACAACAATTTAAACTTATAAAGCACCTTTAACGTCGGGAGGACGTCCCAAGGCACTGCACAGGAGGCGTGTGACCCGAGCTGGAAGGGGAGTGTTTGGGAAGGGGTGAAACACGTAGGGGAGGTCGAAAAGTTCGGGGGGGAACAAAAGGCACGGTCGAAGAGGAAAGTCTTCAAACCGGCCTTGAAAAAGGAAAGGGAGGAAACAAGGTGGAGGGATTGGGGGATGGAATTCCATAGGGTGGGAGCGGAGAAACTGAAGGCCCGGCCTCCGATGGTGGGGCGGTTCAGGCGGGGGGCTTGCAGCAGGCCAAGTCCTGCTGAACGGAGGGTCAGAGTGGGCTTATAGGGGGAGAGTAAATTGGTTAAATATGGCGGGGCAAGGCCATGTAAGGCCTTGAAGGTGAGGACGAGGATCTTGAACTTGATCCTCTGGAGGATGGGGAGCCAGTGGAGATGGGCGAGGGTGGGGGTTATGTGGTCGCGAAGGCGGGTGCGGGATAGTACACAGGCTGCAGAGTTTTGGATGACCTGCAGCCTGTGAATGGAGGAGCTGGAGAGGCCGACGAGGAGATTTTCCGTAGTCCAGCCGTGAGGTGATGTACGCGTGCATGAGTGTTTTGGCAGTGTGATTATAGGAAGGTATAGCATGAACTCAGAAGGTCAGAGATGAGAATCTATGAGGATATGGTTGAAACTGAGGGATTTTACTGAACCAGAGACGGTAAAGAAAGAATGAATCTAATACAGTGTTTAAATTTTTTTTAAAGTTTTGAGAAGATAAATAATGAAATAAGAATTCATAGCCATGTGGGGGCGGGGGAGGTGGGGTCGGTGTGGGGAGGGCGGGGGGCAGAGCGATGGGGGACCATTAGGAGATGTTAATCCAGATTGTTGCCTTCCCGTTCAGGTGTACATTAAAGATCCCATTTAACTATTTGAAAAATGAAGGAAGTTTCTCCCAGTGTCTTGGTTAACAATCCCCCAAATCAAATTGGTCCTTTACTTCATGGCTGTTCGTGGGACATTGCTACGTGCAAATTGGCTGCCTCGTGTGTCCACAAATACAGTCACTCCACCTCACAGTAAATCCTGTGAAGTGCTTTGGGACATCTTCCGAGCATGAAAGGTGCTATATCAAATACAAGGATTGTTATGTTTAGCTGAGGATAGTGACTGGAAGCATTAAGGAGAAGGTCATAAGCAATCTTTTGATGAAGGTAGTTGTTAGAGCATGGAATGCTGCTAATAGCTATTATGGCTATTTCTTAAAAGAGAATTGAATAAATATTTGCAGAGGAAGAATACTACAATGAATGCGTAGGGAGCTTGGAATTTGGATCAAGTAAGCACTGTTCTACCATGCTTCTAAGAATAAATCTTAAAGTATAAATCTTAAAGCAGACCTTAGACATAGAATTAAGAGGCCTAAATGTGTAGCTAATTTTCAGAAGGCATTCGACAAGTTACCACATAAAAGGTTGCGACACATGATTAGGGCCCATTCAATTCAAGGCAATATATTAAGATGGAGTGGCTAACAGGAAGAAAACAGAGAGTAGGAATAAATGGATCCTTCTCAGATTGGCAGGATGTGACTAGTAGAGTGCCACAAGGATCAATGCTTGGGCCTCAATTTTGATTGTAAATGTGGTTGAATTTGATTTGTTAGTAACTTAATGCAGTAGAAGCTCATTTATCTGTGACTCGATGAACCGGCACCCATATAACCAGCACGCCCCCAAAAAAGTCCCCATTCGATAAACAGGAACTTATCCGGAACAATAGCAGTGCAGCATTTGTAAATGCATAAATAATAACATAATAATAGAATATTGTACTTATTGTTAAAACTATTCTCTTGCGCTTCTCACCTTTACTAGTAGATGCTGTGCTTGAAGCCAAGATGCTGCGGTTGAGGTAATAGTCCTGCGATTCTTTTTAAAATGGATTACGCCAAGCGAGTGAAAAAAACGGAGTGCAACTTTAAAGCCGATAACGCTAACTGATAATCCACATTGTCGCGCAGGTGCAGTATTTTGGTTTGCCACTGGTAGAGCCTAGGGCTATGGGCTTGTGCGACTTTAAGATCGCGCTGCCGTTTTTCACCCACTTGGCTTCCTCCATTTAAAAAAGAATCATTTACTGTAAACCTCAATCAGTAAAGATGAGAAGCGCAAGAGAATAGTTTTAACAACACGATTTACTGTCCACTCGAAGGACAATTGCAGACTTTCAGCCCTGAGCTGACTAAACCACTCACTCAAGGCAAGGGCCAGAACCAACTCAACCAAGTTAACAATTCAGCCAAGTTAACAACCCCAACCGTGATCCCGACTCCGTCTGACCCGAGAGAATTCCACTGAGCCAGGCCTGACAGACTCTAACCCTCCACAACTGCCCACGACCAACATCGGCAAACAGACTCTGACTTTACCCCTGCACGAACAAACTAGAGCTCAACCACTGGCACCGACAGAAACTGACTCTCAACCACCAAACTGAGCCAACATTTACAGACACCACTTCTGGGCAAATAAACTCAACCAACCTTCACACAGTTACTCTACATTCTCCAAGTACAGACAACTTTACTCTCTTATCTCAGCTAAAACTATTGCAACAGAAATGATTCAATCTTATTTGACACCGTGTAACTATAGAGCCTAATCTCAATCTCAGTGTTGCTACATTCTGTGTTCATCAATTCAATCCTCAATCTGACCTGTGAGCTCCACATTAACCTAACAACATCTCCCTGGTCCTGTCCCTAGCATACCTCAGACTCAGTTCATAACAACTTCCCCTCTTAACCTACAATGTGATCCAGAGATTGGCTCATATGTGTTCAGATGTCGGACATCCTGCATGGAGTCCACATATCTTGCCAAACCTCTGGAGTGTAGAAAGGTGCCAAATAGAGAGAGAAAGAGCATAATAGCTTTAGTTGGCACCGTAACATTTCCACTATTACACTCACCTAATGTTCCATGGATCCCGAGGTGCTAGAGCCACAAGGAAAGAAAAACGTACCTTTGGTTGACGGCTGAGGTGAAGCCCAAAGGTGAACAAGGTCGCTCACAGGCACGGACCGGCTCCAGGTCAACTCGAAATAACCAAGGAGATCCCAGCCAAGCAACAACCGACAGAAAGGAGCCTCCTCGTCAAACCTCAAAATGATGAAACAGTGTGTGAGAAATTCATCCATAAATACAACAAATTGTGCCATCACACTCACAAAGAGCAGTCAACCCAACCCAACAACTAAACCAACTCAGCCCTGAATCCAATCAACTGAACTAACTCTCAGCTCTGTACCAAGTCAACAACTAAAGCAACTCAGCCCTCAACCAACGAGGACAGCCACTGACTCTCGGCAGCTACACAATACCAGTCGCTAGCAAACTGACTTTGTGACCTGCTTCAAACCAGCCCTGACAGGAACCAACTCTCAGACATGAACAAACTCAACCAAGTATCGATGTTAAACAAAGAAAACATTAATCCACTGGTCCAATTGAAGGTCCTGCCTGATATCATTCAGGATCCATCATGTTGTTTATGCCCCCATTAATTAGTTTAGATAAATTGGCTGACTATATATTGAATAGTTTGGAGTGTTAGCCTGGCGTCCACCGCCCAACCATCGGTGGCCAGGCTTTCTGCCTCTCTGCTCCCACACTGTGGATCTCCATCCCGCAGCCTTGCATCCTCCCTTTCCTCCTTCAAAGCCGGTCGCAAGACCTTCCTCATTGATCATGCTTTCAGCTCCCCTCCTAACTCTTCCCCCTACTCTACTCTCCTTCTCCTATCCTGACCCTACCCCACTGTTCGGTTCCTGAACTAATTGTTCAGTGCCTTGGGACGTCCTCTCAACATGAAAGGCACTATACAAATGTAATTTTGTTGTTGTTGTTGTTTGAGTCTTTTTTTAATATATAAAGGTATTGAGGGATATGGGGCTAGGGTGGGTAAGTGGAATTAAGATAGAAGTTTGAGTTCATCCGTGGCTAACTAGAGCAGTTAAGGGAAGTATAAAACTAAAAGAAAAGGCCTATAAAACTGCCAAAAAGAGCAGCAAACCTGAGGACTGAGATTGTTTTAGGGACCAACAAAGAAAAACCAAAAAGCTAATTAAGAGTAAGTAAATGGATTATGAGCGCAAGCTAGGAACATTAAATCAGATTGTAAGAGTTTTTATAAATACATTAAGAGGAATAGGCTAGCAAAAGTAAATGTGGGTCCATTACAGGCAGAGACAGGAGGCATTGTAATGGAGGATAAAGATATGGCAGAGTCCCCAAATAGATACAGTAAAAGCCCATTTATCCGGCACCCACTCAACCATAACTTCCGTATAGCCAGCATCGCAAAGAAAGGTCCGCATTTGATTAACCAGAATTTATCCTGAAAGATGCATTGCATTTTGTTTTCAGTTTTTGGCCGAATATCCGGCATGTGCTTTAACCGGCATTGGCCAAGTCCCGAGGTGCCGGATAAACAGGCTTTTGCTGTATATTTAAAAATCCAGGAAATTTTCTCTAAAGTTTGACATTTTTTCATTACTTGAAAAGAATTGTGAAAAATTCTATTCAAATTATGAATGATTTTAAGAATTTTTCAAATTTCTGCTTTGTCTTACGTGAGACAAGGTTAGTTGAGAAAGAAAACTAAATGTGTAGATGATTAACTAAGAGTATGTATGTATGACTAATGCATGTGTTGGAGAGATGATGTCCGAGATCACATCTGGAGTACTGTTTGAAGTTTCCCATTTCAAAAATAGATCTGAAATTTTTTAAAGGAAAAAAATGAAAGCCATGAAAATATTTATATCAAAAAATGAATTGGGATTGTGGAACAAACTACCCTCACAGTTGGTGAAGAAGAAACTTCAAAGTGTTTCAAAAAGAAGCTGGGCAAGTTCCAGGAAGTAAAAGAATATTAGGAAACCAAAAGCAAAGGGTGGGAGTTGAGGGTATCTTCCCAGGGTGGAAAGAAGTAGGAAGTGGTGATCCACAGTTATTCACTGTACCCATAAATGATATCGGATTCAGGTATAGGAGATATGGTGTCAAAATTGCAGATGACACCAAACCATGTGGTTAAAAACAGTGAAAGGGATTCCAGAAGAATGCAGGAAGTCATAAACAGGATAGCAGAATGGGCAGCAGCTTGAAAATAAGGTTTAATGTAGGAAAATGCAAAGTAATTCATTTCAGCAGGAAAAATAAAGATGTCATCTATAGTCTGCGTGGTAGAAACTTGAGATTAGCTCTCCAAAAGAGGATAAAGAAAGATCAACAATCTTATTTGATGTTTTCATCAATGATACATTAGACAATAATGAGAGGAATGGATTTAGTATACCTGCTCCAATCATTTCTGATAAAATTGTGATAGTTGTTTGTAGATGATACATTGGCCTGGCAATATCATACGTTGCACTTGTCATCTTAAACACTGAGCTACTTGGATGTCGGGTGTGTATAGCTTGAAAGGGGAACTTGAAGATATTGACTGGAAAGTACTATACAAGGAGCATCCATCTCAAAAGTTGATTTGTAATTTGTATCAGTTACAACAACAATAACAACAAAATTACACTTGTATAGTGCCTTTCACATCAGGAGGATGTCCCAAGGCGCTGGACAGTCATTGTTTCAGACCCGCAATTTGGCTGCCACGTTTCGCTCACAAATATACAGTCAATTCTCCTACTCTCCTTCATACTGCCCCGACCCCTCCCCCCTTGCTCTTGTCCCTACCTGACTGTAAAGCGTCCTCTTAACGTGAAATGCATGATATAATGTAATTTTGGTTGATTGGTTGATTGGTTGGTTGGTTAGTTGATTGATTGATTGATGTGGGCTGAACACGACAGCCAATTGCGCACAACAGTGTCCCACAAACAGTCGTGGATTTAAATGACCAATTTGTTCTTGTGTTTTTTTGAGGGACTATTATTAAGTGTGAGGAGTAAGGAAACTTGCCTAAGGTTTCACTCTGCCTGGAATTCAAATGAAGACTGAATTGAACAATTTTCCACAACTCTGTCGAGGCTAAAACAATGATAATAATAATTGTTACATTTGATATCATGCCTTATTGTGCTATTGAGGTGTCTCGAAGTGTGTTACACAATATACTGCAGAGTTACTGACTATTTTGTGAGCTAAACGTGATAGCCAATTGTGCATAGTAGTGCCCCACAAACAGCTGTGGATGGAGTGCTCACATTTTTATTCTCTGAGATTATTACCCCAGAAAGATTATTTCACCTCCATAAACGATCTGCCAATCGACTAACAAAAGGGGGTCACCAACATTTGCTTAGACACTGTCACAAGCTGAGGAGGCACACTGGGCATTCTCATCTCTCTTCCCTGATAGCTAAATACCAATGCTGGTTAAGCTTGTGGCATATAAAACGTGTTTCAAAGAAGTCTCATTCACCATTGTGAGCTGCTGAGCATTTGCAGTCCAGAATGAAGTATTAGATAGATTTGTGATTAAAAAAAAGAGAGAACAGCTGCAGGGAGAGTGGACACTGGTCAGCATTGATCTATGGCTAGAATCAACAACAACAAATTAAATTTATACCACACTTGTCACATTGGGAGATGCATTTCAAATGTATAGATATGCCCATCAAGAAGAATCAACTTCCTGGTGGCCACATTTATTGGCGAAAGTCCCTCACACAAGGATCTGGATCAAGTAATTGGTGCATGTAAGCAATGGACTGGATTTGGACCTCTTGAACATAAAGGTGGTTGGCATGTCACAAGCCATTTAGGCTCTCCCACCATGTTGAAGGTGGGAGAGCCTAAAACGTTCATGAAGAAACTCTGAAGCTTGAAACAACTGCTACTGGAAGGCAATACTGGCTACTTCCTAGTAATAATAATCCTTGCATTTGATATGGCGCCTTAACACGTCTTCAAGACATCTCAAAGTGCTACACAGGTGTAAAGTGAATTGACTATATTTGGTTAGTGAAATGCAGGAGCCACACAGCAGTGGCCTGCAAAAAGTTATGGATTGAATTGACCAATTTATTATTTTATTATTTTTTTAAAGAAATTATTATCTCTGGAAACGTGATCCACCAATCAACTAACAACTGAGTTCCTGCTCACTGCTCAGAAAACAGATGCATAAGGAGTAAGGAAACATTTCTCTCTGTCAGGAATCAAACCTAGATCTCTTGCTTGCAAGGCGAGTGCTCCAATCACTGAGCTACAGGACTTCAATTAGGCTGATATATCCAGTGCACTTAATGGGGGCACAAACCTATCTTTCTCAGATATCAATTAACCAAACTAGTGACCGTTCTCCTTAGGGTCTTTTGAGGATTGAGAATTCTCTGAGCTGAGGTGCTTTGCATTGTAAACTCACATCTAGGTTGACTATGCAAACTCGCTGCTTGACTAATTTCACAACTCTTTCCTCTACAAGATGCAGATTATCCAGAACTCAGCAAATTGTGTCCTCTCCCTGTCAACCACATCCTCACCAAGCTCTTCTGTCTCCCTATCCCCCCAAAAATAGATCCTCCTTCTCACCTTCAAGGCCCTCCTCACTTCTTCCTACCTCTGTAATCTGCTAACTCCATATCAATCTATCCAATCTTTCCACTCAGCAGGTTCCAACCCGTTCCGTAAGCCCCAACATTGGCAGCAGGGTCTTCAGCTTCTCTGCCACCACCCTTCGGAACTTCATCCCACATTCCCTTTGTATCACAGTTCTTTCGTCTCCATCAAGACATGTCTCAAGGCCCCTCCTCTTCGACCATGCCATCGGCCACCCTCCTGCCCTCCACTCTCCCAGATCCCAACACCCAGCTTATATCCAAATCACTGAATGTCCAGTGCTTTAGAATGCCCTCCTGATGTGAAAGAAGCTATACAAATGTGATTTTATATTATATTGTAATGTCAAAATTGAGTCAACACTACACTGTGTTTGATGCACTGATTCCTGAGCCAGCAGGATCTGTGGTACTCCAGGGCTTTGCTGATGCCACATCAGCCTGATTAGTGGTGTCCGGCAATATATCAATATATCGGTTATATCGGTATAAGTTTTTTATATCGATATGCCGATATTGGAAATTTAAATATATCGATATATCGAAAAACTTTGATATGCAAAAAAATGGATATATCGCAAATATCGGTATATTGTGTCCGCCGATATATAGATATATCGGTATATATCAGTATAAAGCGAACTTTTTCAACTTACCTTGTCACCGCCATTGCAAACCTCCTGGTTCTAGAGCACAGAATGCACGAGCACCTCCGAATGTGCGTGCATGCGCAGTATAAAAATCCACGCACACCTCTCCCTCCATTCCCTTTTCGAATCTCTCCAGTCCAGCTTCCACCCTGCCCACAGTACAGAGACTACGCTTCTGAAAGTCACAAACGATACCCTCTATATATCTGTGACCAGGGCTCCCTCTACTTCCTTGTCCTCCTGGACCTCTCCGCCACCTTCAACACAGTAGATCATGCCATCCTCCAGCACTGCCTATCCTCCGTCATCCACCTCAGTAAGACCGCACTTGTTTGGTTCAAGTCCTATCTCACTAACCACCAGTAGTACATCTCTACAAATGACTTTTCCTCTAGGTTTTGTCCGGTCACCTGCGGGGTATCCCGCAGCTGATGTCAACCGTAGACATTGGGTAAACTTCCACATGCATGCAGATGACAGCCATCTCTACTTTTCTACCTCAATTTGTGATCCTCCCAGTCCCCTGATGTTCTGACAGCCTGTCTGTCTGACATCAAGAGCTGGATGAGCGCAAATTTCCTTCAACAACAACAACAACAAATTACATTTATATAGCGCCTTTCACGTCGGGAGGACGTCCCAAGGCGCTGCACAGGAGACATTTGACCCGAGCTGGGAGGGGAGTGTTTGGGAAGGGGTGACACACGAAGGGGAGGTTGAAAAATTCGGGGTGGAACAAAAGGCACGGTCGAAGAGGAAAGTCTTCAAACCGACCTTGAAAGAGGAAAGGGAAGAAACGAGATGGAGGGATTGGGGGATGGTATTCCATAGGGTGGGAGCAGAGAAACTGAAGGCCCGGCCTCCGATGGTGGGGCGGTTCGGGCGGGGGGCTTGGAGCAGTCCAAGTCCTGTTGAACGGAGGGTCCGGGTGGGCTTGTAGGGGGAAAGTAGATTGGTTAAATAGGGAGGGGCAAGGCCGTGTAAGGCCTTGAAGGTGAAGATGAGGATCTTGAACTCGATCCTCTGAAGAATGGGGAGCCAATGGAGACGGGCGAGGGTGGGGGTTATATGGTCGCGGAGGCGGGTGCGGGATAATACATGGGCTGCAGAGTTTTGGATGACCTGCAGCCTGTGAATGGAGGAACTGGGGAGGCCGTCGAGGAGAGAGTTACCGTAGTCCAGCCTCGAGGTGATGTATGCGTGCACGAGTGTTTCAGCAGTGCGGGGGGTAAGATAGTTGCGGAGCCTGGCAATGTTGCGCAGGTGGAAATAAGCGGTGCCGGTCAAGGCACGGATGTGGGAGAGGAAGGAAAGTTCAGTTAAATGTTGACACGACAAAAGCCATACACTTTGGCTCTCGTCGATGTCTTCAGTCCCACTGCTCTCACCTCCTCCACCTACCCGACCTGCCCCTAAAACTATCCGAACCCATATGCACCTTGGTGCCAGGTTCGACCCCCAATTATTCTTCCTCCCCCACATCCAGTCCCTCACAAGCACCACCTTCTTCCATCTCCGAAATATCGCCTATCTCTGCCAATATCTCACTCTAAAAGCTGCCAAAATCCTTGTGTATGCCTTTGTCACCTCTCAGCTGGACTGCTCCAATGCCCTCCTCACCGGTCTCCCTTCCGCCACCATTTAGACAATCTAGTTTATTCAAAATTCCATCGCCTGCATTCTCACCTGAACCATACTTTACTCCCTGATTACCTGATTGTCCTTACCAGTCTTCACTGGCTCCCTGTCTCAGAGCGGATCGATTTCAAGAGCCTCATTCTTGTGGTTCAAATCCCTCCATTCCTCTGCACCCACTTACCTTTCTAACCTCTTCTCTCCTGACAATAGTACCCATATTGCCTTCGCTCTACTGGATCTGGCCTCCTCGTTGTCCCCCAAATCCTCTGTTCCACCATCAGGAGCTGTGCCTTCAGGTACTAAACCCTGAAGCTCTGAAACTACTTCCCTCACTCCCTTTTCCTCGCCCCCCTCCTTTTCCATTTTATTAATAATATAATAATCCTTGCATTTGATATAGCGCTTTTCACATCTTATCGATGTCACAAAGCGCTTCCTAGAATATACTGTAAAGTGAATTGACTGTATATTTGTGGGCAAAATGCTGGAAGGAAGGAGTTCACCCATTGACAATGTATTCTTTCACACATAAAAGGCGGTTGAATGTGAATTGTACAGGTTACATCTGGTTATGTGTTTTCCATTGCTCGCTCACATCCAGAGTTGCAGCCGAGGTTAAGTAACATGTTTTCATTTGCCTGATATCCAAAGATGTACATACGATACTGTTACCACATCCCACCTCCTATCCTCGGTTCCAAAACATTTGAAGAAATTCTTCAGAAAAGCAATTAGTTAAAGGGTTGAGTGTAGATAATTAAAGTGCAGTTTGCAGTGTTCAACGGTATATATACAGTAGCTGGGAACTGCTTCTCAGCCACCAAGACAGACCTCCTCACTGAGCAGGGAGTGGAGAGAAGCATGCAATCTGCACTTGGTGAGAGGATTTGTCTCTGAAGTCAATTCAACCATGAGCATATCAACGTTGACCTTATTGCTTTTATTTGGAAGTTTTGTGTTTTGGGAGATGGAAAGATCTTCTCCTCTAAATTGGCGAAATGCAGCAGCCAATTGTGCATAGCAGTGTCCCACAAACAGTCGTGGATTGAAATGACCAATTTTATTATTGTGGTTTTTTTGGGATGGATTATTATTAGGCGTGTGGAGTAAGGAAACTTCCCCAAGGTGTTGCTCTGATCTGCCTGGATTCAAACATAGGTCTCACACTTGTAAGGCGAGTGTTCTAACCACTGAGCTACAGGAGGAGGTCGTGCCTGAAGACTTTTCTGTTCAACCATGCTTTTGGTCACCTTTTTCCCCCTCCCACTGGCTCAGTCCCAGGATCCACATTGTAAAGCAGTCTGAGATGACGTCTGCATGGAGGGCACTAAATCAATCCAAGTAGTTGTTGAGAGTCTTCAGATGTGATTTGAAGATGGGCAAAAAGAGAACAAGAAGGAAGGATTGAGACAGAGTCGTCCAGAGTTTCAGGGCATGGTAGCCAAAAGCACAGCTACCAATTTGATATAACTCTTTTTGTGTCTTCTGGATGTCTCAAAGCGCTTCACAGAATATACTGTAAAGTTAATGGACTGTATATTTGTGGGTGAAACGCAGCAGCCAATTGTGCACAGCAGCGCCCCACAAACAGTCATGGATTGAGTGACCAATTTTTTTTCTTGGGAAACTATTAGCAGACATGTGGAGTTAGGAAACTGCCCAAGGTTTCACCCTTCTGGGAATCAAAACCAGGTCTCTTGCTTGCAAAGCAAGTGCTCTAACCGCTGAGCCACAGGACTCTACATGGAATGAGGGACATGCGGAAGCCCTGAGCCATCTGAACAAAGGTTGCAGTAGAAGCATGGGTTGTGAGCAGATCAAAGAGGTTGGGAGGTGACAGATTATAAAATGATTTGAAAGTGAGAGCATTTTGAAATCAATCCATTCTGTGGTAAAACATTAGTGGAGACAGGCAATGACTGGGGTTCTATGGGTGACAGCCTGGTGAAGACATGGGCAGCAAAGTTTTTTATCACTCAAATTAGATTCATAGTGAGGGCTGGGGAGATTGGTGGAATGGGCATTCAAAAAATTGAGAAGGAGAAGGATAGCTGGGGTTGAACATTACATTAACGTTGCACTTTCTTTCTGGAATAATTTTATCTACCTCCATCCCAAACCACATGGCTACATCCTTGCTGATACGTCTCTCTTTTCTATACTGATTACCTCCTCACCGTGGGTGACTTCAACTTCCACCTTAGCTCTTCCTGCCTAATCTCCTGATTTCTCAGATCTTCTCTATCAACCCTGAACCTCACCTCATCCTCCATATAAATTCTCTCAACCACAACCACCACAAACAAGCATATTATCACCCATGCCCTTTTGAGATAATCATCATCAATAACACTAGATCTTGGCTGCAGTTTTGGAGTGAAAAGCTATAGTGGTGATCACAATTGCCAGTAGGTTATATCCGACTATTTTCTGAAATTCTCTCTGTCCCCAGCCTGCGGTTGTTCATTATGAACTTGTGCTTTTATGAGATGCTCAATAATAGGGTCACTCTCTATCTGAAGAATTGATGGTGTTGACACTGGAAGAAGTTATTTTTGTATATCATCATCGTTTCTTTAAAATGCATCCAAACAGATTGTCTTGGTTTAAGTGTCCCTTTTCTAATTGTTATTATCAATTAATAATGCCCTGGAATACTGCAGAGATGTTTGTGAAGAGGTGATGCAGAGTCTAACAAGCAGGAAAATTCAATAGTTCAACTTGAAGATAATGGAGGTTTCAATATGGTTCTCCACATCTTGCTGGGAAGTGGTGGAAGCTTAGAAGAGGTGGAGGGAGAGAGAACCTCAATATAGGCCTTAATGGATAGTTGAGGGTCGAACAAGAAACTGAGGTTTACATGATGCTGTATGAATCCATGTAGATTAAATTTTCTGTCTGGAGCCAAGTGGGAGAGTGTTGGATGTGCTGATGTACAGCTGGAGAAAGTTATAACTAATCCAGGCCTTGCTGCCTGAGAGCAAATTGATCAGTAATGCACATGTCCTGTAATTGGAGCAGTTCTAGCTATAGGCAAACTACGCAGCAGAGAAGATATATTTTTTAATGCTCTACCCATGAAAGTAAGGTGGGGCTATAGGATATGCGTTCTGCTCATCCTGCTGCATGGAGACATGTTCTGCAGCTGGAGAGGGAGCTGTATTGCATCAGTTTTTGCACAGGGACCATAATGCAAAGGAAAATGGGTGAAGGGTCACCCAATGAACTGAATAAAGAGAAATCGAGGAAGAAAAAGGAGAAATCGAGAAAGAAGAAAGGAGAAATTGGAATTTGGAATCGCAAATCTATGTTTCAGCTTCGGAAGAAGCGAAAATCAAGACTATGAGTGAAGCAACTCTAGATGTACAAGTACAATGATACTTGGATATCGAACTGGGAATAGCACAATAATACCTGCATAGTTGGAAATTGAACTGGAAATTGTACAACAATACTTGGATACAAAGTTAACTTTATTTAAATTTAGGATCCTAGCTTCGGACTAAACTACATCGCTCTCTCATTTAATGCTCAATTCCTTCATATTATGGTCACTCTTCCCCAAAGAAGGCTTCTTATCTATGTTGCCAATTAGCCCTGTTTCGTTACACAAAACAAGGTCTAGGATGGCCTGTCCTCTGGTTGGTTTCTCAGCATACTGATCCATAAAACTATCTCTCATTCATGCATTCTATGAACTCCTCCTCTAATCTACGTTTGCCGATTTGGTTTTTCCAATCTACGTGAAGATTGAAATCAACTACTTTAGAGTATTAACTTTGCTGCATGCTCCTCTAATTTCTTGATTAATATCCTGCGCAATCTGTGATCACTGTTTGGGGGTCTATAAACTACTCCCACTAGTGTTTTCTGCCACTTCTTATTTTGTACTCCTACCCATACTGTCTCTACATCCTGGTTTTCTGATTTAAAATCATTCCTCTCTACTGTTTTTATTCAATCCTTTATTAGCAAGGCTACACCCCCAGCCCCCACAGCATTTTCCACTTTGCTTATCCTTCCAATAGGCCGAAAACCCTGGAATATTTAGCTCCCACCCTTGATCTCCCTGTAACCATATTTCAGTGATGGCTACTAGATCATACATGTTTGTTTCTATCTGTGCCGTTAATTCATCTATCTTATTAAGAATGCTTTGTGCATTCAGAAATGGTGCATTTAATTTCTTATTATATCCCCTACTCACTAAAACCCTGTTTTCATCACTGCGTCTCTTGCCCCTTTTTGACACACTCTGTTTATCTCCCTCTAATCTGCTCTACCTCCTTCATCTTTCGTAGTTTTGCTGGTTTGCCTTTAGTTCTAATTGTAACCTCCCCCCCCCACCCCCACTACCCCCTAGTAGTTTAAAGCTCTACCTACTTCCCTATTTATTCGGTATGACATGACACTGGTCCCAGCCCGATTTAAGTGGAGCCCATCTCTATGAAATAGAAACCTTTTCCCCCAGTACTGGTGCCAGTGACCCATAAAATGAAACCCCTGCCTTCCGCACCACTCTTTCAGCCACGTATTTAATTCCCTAATTTGTTTATGCCTGTACCAATTAGCACATATAAATGCAATATTGCTGCTGCAGTTGTACAGTTGTACTTGTACGACAGTTGAATTTTTAAATCTCTATTTCACTGTTCAATATCCACCAGTACAATTGAGGTTTGCTTTACTTTAAAGGTATTGCTGCATTATATAGTATATTTAAACAAACATATTTTCATTAATACTTTTATTTTTGCGAAGTACATTTAATCCAATTTAAGACAATCAGTCGATTGAGTTTTATGATAATATATGACAAGAATACATTTTGCCTTATATGTGTTATACTAGGTTTGGATCAAAGGTAAAAAATCACCCTTATTTAAATTGATTCTTCACAAAGATTTGAACTCCAAATCCAGACCGCCACCTCAGTGCAGAACTCAGAAAGGTTTCCATTGTCATTAGGGTCACCTTTTGAATGAGATCTAAGTTGTCTATATCAGGCAGACATTAACTATTTGCAGACAGTATTCAGATCAAAGAAGGGAATTTCTCACAATGTCCTGAAGAATTTGTCAACAGAAATACTTGATAATTAATTCTTGACATCTTTTGGCAAGATAAATTCATAAAAAATTATGAACACTGGCAGACACGAACATCTTGTTCTCATGTGGTGTGTACTTTGGAGATTTATAACAAACAATGAGGAAACAATAACATTACATTTGTATAGCGCCTTTCATATCAGGATGATGTCCCAAGAGGCTCGACAGTCATTGTTTCAGACAGTGCAAAGGACTTACGTTCTGTTTGCAACTGTTGTATCCCTCACCTGGTAATAATAAAATATCCTTCCACCTGATAAAGGGTCTATAACATTGAGAAGATTTAAAGCCCTCCACAGTCAATTCTGTTAAGGGTAGTGACTGTAATTATAAATGGAGGTGCAGCCAAATACACAAAGTAGTGTGTCAGACTGGCTCAGTTTGTACCTCTGATTCAGAAGGTGGTTGGATTAAGCCCCACATCAGGGCATGAAACACACATAGATTATGCTGCCATCCAATACAATGCTGAGTGAATTGTCAAAGGTGCTTTCCTTCGAGTGAGATATTAAGCTAAGGCCCCATTGTAGCACAAAATGTGTTTGTATTTTTGCCATTACTTTCCACAATCCTTTACTTTTTGTAGGGCCTCTATATCAATGATCTAGATGAGGACATAGAACTTAAAATATCTAAATTTGCGGATCATATCAAGCTAAGAATGCAACGGGATATAGATAGGCTAGGTGAGTGGGCAAGAAGGTGGCAGATAGAATATAATGTGGGTAAGTGTGAAGTTATTCACCAAAGTAGTAAAAACAGAAAAGCGGATTATTTTCTAGAGGGGAGAGACTAGATAGCGTTAGTGTTCAGAGAGATTTGGATGTCCTTGTACACCAGTCATAAGGTTAGTTTGCAGGTACAGCAAGCAATTAGGAAGGCTAATGGCATGTTGGCATTCATTTGAAAAGGGTTAGAATACAAGAGTAGGGAAGTCTTACTGCAACTGTACAGAGCCTTGGTGAGACCGCACCTAGAGTATTGTGCGCGGTTTTGGTCTCCTTATTTAAGAAAGGACGTGCAACATAGATTCACTATTTTGGTCCTGAGATGAAGGGGATGACATATGAGGATAGGTTGAATAAACCAGGCCTATATTGTCTAGAATATGGAAGAATTAGAGGTGATCTGATAGAAACCTATAAGATTCTTAATGGGCTTGACAGAGTAGATTGTGGAGACTATTTCCCCTTGTTGGAGAATCTATAACCAGGGGTCACAGGTTTAAGGTTAAGAGTCAGCCTATTCGAACAGAGTTGAAGAAACACTTCTTCAGAGGGTAGTGAATTTATGGAATTCTCTACCTTAAAAGGCTATAGCTGCTTAGTTCTTGAACATATTCAAAACTTGAGATTGATAGACTTCTAATGGATAGAGGGATTAAGTGATATGGGGATAAGGCAGGCAGATGGAATCAGATTAGAAGATCAGCCATGATTTTATTGAATAGTGGGGCAGGCTTGAGGGGCCGAATGGCTCACTCCTGTTCCTACTTCCTATGTTCCAAATATTGTATCCAGCTCACAAGACCATTTTGTCATAAAATTTAATATTACAGAATTGTAGAAAATACTTTAAAAGCTGGTATCTTTTTAAAAACTATGAAAAGCAATTTTGACATGGAGACTGTATTCAATAATTTTTCAATTATTTATCTTTATTTATTTATTTGAAAATGCATCCACAAAGTGTTCCACACATTGAATGAATGCATTTATTTTACAAAGACTTCATTCATTATTTTTATTGGTCAACAGGGCATATTATTGCCAATTGGACATATTTATACATCGAGGCAGATGTATATTGAGGCATGTGTGTGTTATTATCTTCTCATTCCCAGTGCCGAGGAAACATTTTGTTCTTGTTTCCTGTAAGGACATCATTATGTGCTCCATCCAGCATACACTGGAAACTTGAGCTGCTGAATGCAGAGGGCAAAGGCAAGGGGTTGCTGGAAAGGCCAAGAAAAAGTTGTGCAACAACTAACTCCTCCTAAACGTTGTTGATCTTGTAAAAATAAAGTGACACCTTGGAGGGTAGGTGCCAGTTCCAGCAACAGCATCTTGATCAGCCATCAGATGTTTAGGTACATTTGAGATCACTCCACAAACCAATGCATGAAACCAGCAAGTGATATATTAATTTGTTGCTCCCCTTACTTCTCCAACCTCCTACCCCATATCAGCCTGTCTGTCCCTCCGCTCAGTGGACACTAGCCTGCTTCAGGTACCCTGCACTTCCTGCCCCACCATTGGTGGTCAGACACTCAGAATCTCTGCCCTGTCAATCTGGAACTCTATCCCGCAATCCCTCTGCTTCAACCCCTCTCTTGCCTCCTTACAAGCGAAAGACCTTCCTCTTCAATCGTGCCTTTGGTCACCCTCCCACCCCCACCCTGCACTCTACCGCTCCAGCTTGGGTTCAAAAAAACCTGACTGTCCAGCACTCTGTGAAGTCTTTCCAATGTGAAAGGTGTGAGACAAGTGTTGGTGTTGTCATAATAAAGAACAACCTGCTTAACTCTTAACTTTTAAAATTCTCCCACTAACTTCTCTGCCATCCCAATATACAGTAGAAGCCCATTTATCCGTGACTCGATGAACCGGCACTTCCATATAACCGGCATGCCAAAAAAAGTCCCCATTTGATAAACCATAACTTATCTGGAACAATAGCAGTGGAGCATTTGTAAATGCATGAATAATAACATAATAACAGAATATTGTATTGGTACTTATTGTTAAAACTACTCTCTTGCTCTTCTCACCTTTACTAGTAGATGCTGCGCTTGAAGCCATGATGCTGCGATTGAGGTTTATAGTCCAGTGATTCTTTTTAAAACGGAGCACGCCAAGTGGGTGAAAAAAACGGAGCGCAACTTTAAATCCATACTAGCGGCAAGCTAATAACGGTAGCCGATAACCCACATTATCGCGCAGATGCAGTATTTCGGTTTGCCTCTAATAGAGTCTAGGGATATCGGCTTGCCACTAGTAAAGTCGTGCGACTTTAAAATCACGCTGCCGTTTTTTCACACTCTTGGCTCCATTTAAAAAGAATCGCTGGACTGTAAACCTCGATCAGTAAAGGTGAGAAGCGCAAGAGAGTAGTTTTAACAATAAGTACCAATAAAATATTCTGTTATTATCTGTTATTATTTAGTCTGGTGTGTATGGTGTGTGTTAAAATAACTTTAATTTTTTTGTCGTGGGTTTTTGGCCGTGAGCCACCTGAATATCCGGCAGGCACTTCAACCGGCATTGGCAAGGTCCCGCAAGTGCCGGATAAACAGGCTTTTACTGCAATTGTGGGCCTCATATGGCTAAAATGTGTTATTAAAATAAGATAGTACTTAAGCTAGTGTATAAATACTGAAGAAATCTTTCACAATGATAGTATTTATGTTGACTAACTCTAAAGTAATTTCATGAAACATGAAGCCTCTACATTTGAAGTACAGTATTATTGTTTGTTTTTCATGTTGCTAATTTATAGAAATACATTTAACAAAGACACAGGGCTGTAAGAAGGCTCCTTAACAAATCAAGAATGAAAGACACCGGTTTTCAATGTTTATGCAGTATAGACAGGACAGACACATTGAATTATCACTGGATTAACCTTGTTACAACAGTAATATGGTATATGACCCAAGAAGTAATACACTAATTTCTCTGTCAAGTACAGTGGACATAATGTTAATTATTATACCATGAATATGTGGAACAAGAATGTTGGAAATCTACTTGGAATCAAGTTTATGTAGAATGGTGGATAGATACTATTGGGAAGTTAGAAAGTTTTGAGTTTTAATTAGAAATCAAAGTCATTGTTCCCATTAACTTGGAACAGGGAGATGGTGAACAATGCAATGTATCAATGTTAGCAGAACCACAGACTAACATACAGACTTTAATTTACGACTATTATATCAAACAACCTACTGACATTATTATAAACTTCATATTGCAGGATGTTACAACTATAACTATGCTGAGAAGCATCAGAAGAATCAGAAGAATGTAATTTGGCACTTTCCATGTCTGCAGGTGTAAAGTCATGTTAATTCCATCAGTAACAGCATGCAAATAAAAAAAATCTACAGTCAGGTTGTTTCCTGGAGAGTTTGTTATTTGGTATGCATTCATTAAATATTTCAGCACTTTGCACTCAAACCCGGCATTGGGAATCTTCACTTGTGACAACTACTCTTAAAAAATGGTTTGCTGGTGGCAGTCAGTTATTCTTGTGATAGAATAAAAATAAGAGGAACAATGTTAAAGATTAAACAGCAACTTGCTACTCATTAGGAATTCATAAAAAATGTCATTCATTGAAAGTAAATTCTTCACAATATATTAAAGTAGTTTTGCGTTTTCAGTGTTTCAGGTCCCAGTGCATTGTTGTTGGATGAGTCACACTTCAGTCTCAGTGCATTTTCTGGAGAGAAACCAAACCTTCATTGGCTCAGTCTTGCCCTTCATACTAACCAGACCTCTGTACTCCAGTTGAAACTGTGAGTCTGAATTCTCCGCAGCCATGAGACATCTAATTATTTTTTAAAAAGTCTATATTGGAATATCAATCACATATTTCATTTTCAGCATTAAAAGCTAACTCAGAATACCAAGGGCTAGGAAGTGAGGGAAGTACAAATTTATATGCTTTTTTCCTGCTTTTCTGAAGGTAGGAATGAAGTCCCAGGTTGACAACAACAGCAACAAAATTGCACTTATATAGTGCCTTTCACGTTGGGAGGACATCCCAAAGCTCATTGACACATTGTTGGCTAAATAATCTTGGTTGTATGTATGAGCTGTGCCTTATTTGAACCAGGATTGATTGATTTTGTCATTGTATCTTCTACAGTTTATGATTTAGAGTTAGTGAAATCTTATTTTCTAATTTGTTAAAATGATTTTTTCCAAATGTACAAGTCACTCTGTAGTTATAGATTACCAAATCTGCTCAGGTAATTAAAAAAAAATGGATTTTGTTTCCAATATGAAGGCATTTTGCTGTGTTATTTGCAGGATTTTGCAATAGAATTACTGGTGGGGTATTGCATTGCCAAAGGTGCTATCCTTCAGATGAGATGCTAAACAGAGATCCTGTCTGCCTGTTTAGGTGGACTCTAAAGATCAGATTGCACTATTCGAAAAGAGAAGGAATCTCTCCCTGTGTCTTTACCAACAAGCCCCCCAAATTAAAAAAAATGATCATTGTGACTATTTTGGGGACATAGCTGTGGGTAAATTAGTTGTCACATTTGCCTAAACATGCAATCACTACACTTTGCAGATAAGTCTTTGGAGTCTTTTGAGAAGTTCTCAATTGAATTCTGAATAAAATCAATGAAAAATTATTACTGTCATCAAGGATAACTTATTGCAAAATGCAACACACTAGATACCACTGTAGCAAGGTGATTACTGTTATTGTTCATGCAGCTATTCCAATTTTGCTTTTGTGGATTACGATGAAATCCACACCCCACAATGTGCCTGGTAGCATTACTGCTGCCTGAATGTTATCTTACATCTAATTTTTTTAAAAAAAAAAGCATATTCTGAATATGCCTCACCTGTATGTATACTCCGAGACATTAATTCTCCCCTTTTCTCCAGTTGTCTCTGTCCTGCTGGTTAGATTAACAGTATTTCCAAACAAGCAATAGCGAGGCATCCTCTGACCTATGACACCAGTAACCACTTCTCCAGTGTGAATCCCAATGGTAATCTGAAATGGGAAGAAAGATTATGCAATAATAATAACAATCTTTACATTTGATATACCAATTTCTAGACCTCTCTAAGCGCTTCACAGAATATACTGTAAAGTGAATTGATTGTATATTTGTGGGCAAAACATTTATGGGCAACCAATTGAGCACAACAGTGTCCCACAAACAGCCATGGATTGAAGTGCCCAAATTATAATTTTCTTGAGGAATTATTATCAGGCGTGTGGACTAAGGAAATTTGCCCAATATTTTGACTTGTCAGGAATTTAACCCACGTCTCTTGCTTGAGAGGCAAGTGCTCTAACCACTGAGCTACAGGACTCCACACGAGATCTTTATGCACCAGCAGGAATTGAGTTTAAAAAGCTGTGAAACATATGGAAAATATAGGGGGGGTTTAATGCATGGATGTGTACACACAGAAATATTTGCAGATGAATCAAGTTGTCAGCACACTGAAAACACAGATGGTAAATCACCTCTCTTGACATCAAAGCAGCTTGACATTTAGTTAAATGACTTGAGCGTTATTTAAAAGGAATTTGGAACAGGTGATCCAATAGTTATTTGATTTAAATACAAACAGAAAAGAACACAAGAATCTAGGTAAGGGATGCAAGCCCACAGACTTATGTGTCAATAAGGGTGAGAAAAGTAGCAGGATTAATGAAATAAACCTATCTAATTTTTTCATTACGAAATCTAAACGAAGGTGAGTTTTAAAAGGAATTATTCAAAGTAAGAGATGGTGTGGTGAGTTTTCATTGCTATATAGAGAGGATATGAGGTTAAGGAGAGCTTGTACAACAATCTAATGAAGACAATGAAATTCAGGCAAAACATTGATCACAATATCACCGATAATATAAAAATTGAAAAGGGTGTGATGCATACTGAGAATGGAAGTTAGTAATGAGGGATGCATCAACTGTAGGAAAAGATGTTTCATATTTTACCAGGAGTGCCAGAGAGAGTTTTCAATTGTCAAAATTGTTGTAGTTAATAGCAACTCTTAGCAACTTCAATCTTCAGAGATGGAATCCAGCTTTATTTCCTTTCATTATGCTTTTACGTGAGAGAGTAGGCATTATAACATCATAATATTTAAATCATTTTGAGATTTCTGTCAGAAGCTGTATTAGTGACTTCATTGAAACTTCCCAGGGTATTTTCTGTCCAAGATGAATATAATCCTAAAATCTTAATTGCCCTGTTTGGTAAAGAAACAATTGGCAAACATGCTCTGATCAACATTGAAAAGCAAAATTCTGTTACCGGCTGATGAAAAATTTAAAGTGGTTTAAATATGTGGTACAATTTTTTTTAAAAAGAGCTAAAAATAAATCCCTGAAGGAAAAAGCAGTCTGTTTTCCTTCAGCGACACCACTTAAAAGCTGTTTTATCTCAGCATATCAAACAGTCATAACTTTAGGTACAATATTATTGGCACACGCCACAGTAACACTTTTAAGTTGCTTGTCATTATTTTTTTCCATTGCAAAGCTGAAGATGATGGAGCCTTTATTGGACAACATGCAAACAATATTATGGTTTGTCCAATTACTTCTCGATGCTCAAGAAGCATTAATCCTCATTCCTAAACATGTCTTTAATTGAACTTATAAACTTATATTCTCAATTTGGATTTATTTTTAGAATCAATTTTGAGCAAAGAGTATCTATAGTTTTAACAATCAAATTCTTGTGCAACATGGACTTTTTGGGGCTGGATTTTGAATATAATGAAAGTTGATCTCTAATGCGTTTGCAAGAGGCTATTTTGCTTTTCAGTTGTAATACTGTTGTAATAGAAGAAAGCAGACCATTTTTAAAATCTTCAATCACCAAATATTAAAAACCGCCTCTATAGTCAGGGCACTGTTTCTTCAGTGTTAGCTTAACTAAAATAATTTTTAAAAATCCTCATATAGCACCTCATCACATTGACAATGTCTCAAAATAATTGCACAATTCTTTGTGTACTTTGAATATCAACGACGTTCATTTATATAGTGCCCTTCGCGAAGGCCAGGGTCTCGGAGACAAATATGACAGTCAAATTGGATCAGCAATGTCACCCAAACAGCCTTTCTCATCTCCCAATTACCTTGAGTAACTCAATGACTCATTCAGGCCACAGCCATCCAAAAATGAATAGTTCTCACTGTTCCATGAAAAATATAATAATCCTTCCATATAAAAGTCCAAATAGAGAGTATTACAAATCTCAGGAAGTATCTGATTTCTAAAAAGAAAATCATTATGGAATGCCTCTTTCCTCAATAATGTACTCAAAATTGCATGTTTATTTCATTAACAACCTTATTTTGGCTGAATATTTTAAAAAGATTAGAATAGGAATCTTTTCACCCAGATAATGGATGTATGACTCAGAAACCCGGTCAAAATAATTGATTCTGCCCTAATGGGGTAATGTTTTGTGACCTCCAGAAGATGCATATGAAGGGAAGGAGATCAGAACTAGACAGTAATGGAAAAGTGGGAAAATGAATGACTTTTCCTAAGTGCTTTTGCTTGTTTGGATATATCGGTGCGATAGCAGCATCCATGTAACAGAGTGGTAGATAAAGTTAATAACAGTTATCTAGTGCTTTAGGGCAGTGGTTTCCAAACCTTTGGCTGGTGGGGGGCACGGCTGTTATTGTTCTTATTACATGTTCTTATTACAGGTAAACATTACAGGATGTTTGCAAATATGTCGTTCTCCAGTGGGTGGAAAGGAGGCATGGTGGCGGAGTGACCCAGGCTGGCAGCGAGAGAGTGAGCTAGGCCGGAAGTCAGGGAGTGAGTGAGCCGGGCATACAGTCAGGGAGCGAGTATTATGCTTTTTTAAAGAACATTTTGATGAAAAATATCCGAACATTTTGATGAAAAATATCCAAAAGAACCTAACTCCAGTTGTTATATTCATTCTTATGGGAAAAATGTATTTGCTTAAAGTTGATTTGCTTAAAGTCACACTTTTCAAGAACCAAAATGCGACTTTAAGCGAGGTTGAAATGGATAAGTATAACCAGAGATGAAGTTCTAAAATGGTTGATGGTGCTCAAGATAGATAAGTCACCAGGACTCGACAGGATGCATCCTAGGTTACTAAGGGAAGTATGGGTGCAAATAACAGACTCTGGCCACAATCTTTCAATCTTCCTTGGACACAGGGGTGGTGCCAGAGGCCTGGATGGTTGCTAATGTTACTCCCCTGTACAAAAAAAGGCAGAAGGACAAACCTGGGAACTACAGGCCAGTCAGTCTAACGTCAGCAGTGGGGAAACTTCTGGAGACAATAATCAGGGACAAGATAAATCTTCACTTAGTAAAATATGGGTTAATAAAGGACAGCCAGCATGGATTTGTTAAAGGCAAATTTTGTCTAACAAATCTGTTTTTTGTTGAGGTAACAGAGAGTGTGGATGAAGATAGTGCAGTTGATGTCGTTTATACGAAGTTTAAAAAGGCATTTGACAAAGTGCAGCATAAAGACTTGTAAGGAAAATAGAAGCCCACGGTATTAAAGGGACAGTGGCAGGATGGATCCAGAACTGACTGGAGACAGAAAACAGAGAGTTGTGGTGAACAGCTGACTGCAAGAAGACATAGAGAGAATGGTAAAATAGGCAGACACATGACAGATGAAGTTTAATGCAGAGAAATGCGAGGTGATGCATTTTGGGAGGAAGAATGAGGAGAGACAATATAGGCAAGATCTTAAGGGGGGTGAAGAAACAGAGAGGCCTGGGGGTTCATGTAAGTAAATCTTTGAAGGTGGCAGGGCAGGTGAATAAAACTGTTCAAAACGCATATGGCATACTAGGCTTTATCAATAGGGGCATAGAGTACAAAAGTCAGGAAGTTATGATTAACCTGTATAAAATGCTGGTTAGGCCACAGCTGTGTTTATTTCTGGGCACCACACTTTAGGAAGGAAGTTGAGGCATTGGAAAGGGTGCAGAGGAGATTTACCAGGATGGTACCAATAATGAGGGACTTCGGTTATGAGGAAAAGCTAGAGAGGCTAGGATTATTCTCATTGGAGCAGAGACAGTTACGAGGAGGTCTAATAGAGGTTTACAAAATAATGAGGGGATTTGATAGGGTAAACAGGGAAAAATTGTTTCCACTGGTGGGTGTGTCAGTAACTTGAAGTAACAGATTTAAAATAGCTTCTAAAGGGAAGTGAGGAGAATTTTTTTCACGCAGCGAGTTGTTTCTGAAATGCGTTGCCTGAAAGGATGGTGGAGGCCGATTTGAGAACAACTTTTAAATGAGAGGTGGATAGTTATTTGGGGAGGATGGGTTTGCGGGTTTGTGGGGAGAGAGCTGGGGACTGGGATTGACTTTCCATAGCTCTTTTCAAAGAGCTGGTACAGACTCGATGGGCCGAATGACCTCCTTTTGTGCTGAAAAATTCTATGACTCTATGAATAGCAACAGACATTGAGTTGCTATGGAAAGAGCCATGGGCCAAATGATGTAACCTTAATCATTTTGATAAAGCTTTGTAAAAAATAGAGTTATACGGGAGAGAAGTGTGTTTTGAATAGACATAACAGTGCACGAATGTTCCCGAAATAGAAATATTGTCAGATTTGAAACATCATCACAGAAACAGCAATGCAATGTGGTACAATATATTTGTCAATTGTGATGGATGTTTTCTGATTTTTGTGTTCGGAATTTATAATAATAAAAAGAAGAATTTGAAATATATTGGCGAACCTAAAGCTGTTGGCTGAACACCAATTTGGATCCAATTAATCAACTAAGGTGGAATATGCTGCTGTTGGGTATGTCCAAGGAGCCTACAGACTTGTCTGTCACAGACAAACACAAAGACAAATCTAGCAATGGCACATCATCATTTAATTTTGTCTCATCTCTTCAGATAAGAATCAGAATAAGCAGTTAGACACATTCTATTTGCTATATCTTATGAACCACAGAACTACTGGGGAAACTCTTCAACATTCCCACATATTCACAGGGTTAAACAATAATGGCAGAATCCAAATTTTCAACTCCTGGCAACAATCTGGTCCTTTGAGACTAAAGTTCTATCATAAAGATTTTATCATTCAAAAGAATGTTGTGTGTAGCTAATAAAACCTGTCATAATAACTATTCAGCAAAAACATTGGGGGGGGGGTGAATCTTGGCATTCCCACTGATGTTAGACTAAATTTAAATTATTTTCTACTATGGTCTCGAAGAGTATATTAATTATATGATGGAAGATTTAAAAGCTAGTAAACTCAAAATAAAGTTTCAGTATTTTTTCTATGGAGCTTGGTGTTTAACTTTTCAAAGGAATGATGGAAGAGAGGAACAAGTGAAAAATGGTTACGCAAAGCCAGACTAACCAGTTAATAGCATTGCCCATTGTAGTTACAATATTCACATTAAACCATTGATCAACTCCCAATTGTCACATACACAGATGGGTTCTGCAATACAGACTGGGAAAGAACAATATGGAATTTGTGATGTGCAAATACAACAACTTGGATTTATATAGCGCCCTCCACGCCAGACAGCATCTCAGAGCGTTTCAAATACCCAATATCCAGATAAAATTGGCCATTCACATAATGGCTGTTGGTGGGACACTGTGCACAATTTGGCTCTTGTATTCACCTACACAGACACTGCATTTTACAACAAATTCTGTTAAATGCTTTGATGGCTCCACAGTGTGATCAAGTGCGATATCAAATGCAAGGATTATTAAGTATTATTATTATTCATAATAAACATCTGCAGTATGTGACTGACAAATTTCAACACATTATTTTCCATAACTTACCTGAACAGGTTCTCCATCTACCTTCACCTGTCCAGCAATCTCCATCATGTCCAGAGCAAGGTGGCAGATAGAGCGAGCATGATGGACGCATGGTTCTGGCAGGCCACTCACAGTCATGTACTTATCACCAACTGTTTCCACCTGGATAAGACAATATGCCCTTTTATATATTGGTTAAGAAAACATTTGACATTTATATAGCACCTTTCATATCAGGAAGACCCCGCAACACACTTCACTCTGTTGGTTGGGCACCCAAATTGAGGGGTGGAAACTGAAGAGAAGAGATGACCAAAAGTATGGCCAAAGAGTTAAATTGAACCTCATCTTTGGTATCTCTTCTGAAAATCAGCTGATTAGGTTTGACACCTTAATTTTCTGTCGCACTAGTTCACAGTGGTTTACATAGCTGAATGCTGTAATGTAATGTGCAGTGAATTAACACAAATGTTTTTTATTTGTGGGGATTTAACCAGAGACACAGAAAACATTTGCACATCATGTACTGTATGTCTGCTTTGTAGAAAACTGCTGTAGTGGCATCAAAACAAACTATTAAAAAACGTATGTGTTTAGAACATTTAATTTGGCTATTTTGGGGTTTTTTAAGAAAGAAAATTGGCTTTAAAATTGATCTGTGAAAAAGTAATAATAAATATTGCAATTACTATTTATAGCTACAAATTACAGTGGACCACATTTCACAGTGAGCTGACTTCCTGCACACTGCTGGATGGTTCCTGTTACTTCTCGCACACCAGCCTCAAATGAAGGTTGATTTTGGAGTCATTGGTTGCCAGCCAATATCATTTCCTGTTTGCTTCACGTATGTGAAACAAAAAATCCCATTGGGGGCAACCTAATGACCCGCATGTCAGCCATTTTAGCAAACAAAAAGCTGCCCCGCAAGTAGGATTTACTTTAGGATGACAATAGAACAAGAGGATATTTATAATTGCAAAGGGAAAATTTGAGACAGACACCAGGAAGCGTTTCTTTATGCATAAGGTGGAGCAGGTTACCAGGAAGTGTGGTGGAGACTAGTACACTGGACACATTTAAAAAGCAGCTTGATGCTGTGATGGAACTACTGTTAGGTGGGTGTTTTGAGGGATGAGATCAGATTAGCCAATGGCCTTAGGTTCCAAACTAATCTTGTGACCTTGCAGAATGAGTGGACTGGCGAAGAGCCTCTACTGCAGTAATGGCATTGACGCTTAACTTAGTTAAAACCGCACTTGTCCTACACGCAAGTGCATTACACTCAGATTTAGTTCAGTGGTCAATGTTCATAAATAAAATATTTGAATTCATACTGTGTTGTGCAATTGTTGTCTGTTGTGGTGAATGAGACATTAAGTGGTATTAACATGAAATTGCAGCTTAAACCAAAAAGCACCAAGGGACACATTAATCTATAAAATGATTTGTTTAATATTACAACATATCTACTGCTCTAAACAAAAAAACAGTCCATTAACCTCAAATGCTTTCTAATATTTCCTTTAGGGATTTCACTGCCTGTATATTGACTGAAGCATTGACTGATAGAGCTTGAGTATATCATACATTGTACCAAATAGTGTAATGACAATGCATCTTTTTAAATATGTGAAACTAATGAATAGTAAATGCAGTTAGCAATATTGAAGTGGACAGCACACAAAAACCAATAAATCACAAATATGTTGATATTTAATCTCTAAAGAATAATCTAAAACCAGATACAATGAACATGTTGGCTAAGAATACTTTACTATTATATTGCATCATAATAAAGACAATAAAAGCTAATGTCAGAATTATTATCATCATCATCATTATCATGCAATGGCAGGGCAAAGCAAGAAACTGTAACAAAGATAGCCTTGTGACCAAGGGTGTTTCTTTCTAACCAATAATTGCCAAAGTATAAACAAAGGTCATTGATCTTCAACTCAATCATCTGGGGATGGGAACTAGTGTAGCCAGATGAGGATGGGGTAATACACTTGCGAGACCTAGTACTGTAGAATACACTAGCTGCAGACCTCTGGATGATCTGCAGCATGGAGGGAGGAGTTGGGAAGTCTGGCAGGCCGAGTTGGCATATTACTATATCTCTCACATTCATAATCCAGGGGTCAGCGAGCTTTACACGAGTCAGTCTCAGAGGTAACAGTAAACAACATGATCACCTGATTGGAAGTCTTAGTTAGAGCTTGGTCTACCACTCAAATAAAAAACATTGCTTACATGCCGTTCACGTACTCTAATTTAGTGGTCATTTTAAATTCTGCTCCTAGTGTTTCTTGTAGATACAATGACAGCTCAGGTTAGATAAAATTTCAGAGTGTACAAAAAGACACATCCCATATGTTTTGTCTCAACTCATAATTTCAGTTAATTCCTACAATAACTTCACACTATTAAGCCTATGCGAGTTTATTTCAATAAATGTTAATAATATACAAACCATTCATGTATGAACTTCCAATTTCTGCATGCTTCAGACATGATAATAACAATAGAGCTGAATGGCCTTCTTCTGTGCTATAAATTTCTATGGTTCCATTAGTATTAAGCGAGCATTAAAGATACTACCAGGTTGAAAATGTGATCCATATTTACTTAAGATAATGATGAATTAGATGTTTGCATTCCTTTTTAGCAGTAAAATAAACTTAATTAATTTATCAAGTTTAAGAAAATTATAATGTTCAATTATGCACTGGATATTGGGCATTTGGACCTGCCTAAGGAACATTACAAAATCCCAAAAGATTAACCACCTGAGAGGTGGCCAAGGTTATTCAGCTGAGAGCTATTAAGTACTGTATTGTGGACTCAATCACTAATGCTCTATTTTTGACTGACCAAAACACAGTTAAAGTTTTTTTTTATCCAGTAAATTTATTCCCACTTCCAGAATGGATCTGCCGGAAGCAGTAGAAAAAAAGGAAAAAATAAAGTTTTAATTGCAGTGCTCTATCCTGCACGAAAGGCACCATGTGAATGCTAGCTGTGTTTCACTTTGGTTACACACACACACACAAGAGTTCTGCACTCACCTTGTACACATAAGGGTTCTTGCGTGAATCTGTGAGGATGTCAAACCTTGTATAAAGATCGTTGAGGAGATTAACAATTTTCATGGCGCCTTCTGCCGAGGCATGTTTGCTGCAAAAAGAATTAAATCCCACAATGCCACTGAAAAGTATTGTGACATTGTCATACCGCTTGGCTGGAATGGGGCGCTTGTGCCTCAGTTCATTGGCAACAGAATGGGGAAGAACTGAATAGAGCAATCTGAAAAACAGGTGAATATTTTGGTGAAATAAGGTACCTCAACACACATAATTCTACTTTATTACCAATGTTAAACAGTGATATTCTCTATCGGCAAAGCAATTTTAAGATCAGAGAGATACATATTAGAAAGAAACAAAATTCCATGTCAATTAAAGGATCCAACTCAAAGTTATATTGTTTGGAGGAGCGAGTGATTTGTTAAAGTGTCCCCTTTTTGAAATGTTGTTTGAAATGCTGGTAACTTACCTATCTGTCTTTTTCTTTTCATCTTCTAATGCTCGAAGCGTGTGTTGCAGTCGATCAGTCAGGATTTCTAACTCCTGTGTAAGCTTGTACTCCTCTCTGAACTGCTCACCGAGCAGAACCAGATCACGTGTGGCGTCATGCAGTGGGATATCACTTAGATAAAGGCCCCTTCTGGTCAAGTCATCCAAGTTCATCACGCTAAATTACACATGATTTTTTTTAAAAAAACTTAACATTCCAATCAGAGTAACTTGCTGCCTTTCTTTTTCTGAACCAACTGCATTTGTAAATTAGATATAGAATTAACAAATTTTACCTAAAATCACATAAAAGCCAATGCATAACAATGAGCAATTCAATGCCTACTGCTAACAGTTCAACAAAATAAACGTATTAGCTTCATTGGAAGCTGACAAATTGAATGAACCAAAACTTCATACGACCAAAATTGGGAATTTTTATATTCCAAGAGTTTGATACTGTAGTAAAACAACATTTTACTAAAAGCACAAAAACACGATGGAAAAAGTTCTGTAAATTATATTCCTTTTCAATAGACTCTTCTCTCTGTGCTTAACTTTCTTTATCTCTCTTCTCTATGTTTTACCTCTATGGTCCAAAAGTCCACGTCTTTGAAAATTCAGCCTTCGTTTATCTGCTGGTTTTCCAGTTCTTAAAAATAACTGGTTTTACATTTTATAACAAACCATCTTACAAACTTACGACTAGATAGAATTTGAGGCTTCTTATGTGTAACCTATTTTCGTCTTATTTGGACACATCATCAGCTGTGCTGAAAACCATTTTACAACAACAGCAAAATTACATTTATAGAGCGCCTTTCACGTTGGGAGGACATCTCAAGGCACGGAACAGTCAGGATTTTACAGACGAAGACTAGAAGCAGACAAATTCAATGATCCAAAAATCTGTGATACCTGTAAAACTACCAATGTACAGTAGAAGCCCATTTATCCGGCACCCGTGGGACCTGGCGAATACCGGTTAAACCGCCTGCCTGGGTTTTCGACTCGGGCGGCCCACAGTCGAAAACCCACTACAAAAAAATTAAAGTTATTTTAACACGCACCATACACACCAGACTAAGTAATAACAGATAGTGGCGGAGTATTGTGTTGGTGCTTGTTGTTGGGGCTGCTCTCTTGCGCTTCTCACCTTTACTGGTTGGGGTTTGCGGTCCAGCAATTCTTTTTTGAGTGGAGGGCACCAGGCAGGTGAGGGAGGCGGCAGCGCGATTTTAAAGTTGCACGACTTTACTAGCTGCAAGCCAAAGCTCTAGACTCTACTAGCAGCAAAACAAAATACTGCACTTGCGCGGCAATGTGGGTTATTGGCTAGCGTTATCGGTTGCCGCTAGTTATGACTTTGAAGACATATGCACTCCGTTTTTCTCGCCGCTTGGCATGCTCCATTTTTGGGAGAGTCGCTGGACTATAAACCTCAACCGCAGCATCATGGCTTCAAGCGCAGCATCTACCAGCGGAGGTGGAGGGCGCAGGAGAGTGGTTTTGATGGTGAGTACTAGGGAACGGCGATATGGGATTTTTCCGGATATGGTTATATCGGTTTGCTCATACCTGCTTAAACCGATCTATCGAGTTTTTATACTGCGCATGCGCGTACATTCGAAGTGCGCGTGCATTGATGGCGCGCGCGCGCGCGCAGTCGCGGTGCACGCACATTTCGAAATGCGTGCTCTAGGTCCAGAAAGTTTGTAATGTTGGTGTCAAGGTCTGTTGAATTATACGATGTTGTTTGCTCTCTACCTCCCCCTCTCCTTCTCTCCCTCCTCTCCCCTTCTCTCCCTCCTTTCCCCTCTCCTTCTCTCCCTCCCCCTCCACTCTCCCCACCCTCCCCTCTCTCCTTCTCTCCCTCCCTCTCTCCCTTCTCTCCCTCCTTTCCCCTCTCCTCTCCCTCCCCCTCCACTCTCCCTGTCTCCTCTCCCTCCTTTCCCCCTCTCCTTCTCTCCCTCCCTCTCCTCCTCTCTCCTTCTCTCCCAACTTTCCCCCTCTCCCTCCCTCCCCTCTCTCCTTCTCTCCCTCCTTTCCCCTCGCTCCTTCTTTCCCTCCTTTCCCCCTCTCCTTCTCTCCCTCCCTCCCTCTCCTCTCTTCCTTCTCTCCCTCCTGTCCCCTCGCTCCTTCTCTCCCTCCTTTCACCCTCTCATTCTCTCCCTCCTTCTTCTCTCTTCCTCTCTCCTCTCCCAACTTCCCCCCCCCCTTCTCTCCCTCCCCTCTCTCCCTCCCCTCTCTCCTTTCCCCTCGCTCCTTCTCTCGCTCCTTTCCCCCTCTCATTCTCTCCCTCCCTCTCCTCTCTTCCTTTCTCCTTCTCTCCCAACTTTCCCCCTCTCCTTCTCTCAAAATAGAACACGCACACACCAAAAACAAAATCTAGAGATTTATTCTCCTCCATTTCTTGCTTGAAAGTAGCATGTAATGTCCACGTGTAAATGAGATCTATGACAAAAGAAAAGAGAGAGACAGACAGTCTGACTGTTAGAAGCCAGATTATCACTGCTGTGTGTGTCTGACTAGACACACACATAGAAGCAGTGATAATCTGGCTTCTAACTCTCTCACACACAAAAATAACACTTACAGCCACAAAATGCCACTTATTTTTATGTAGTCTGAAGTCTGAATTAATGTCCTTCGCCATTGGCAAGCTCTCCTTAAAAAGTGACAGCGTTCGTGATACTTTGCCACTTTTTGTCCCCTCTCTGGTACAATGTTCTCCTCTTAAATAAAGCAGGAATTGTTTGAGCTGCACTGGCCCCACTACCTGTCGCTTTCTCCGAAGCGCTGGTTCGACTTCGTTCTGTTGTCGACAATGATTTCGCTCTGAGGGCAGCGTGCTGGGCGGGGTGGTGCTGCTTAATGTGTTGTCGCAGGTTGCTCGTGCTCGAATCAGATGTCTTATCCAAGCCCTTGCAAACTGTACATCTATACACACCATTACTGACTGCATTGTTTTCAAAGTAGTCCCATACGGGGTTTCTTTTCCCCATGATGAGAAAGGTAAATTTTCAAACTACAATTTTCAGCGATGCGACTTTGTTAAGACGCCACGACTCACGTCGAGTATACACAGTAAAGTGTGCGCGCGCATGGGATGTGGGCGCGCGTTAATTGTGCGCGCGCACCGAATGTACGCGCATTCCATGCTCTAGATCTAGGAGGTTGCAATGCCGGCGACAAGGTAAGCTGGAAAAGATCGCATTACACTGATAATACCAACAATATTGATATATTGCCAGGAACGATATTAAAAATATATCGATGTATATTTTTAAAATCGAATCCCTCGATATAACAGGTTTTTTAGAATTACCATATCGGCACACCGATGTGAAAATCACATCGGGTTTAATCGAAAAACCGATTAATCGCCGTTCCCTAGTGAGTACTAATACAATAATTCTGTTATTATGTTATTATTTATGCATTTACAAATGCTCCACTTTTATTGTTCCAGATAAGTTCCGGTTTGTCGAATGGGGATTTTTTGGGGGCGTGCCGGTTATACGGAAGTGCCGGTACATCAAGTTATGGATAAACGGGCTTCTACTGTATATCAGAACAATCTACTGATATAAACGTGCAGAGAACAGAATTTTCTGTACTCTGACAATAGCAATAAGACCCAGTTTAATATTTATGCTGTCATTTAAAGGGTTACTTATACACCGGGAAAAACATAAAATGTGAATATGCACTGAATAATAATCATAAAACGGATTATCATGAGGAGATCACAAAGAATAGGGATGCTGGTGTATTTAACACCCTCGTAGCTTAATGGGAGCTTTTGGTTCTAGCTCAAACACCATTATTTTGAGAATAAAAATCTAATTACATATTACCTCTGGGCTGTTTGTCGATTGCCACTTATGTATCCTGCTACATAATTCCCACAGCACAGAAACTGCTCTGGTCAAGGTCACAAATGACACCCTGACCATTTGTGACCAGGGCTCCCTCTGCCTCCTCATGATCCTCGATCTATCCGCTGCCTTTGACACCAATGACCACGCTATCCTCCTCCACCACCTCTCTTCCCTCCTCAACCTTCAAGGTTCTGCCCTTGATTGGTTTCGGTCCTACCTCTCCCACCGTCTTTACTGTGTCTCCTCCAATGGCTTTTCCTCCAGCCCTCGTAGTCTCATGTGGCGTTCCTCAGGGCTCTGTCCTTGGCCCCCTCCTCTTCACCCTCTAAATGCTCCCCCTCGGTGACATCATCCACAGACATGGGGTAAATTTCTACATCTATGCAGATGACACCCAACTCTACCTTTCTACTTCCACCCTCGACTCCAGGACTACTGGAGTTCTCCCTCCAGGTCTGTCCGACATTGAGTCCTGGACAAGGGACAACTTCCTTCAACTAAATGTCAATAAGACTGAGGACCTCCTCATTGGCTCGTTTCAGCGCCTCCACACCTCAGGCACTGGCAACATCAGCATCCAAGGCTGTACTCTCCATCTCTCAAAGCTAGTCAGGAATCTGGGAGTCTTGTTCGACCCCAAACTGTCCTTCCTCCCCCACATCCATGCCATGACTGGTGCTTCCATCAGCTCTGCAACATTGCCAGACTGCCACTGCCTCAGCCCACCATACTGCCAAAACACTTGTTCAAGCATTCATCACCTCAAGGCTCGACTACGGGAAATCTCTCCTCATCGGCCTTCCCAGGTCCTCCCTTCACAAGCTGCAGATTATTCAGAACTCTGCAGCTCATGTACTCTCCCGCACTAGGCTCCGCGACCATATCACTTCCACCCTTGCCCGTCTCCACTGGCTCCACATCCCCCAGAGGATCGAATTCAAGATCCTCGTCCTCACCTTCAAGACCATTCACGGCCTTGCCCCTGCCTATCTCTCTGACCTGCTGCCTCCCTATCAGCCTGCTCGTTCCCTCTATTCAGCGGGCTCTGGCCTGCTCATGTCCCCCGTCCGAACCGCCCTACCATCGGTGGCCAGGCTTTCAGCCTCTCTGCCCCCACACTGTGGAACCATCCCGTAATCCCTTTGCCTCGCTTCCTCCCTTTCCACCTTCAAGGCCGGTCTCAAGACCTTCCTCTTCGACCGTGCCTTCTGCTCCCCTTCTAACTCTCCCCTTCTCCTACTTTCCGTGTCCTGCCCCTACCCCAACCCTTCACCTGCTGCTTGGGTCCCAACGTAACAGCTCAGCGCCTTGGCATGTCCTTCCGATGTGAAAGGCGCTCTATAAATGTAATTTTGTTGTTGTTGCTGTTAATGTTTCACAAGTGAAGTGAATACCTGGGAGAGCACAGGAAAAGGATATTGTCAGCTTCAGGTAGATAGATCATCTGGCCCTTCAAACGCAAACAGCTGATTTCAGCACCTGTCAGGTCATCATCAGATTCTGTTTTCTCAACATTCAGCAATCCTTCCTAGAGAGAGGTACCAGGATATATTTTAATGACCAAAATTAATCCCGAACTAGACTTTAGTGGGAATTAGCTCTATGTGCACAAAAAGAGACTCAGGTTACCTTACTTCTTATCACAAAGACTGTGTTGATGTGCGAGAGGATTCCATGAAAGGTGAAGTCAATATGTGGTCGAACCAGAGAAAAAACTGACAAAAGGTTACAACTTCCAGGCTGCAGCTAAAACAATGAACAAAGTAAATACAAATGATATCACACTACTGTAACTGAAACAACATCACTGGAAGTGAATCTATTCCATAGTCAATAAAAAAGATAAATAGTTTTTATTGTATCGTTAATTAACAAGCATAACAATGAAAAAGCATACCTTTCCATAAAATATAATACTTTTTTTAGTTCATATTGTTCAGTCTAATGCCCCTTTACTTTGTCCAACAATTTGCTTCAATTCTATACTTGGAACAACCCTATACAAGTTTAGCATTCGTCCACTGTGTATACCAGCAAGCTTTACAACAACAACAACTTTGATTTATATTGCGCCCTCCACGCTGTCGGCATCTCAGGGCCTTTAGTGAGTGAGATTACAAATTATTGTCTATTATGTTCTATCAACTAGCATCCATTAGGTCATGGCTGGCATCCAAATTCCCATGGGCCTCCTTGGAACTTGTAAATATCACTGACGGTGCAGATACAAATCCAGTCACCGTAGTTCTTATCAAGATTTGATCCAATTAATGACAAATTCATTCAAAGTTCTAGATGAGAAATGAAGACACTCCTTGAAGTTGTTAAATTTGTAAGTTAGTTCTTCTGAATCTACAACAACAACAAAATTACACATGCATAGTGCCTTTCACGTCAGGAGGACGTCCCCAGGCGCGGGGTAATCTATTGTAATCGGTAATACTTATCTTTCATACTATCAGTCAAAGGTCCCTCGACTACATCAAACAACTTGCTTAATTAAGCTTGGAATGACACTTTACCTGTATGATATTTTTCCATTAAGTACGCAAGCAAACTATAGATTCTGTGAGTGAGATTACAAATTTACCAATGCTAAGAGTTATGATTGGATGGTTACCTGTGGAAGAACACGATATATTGCATTCCCACACTGTGTCACCAGGAACTCCCTATCAAACATAATATGGAAAGGAAATGCTTTGCAAAATGTGTCTGGACTGATCCTGGACTCTTGGGTACCATTCTCTTCAAAACGATCCTGGTCTTCAGAGCAATCCTCTTCTGCTGAGTCTTTCTCTTCAATCAAGAACTGAATATGATCGCACTCTTCAGTCCTCTGCTGAATCACCTTAAAAGTTTAACCAAGTAGAGAAATCAGAAAGAGTTGTTGAAATGTAATTTCTAAGGATGTATCTGAGGATCCTTCATCAGATGTAGCTTTGCTTCAATCTGAAGAATGCAGTGACCTCCACAATGAGTTTAAAATCTAATAAGAATGTTTAGTATTCCTATTAAACCTAACAATTATATTTTATTATTTTTTTTAAATATGTAATTTGTAAAGGCATATTTGCTAATGTAAAATATGCTTAAACCGATGTTCTAAAAGTGAAACAGTAACTTTAAACTAAAAAGAAGAAACTTCATAAACCCTCCTGGGGGATTTGATGGAAAAATAAGGAATAGATACAGGACATGCTTTTCAAGTATTCTCAGTTTGTGAAACTTGTTCAAAGAGAAGCACTAGAAACATATTTTGGTGATTTTCGGATCATTGGTAAATGTACTGACCTTGGTGGATAATCTGTCTAATTCTTATATGGGTATTACATTTCCAGACTTTGGCTGTATGAGTGGGATTTTATATGACCATAAACTACTCATATAGACACAATGTTCATACAGCAATACAGTATTCCAAAAGTAGCATAAACTGTCATGTCACAAGCTTTGTCAGCACCTCTGTTTTATACGGCAGCTAAAGTCACGTTAGGTTTACTATCCTATAAACACAAAATTTATACAACTTTACTGCCACATCACCACCTGTGAAAGTCAGACTACAGATTTAAAAACTCAATACAATTTTAAAAATCTAAAGTACATTATCACTTTTAAAACATTTGCCTACTTTTTTTAATTCTAGCTAAAGTGAATATAGTCAGTTTGCATATAGATTCTATGACAAGGAAGATGTGATTAGTAAGACCATTTAAACAGTGAATGTCAGGTTTTGAGGTTAACAGTGAATCTCATTTGATAGTGTAACAGTGTTACAGTACAAGCCTTTCAACAGATGAGAATCCAGGGTTTTTAAAAGAAACATTATAATAATAATCCTTGCATTTGATAGAGCAACGTATCACGTCTTCAAGACGTCTGAAAACGCTTCACCGAATATGGTGCAAAATGAATTGACAATAATGTGGAGCTGAATTACACTCTGTCTCGTACCTGTTAACCGACTGAAAAATGTTAAGTGGCTTGTAGTCAGCTTTGAGTTACATAAGCTAGAATCAATTACACAATTACACAAAACAAACAAATTTAAATTCTGAACTGAGGCTTCTTCTCTCATTCCCGCTAATGAAGTGTAGTACACTGGTCACACTGGTCACACTGCAGGAGCCCCACCAGTGATGTTAACTGGTGGGATCAGAGCATGCCATCCTCATGGTTGCTATACTTTTAAACATCAAGATAAATCATCAGTTACGACTTCAAAGATGACAAACTTTCTTCCTTTCTTCTCTGCATCAATCACATCAAATCTTTTGAGGACTTTGATGTAGTATATTTTTTCTCTCACTGGAAAAATGCAATGAGTTAAGGCTCACTCTCTCCCTGACCTCATTCAAGGTCGGTCTCAAGACTTATTTCTTTGATCGAACTTTAGTTATCTTTCTCCTCTCCAGTATCCTCAACTCTGAGGCCAGGACTATAAGGCACCTTGGGACGTCCTCCGGACATGAAAGGTGTTAAATAATTATAAAATGTAATTGTATTTTTCTGTTTGAAATGAAAAAATGTTTCGGGTTTTATGTTTTCCATCACCTTCAGTTCACACAAACATTTAAAATTCACAACATGTCAGCAATGTGCACACTCCTGTACCTTGACCTTCCCTTACAATCACTGTACTTCTTCTACACCACCAAACGCACAGAAAATATTTCAATATTTTCAGAAGATTATGCTTTGAATCTGATCGTTGATAAATGTTCCAGCCAGCCAAACAAGAGTGTTAATTTATTCCTCATTCTACCACTACTCCACACGCCTATTAATAATCCCTCAGAGAAAAAAAGAATAAATTGGTCATTTCAATCAACGACTGTTTGTGGGACACCACTGTGTGCAATTGGCTGCTGTGTTTTGCCCACATATATAAAGTCAATTCACTTTACTGTATATTCTGTGAAGCGCTTTGAGACATCTAGAAGATGTGAAAAGCACAATATCAAATGCAAAGATTATTATTAATATTTCTAACAACGTTGATGAATTTGCAGCCCGATAACTTGACACACTGTCCTACTAAAATATGGCGAAACTCAACAATCGCTTTGCGCTACCATCAGTAA
The DNA here is from genome assembly GCA_035084275.1 of Hydrolagus colliei. NCBI lineage: Eukaryota > Metazoa > Chordata > Chondrichthyes > Chimaeriformes > Chimaeridae > Hydrolagus > Hydrolagus colliei. The sequence goes on from CM068742.1 coordinate 68,483,703, forward strand.
TTAAGCCTTTAGTCACCATGTCCATACCCTCTGGAGCTAATGTGTTTTGATACCTCTCCTTGCCTTCAAAAACCTCCTAAATGCATCTGTTTAATGATGCCTTTGGTCAAGATCTTTACAATTTAATAATTGGTATCTGTCCATCATAATAATATTCCTTCAAAAAACAATAATAAATTGGTCATTTTAATCCACGACTGTTTGGGGGACAAAGCAAATTGGGACATCCTTCTACACAAAATGCACTGTATAAATATTGTAATCAGATTGTTCTAAGTAAACTATTTGTTTTGCTGTATCCTATATATTTGCAAATATTTTTAAAAAGTTCATTTGATATAGCATCAGTCACGTTGAGAGGATATCTCAAAGCACTCTACAGAATTTAATATGGCCTCTAATGCATTAAATAGATATGTCCGAGGTTCCATGGCATCCTCCCTCTGAATAACTAATTCAAGCGACTCTTTCAGCTCACTGCCCAACTCCTCTTTAACCTCTTGACTTTGTCATTAGTCATGTTTTCTCATGCTCATTATGATTTTCATTCATGATCCGTGTTAATATCGGTGTTGATACCGGGGTTAATATATCCAAGACATGGGCCTGAGGCTAATAATGACTTTGTTCTGGTCATTTCCAGACATTCTGTAGGGCGACTCTGGCATTTCGTTCTGATAGTTGCTCTTTTGACACTCAGTTCAGTCCTTTCCAGAGACAATCATTCAAACACCAGTGTTGATTGGTGATAACAGTGCCACTAAACAAAAATCATTCTATTAACTTAAAACCCCTATAAACTCTTCAAATGTAAAGCTACCGTAATTTAGACCCTCGGGTGCTTTGCATGATGCAATGTAAATTAGTGCATTTAGCAGTCTCCAGATAACTTTTCAAGATACTGGGGTTCAAGTCACCACATTGTATGCAGGGTGGTTTGCTGTAATGCCATTTATTCTCCACCACATCAGATATTCTAACATTAAATCATAAGGTTGGAATTAATCTAACTTGAGAAGGCAAACAGAAATCTTTGCCAATAAAGTATTTTGAAGTAATTTGCACTGCAGTATGAATGTTGGCAGTCCAAGTCCAATTGGCCGCAACCAAAATGAATTGCAGCAGCGTTAACATAATTGTAACAGCCAAAGAGTTGAGCAGTAAAGGCATGATTGTAAACTGAATGACAAACGTTGCTGACTAATAAACTGCAGTAAAGTGGCAAAAGGAGTCATTCATGTAAATGATCAGCCGAGGGCAGAACACGCGGAGAGACTGAATTACATTGGGACTAAACAAAGATGAACTGCTATTTATTTTCCCAATTTAAAGCATGAATGCACATTGCAAAAAGTGAGGTAAAACTCACATGATACATTGCATACTCTCCAGGATAAAGGTTTAATATAAATCGTTAAGCAAACCAATACAATAATAATTGTACTCAATCAAACAGAATTTTAGTTGTAATCTTGTGCGCAGTGGAATTTATAAAAAGTACAACCCAGAATTTACCATCATGCTTGTTATAATTAAATTTTCATTCTCATTTACTAAGACTGTATAAGGAGTATCATTTTACCTTCATTTCTATTTCAGTGCCATGAATCTGCTGTGCCACTGTCTTGATTATTCCAATTACAATATCCTGCAAGCCCTCCCTCTCTGAATAGTAATGCAAGAGAAGACCTTTCCCTTTGTCTGCATCTGTGCATCGAAATGATGGTGCACGCATTCCTGGGTAGATTGTAGCCAGGTGATCATGTAAAGCATCTAGGTTCTGGGAAAAAAGTATGAGTTGTCATTATAACTGGAATCTTACATATGATCAAAGTTATTATTAGATAAACAGAGATATTACTATCAATTATGCTTTCATAGATGTTTCATATAAGTTCAATTACAAAATCCTTATTGAAAATTGTCTTTGTGAAAAATACTGCATCATGTAACAAGGAAACATCCTGTGGGTTTATGAAATTGGCAAGAATTGCTTTGTGTGCTATGCTCATTACATACACTATTAACTGGAGATGACCAGGAACAGCATCAAAACCATAGATCAACTGTAAGGTGCATTAATCAGTATAGCCCATGGCTTCAACTCACATGTACATGTTCATTTGGGGGAAAAAAGCGATTACATTGCTAAAGGTTTGCATTTGTTCTTGCAACAAACCATTGAAAAAATATAAATTTTCAATATAAACATGATATTGAAAAGAATAACAGTGAAAATCAAATTGAAACCTGAGTCCCTTTGTCTGCTATTGGCAATGCTTGCCAATCTCTACACCCCTTAAATTTTTTATTTAAAATAAATCTTTACTGCTCAGCTGAAAATTGTACTTTTGGCAGCTAGTGCATTCTTTGCTGTTTTACAATCACATCCCATTTTACTATTCATAACAAACTGGCTGCCAAGACTTTTTGTGGGACAACCTATCACTTGAAGGCCAGATTATCCATCAAGGTCACGGCTTTCAAGCAGCAGATTGTATGCCCTCATTTCATTTAAGTTTTTGTATTCTTCTATTACAATCCTCAAATTAATTAAGCATTTTTTGTTGGGGCTTATTTCAAAGGCACAACATATAATACAGGCATCCCGCCCCAACCGCGGTTTTGACATACGGGGATTTCAAATATACACGGTTTCCTCTCTGCAACAACTGTGCCAACTGTGGCAGTGAATTTTGCGTATACACAGGTTTTAATTTTCAAGATTCACTCTTCCAAACACGGGACTTCATTCATCCACATGTTAGTGTGTATTCATTCGCCCAGTGGTGGGCAGTTTCGCAAAAAACCGCCCACCACTGATGACCCAGTTGCATCAACCATTGTGCATTTTATTTGTGTTTAGTAAACGAACAAGCAACTTACTTAAGCTCTGACGAGTGTAAATGTGGCTGCATTCCCCCTAATCCCATGTTTCCCATAAGGTCTTATGTTTGCCAACCGCAGTTTTACTAACCACAGAAACGTATCCCCCACAGTTGGGGAGGGATTACTGTATCATAACTAGTTTAAGTCTCTAGCAGGCAGTAAGTTCCCAAGCCACATGAATATTGGTCCTCCAAAACCTGATTGCAATATTATGAAATTATTACTCTGCTGAAATATTATTAACCAGGGAGGTAAATGATCATAATATATTAACAGGCTGAGAAATTTTAATGAAGCTCTGTGTTGTAAAAATCTATGATTCTACAACAGCAACAATAACAAAACTACATTTACAACATCAACAACAGTCAGGGGACGAAAAGAAAACAAAAGGAGAAAAAGAGTAAACATAGGTAAATGTAAAAATATGCAGTATTTATTTGTTTTTATTTTAGTGTGATAGACTAACATTAGTCCACATGGCAATTCTGTTACGACTGGGTCCAATATCTCAGAGGCTAAAGAATAAGAGAAATGTAAAAAAATAGCCAATTTCAGGGTGGACAAGTGTGATTTCTATGTCAAATGTCTGTGTGTGATGTTGAAAGACTTTCCTTCATAATGTCATTTTGGTAATGTCTGAAACAAGAAGTGCTGACAGCAGCAAACTGACATCTATTTTAAACATTGGAGAGTGAGTGTGAATAATCAATGTAATGTTAATTTTTAGCAAACAACATATGATTCACTCCTCATAGCATTTAATTTTAGATTTGCTTCATTTTTCTTTCTCTACATTACTGTCATTGAACATTCGCAGAGAAGTTATATGTTATGTTCATCTGTATTAATTGCAGCTACAAACAGAAGCATATTTACCTGCAAAAACTCCCTAACATTGGAGCCCAGAACACGAAGGATTGTGTCATAACCAGATTCTTGGCAGAATTCAAAAAACATCTTTCCAAACATTTGTAGGATTTCACCAGCATCAATTTCTGTGGAAGATTAATCAAGCAACAGAATAATTTTTTTGTGAGACATTATTTCAAATAACTCCACAGGTTTTTCTCAGAGGTTACATTTATTTATAAAAGATTTACCAAAGCTGTTGATGCTGATATCTAAAGTTCAGTTTATACAGTCTTTACTTCGTACCTTCTTCAAATACAAATTATTCACACATTGATGTATTTATAAATGGTTCAAGCTGAAAGTTTCAGAGCAATTAGTTATGATTATGTTAGAAATAATACCATGTCAGAGGGGATTACTGTTAAACCTTATTAGCTTACTAACTTCCTGCAATCAAATATTAGTGATGACCTACCTGTTCTGTTGATATTCTGGCATTAAAAGTATTGGAAGCCAGGCAGCAAATGTTCTACAGCATATCCAGCATCTATAATAACTTACACAAATGTTTTTTCTGAGAACATTTACTGATTATTTAAATGGTGGAGCACTTAACAATGCAGAGATGAAGAGGAAAGTAGGCGGGAGCTGTTACTGTACAGCGAGGTATCTTCACACAGCAGTGCCTTGAGATGCAGTTACAATGTATTGGGATACATAGAGGTAAGTGTGAAGGGTTGAGGTCATGGATTTCCATCTCCTCCTCCCCTCTGTCGACACACAACTAACAAGTCCCACTTTCTTAGAGCTATTACTATGCATCTTTTTGTCTGTGGCAATTGTACTTTAATGGCTGTTATATTTGGCGCTAAATGTCTCAAACATTGTCTAAGAAGAACAAAATGTATTCCTGTTGATCGAGCATACAAATAGGAACCATTTCAAGTGTAGAATATTATTTTCAATATATCCATGAATTAATTTCTCCCTGAAGCCAATCCTGCAAGTGCTCATACTATTAAAATCTTATCAATGTTGTGCTAAAAGTAGGAGACTTGTTACAATGGTACATTTACAAGCAATATAACCTTGGTGATGCCCATACCCCAAAATAAAACATGAATGGGTATTTCAACCTTTGTCTTTCAAAACCTCAAACCTTACATTAATAACCCTGTGGCTGTTCAACATATTATAAAGTCAGACCTCAGCCCCACTATTATATTGTTAAAGATTACAATGACATTTTTTCTTCAAATTCAGTTTTATTTCAAAATACAGGTTGAGCGTCCAAAATCCAGAGTTCCCAAATCCGAATGTTCCGAAATCTGGGACGGTTGGTGGCAGGGTCGTCCGGAATCCATAAAATGTTCCAGAATCCGGACGCCCTGAGAAGAACTACAAGGTGACATCCAAAAAACGGAAATATCGCAACCTGGGCCCAGGCATTTCCGGCCTCGGGACGCACTTCTGGCATTCTGAAGTCCAGAAATATCCGAACCGGGGTTCAGGCGTTTCCGGACTTCGAACATCAGAAACACATTCTGAAGTCCAGAAAAACACGAAAACCGGCTGGGCCTTGGTCCCGAGGTTGCCGGATTCAGGACACTCAACCTGTATCAGTAACCTGACATATACCTAGCTACATGTCTTAATCTTGTGATTTTAGAAAAGATCATGCTTATGCACTTCACACTTGTGACATTCATAATATGGAAGTGAGCTCTAGCCATTATTCACTACGAAAAATATTTTTGTAAGAGTAAAATGCCATGACTTTATTATTAAAATGACCTTTTAATCTGTGGAATAATATTTCTATAGTGATTAGACTAAATGCATGTATAAATATGAATCCCTTACAAAAACGACACCTTGTATTGTCATTTGAGAAATAATAGAAATGGACAAACTTATAAGAAAGACAACAATAATAACAGCAACTCGCATTTATATGAAACAAAAATAAAAGTTGCTGGGGAAACTCAGCAGGTCAGGCACAACCCTTCGCTTGACAAGCCCCAGTTCTGATGAAGGGTTGTAGACCCGAAACGTTGACTCTTTTTCCTTTCTCCGTGGATGCTGCCTGACCTGCTGAGTTTCCCCAGCAACTTTTGTTTTTGTTTCAGATTCCCAGCATCTTTAGTATTTTGTGTTTGTTTTCGCATTTATATGAAGCTGTTCACACAGGGTAGCATCTTGGAGTTCTTAACTGTGCCAGAGCTTGATGCTGGCAGGAGAGGGGGGGGTGTGACTGTAAGCATGGTCGAAGAGTAAGATCTTCAGGCAGTTAGTGGATTGAGGTGTAAACAGGTTGGAGAGGAAGGATGTACCAGCACATGAAGTGATTTATACACAATTGTGAGTGGAGTGTGGTAAGAGTGAGGATTCAGGCACCAGAGTTACAAATTACATCATTGGATTTTATAAAATGTACACCAAAGGTGATCCAGTAAGGCTGGAGGAATAAAAATGAGAGGAGACAAAGTGATTTCAATTAGGCAAGTTTGTAAGGGTGGTTTCCTTAAGGTGGTTGAGGGAGGAGAGGCGGTCGAGGAATGATGCTTGATCGCCTGTGTCAAAGGCATCGGAGAGATGCAGGAGGACAAGGAAGTAGAGGGAGCCCTAGACAATAAAGATGGAAGAGCAATTGTCACTTTGGCAAGCGTTGACTTTGTGCTGTGGGCAGGATGGAAGCTCAATTGAAGGAGATCAAGTAGGGAGTGGAGGGAGAGGTGAGAGTGGAGGAAGAGGTGAGAGTGAATGTGGTCGCCAACAATGAATACGTATTCCAAGATAGAAATTCCACTATTTGTAGGTTATGCTCATCCTTTAAAATGAGGGCTAAACTGTGCATGATCTACAACCAATTTGTACGGATCTTAAAGCAGGCCTGCAGGAGTTGAGAAGCTGAACATTTCCAGCCACATTTAGTTGAAACTATGACTTGCTACAAGTCTATGTGTCTCTGAAATCCACTGGAACAAGGCAGGGTTGAGGTTTCCGAGAGATAGCTCAATGGAACGGTCACAAGGTCACATTCTGTTGAAGAAGATCCATTTGGCCTCATCCCACCATCTTACAAACACAGCATCAAGCTATTTCTTAAAGGAGTTCACTATACTGACCTCAACCACATATCCAAATGACATGTTCCAGCTGTCGAATCCTGTAGTTCAGCGATTAGAGAACTCGCTTCGCAAGCGAGTGACCTGGGTTCGATTCTTGGCAAGTCAAAACCTGGGGCAAGTTTCCTACTCCACATGCCTGACAATAATCCCTCAAGAAAAAAATAAATAAACAATAATTTGGTCACTCAATCCATGACTGTTTGTGGGTCACTGATGTGAACAATTGGCTGCCGTGTTTTGCCCAGTCAATTCACTTTACAGCATATTCTGTGAAATGCTTTGAGGCGTCTAGAAGACTTGAAAAGCGCTATATCAAATGCAAGGAATATTATTATTATTATATTATAATAATTCCCTCTGTATAAATAAATACTTAAATGTGCCCCAAAATTAAATAATTCTTACATTTAGTACAGGGCCTTTCATGTCAAGAGGACATCCCAAAGTTTGTCACCAGATATACTGTGAAGTGGAATGAGAATACTTCTTTGTGGGTCAACCCAGTTGTGCATAGCAATGTCCCAAGAACAGCCAAAGAGTCAGTGATCAATTTTATTGGGGGAATATCAGGTCAGGTCATCGGGAGAAATTCCTTTCTCTTTTTGGGATCTTCAGCATCCTCCTAAACAGTCAGATGGGTCCTTGGTTTATTGTCTGATCCGAAGGACACATTGTCCTTCAGAATCATTAACCTGCTCCCATTTATCCTGCGATCTTACAGAATCTGAACATATTGTTCTGAGGTTATAGGCTCTATTCCATTTAGTATCTCAGATGCTTCTATAGTGTCCCAATGTTTGACATTTTATTTCAAAGCTGAAGAATCCTGGCCTGTCTTGTTTTTCTTAGCTCATCTGGTGATCAGCCTCTCTGTCCCCCACTGTACTGCCTCTCGGGCTCAGGCAGTTCCTTTAAGTCGTGGTGACCAGTACTGCATTTGATTTTTCGGATTCCAACAAACAAGAGCAGTAAACAGCTTGAGCATCAATTAATGAATTATTTTGGCAATGCAACCATACTATTGGCCTGGTTAATTGCCATCTTATGTTGTTTGGAGATGATGAATGACAAGTCAATGAATGTCTGAGGCCTCTTTCAACTTCTTTCCAACCTTTGTCAAGTTCCAACCCATCCATGGAGGTCATGTGCTTTCTTTTTTTTACTTGCTATGTGCAACACCTTGCATTTATTTGATTTAACTTAATTTATCAGTAAACTCTTATTTACTTCATACTCTGTGTACAGGGGCATAATTGTTGTGCTCCATCTGTAATAATTCACTGATTCCATAGTTCACCCTAATTTACCAGCTTCAATAAATTTTGTAACCGTGCATGGAGTCAGTGAATCCAGGTTATTATATATACTAAGCACAGGAAGAGCCCCAGAACAGACCCCTGAGGCATTCCCCTCGATACTTCCCCCATTATTCAGCACAAGAACAAGCTATTTACCACACAACGAACACTGGCATTGTCTGTCTTCTGTCAACTTGATCTGGATCGATATTCTACCAACAAAATGGGTAGTATAGACGGGTGACGGTAAATGCATCAAATAAGTATATTCAGATATCAAAGTGCCACGCTTAACCATGTGATTTATACTGGCCGTTCTACCGTTAATGTTGTCTATATATAAAACGGAATAAAATAATTTCCGCAATGTGTTTTGATCTGGTACTGATTAATGTTGATCCACTGTCTCCTAAAATAGGTCAGAACATTTTGTACAAAATAATAGTAATGTCACCAATTGCATCAATATTTAAGACAGCATACAGCACAGTAGATCATATCAGCACAGATAAATAGAAACTTATAAATGTCATGTCAAAAGGATATGGCCAAGAAAAAACTGTTAACATGAAAACATATTTCAACACATTTCACAATCTGTTATCAATACCATTGATATTCAGTAGATAAGCTTTAGATTTTAAACAATGAATCACTATTGTACATGATATCCGAAAAGCACAAATAACATACGGATGAATGATAACATGAAATACCAATGCATTGATAATAATAGTTATATTATTTATCTACCCATTCTCACCATCCGCTCATTGACTCTTTTCCTTCCACTTGGGTACGGTTCCACAAAAACAGGTCACCTTCAGTAAATATCCTAAATCACCATTTTTCATGGGTATATTTTTACAGTGAGAGTTGACAGACTATTCATGGGTGGAAAGGGGTGTGGGGGAATCACAATTGAGAAGATTCCTGTTCGCAACCAAATGTCTATACACATATCTGTATAGCAATACTGAGTTGAAATACAGTCTGATTTTTCCCTCCATAACCAAAGATATTGCAGCCAATTGCAGTGCTGTGGTTTAAATATCGAATTCAAGATCCTTGTCCTCACATTCAAGGCCTTTCACGGCCTTGCCCCACCCTGCCTCTCTGACTTACTGTCCACCTATGAACCACCCCGCCCCCTCCGTTCAGTGGGCTCCGGCCTGCTCAATGTCCCCCGCCCGACCTACCCTAAAATCGGTGGACGGGCTTTCAGCCTCTCTACTCCCACAGTCCCTTTGCCTTGCTCCCTCCCTCCCTCAAAGTGGTCCTCAAGACCCTCCTCTTCGACCGTGCCTTCTGCTGCCCTCGCAACTCTCTCCCTCCCCTCCTAACTCTCTCCTGCCCCTCCCCTCTGCCCTGCCCCACCTCTCCCTTGCTCAGGTCCCGTTCTGACCGCTCAGCAGCTTGGGACATTCTCCTGACTTGAAAGACACTCTATAAATGTAATTTTGTTGTTGCTGCACCAGCAGAAATCTGCTAACTCAGCACAAGACAATATATAAAAGCAATAATCCTTGCAATTGATATAGTGCGTCATCATATTGTTGGTACTTCTCAAAGTGCTTCACAGAATATATTGTAAAGTAGATTAACTGCAGCAGCCAATTGCACAGAGTAGTGTCCTTCAATCAGTCATGGATTGAGAGACCAATATTTTGAGCGGGAAGGATTATTACCCCCAGAAAGCAACTCTCCAATCGACTAACATCCAGGTTCCTAGTTGCTAGCTGCTAGATAAACAGAAGGGTGTGGAGTAACAAAAGTTGCCTAGGTTGATGGGAATCAAACCCTGGTCTTACTTCCAATCCTATTTCACCCACATCAATTCCAAATAGCCGGAAGAGTCCACCAAACTCCCTTGTGATAAGAAGATAATGTTCAGGCAGGTATAAGCAAACCAGAGACGTAACTGTTGAGGTGTTCAAACAGGAAGCATGGCAAACAACAAACAAAATTACACTTATATAGTGCTATTCACGTAGGGAGGACATCCCAAGGCGCTGGACAGTCATTGTTTCAGACCTGAGCTGGGGACAGGGAGGGTGAAGGGGGGTTTGGGGTGACCGATGGGACTGTCAAAAAGGAGGGGCTTGAGGTGGAACTTGAAGATGGCCAGGGAGGGGGCAGGTGGAGGGACTGCGGAATGGAGTTCCAGAGGTTGGGGATGGAATGGCTGAAAGCTCATCTGCTGATGATGGGGCAGGTGGGTCAACAACAACAATTTTGATTTATATAGAGCTCTCCACGCCGGACAGCGTCTCAGAGCGCTTAGGGTCAGAGGACATGAAGTAGGCCGGAGCCTGCTGAGTAGAGGGGGCGGGCAGGTTGGTAGGGGGTTAGGAGGTCGCAGGTGGAGTTGGTTGAGGACAGGGGAGATGGTTAACAAAACTTGGGAGAGATAGAGGACATGGGCCACAGAGTTCTGGATTATCTGAAACCTATGGAGGAAGGAACTGGGAAGGCCAACAAGCAGGGCATTTGTGTAGTCAAGCCAGGATGTAATGAAGGCATGAATGAGGGTTTCTGCGGCCTTGGGGGTAAGTTTATGGCAGAGTTGGGCAATATTGCGGAGGTGAAGGAAGGCAGAGTGAATCTTTGCTTGAATGTGGGGGAGGAAAGACACTTGAAGAAAGGAATTCAGATAGGTATGATTAACTGCAAACGCACCATGATGATCATGAAAATAAAGTTCTGGTTCAATCATTATTCAATCGCCCAACTTGGATTGAAACAAATTATTCTCCTTTTGTCCAAGTGATAATTGTGCTCTTAACATTATGTCAAAAAACATACTTACTGAGAACTTTGCTTGCTGCACCTACTAGATCATATGTTTTGGAATCATCATATATAATCCGTACCAGAAATTGCCCTTCCACATCCAGTTGTGCTTCCTTTCTGCAGCATTAACAAAATTATTTCACAAAATAAGACAACCTTATGGTATTTTATGCATTTACAGAGGCGCTTAATGCTATAATAAAGCAATCAAAGTTATGTTAATGCTGAATTGTTATCGAATTTCAAACAGTGCCACCATAGATATCTACAACATGTGTTGTCTCATTAGCACCTTGTCACTGCGTATTTTGTTTCAAAAGGTCTGGTTAGAGGCCTCTCCTAAGTTCAACCGACAATGATACCGCCCAGTTTAGAAGGGAGAAGAAAAATTTCACTCTTTATTAATACTTAATGAGCAGATTAAATGTGGGCAGGAGCATTGAGTCCCAAGACTCGCTGTCTAGGATGACATTATAAATGACCACTCGAGTGAGCTACTGTAAGATATCTGACTCCCATGAAACTGCACCCTGGCAATAATAATAATAATGTCTCAAAGGGCTTTACAGAATATACTGTAAAGTGAATTGACTCCATATCTTGTGGATGAAACATGGCAGCCAATTGCACACAGCAGTGTCCCACAACACTCATGGATTGATAATCATCACTTTTTTTTAAGGGTTTATTACCATCCGGTAAAGCGATCCACAAGTTGACTGACAACTGGGTTCCTACTTACTGCTAAGTAAACAAAGTCTTATTGGGTAAGGAAACTTGCTCAATATTTTGCAATGCCCAGGAATCAAACCCAGGTTCTCTTGCTTGCGAGGAGCGTGCTCTAACCACCAAGCTACAGCAAATAATGGAAGCAGACAATTCTAATTACAAACAGGTTGAAAACTCTATTTTACTCCCTGCATTATGTTCTGCCCATTATTCCCTACAAAATAATGTTTTTTTAGTCATGAGCTGTTCCAGTATTGAGGTGAAACAATGGATATTAAATCACTTTCACCAATGAATACTGAACTAAATATACTATGGGAAGCTAACAAACTTGGGCAATTGAGAAGAAGTTTGAAAACTCCTATTTCAGAACATTTGGCTTTACGTGACTTCCATTTTACGAAATTGACACACCATTATTTGACATGGCACAGTTATGTCTTATGCTTCCCATGTCATGTTCACTAATATTGTGCCAAATTTCCTTGCTCCTGATGTGATCATCCTGTAACTGCAGCTGGAAGGAAATAACATGTAAATTGTTTTGTTCTGTTCTTTGCTACGTGTGGATCTAATCTTAACAAAAGGACAGCAGGAACTCATGTGGCCCATTGGACTAATTGATGCATACATATCCAATCTCCCATCGTCCATTACATATGTTACATGTACAACGTTCAACCCAAAGTACCAACTCTTTTTTCAGCATATATAAAGTTACACAATATCAAACGCTTTATCTAAGACTGCACCTCACATGTGTGGAATTTAAACAAAAGAAACTGTGGTTTGAAAATCACACAAAAGTGATTAATGAATTTTTAAATTTAGAACATAATAAACGCAAAGACCATAATACTGTATATAGCTATAGGGTACTTACCTTTTATGTAAGCAATTTCATTACACACCATTTACATAAAAAGAACGTCTTTGTACATATTACAGTATTATGAAATATATGCTTATGATCAATAATGTACATCTATGTGTATAATAGTACAAATTGCCCATGATATAATGACATGCAGATGAAAGCAAAAAACAGAAGTAATGTAATTATACTGTAATTTGACTATTATCTGTCCAATCAAAAATGACATACAGGTACATTAACATGACTAGTATGGCACGGAAACAGGCCAATTAGTTGGTGCAGTGTTTATACTGTACACAAATCTCCACCCATCCTAAAACCCTAAACCATGATGGTCAATTCCCTTTTCCCTCATGTATGCATCAAGTTTCTTTTTAAAAAAAATACTGCTGCTTGTTTGCTTGTGCACAGCTTCCAGCAGTGAGTTCCACATTCCCACTGCTCTCTGTGTGAATAAGTTCCTCCTAAATTCCCCCATTAGATTTACTACCAGCAATCTTATAATTAACTCCCTCGTTTTGGATTAGCCAGCATATCAACATCCACCTTATATGTTCATAATCTTAAACAACTTTATCAGGTCCACTCTACATTGCTACAATATCCTTCCAGTTAAATGGTAAACAGGACTATATACAGACATTTCAAATAATCTAACCGGTTTTGTATACATTTAATATTACTTCCCAACTTTTATATTCTATTCCTTTGGACATTAAACCATGGAATCTATTTGCATTTCTTATGTCTATGTGCATGCTATTTTTAGGCATCTTTTTAAAGTGGACTTATCATAATCCAAAATTCATCACCACAATTATGTCACTTGCTAAGGAACATTTAAAGTCACTAATTACTTTTAAAGTTACTAATTACAACCACATGTCTGACATTATGCTTAAGAACCCTAATATAGTTCCCTGTTTAGTTTGAATACTGTTTTGCAGAGACACTCTCCACATACACACTCTCCACATAGACATTACTACTCTTTTGGCGGGGGGAAAGAAATGTGTCTAATCTCTACCATCATTAGAGTCCTGTTCACAAATTCCTTGCTCACAGTACAAGACAAATAACTGGATTAGTGCTGAGCAATTACAGAACAGTCACGATTAGTATTTATACCTTTTTTTATGACCAAATTTGTCCATTTGCCAAAATGCAACAATCCCAGATCAGATTTTAAAAACTGGATAAAATCCCTTTGATATACTGTACTACAAAATCAGTTTGGATGAAGAAGTCCCTTTGGCCCATCCGATCTCATCCTTCCAGAAAACACATTCTACAGTCCTCGCATTACTCCATCATCAAGTTGTATTTTTTAAAATGAATCCAATGCCCTGGTGACTGGCACCTTTCCTGGTAATCTGTTCTAGTCAGTATTTGCTCTCAGAGTAAAGAAAAGCTTCCTGAAATTGCTCCTTTCAACTTTAAACCTATCTCATCTTATTCTACTGTTATGGTGCATTCTAAAGTATTGTTTTGCATTTACTTTTTCAATCCAATTTAAAATCACATATGTAAGATGCCTTCTGAGACATTTTCTCTCAAGTCTGTGTTTGTATATACTGTATTACTGTGACATAATTCAAATCTGTTTTAAGGACAACAGTTTCAAAGAATTGACTCTTGGGGCAATGTAAGCTTGGAGAAAACATACAGAGCCAACAAATGATCCACAGTTGAAGAACACACCACACTCTGACTCTAGAAGTCTCTAAATTGGTGAACAGTCCAATTGTCAGCAGTTAGTAAAGTTACAGACCTCAGCAATGTGATCTAATAATGATTCTATTATAAAGTTACACTGTTAAAATAATCAAGTGTTTAATTACCCCCACCCACCATACACCCATCATTTCCTAAAAAAAAATCAGAAATAGAATATTCTTAGGATACTTATGTGACATTACTCTCTGATTATCTGGTGTTTCAGAACCCAAACATTTTAATAGAAACTTAATTGATCATTGAAGCTTAATTCAAAAAGCCATTAGTGCTGATGTGCTCTAATCAGTCCATGTTAATAGTAGTCAATATACTACCCATGCGAGAAATATCTTGCCCTGTATACTCAAACAATACTGGATTAAAACATAACTGACAAATATGCACCGCAGCTGAATTAATTTATGAAGGATGATTGCTGTCCATTGGTGTTTTGAATTTGCCTTCCAGGCTTAACATTGTAAAATGTCATATGTTCAATGACAAATCACTTGGGGAAAGGGGAGAAGGGAGATAAGTGTGGTCTCCATGAGGTTAAAATAATTGTAGATTACGTACTTGGCAACAGAATGTTGGAATCAAGCCAACCCACTGGGAATTCTCAGCAGTCTATTTTCTGATCCAAGCCCGCATTACTCCAAGGCTGGCTTTGTCAACAGGACTTGGGAGGGCAGACTTGGGCCACAGATCATTCCCACTCAAATTCTGCCAACTCTGCAAGTCAAAACACTAACTGGTAGTGTAATGCTAGCTGGACAGGCAACATGAAGCTTGTCTTCAATGTCAAGCTGAGTGGCTTAAGTTGGTTAAACTCCTGCAGTATCCGAACACACACTTGCCACTTGCCACCCTGCACCTAATGGTCTATGGAATTAGGCAAGCAGAGTATGTCCCTCCAAGGAAAGAATATGCTTTCCATTCCAGACAAGATGGTATGTGGCATGCACGTGTGAAACTCTGAGTTTGGTTAATCTAAAGGTGATGGCTTTCTGCATGTGTCGGACATGTGGCTGATCATGAAAAATATTGTGGTGTCACAACACTGAAGCAGTGTGCAGTTATTTCACTCACAAATTGATTTAAAAATTGTATACAGTGTATTACAATGTAAAAAGGTCTAGTTTCTTGGATACATATTTCAGAGTTCAATGTATCTTCTCACCATAGGACTAAACTGAACATTTACCAGATCAAAAATGTCACAACAGGGTCAGTTCGACTCAATGTGCTGAACATAATCATTTATTGGTACACACTTGGCTATTTTACTCTGATCACTGAGTTTATGGATTTTTGGGGGTTATGTGTTTAAGAATAAATCTAGATACATTTTAATCTCAGGAGTTGACAGCATCAATGGCTGCACACTTCACCATAGAGCCAAAGCAGATCTTCAATGTCTTATTTGACTCCCACCTGTCCTTCAAACGCCACATACGCCGACCAATTCAGTTTTCCCTCACCTCTGTAACTCTGCCCTCTTCCACTAATAGCTCTCCCACCATGTTCTCATCATGCTAATGCACTGCTCACCAGACACCTCAGTTCTTCTCTATATAGGCTGCAAACAATCCAAGGCTTTGCAGTCTGTGTACTCTCCCACATTAGATTCAGCAAGCCTCCATCCTTGCTTGACTCTATTGGCTCCCCATATTAAAGCAGATTAAATTGAAGATCCTCACTTTCACTCTCAAAATTCTCCACAGTCTCACTCCACCATACCTTTGCAACCTCTTTGAACCATATTGACCCAATCAATCCCTTTGCTCAGCAAGCACCCACCTGCTTCATATCCCCACCCTATCCACACTGCTATTGTTGGATAGGCTTTAGGCTTATCTGCCCCTAAATGTTGAAATTTCATCCTGAAATTCTTCCAAATCACTCACCTTGTTCAAGGTCCATTTCAATGTGTAATTCTTGAACTACGCTTTCAATCATCATTCTCCTTCACACCTGCTGTGGCTTCTAACCCCAATTTGTGTCCCCAGTGATAGGCATTAAACTCTTCGAGTAGTCCCCCCAAACGTGAAAGGTGATATAAACTGAATTGAGTTGTAAATCCAGACTGCAATTTCATGTTTATAGTTTCAGTTTTTTTTATATATGATTTTTTAAATCTCTGAAGATTTCTAATTTAATTGCTTCTATTACAGCTTTCACTCCTAAACAAATGTATGTTTTGCAAATTTAGGCATGTTTTATACAGTACCTTTAAGAAGGTATTTATGAGGTGTGATAAGAGAACAGAGACCACATCCTTGGCTGCTCACCTAGTTGAGCATTCAAAGCTGCCATTTCATTTTTTTAATATGATTTAGCCATTTAGTCATCATACAATTTAGAATATCCTCCTTTAAGTGAAGCTTTCACTTAAGGCACAAGTCTCTTCATGATACATTGTCTCAAATGTCTTCTGAAAGTTTATATAAATAACATCTACAATGATACATACCACTATCCTACAATTCAGCTGAAACAACTCCAGTAAAGATGAGTCTTTAAAACACTATTAGTTTATAAATATTGACTATCTTTGTTGATTTGCTTTGATTCCTTCATAATAGACATTTTTCCTACTATGCATAGTGATCCTTTTAATAATAATAATATTATTATTAAAGATTGCTGTTACTATTATTTTAGGATTACAAATGCCAAGACTACTCACAATCGCACCATTTCCTGTGTTTAGAATTGAAGCAATTATATTAATCTTCAGATCTTCAGATACAATGATTGAGAAATAGAGAATCTTACATGAATCTCCACTATAGAATGTTGGATTACATAACAACTATGAATAACTTTGCTTTTTAAGATTGGTAAATATTTTAGGTCATGAATCTATTCAAATATGTGAATGCACAGGGAGACAAACAGGCTTGATGGAGCATATCCATGGGGTAACCACATTATAATGAGGTTATAGACTCGACCTTCTGGGACATCAGGTTGCCAGTGGTGTCAATGTATTGTACACACGCACGCTGTTCAGAGAAAGGTTCACTGGTGCTAATTCCTGTGCGATGTGCATTTGTGCTAAGTGCACAAAGTGACACTGATGTCATTTCCATCACAAAGTGATGCCAGCAACACTTATAATAATAATCCTTGCATTTGATGTAGCGCTTTTCATGTCTTCCAAACGTCTCAAAGCGCTTCACAGAATATACTGTAAAATAAATTAACTGTATATTCGTGAGCCAAACGCGGCAGCCAATTGTGCACAGCAGTGTCCCACAAACAGTCACGGATTGAAATTACCAATTTTGTTATAGGTTTTATTTGGGGACGGATTATTATTAGGCATGTGGAGTAAGGAAACTTTCTCAAGGTTTCACCCAGACCTGCCTGGATTCGAAACACAGGTCTTACGCTTGTAAGGCGAGTGCTCTAACCACTGAGATGCAGGACTCCACTTCCTATACATAGCACTCGTGTGCAGCGCACACAAAATGTTGTTAGTTGCACTTGATGAACTGGAAGGAGGATATTAATTTAGGGCAGGAAGCAGGCTGGTCAATACTGAAACTTGTGTGTTCAGTACACTCCTCTATAAATAAACAAATTCAATGTGCCTCGTAATAAGGTAAACGAGTATAAAGGCTCTGGAATTTTTAATGCTCCTTATTTGAAGTGCTCCAGGATGCTACCCCTTGTGAAGGGTGCTTTATAAATGCAAGTTGTTGTTGTTTGGCAATGTCAAAAACCTTGGATCCTATCACCTAATTTCAACCCAATGTAATCACATAAATATTTTGGTGTTCTGATTGGATGATTTACCATTCATAATAGCTATTGTTCACAGACGTATACACAGACACACAAAATCTAAATCAATACAATGTTTAATATTTATCACCCAATTTGTTTCCTAGTTATGTGCTGAAATATAGTATTAATGTTACCTAACCGATCTACTCTCCCCCTACACGCCCACCCGGACCCTCCGTTCAACAGGACTTGGCCTGCTCCAAGCCCCCCGCCCGAACCGCCCCACCATCGGAGGCCGGGCCTTCAGTTTCTCCGCTCCCACCTTATGGAATGCCATCCCTCAATCCCTCCGTTTCGCCTCTTCCCTTTCCTCTTTCAAGGCCGATTTGAAGATTTTCCTCTTCGATCGTGCCTTTTGTTCCACCCCGAACTCTTTTACCTCCCCTTCATGTTTCACCCCTTCCCAAACACTCCCCTCCCAGCTCGGGTCACACGCCTCTTGTTTAGCTCCTTGGGACGTCCTCCCGACGTGAAAGGCGCTATATAAATGTAAATTGTTGTTGTTGTTGTTGCAAATCAATGTAGATTATTATGCATTTAATAAGTATGCGATGATTAAGCACAATCATTAATCTTTCAAATATTTCACCATTCATTAACCAACGACGGTTCACTGACCCACGTTTGATTGATCAAGACCAGTAAATGAACATACATCAAACTAAAAACAAAACCCTCCCTATAATAATTTTGTTTAAATACAAACAGGTATACTGGAGTGATATTAAAATTATACACTAGTGCTAACTTTCAAATCCCACAGATATGATCAGAAAAACAACCTTCTATACTAAAAAAATCTATATTGGTACAGTATTGTTATTTACTAAAGCCACACTTAGATTTATGAATCTCACTTCTGATCCAAGTGTAACTCATCATGATTCTGAGTGCCAGTTGCCAGATATAACTTGAAGCCAAACTAAATTAAATGCTTAACGACTTTAGTATTAATGTTAAATAATATAAATCATGAAGAATGAAGACTTGCTAAAAGTACAGACAAGTATTAAATGCTTTCCTTTTATGCTTTCCTCCTCAACAGGGGGCTTCAGAATTTTACAAGTTGTTGAATTCAGTTTAAAATCTATAGCCCTTTTTTATATAATCGGTAAAACCAATTTTTTAAAATTCTTACACTTACAGAAAGAGTTTCAAAATTCAAGTCCGTATTTAGGAACACAAACAAATTCTGGTTATTCTGAAATGTCACATTAAATGAGTAAATCTAAACCCAGGTGGAATTTCCACTTAATAGTTTTTTCTTTCATCTCACAAATATATCACTGAGTACAACTTTAATTTGTAAATTCCATGCATGTTGTCAACTCATAATAAAATATCAACAAAAATTTGCACTTATAAAGCACTTCCCACACATGGTAGTTTCTCAAGACTGCTTATAAATTAATTGATTCATATCAAGCTTTACATCTTTATTATTTAACTTGAATTTATGTTTGTTAATTGTTGAGACCAACCTTGAATATACGAATGATGTTAACTCCAAATGAGATTGAACATATGATTAGAATTCACAGTATTGCTGATAATTGTATGTGCAGCTTTACTGCATTTATAAATCAAGTCTAATATGACAAATAGATACGTTCTATTTGAAATTGAAATTATAAAGTTCCCTAGTATCTGCAGCAGACATTGAGAAGAGCTGGCAGGTCAACAAAAGCATTTTGAATTTTCTCTCAAGCCAAGTAACAGATAATTTAATTCACTAATAAAATGGACTCCGAAGTGATGTTGAATGTTGAACATTAATAAATTTCATAAAAAAACACATTTGGGAATACTTTATTCTGAAACATATGAGTATTTCCACTGTTCTGGCCAATTCTATGTGGATTCATCACGTCCCCAAAAGGAATTGAAATGAATCCAGCTAACAACGCTGCATGAAACACAATGTAAAAAAAAATGGCAAAGCATAATGTTTATGTTTATGTTTAAATATAATCAAAGTATTTTAACGCAGGAAAGAAGTAAGCTTTTCTGGGGCCACAAAGACCTAAACACAGTGCAGCGTGCTATCCGGTTAAATTGTCTTCCCAGTTTCTTTGTGGTCTTGCTACACTGGAAGACACGCATATGGTATTTCTCCTGTTATATAAAAAGTACCATCAAATACTTCTCTGTCTCCTTTAGTCAATTTCCAGAGCAAATCCATTGAGTTCCACCTGCACAGGAACATTCCCATTCTATCTGATGTAGATTTGTATCCAATTTATTCCACAACAGAAGTGGCTTTAGTCAAACCAGCTAGTGCTGCAGCCAATTGACACTGAATCAGTGTCCAGCCCTTGACTGAATCTCCACGTTTCAGTTAAATTCATCGGATCCAAAAGCACATTCAGATTTGTTTTGCTAAATAATAACCGGCAGCAAACACAGCTATGACACGTAGCCTATCGTGGACATGCGTTGAGAGGCTGATCGTTTTGAATGGGTGAGGAAGACAGAATACATTGGGTGAACACAAGCACAAGCAACGTGGGTTTGTGTCAGAACACAACAAAGGCAGAGGGCAAATGACACCGTAAATGAACATGTGTAACACACAGAGAATGTCAGGGACATGTACTGCACCCAGAAGGCGGGTGGTAATACATTATCGGGGATACAGTGCCGGACAGCACAGGGAAGAGACTCGCTTTAGATTCACAGACAGGTGCCGCATGTGGGGTTTATGCAACAAGAGCGGACGGTGAGAATGGCTGGCGAGGATCTGCTTTTTATTTGGTTACACATTCAGATCGCCGGCTGGGTCTGCACTTACTTGATATCTTCCCACACTTGAGATCCATAATTGCGTTGGATTAACAGTTCCAGTGCGTGGTTTACGAACCCATACTGTTCACACACACACACAGAGACACACAGACAGACACACAGACACAAAAACAAATTAAACGGCAATAGAATGATTTCAGTGGGTGGATTTCAACACAAGGAAAGGCAGTCAAGTGTGTGAGTGAGTGAGTGTGTGAGAGAGAGTGAGTGAGTGAGTGTGTGTGAGAGTGAGTGAGTGTGTGAGACAGTGAGTGTGTGAGTGTGACAGAGAGTGAGAGAATGAGTGAGTGAGTGAGTGAGTGTGACAGAGAGTGTGAGTGAGAGAGTGAGTGAGTGAGAGTCCAGCGACTCGCGTTCAGCCCAAAACTGCTACCATGGCGTCCAAGACAACAACCCAACTCAAGCATCTCTGCCCTCCCCCCCCCCCCCCCCCCCCCGCCAGGTGTGGTGGCTGACATTACCGAGCGGCTTTGCTATGGTAAACCTCTGGTGTTGTTTGTGTTGCCAGCCGCACACGCAGCGTGTGTGGCTTCGGGCTCGTTCACCGCCGTCCAAACCCATCTCCTGTTTGCCCGGAGCTCGGGCGGCATCACCAAATAGCATCATCACAGACCCGCGGCGTGTGTGTGTCTGTGTGTCTGAGAGAGCAGACAGCAACATTGCAGGCACACACATTACAGAAGGAAGTGGGGGGGGGGGGGGGAAGCATTCGCATTCCCTTCCTCTCTCTTTCTCTCTCTTTCTCTCTCCCCCCTCCACCTCCCCCCCTCCACCTCCCCCCCTCTCTCTCCCCCCTCCACCTCCCCCCCTCTCTCTCTCCCCCCTCCACCTCCCCCTCTCTCTCTCTCCCCCCTCCACCTCCCCCCCTCTCTCTCTCCCCCCTCCACCCTCCACCTCCCCCCCTCTCTCTCACACTTGCATTGGAATAACGTGAAATTACAACCATCTCCCCCCCCCCCCCCCCCCCACACACACACACACACTGTGTTATAAGCCATTTTGTTGCCGCGTTTGCAACAACACAACTCTAACGAGCAATGGCAGTGTTGAGGCTGGCGGTCTGTCTGTGTGTGTGTGTGTGTGTGTGAGCTCCGCGCTGTACTCACCATTGCGGGGTTTGCGCTCTCCCGTCTCTCGGGGGTTTGAGGATGAAGTGGCGCAGTCAGCCCCAGGCTCAGTCCCTGCCGCCCACTCTGATTGACAGGCGGCGGCGCCAGTCTGCATGGAAGTCTCCTGTCTTATCCTCTCCCACCCCAGCAACCCAACCTCAGACCCTCAGACCAGCCCTGCCCTACACCCCAACCCCAACCCTACACTCCATCAGCCCAACCCCAGCCCTGCCATATACCCCAGCCCTGCCCTACACCCCAACCCCAGCCCTGCCCTACACCCCAACCCCAGCCCTGCCATATACCCCAGCCCTGCCCTACACCCCAACCCCAGCCCTGCCCTACACCCCAACCCCAGCCCTGCCCTACACCCCAACCCCAGCCCTGCCCTACACCCCAGCCCTGCCATACACCCCAGCAGCCCAACCCCAGCCCTGCCATATACCCCAGCCCTGCCCTACACCCCAACCCCAGCCCTGCCCTACACCCCAACCCCAACCCTACACTCCATCAGCCCAACCCCAGCCCTGCCATATACCCCAGCCCTGCCCTACACCCCAACCCCAGCCCTGCCCTACACCCCAGCCCTGCCATACACCCCAGCAGCCCAATCCCAGCCCTACACCCCAACCCCAGCCCTACACTCCATCAGCCCAACCCCAGCCCTGCCATATACCCCAGCCCTGCCATATACCCCAGCCCTGCCATACACCCCAACCCCAGCCCTGCCATATACCCCAGCCCTGCCCTACACCCCAACCCCAGCCCTGCCATATACCCCAGCCCTGCCATATACCCCAGCAGCCCAAGCCCAACCCTACACCCCAACCCCAGCCCTACACTCCATCAGCCCAACCCCAGCCCTGCCCTACACCCCAGCAGCCCAACCCCAGCCCTACACCCCAGCCCTGCCATACACCCCAGCAGCCCAACCCCAGCCCTACACCCCAACCCCAGCCCTACACCCCAACCCCAGCCCTACACTCCATCAGCCCAACCCCAGCCCTGCCCTACACACCAACCCCAGCCCTGCCATACATCCCAGCCTTACCTACACCCCAGCAGCCCAACCCCAGCACAGCAGCCCAGTCCTGTAACCAACCCAAGCCCCAGCCCAACAGCTGAGCTTTGCAGCCCCAACGCCCCATTGGCAAGTGGAGCACAGCTACAGCCAACCCTGCTCTGATGTGAAAGGCGCTATACAAGTGTAATTTTGTTGTTGTTGAGTACAGAGAGCACCAGCCTCCCAGCACAGGTCACCAGCTCTCTCCCATTTGCACAAATAAGCTTCATAAAAGTTCAGCAACTATTCTTAATAATCTTAATAATAATCCTTGCTCCTCCATCTTTGATCCCACCCTAATCCCCCTCCTTATCTCCCAGCTCCATTCCTTGCCCCTCAGCTAACAGATATCAACCTCTCCTTGTCCACTGGCACTGTTCCCACAGCCATCATGATCCTCAAAAATTGTTGCCTGGCCACAACCCTGCTCTCCAATTACTGCCCCATCTCCAGCCTCCTCTCGCTTTCCAAGGTCCTTGAAACAATTATTGCTTCCCAGCTTTGCGCCTTCCTCACCCGCCACTCCTTCAATAAACCCCTCCAATTAGGTTTCCGTGCTGCCCAGCCCCTCTACCTCACCCCTCAGGCTGCCAAAATCCTTGTCCATGCATTCGTCACATCAAGGCTCGATTATGGAAACTCCCTCCTCATTGGCCTTCATGGCTGTTCCTTTCACAAGCTGTAGATCATCCAGAACTCTGCAACTCGTGTCCTCTCCCGCACCAGGCTCCACGACCATATCACTCCCACCCTTGCCCGTCTCCATTGGCTCCCCATCCCCCAGAGTATCAAATTCAAGATGCTGGTCCTCACTTTCAAGGTCATTCATGGCCTTGCCCCCTCCTATCTCTCCGACCTGGCGACTCCCTATGAACCTGCCCCCCCCCCTCTGTTCAGCAGGCTCCAGTCTGCTCCATGTCTCCTGCCCGACCTGCCCTACCATCAGTGGATGGGTTCTCTGCCTCCACACTCTGGAACTCCAGTCCTATTGCCTCGCTTCCTCTTTTGCCTCCTTCAAGGCCAGTCTCAAGACCCTCCTCTTCGATCGTGCCTTCTGCCGCCCTCTCATCTGTCTCTCCTCCCAACTCTCTCCCCTCCCCACTACCCTGCCATAGATGCATGGCTATCCCTGCTCGGCTCCCGACCTGACTGTTCAGCGCCTTGGGACATTCTCCCGACGTGAAAGGCTCTCTATGAATGGAATTTTGTTGTTGTTTCCCACAGCACAGCAATAGTCTTGTTCAAAATGACAAATCACATTTTGTCGTTCTGTGGCCAGGGCTACACCTCTGTCTCCTCATCTTCCTTACCCGCCTACAGCCTGACACCATTGACCACTCTATCCTCCTCCACTATCTCTCCTCGCACATCAACCTTCACGGTCCTGACCTTGCCTGGTTCGAATCTTATCTTTCAATCTATCTCCACTTGGTCTCCACAAACAGCTTCTCCTCCAGCCCCCACACTATCTCGTGCAGCATTCCTTAGGGCTCTGTAACTGGTCACTCCTCCTCAATATCTACATGCTCCCTCTTGGTGACATCATCCACAGATATGGGGTCAACATGTATGTGCATGACACCCTATCTCTCTACATCCATCTTTGTTGACAGGACTATGGCTGTCCTGACTGAATGACAGGATGAGAGACAACTTTCTCAAGTTGAGTGTCATCAAGACCAAGGCTTTCTTGATTGACTCCCATTTGGAGCTCCTGTGTCTTAGTGGTTGGAGCACTTGTCTTCCAAGCTGGGGAGACCTATGTTCGAATCCAGGCAGGTCAGGGTGAAACCTTGGGCAAGTTTCCTTACTCCACACGCCTAATAATAATCCGTCCAAAAAAAAAGCCACAATAATAAAATTAGTCATTTCAATCCATGACTGTTTGTGCGACACTGCTGTGCACAATTGGCCACCATGATTCACCCACAAATATACAGTCAATTCACTTTACAGTATATTCTGTGAAGCGCTTTGGGACGTGAATAAGATGTGAAAAGCGCTGTATCAAATGCAAGGATTATTATTATTATCAATGTCTCCGCATCTCAGAACGGGCAGCATCACCACCCACTCCATCTCACTGAGCCAGTCCGGAACCTTGCCATCTTGTTTGACCCTCAACTGTCCTTTCTACCCCACATTCATGCCATGATCTTCCCCCATCCCTGCAACATCACCTCTCCCCTCAAGCCCCCGAGACCCTCATTCATGCATACATTGCATCTTAGCCAACTCCGTTTGTCATTCTTCACAACTCTCCACTCTGTAACCTGCAGATCATTCACAACCATGTAGCTTGTGGTCTCTCCCACACCAGGGTCCGTGACCCTATCATCCCCACCCTCACACATCTCCACTGGCTCCCCATCCTCCAGATACACTTCAAAACCTTCATCCTGGCCTTCAAAGCCCTCTATGGCCTTGATCCTTCCTACATCTGTGAACCGCAAACTGCATATCAACCTGCCTCCTCCCTCCGCTCAGCATTCTCTGGCCAGCTCTACAGTCACTGCCTGGCCCAGCCTACCACCAACGGTCAGCCTTTCAGTCTATCTCCCCCGCACCCTTTGGAAAGCTATACCACAGTCCCTTCGCCTTGCTCCCTCCATTGCCTGATTCAAGGCCCTTCTTAAGACCCTCATCTTCGACCATGGCTTTAGTCTGCCTCCTACTCCCATCCTCCCTGCCCTCCACCTTCCCTGATCCTAGCCCACAATCTTTGACTGCCCTGTGCCTTGGAAAATCCTCCTGATGTGAAAAGCACACTATACTGTAAATGTGCTTTGTTGCTGCATTTGATATAGTGCTTTATCATGTCTTAGAAATATCTTAAAGCACTTCACCGAATATATTGTAAAATTAATTGACTATAATTTTTGTCAGGGGCTAAACAACTATCACAGCAAATACATTGAACATGCTACAATTCATTCTACACATTGTAAAGATTTAAAGAAACGGGCACCTTCAAGATTCAACTAATAAAGTATTTTGTATGATACACATTCAATGCATAAATTGTGTGTGAATAATCATTAAACATAACTTACACTATAGTAAAGGCAAGTGCTTGCAAAGAGCTAGCCTTACCTCAAAAATGTTCATATTTTTAAAAATCTTCTACAATATGTTGGCTTTTCTTCAATTAGCCACAAAATATATTGTAAAATGTAATACTGTGTGAACAATTTATGCAGCAAACCTAAACATACACAGTTCAGTAATATATTACTGATGAAAGTAAACTATATTTTGTGTTTTATAGCACACATTTAGCTGTAATTCAACAGAATTTGTGTCAGAGAACACAATGTGAATAAGTGTGTACGTGTACAGTTTGTGTAATAATATATTACAAGAAATATGCTTGCTTGAAACAATTATGGTAAGTAAAAAAAGGCAGTTCATAAATGTTTATCTTGCTTGTCAGTCTTTAAAGAAACATTACAACTACTTTGATTTATATTTAATGTTGAGCAAGGGTTTGTGTTTCTTGGAAAACAATGGAGTGTGACTTGGTTAATATCTAGATTCAGATGTTTTCAGTAGCATTTCATAATATAATTGAACCTTTTTAAAAATTGGATGTAAATCTGGTTAAGGCTTTGCTTAAATCCTTACCGTGTTTATAAATAAATAATTGTTGCTTTATCTATTTGTTGTGTCATATGGTACAAGGATACTTGTCAAGGTTTCGCCTCCTTATGTCACCACAGATGTGTCATTCCTGGGTCATGTTAACTAACTGTCATTTTCCATTTAAGATCAATAATTGGTTGGAAGGCATTCTAATCGCTTGGTGTTCAAAGAGCCTGACACAAAATTGCAAACTGCTGCTGAACACCTCAGGACCTTGACCTTTACTTTACTCAGCGCTTTGGGACGTCCTCCCAATGTGAAAGGCGCTATATAAGAGCTATTCTCCTTGTCGGCCTCCCCAGTTCCTCCATTCACAGGCTGCAGGTCATCCAAAACTCTGCAGCCCGTGTACTATCCCGCACCCGCCTCCGCGACCACATAACCCCCACCCTCGCTCGTCTCCATTGGCTCCCCATTCTCCAGAGGATCGAGTTCAAGATCCTCATCCTCACCTACAAGGCCTTACACGGCCTTGCCCCGCCCTATTTAACCAATCTACTTTCCCCCTACAAGCCCACCCGGACCCTCCGTTCAACAGGACTTGGCCTGCTCCAAGCCCCCCGCCCGAACCGCCCCACCATCGGAGGCCGGGCTTCAGTTTCTCCGCTCCCACCCTATGGAATGCCATCCCTCAATCCCTCCGTTTCGTTTCTTCCCTTTCCTTTTTCAAGGCCGGTTTGAAGACTTTCCTCTTCGACCGTGCCTTTTGTTCCACCCTGAACTCTTCGACCTCCCCTTCGTGTTTCACCCCTTCCCAAACACTCCCCTCTCAGCTCGGGTCACACGCCTCCTGTGCAGCGCCTTGGGACGTCCTCCCGACGTGAAAGGCGCTCTATAAATGTAATTTGTTGTTGTTGTTATTTTGTTGTTGTTGTTATTTACGTAAGATCAACAAATTAAATGTATTGTTTGCTATTTTTAAACACAGCAGAGCACACTGGCACAGTTTAACTTACCTCTTTGTCATGTTTACGCCAGAAATTAATGTGGTGGTCGTATTGTCTTAAAATGTAAAATGAAGTAGGATTTTGAAAATTTGGTTGAACTCAGTTTCCAAATGAAGGCCAAAGTAACATATAACATTCCAAAATCCTGCAAGCTCTCAAGCATTAATACAATTGTCTTAAGTCTAAGATCAAAATAAAGTTCAAGCATCTTGTGATTCAAACAATTTCAATTAGTCTATAAATGAAGAAAGTTCTACTCATTATGCATTCAGTGAAAGGGAGGTTGTTTCTATAAAGAAAACATATTCTCCACAGAAAGCATGTTAATGCTTGAAAATGTTTGTTTTTTCCATCAGAATCAACACAAATTCCCTAGCTGCAACATCTGCTCCTGAATAATTTTCAGAAGGTCAAGTGTATCCACTGTTTTCTCTTAGAATTTATTTCTTAAGGGATATTTGGATGTTTGCACAGACATGCATCTTAACTATTCTCACCATCAGCTTTACTTGTAGACACTAGCCTCAAGTCATTGTTTATGCAGATGTGTAGACAGCAGACATCAAAATATTACAAAATTGGTTATGGAAAAGGCCTCATCTGTCTAGAAAATTCACTATTTTCCCATCTGGAAATCAATCTATTAAAATGATGCCCTGCACACTGGCCTCAACCATCATTCCTGAAAACCTGATCCAAATTGTATCCCTGTAATGCCTTTCACATTGGAAGGATGCCGAAGGACACCGGACTGTGAAGGGTTTGCACCTGAGCAGGGGTTTGGACTCAAGAGGGGTGCATGGCAAGGGGATGAAGGTGGGAAGATGTCCAAAGCACAGTTGAAGAGGCAGGTCTTGGACTGGCCTTGAAGGAGTCAAGGGAGGGAGTGAGGAGGAGGGACTCTGGAGTTCCAGAGGGCGGAGATAGAAAGACTGAAAGCCTGACCGCCGATGGTAGAGCGGGGGACATTGAGCAGGCCAGTGCCTGCTGAGCAAAAAGAGCAGACAGGTTGGCAAAAATAACTCTCTAAAACAAACCGTTCTGGCATTTGTTCTGCAATTGCCCTTTGCAACTCTAAACCTATATAGTATATCCTTTTGTTGTTCTGGCTTAGTGCTAAAATCTTGTTTGGGGTTCACTATTTTAATCCCATTTAATAATATTATACATATCTATAAGGTCCCCTCTAAGTTATCTTCTCTCAAGACTGAAGAGCCTTAGACTGTTAAATTGATGCTTCTAATTCATTCCTCTACATTGCCGACAATCATCGGCATTGGAAAAGGCAAAAATATAGTAAAAATCCAGATGGTGTTACCAGTTTTAACAACAATTTGCATTATATGCCACTTTTCATGCAAGATCAACTCTCAAATCATTTGATAGGTGCATTGGTGATCATTAGGAAGGTAAATTACACATTTGGAGATGGTTGCCAAATTTGTGGTTGAAAAGGTATGTTTATAGGAGTTTTCTGAAGGCAGCGAAGGCAGTGGCAAGTAAAAATGTTTTTGAGAGGGCTTGATGACTGAAAGCAAAGCTAGCTATTATGGAGCAAAGGGAGTGAGGAGCAAGTAATAATCTGGAGCTAGAAGAATACCAGAATGTAGGACTGAAATACATTAAATAAGAAATGTGCAGTGAAACCACAAAGGGGTATGATAGTCAGAATAAAGATCTTACATTCAATTTACTGGTTGTCAAATGGAGCTTGGATGCGAAGAGATAATGAGTATTCTTGCAGTTTTAGTGGAACATAAAATACATGAGGCATAAATACATCTCTTGCCTTTACTTTCAAGCATCCATGAATCAAACATTATTGGTTCATTTGCCAGCTGTATACAAATAGTGTTTGATATCTCTCGTGTGTCAGAGGTATTCTGGCTATTGCAAATTTGTGGTAATGCAAACATATTTTCAGAACTTAATTTGCACAGGCTTGTTTTTGGTGTTTGTTTAATTTCTGAGATGTCACTGAACAGAAACCCTTTGTTGTATTGATAAAGGGCTCCATTAACTTCAAAAGAAAAGCATGTTCATTGAGCAATACTGGATAAACTGTTAAAATAAAGGCCACATATTCTACCTATCAATCTATACGATCTGTCGAATGAACAGGATATGCTCATGACATCACTGAGGTATTCAGGAGCATTTCACATCTGAAGTAGGTGATACTGTTAACCAAATATGTTCCCACGTGGCATCCAGCAAATGTAAAACTAGTTTATTTTTGAATTGTAATTTAAACAAACAATTTCCAAATGCTAGTTAACACAATTACTGTACATTACAATTTATGGAACCTCCTCTGGCGAGATCCACTTTCTGATTGTATTTCCTACCAGGTGTGTTGTACTTTAGGTTACCAAAAACTTCCAGTATGATCGGATGATTTGTGTTAACAAATCCCTGTAATTTACAACGTAATAATAGACTTCTGTAGAATCACAGTCTACAGAAGTCTATTCCAGAGTTTTACAGGAGTTTTATGTGTAATTATAAAAGTGACTTATTCAGGATGAGCAGCAGGAAGGAGGGCGTATGTGAGAACAATGATAGTGTGCATAAGTTTACTTTGTTTATGATAATCCAAGATATTTAAACACAAGATAGAAAGAGTACAGAAGAAATATATAAGAAATAAGAATGAGAAAAAAATAACTAATAATGCCACACAATGGATAAATAAAGATGTAAAGACAAAACAGCTAAAGAAAAAAAAGCATCTGAAAAGTACAGATTAGAAAATGGAGAGGAAAACAGGAGTGAATACCGCAATCATAAAAATAAGGTTAAAAAGATAATGAAATAGGCAATTCCTTCAAAATAATAATAATCATAATCAATTGGTCATCTCAATCTACTACTATTTGTAGGACACTGCTGTTCGCAATTGGCTGTCACATTTCACATATAAAATATACAGTCAATTTACTTTAAAATAAATTCTGTGAAATGCTTTGCAATGTCTCGTAGATGTAATACAGTGCTAAATCAAATGCAAAAATTATTATTATGAGGACATAGCAAAAACCTCAAATGAAACAGTAAAGTGTTCCATAGGTATGTTAGCAATATAACAATGGTTGAAGCAGGAATTAAGGGTAAAGGGGATGAGCATACAGCAGATAAGAAAATTGTAAAAATAAACAAATATTTAGCCTTAGTTTTCACAAGCAAAATAAATAACATTTGGCAAGAATAAAAAAGGCAGGGTATAAAGTCCCAAGTTAAGATAGGGAGAAGGGATGTATCTACAAGCTTAAAGCGGACAAGGCATCTGCCCAGATCGACTGCGCTCAAGAATTCTTAAGGACACTAGGAGATAGCTGAGACTCTAGTACAGTTGTGCCAATCTTCTCCTAAGGCTCCTGTAAGCCCAAGACACATTACTGGGCCACAAATAAACTAACAAAATTACAAAGAAAATAGTAGGAAAAGGTGCATTTATTAAGAAATTCACAATAAAATATCAAACATGTTACTTAATGAGGCATCTGATTTTTGTTTGTCCATAATATCTTCAATATTCAGTTTGGAGCACTGTAGTTCAAGAAGATTATTAAGGTTATCATCTATTAGATTGTAACTGTGTTTATTTTTTATAAAGTTCATGGTGGGAAAGGACTGCTCGCAGGTAGATGAGAGAACTACAGTGAAAGTACTGTATCAGGTTTTCGAGAAGGCGAGAACAAAGGGTCGGAGTTAAGGATGTCTTCTCAGTCTGGCAAGAGATAGGAAGTGATGTTCTGCAGTGTTGGGACAACTACTGTTGACCATATATATATAAATAATCAGGATTCAGGTATTGGTTGTGTGTTGTCAAAATTTGCATAGGAAACCAAATTGCCAGGGAGTGGGAAACAATGAAGAAGAAAGCAGGAAATCATAAAGCAGCTCGCAGAATTTCAGATAAATGGCAGATGAAGTTTAATGTAGGAAAATGTGAAAATGTACTGTAACAAAAAGTAATTCAGTTTGGCATGAGAATTAAAGAAGCTCTAGATGGTAGGAACCTAAGAGGATGGGAAGAGCAGGAGAACTGGGGATTTAGATCCACAAATCCACTCTTATGTTCTTAAATCTCTAAAAGTAGCTACACAGGTAGATAAGGCTATTAACAAGGCTAATTGTGTCTTGGGCTTTATTTCCAGAGGGAGAGAATATAAAAGTGAGGAGGTGATATTGAATTTACACAAACTTTGGTTTGACCAAATTAGGATTATTGTATCCAATTCTGGTCTCCACACTATAAGAAAAATATAACAGTGATGGAAAGAGTGTAGGTGTACAAAGTACAGTGTAGGTGTACAAAGGTAATACCGCTCCTGGCAGGTGACTTTTATCAGGATAGACTACCACAAAATACAATGAATTCACTTTACAGTATATTCTGGGAAGAGCTTTGAAGTGTATTGAAGGCACTATAACAAATGCAACGACAACATCAGCATTATTATTATCAGACTGGGATAGGTTGGGCCTTTTTCAATGCAAATTGAATCTCACAATTGTGTTTCACAGCTATCTGGGAAGATCATGATATTTTTATATCCTGCAGACCTAAACTAATATAAAGACATAATAATACTGTAATAAAATAACCCTTGCATTTGATATAGCGCCTTATCACCTCTTTGAGATGTCTCAGTGCTTCGCTTCATAGAATATACTGTAAAGTGAATTGTCTGTATATTTTGTGGATGAAACCCAGCAGCCAATTGCGCACAGTGTCCCATAAACAGTCATGGATTGAATAACCAATTTATTATTTTTTAAAGGAATTATTAACCCCGAAAAGCAACTGGCCAATTGATTAACAACAGTGTTCCTACTGTTTTGTGCAGAAAAAGCAGAAACTGCATAGTATAGAATTGATAAATGCAAACTCCACTTTGTAAATTCTGATTAACTTAAAATGTAATCTGTCAAACCATAGCAAGTATGAATGCCAAACTAAAAAGAAA
Source organism: Hydrolagus colliei (assembly GCA_035084275.1). Lineage (NCBI taxonomy): Eukaryota > Metazoa > Chordata > Chondrichthyes > Chimaeriformes > Chimaeridae > Hydrolagus > Hydrolagus colliei. The sequence continues at coordinate 68,516,325 of CM068742.1, forward strand.
TGATGTTTGACCAGAATAATACTTTTAAGAAATCACAAAAACTCAAGAAGATTTGGTGGTGATTTATAAATTTATTTACAATTATCTTTGCTTCCAAGTTGATAATGTGGTCTTCTGACAGCAACATTTTATTGAATTTTTTTTAACAAAAAAAACCCTTCCATCAAATTAAAACACTTTCCCATTTTAACACTTTAACTTTCAATTAATTAAACTACAAACCCAAGTACACCATTCGATACAGAGAACAGCAATGATTTGCATATGATGTAGCGTCCACTACTTAGTGGCTTTCCACATAAAATCAGTATTACTGTGTTTGCTGTGCCCATCCTCCAAGAGAGTGCTAAAGTTTGTCCCATCTATAGGATGGTGAGCATCCAAAAAATAGCAAATCCCAGGTATTTCATCTGGGAAATTAGGAGGCAGGTCTTCTCTAGAACGAGGTGTGAACTTGAACCCAGAATCATCCGTTAACAACCTGAAACAGAAAGGATTTAGACAGGTAGGAAGTTTAATGTGTGAACACAAAGCATGATTACTCGTGAATATCAATAACCCTTGAGATGCAGGACAGCTTTACAGTAATTCAAGTACATACAGTGAACAAGATTTTATAATTCAAATATCAGTGTGATGGAAAGCACTGCTGAGGAAAGCAAGGAGCCAGCAAATTTACACCTTTCCCATTGAGAGTTTTTTAATTTCCATTAATAAAATTATGACTTTGTATTTTCTGCCCCCAACTGTTTTCTCTAAAACAATTAGTATAAAATCTATTGTTCATATAAGTAAAGCAAATAAAGAGAACAAAATGTAATGGTCATTACCTGAAATATAAGTACATAAACTAAAGTGCAAGTTTAAAGCAAAATACATGATATACTCTGAGCTAATGTTGATTACATACGTCATCTGTATGTGAAGGTTTGTGTCAACCTTACTATCATCGGTTCATTATGTAGTCTGTATTGTATCGTAAACTGGATAAATTGCATACCCCCCAAAGCAGTGATGACATCCAGCAGATTATGGAGGAGGTGTACAATTAATCTCAAATTTTTCTAGTATTACATTGAGTGAGCGAAACATATGCAGAAATGGTCAGTCCAGAGTCTGCAGTAAACATTCCCACGGACTAAAAGTTTGTTAATTTACTAAATTTGCTATTCATGATTGTCACAGAATCCCAAACATCCCTCCCAAAAATCATATTTTGGAATTTACATTATATATCCAACATCAAAATATTTTAACACTGCACAGTATAAAATGGAAGTTACATTTAATTTTTAAAACAACTTTAAACTGCCAACAAATATAATTGATTCAGGTTGTATTTGGAATAACAAACTTACGCATACGTAGTTGGACTGACATGTATTCTTCTGGGCAAGCTAGTTGACTCAAACTTGTTGGCAAGAGTAACATTGTTTCCAAACAAGCAGTATCGAGGCATTTTAACCCCAACCACTCCAGCAAGAATAGAACCAGAATGAAGACCAATTCGCATCTAAAGAAAGAACCAGTTAAAGAAACAAATCGGAAAGCGATCGAGTGACTCACATCATCTAAAAAAAAATTCATGTTTATAATTTGTTTTTGCACCTTTCCCCCCCCCCCCCCCCCCCCCCCCCCAACAACCCACCCCAAACATGCATCATTCTCAACTGCAACATCCCCAAATAAACAAGTTCCCCAAATAACCAAGTTGGTCACCGACTCCATGGCTGTTTGTAGGACATTGTTGTTCACAACTGGCTGCCATATTTTGCCCACAAAATACAGAGTAAAATCACTTTACAGTATATCATTTGAAGCTCTTGGAGATGTTGCAATAAGCCACTATATCCAATTCATATTATATTATCATTATAAAGCTTCAATTCAGCCAATATTGTGTTCTATAAGATAATGCAAGAATGATCCTCAGTGATGCTCATTCCCCTTGAGTTATTCATTGCCCCCTTTCTCTCCTCACTATATTGTTGCAGCACTTCAAAAAGTTTATCCTAAATGAAAAATTTTAATGTATTTTTTTTCTTCTATAATGTACTTATCCATCTTATCTCCTTCACACTTTGTTTTAGTACCGACCCTTCTTTATAAAGGATCCCAATTTTTGTCAAATGAGATACTGAAAAATGTGTGCAATCCTGTGCATCAACAAAATTACATTTGTATAGCACCTTGCCAGTTCTTCCACCAGTAACTTTCTTACATTGAACATCTGGTTCCTTTCATGATCTGGATGCTGGGAACTACATATAAGATTCTACATAAACAGTACATAACCAGCGAGTGAACTTTAAATAGCTTTATACAGTAAATGCCAGATAAAGGAATCTTCACTAAGAGCAACATATATTTAGAAGCATCTCTAGGGAAAGCACTAAACCACACTTGAATTACTCCCAGTGTTTACTTAACAGAAATAAGTGAATTAAAGAAGTCAGCTTTCCTTTGGGGAGAAAAATACATTCTGTTTCAGTAAATTTATTGACCAGTTTCTGCTGAATTTATTATTTTTCTTGTACATGGCAAGATTTACAAATTTCAAAGAGGGAAAAAGTTAAAATGCTTAAAGGGACTGTTGATATCAGATCAACCAGCCTGGCTCATTTGCAGGCCTTTGAGGCACAACTCAATTTCTGGCTGAAGGGATTCTTCTCACTAAGCTCCTATTAACTCTGCAACCCAAAGCCCCGATGGGTTGGTTGATCCTAGACGGATAAGCAACGGGAAACTTGCCAGGAATTGCTCTAAATGGAAAGATATATTGTTTTTACTAGTTACCAGCAGTACCCCACCACACATTCTGGGGTCCCCAAGTCTTGCCTCTTGACAACTTGTGCCAAAACTGGATAAGCAGAGTGTCACATTTAAAAGCAGGAGGCAGTACATATCATCTGTATTTCATATCTACTAGAGCAAACGAATAGGTCTTGTTTTCATTTGTTTAGTTTTCATTTGTTTTCATTTGTTTCATAATGTCTTCATTTGTTTTGTCTTCAACCCTTAAAACAACTGTAACAACCGGAACAGTAAATTATGCTGTTTGTAATTAAAACGCTGAGTCTCACCTTAATAGGCTCACCATCTGGAGTCATCACCTTGTCTGACATCTCCATCATCTTCAGAGCCATCAGAGCAATCTGAATAGCATGGGTTTTGCTTTCTTTATGTAACCCTCCAGCAACACAGTACGCATCGCCAATAGTCTCCACCTTGTTCATGCAACCCATCAACCACAGGATAATCAGAAGATAAAGGAGATAAATACATAAATCCACTATCATACATGACAATGCAATTCACCACATATTGTCTCTATGGAGCTTTTCTATGAAGAACAAGGTGTTGTATACTGGTTTTATTTTAATGACAGTATTAAATATTAGAATTATCTTCAGAAATCATAATCAAGAATTACTGAAAAATCCATTCAAACAGGTTTCATCCACACACATGGATCAACTTTCACATTTACGTAGATGACATCCAACTATCTCTCTGCAACACGTTCAACCCCAGGACCACTTATATCCTGAAAGACTGTCCGTCAGACATCAAGTCCTGGATGAAAGCCAACTTTCTACAGTTGAAATTCAGCGAGACTGAGGCTCTCCTGTTTGCCTCATGCCAGGACCTCCAATACTGGCAGCATCAGCATCCACAATGCACACTTGACCTCCCTGAGCCAGTTAATAACAACAAAATTACACGTGTGTAGGACCTTTCACATCGCTAGACAATCAATGTTTCGGAACCGAGCTGGGAGTTGTGATTGGGAATACTGGAGGACAGATGGGTGGGGAAGTAGGGTGACTGAAGGAATGGTCAAAGAGGAGGGTCTCAAAACTGGTCTTGAAGGAGGCAAGGGAGGAGGTGAGGCAGAGGGACAGCAGGATGTAATTCCAGATGTTGGGGCAGAGTGGTAGAGGCCTGCCCACCAATGGTGGGGCAGGTGAGGCGGCGGACAAGAAGCAGGCCGGAGCCTTTGCCCTCTCCTACCACTCCAACACGCTAACTGCTAGGGTCCGTCGATATGGAAATTTTCCGATTTAGATATATCGACGAGCTCATATCGAGAAATACCGATATATCGATATTTTCGGGGTTTTCGTACTGCGCATGCGCACGCGGCACGAGGTGCGTGCGCATTCGAGGCCTATCTCCTCAGGAGGTAAATATATATCTCTCTCCCCGTGTCTGTCACACTCACTCTCTCCATCTCTCTGTTTTTCTGTCTGTGTCTCTGTGTCTCTCTCCTCTCTCACATCCCCCCCATCTCTATCTATCCATCTATCTGTATATTATCACATCCCCCACATCTCCCCCCCTCCCGTCTGTCCACCCACTGCCATCTGTCTCTTCCCCCCCTCCACCTGTCTCTTCCCCCCCTCCACCTGTCTCTTCCCCCCCACCCCCGCTGCCGTCCCTCTCTCACCCCACCCCCCCGCCGCCGTCCCTCTCTCCCCCAACACCCCCACCCCGCCGCCGTCCCTCTCTCCCCACATCCCCGCTGCCGCCGTCCCTCTCTCCTCCCAACTCCGCCGCCGTCCCTCTCTCCCACCCCACCCCCCTGCCATCTCTCTCCCCCTCCACCCACCCCCCACTGTTTCTCTCCCCCCCCCCCACCCCTTGTGTACCTGTATATTGTATTCAAGGACTATGAATACAATATGGCGGCTGTGTCCTCGGTCTGTGCATCGTATATAGATAGAGATGAGCATTCTGGGTCTTGTAGTTCAGTGCGCGCGCATTACAATTTTTTTCCGATATATCGATATTTTGGAAATGCTTATATCGGCATATTGATATGAAAATTATATATATCGATATATCGCCGGACCCTACTAACCGCTAATCAACCTATCCATTCCTCCATTCAGGAGGCTCCTGCCTGCTCCACCATCGGCAGTCGGACCTTCAGCTTCTCTGGAACTCCATCCCATATTCCCATCACTTCACTTCCTCACTTGCCTCCTTCAAGACCTTACTCTTCGACTGTGCCTTCAGCCAACCTCCTATCCTTTCTGGTCTATACCCTCCCTGATCCCAAAACACTCCCTCTCCCCACAACGTGAAAAGTGTTTTACAAATGTAATTGCATCTCTTGCTTCACACAAACCCTACATTCAATCTAATTTTCAATTCATAATGTGACAGTATTTTATACAAAAACAACCAACATTGTTCACTCTGTATACAAAACCTAATCTGCAATTAATTCAATCTGAATTTACATTAACTCCATTTTCTTAGTATTTCAGAATGTGTTATATTCTGTCTTATCTTTGAACCTGTTTTTTGAGTCCATAAAAGTATTTACGGAATACTTGCTTCAACATTAAGACCATATTAAAGTATTTGCCAAATCCTCAATGTTATGAATTTCTAAGAAAATACAATAACATTTCTTCTCAAGTATACGATATATTACACAGACTTGCATTGGTAACATGTGACATTTTGGCAACATTGAAATTCACTTTAGAAGCAAGTCAATAAATCACATATCAATGAGCCAAAACTACAAATGGAGAAGTGCATCTGAACCTTTTGCAGCTTTAGTTTAGAGATGGAAAGCTTTGCACATTGCTAGTGTATCCCCAGAGGCTTTCAGAGGTGAATAAATTCTACCTACATCTTTCCAAAATATTCAGAAGACCAAGCTGATCATCTTTCAAATCTGCAAAATGATTTGAATGTTTGGAACCAACCCTGAATTTTAGCAAATATGAAGGAAATCCTGACTTCTTCAACTGAAGTGCAAAGCAACAAAACAATAATAAAAGTGATAAGAATCCTACCTTGTAGATATCCAACTCCCCACAATGATAGTCAAACATGGTGTACAACTCATTCAGCATTGTGACAACCTGCATTGGTGAACAGCGACCACAGACAGCAGTGAAGCCTACAATATCCGAGAAAAGCATGGTGACATTCTCAAACTTCTTGGCCTGAACAGATTGCCCCTGCCAAAGCTGCTGGGCCACTTTGCCTGGAAATATAGTAAACAAAAGATCCACTGTCTTTTTCTTTTCCTCTTCGAGGGCCTGGTGAACCTTTTCAAGGGCACCTTTCAATTTACCCAGTCTTTTCTTCAGTCCATCTTGGGCTTTGGTTTGTTCTCCAACAAGAATAACATCCCTCAAAGCATTGTGGATAGGGATGTCTGAGAGGTACAAGCCACGGCCAGTGAACTCTTCAAGTTTATCCACATACGGTGATCCCAGAAACAATATGCTTTTGGATTCAGGCACATAAATCATTTGGCCTTTGATGTCCATAACCTGTGAAAGCATTACATGATGTAATTGCAACTACATCAAATTCCCAACAATTGTTACACAAATTCCTTCACCGGATCATCTGGTAAAACTTAGTCATATTGAAATTTAATTCCCGTATTAATTACAAACCTTCCCAGTGAATATGATTTGGTAATTGCTGTAGAATCTACAAGATAGTATTTGGAAAGATAGCCGTAAGCTGCATTTGTTTCTCAGGTAGACTGTGTCTCAGCCCATACCCAAGCAACTGGTCAAATATGAAAAGTAAATATAACAAAGAGGTGAGACTACCCTACCAACCTGGCTGCTTCCTCCACTCAACGGAAACTAGCCTGATTCACATTCTTCGCTTATCCATTAGCAGTCAGGCTTTTAACGTATCTGTCCATGCCATATTCCCTTTGACTCACTATGCCTTCCTATTAGGGTCCGTTGATATGGAAATTTTCCAATTTAGATATATCGATGGGCTCATATCGAGATATACCGAAATATTGATATTTTGGGGGTTTTCGTACTGCGCATGCATTCGGGGTGCGCGCGCATTCGGGACCTATCTCCTCAGGTGGTAAATATATTTCTCTCTCTGTATCTCTCACACTCACTCTCCATCTCTGTGTTTTTCTGTCTGTGTCTCTCTCCTCTCTCACATCCTCCCCGTCTCTATCTATCTGTATATTATCACATCAACCCCGTCTCTTCCCCACCCCCCACCAACTCCCCACCGCCGCCGTCCCTCTCTCCTCCCCACCCCCGCCGCTGTCCCTCTCTCCCATCTCCCCCCCCACCACTTGCATACCTGTATATTGTATTCGATTACTATGAATTAGGGTCCGGCGATATATCAATATATCGCTAAAACCTGATATAATTTTCGTATCGATACGCCGATATAGGCATTTCAAAAATATCGATATATCGAAAAAGTCGATATATCGAGGGGAAAAATGGGAATGCGCGCACACTGTACTACAAGACCCAGAATGCTCATCTCTATACACAATGCGCAGACCGAGGTGCAAAGCCGCCATATTGTATTCATAGTCCTAGAATACAATATACAGGTATGCAAGGGGTGAGGGGAGAGAGACGGCTGGGGGGGGGGGGGGAGGGGGAGAGAGACGGCTGAGGGGGAGGGGGAGAGAGATGGCTGGGGGGGGAGGGGGAGAGAGACGGCTGGTGGGGGAGGGGGAGAGAGATGGCTGGGGGGGGTGGAGGGGGAGAGAGACGGCTGGGGGGGTGGAGGTAGAGAGAGACGGCGGGGGCGGAGGGGGAGAAAGACGGCTGGGGGGGTGGGGGGGGAGAGAGAGATGGTGGGGGTGGGTGGGAGAGAGGGACGGCAGCGGGGGAGGTTGGGGGGAGAGACAGGGTGGATGTGATAATATACAGATAGATAGAGATGGAGGGGATGTGAGAGCGGCACAAAGACACAGACAGAAAAACACAGAGATGGAGAGAGTGAGTGTGAGAGACAAAGAGAGAGATATTTACCTCCTGAGGAGATAGGTCCCGAATGCGCGGGCACCCCGAATGCGCGCGCCGCGTGCACATGTGCAGTACGAAAACCCCCAAAATATTGATATTTCGGTATATCTCAATATGATATTTCGGTATATCCCATCGATATATCTAAATCGGAAAATTTCCATATCGACGGACCCTACTATGAATACAATTTGGCGGCTTTGCACCTCGGTCTGTGCATTGTGTATAGAGATTAGCATTTTGGGTCTTGTAGTTCAATGCACGTGCATCCCGATTTTTCCCCTCGATATATCGACTTTTTTGATATATCGATATTTTTGAAATGCCTATATCAGCGTATTGATATGAAAATTATATCGGGCCGGACCCTACTTCCTATGCCTTTTTCAAGATCTGCCTCAAGACCTTCCCAATTGACATTGCATTCAGCCAGTCATTTCCCCCGTCATCCCTCACCCCAATCCCTCTCACTCCTCGGCCTCCATCCCCAGCTCGAGTGCAAACCTTGGGATGTCCTCCTGATGTGAATAAATTACTGTATATAACTGTAAACTTGTATTGTATCAAGTCATTGCTACAAATAGTATTCTTGTCCTCAGTCCGCTACTTTTATTAGTATTTATTTCATAATAAGCATTAGTACATTATACTGTGTGAATGATAGCACCTTACCATCACTGAATTTGTTGTAAATACTGCAGTTGTTTGGATAATTGGCAGTATAGATTCAAAGCACATGCACAAACCACAGGACAGAAACGGGATAGTCTACTCCTGACTGTGTTTCAACCAGGAGACAACGCCTAAACCTGTGTCAACTGGTGTCTCCAACCTTCAGCACCCAGCATATTTGGGTGTGTTTTTTTAACTGGATTATTTATAGAAATGAATGAAGGTTAATTATACAATCACTCAACCTGCTGCAAATGAGTACAATTGTTTTCCTGTCTACTGAGTCTTGTGAATGGCTGGGAGGAAGATAAGGTCGTAAATGCAAACTTTGTAAACCTAGGGGTTATTGAACTGGTGCTGAAAATCAAGGTTGTCTGGTATACAGAAGGTTTCTCAATCATTAATCAGGACCTTTTATGTGCTTGAATCAGTAGACTAGAATCTAGTGGACAAACATTCATTTTCAGAGGTACTGTACTATGCTACGATTCAATTGGTGTTCCACCACTACCAGGTAGAGTTAAGCATGTTAAACTCCTTTCAACAATATAATCTGTTATTTTAATTAGGATGAAGCCGTAAGATTTTAAAACAATCTCCCCTATTTCATTTAGTGACCACCTCACAAAATTCCTAGTTTAGCTGCCAGGCACAAGTTATTTGAAGATCGACTTATCTGATAGATGTAACCTCAAATGTTTTAAACCTTATGCTGAAACTAATTTTAAACAAATAGTTTTTTTTCCCCCCAGCAGGATGATCTACAACAACAACCGGCCTGTGAATCACAGCTCATTCCCTGGTAAGTTTGAGTTGCAATTGCAAAGCAATAAATTATTTGCTAGTGTTCTGGAGTTTGAGCAGGAAAAGATGGCAGATGAGAACTGGAACTGTGTAGTTTCACAGGAGATGTTTGTAAGAGAAAGAGCGAGCAAAAAAGAGAGTGAGGGAATGAGTAAAGATAGAGACAGATAGAGAGAATGAGAGATAGATAGAGAAAGTGTAATACAATATTAAATTATGTGGTTCATGTGTAGAAAACTACCAGCACAATTGTTGCCCATTTCTGTTATAGTTTGAACATTTATCATCCTTTATCACTTGCATGCACAAGGCAATAAATCATTTCAACATCCCGTTTTCTGTCATTTAAAAATACGTTTGTTCACATAATATGTGTTCAAGAATTGGCTGGGAGGAAACTTTGACCTCCAACTGTGTGAAGGCTAAATTAATGTATGCGATCGAAGCAGAAAAATCAAGGGATTAGTAACATAGAGGTCAAAAAGTGATATGGGTTGTGACAATTACCACAGATGATCAATATCACTTCACAATAGCAAAGTTTTCAATCTTATGTCAGAGCTAATGTTAATTCAGCCCTTCCACTGGTTACCTCAGTCAGCCAATTCTCTTATATTATTAACCAAATAAAACTATTTTAAATATGCACAAGAATAGGCAAAGGGGGAAAATGGGCATAGTATCTGGGCCATAATATATGGTGAATAAATACCTGTAAAAAGCTTACTATTCTGAAGTTGTTTTCAGATATCATTAGATCAATGATAGTCAACATTTTTGTTTGGCAAAGAAAATTCATAGAAACAACAAAACACCGTATATTTATACCATGAATCAAGACATATTCAATCAAGAAACATCTATTTTGTTGACCAACCAAGTCAGTAGAGGTAATATGTAAAACATACCTGAGGTTTCTAACCTTGATGACAACTTTTGACGACCAGCTACTTTGTACAACTCAACATAAGATACAAAAACATGTTGGAACATTGTAGGCAACTATGAGGATGGTAATATTTAGGGGTTGGGAACAGCAGCGAAAATACCTTTCAAATAAGCTCACCTTTTCCTGCTCTTTTGCAGCGTGATCTTGTCTTATTCTTATAATAAACTGTGTGTTTAACATGCTTCGGATTACACTGAATGAGCCGCTGATGGGAGGGTTGATGATCTCGAAATGCTCATTAAAGCTGGGCCTTTTTAAAAAGTCTCTTTTATTCAAAAGTCTTCTCATACCATCTCCGATCTGCATCAGCCACATCGCTCGGTCAAAAAGGAAATGGAACGGGAATGTTTTACAGAAGGTGGAAACAGGCACATTGGCCACAGTTGAAGTGTTCCACAGTTGGGGCAAACTATTTGTTTTCACTTTTGTCTGAGCAACAATATACATGAGATAAGTGCAGTTCGGAAAGTCACTGACCCCATCCTCTGAGCACTTTGGTACCAGTTCCACTGTTACCTCATCTTCGTACAACATCTGGGCAGCTGCCGTGATCAAACCAGGAAGTATAAATCCAATTAGTTCATTGGGGAAAAAGCAATACACTTTCAGAGAGCCATCATTTTCCTCAAGGCAAAGAATAGAAGATTCCTCGAGAGCCTTCACTTCCCCATCCCCTTCCAGGTGAGATTGGTCATGTTTCAGAAGGGTGTTAAAACTGTTTAAGAAGTCTCTGAGCGTCCTACTAACTAGTTTCAAGATCTGCTCATCTTCCTCAAAACAGATTTTGAAGAGTTCCTCCCCAAGCGATTGTCTGAGCTGCTCGGCTTTAATACCTGTGATTAAGACCCAGCATATGGTTATTAGCCACTGTCCAAGGAATTCAGAGTGAAATTAAACCGCACAAAACAGCATAATGGAAATAATTACCAAAAGTACTGGAGTGCAATGTGAACAATCGAATAAAATCTTCAGTATTTTCCTTTTCCAAACACCTGTCACAGAATGCTTCTGGATGGTCAAAGGCTGCACTACATGAGAAGCAATAAACACATGCACAAATAAATATTATATGAACATATACAGTATGCTATATTAAATGAAACTGAGAAGGATTAAATATACCACTAGACACACAATGAAATGAGCTGCCATGTCTTCCAGCTTTCAAGTGTGCGCAATTGGCTGCCGCGCTTCACCCACAAATATACAGTCAATTCACTTTGCAGTATACCTTGTGAAGCGCTTTGAGAAGTCTAGAAGATGTGAAAAGTGCTATATAAAATGCAAGGATTATTATTATAATTTTAAACAAAATCTAAGTGGAACAAGGTTTTTTTAATATTGTATTTGTATTTGCAGGTACTGTAGTTAAAATAGTACAGAATCTGAGTCTGTATAACATATATAGTTTCGCATGAAATTTAGCAGAAAAACATAATCAAAACAGGGTCTGACAAGGCATTAAAAATCCATTGATATAAACAACAAAATTCCTGCCACTTCTGACTGCCCCCAAACATAACCTAAATCCGTACTCTCCAGCAGCATGGCCTCTGTGTAGAAGTGAATCAATGGTTGAATTGCCATGAGAAACCACACGACTCTCCAGCTCCTCAGCTTGTCACCATTCCCTGGGGGTAACGCCTAACCGTCAGTGTTTCGGGCAATGTGTTCTCCAAGCAGAGTATTCTCCACCGCAGGCCTGGACGCTGTTCTAGTGTTCCAGGATACAGGAATGTTTCCTTCACAACTCTGATGGTGCTGCCATGTTTCACTTGTTATGTTGCTTGCAGTGATGTGCATGAAATGTTCAGATGGCACTGATACCAGGTTAACAGGAATCAGCATTGGGGGCCGCTGATCTCCCATCCCGTGGGTTTGCTATGAACCCCTAAACAACCTTCAACTAATCCACCAACAAGTTAAGTAAGAATACGGCAGAAGAAGAACGTGCCAATCTCGGCCTCGATGCAACGCATACAAAATAAAATGAAGAATAAACTATATTTAATCAATCTTGATAGCAATTCATTTGTTATCAAAGAAGAAAATAAAACTATTTTTTTCGAGGAATGGTGTAGGGGAGGAATAGTTTAGAAGAAAGCCATCAGAACCCTGGTCACCAACACAAACACCGTCCGGTTTCCCAAATGCCATCCATTGACGGCCTATGGATTTTCAATATTTCTGTTCATTTTCAGATCGCCAAGGTTTGTATTCTTTCTCATTTATGTTTTTTGGACGGTTTGAGCCACCCCTCTGTTACCAGTATCTGTGTGTAGACACACAAGGAGCAAATTTTATGGGATTGGGACGTTCATAAAGACTGCAAACTTGAACTTTGCAGCAAGTAGCATTTCCAAAAAATGATTCACTACAAAAAAGGGAAACTAATTCAACACTGAGATACAAGGACTCGATTTCCAATTATGAGTAGTGCATTTTACTGGTTCATACGAAGGATAGAAACAATGGGGGGTGTTGGGTTAGTTCCACATTTACAAGGGGAATGAATCATTTGGAAAGCTCACTGTAGGAGGTTTAATTTACAATAATCACAACAATTCGGAAATGTTCCCTCTGATCGCAAAACGAGTTTCTTAACCCCGAATAACAAAAGATAGGTCAGAGCTTGGGAGCAATTCATTCCAGGTTCAGTTTCAGGTCAACAGTATAATCTGTTATAACTGTCCCAGTGAAGCCATACACTGGCCGCCGGCTAAAGGGGGGTATTAATAGGTTCCCACATATTCTCCTCGGTGTTCATCAGCTGTGCGGGATTGCTGTGGTTAGTGAGTTCTCCTGAGACTCGAGTTACTCAGTGACATTTGGCAGTGACCACAACAACACAGGCAAATTGTGCTGATAGGCATCAGGTCCTCCACAGAATTTGCTCATTGATTTCATCCCATTTCCGCTTCTACATTAAAAAAATATACAAGTTACATACACCCCGCTCTGCCCAGCCTGACCTGACCTGCTCTGCCCAACCTGCCCAGCCCAGCCTGACCTGACCTGCCCAGGCTAATCTCACACTGTGAGCTACTGCAGCAGTGTGGAATCCACAGTAAAGGAGATGGAAAGAGTTCTGACTTTGCAGTCCGGACGACGCATTGATCCCGTGTACCTTTGATCCTGTGGTTTGCATTTCTCAACGCTTCTCTGCAAGGCCACGTGTAACCGATGGAACTGTGGAGAAAATAAAAGATCGTCTTTAATGAGCCATGACACCCTGACCGGCGGTCCTCTCTCACTGAGGCCAGTGGTGCCGCAGGTAACGAGAGACGGGAAATGTCGCTGATGAATTGAACCCATTATTGATTTGCAAACGTTTTTTTTGGAAAAAAAAATGACACGAAGCTCGGAGTTTCAATGATGTCGCCTCACAAACCTCCTGTCGAGAAGTTCAGAATTCACCTCACACCATCGCCTCTCCTCACAGCACGAACAGTGTCCTCGAAACAGCTGAAACGATTCCCTGACGACCCCCCCACTATTTGCTACTTGGTTTCTGAATGAACTCGGTGACTTAAATAAAAAGGGAAAAGGGTCGAATGAATTTGCATCAGAGGAACAGTAACCCCCCCCCACATCCCTTCCCCAGCATCGCGAATTTTCCCGCAATAACGTTGGGGCAGCCCAGGCTGCAAATGCAATTTGTCCAAACCTGCTGATGTCAAGTGGAAGAAATCAAAGCGAGCTCAGCGCTTGATGATGGAAAGTGAAGCGGATGCAGCGACCCGGGAGGGGGGGGGGGGGGGGCAAAGGCACACAGCAAACGCTTGAGGTGTTCAATAATTCACACACAGCGACGAGCAGCGTCCTCTCCCCCTCCCCAAACACACACACACACCTTCTAAACATAGAGAACTTACCATGTATCAGTACACAGCTCCCCCCCCCTCCCCCCCCCCCGCCTCTCACTGTGTGGAAAAGTCAAACAATTTGTCTGGAAGGCAAGTGTGGCCTGGCCTTGGGGAGAAATGAATTCGTTTTATTGTTTTTAAAAAAAAATCTGCTGGAGGAGCAATGGGGAGAGAGACACGGGAATTGCAAACGACTGAGTACACAGTCAAAGTATATATATATACATACATACATATACACACACATATATATAAATAGCTCACACGGGCATTGCAACTACAATACACTGGGCAGTTCACAAACCTCCTTGTTATTTCCTAATCAGTGTCAGTGCTGGGGAGGTTTCGGCAGCCAGTGAACACTGAAACCCTCCCTTATCAACAAACAGGGCAACAAGCGTGAGATGTCGGGCTTGCCTGGAGGAGGGAAATCATTCTTCAGATAATAAACCCCCAGATTAATTTCACGCCGCGGATTTGTTAACAAAAATCATGGCCTTTGGAGTCAAAGTAACGCAGACCATTAATCCTAGCGAGAGAGAGAGAGAGAGAGAGAGAGAGAGAAAATCAGGGTTTGGGTCACGTCGGGGACAGTTATTGAAATATCTCCGGATTGAGATTTGGATATTTTTCTGTAGCTCTCTCTCTGTCTGTCTGTCTCTCTGTCCCTGTCTGTCTGTCTCTGTCTCTCTCTGTCTGTCTCTCTCTGTCTGTCTGTCTGTCTGTGTCTGTCTGTCTGTGTCTCTGTCTGTCTGTCTGTCTGTCTCTCTCTGTCTGTCTGTCTGTGTCTGTCTGTCTGTGTCTCTGTCTGTCTGTCTCTGTCTGTCTGTCTCTCTGTCTGTCTGTCTCTCTGTCTCTCTCTGTCTCTCTGTCTCACCTCAGGGCAGATGAGTTTACGGATGCTGGCTCCCAGTGTGTGCAGATTGCCTCTCGTCCTGCTGCTCTTCCTGCTGCTCGACTCCTCCTGGAAACCGACGCATTCCCTGCCGGGCACCGAGGCACCGAGCCGGCTGTTTGAGGAAAGCCCTGGCTCCCCAGACTCCGCCACAGCCCCTCGAACTGCCCTGGACAGCGGGCATCCCAGCGAGGCGTTCAGCTCAGCCCCTTCCTCACAGAACATGCCGAACACAGCCAGCCAGGTCTTTCCCATCCACTGCCTCTCTCCCCCCACTGCCTCTCTCCCTCCCCAATGCCCCTCTCCCTCTCTCCCCTCCCCAATGCCTCTCTCCCTCTCTCTCTCCCCAATGCCTCTCTCCCTCTCTCCCCCCACTACCTCTCCCCCCCCGCCCCCAATGCCTCTCCCCCCCCCAATGCCTCTCCCCCCACCCCCACTGCCTCTCCCCCCCCCAATGCCTCTCCCCCCACCCCCACTGCCTCTCTCCTCCCTCACTTTATCTCTCCCTCCCTCTGCCTCTCTTCTCCCTCTTCTCCCAGTCTCTCTCCCTCCCTCCCCCTCCTCTCCCTCTCCCTCACCCTGTCTCTCTCTCCTCCTCTCCCAGTCTCTCTCCCCCTCCCCTCTCTCTCCCCCACCCTGTCTCTCTCCTCCTCTCCTCCCTTCTCTCCACCTCTCCCTCCTTCTCTCCTCCTCTCTCCCTCACCCTGTTCCTCTCCCTCTCTCCTTTCCCTCCCTCCCTCTCTCTCTCCTTTCCTCTCTCCTTTCCCTCACCAGCTTCTGCGCCTAATTAATGTTCATTCATTCCTGACGATCGCACGCCCCTGGACTCCACACTGACCCTAAAAACCGCAACTCGACGCCGACACATTAGTTTCCTGCCTTTCAGAGACCCCCCCCCCCCCCCTCCCTCCCACTCCCCTCGACGTTGGTAATCCTGCCGAGCCGTTCCCGGGATCCAGGCGAAATTGGCGACTGGAGGTTATGCAACGTCGATCATCACCACCACGCATTCCCACGATCTGCGAGGATCAGGGAAGAAGAGGACGAGATAAGTAAGTGGATTAAGTCCTCCTCTCTGAGGTTTACCAGCCACAGAACAAACCGAGAGAGAAGAGAAGCTAAACGGCAATTTACCCAGGCAATCCCAAACCGATTTCTCCCGGTGCCCTGGCCGACAAATCCTCCCAGATAAAATCGGTCACAAACAGTGCGGTTTGTGGGACATGTGCAAACTGACTGTCACATTGACACCCACAAAATACACAGCCACCAGGTTTCACAGAGAGGCGCTGCGAGATGTCTCAATGATACGATAAGGCACTAAATCAAACGCAAGGATTATTCATATTAAATTGACCGATCAGAAGAGAATAAGTTATACTGTCACACTAGGACCTGTCTGTCCCACTACTGAAGGAATGCCGAGACCACAATAGTGTCCAGAAGAGATTCATTAGGATATAAGTGATGAGTGGTTTTACTTCTGAGGAAAGAATTGAGAAACTGGCACTGTTTTCTCCAGAATAGGGAGGTTGAGTGGAGACCACTCTGTTTTAAAATTAGGAGGGTTTTTGATGAAGGAAATAGCAAGACATTATTTCAACTAGTCATCAAGTTAGGACAAAGCATAGATTTAATCTAATTACCAGAAGAGCAAAGGGGAGGTTAGTTTATTTTATGTACAGAGAGTTAGGATGTGGATTTCATATCCATATTACAACAACAGAATTACATTTATAGAGCGCCTTTCACAGTAGATAAATATCTAAAAACAAGGTATATAAAAGAGTATGCAGAAAAAGCAGAAAATAGGTTGAAATGGAAAACATAATAGAAATCCTTAAATTTGACATCCCCTTCTCTTTTTGAATAATGCCATAAGATCTTAACATGCAATTAAACAGGTAGATGGGAATTCAATTTAATATCTCATCCAAAGTAATGCATCCAATAATACAATATTCCTCCAACCCTGCTTTGGAGTGTCAGCCAAGATTGTGAGTTCAAAATGAAGAAAGTCAAGATAGTGTTCCAACACAAACAGCGCTGTACAAAATTCAAGAATTATTATTAATATAAAGTCCCACATGGAATGTGAACTATAAGCTCTGACTCAGAGGTGAGAGTGTGACCAAATGTTCCTGACTGAAACCAATAAGGCCTGATAAAGATAATTGCTCTATTTGACAGAATTATTACTCTTCTATTGCAAGACGTATGTACGTTTTACTGCCCTGCAAAATCAAAATTCTGCAACAATGTGTAAGAGTATTATTACACATTAAAATAAAATGTTACAGTCCAGGACAGACATGGTTTATAAGGTTAAAATATATGTGAGAAAAATGTAATTTCTTATATTGGTGAAATAAGATTGAAAATCAGCCTTGAAAATTCCAAATACTAAATGATGAATCTAAGGGAGGAACACAACCACAAAATTGCATTTGTATAACGCCTTTCACATTAGGAGGACGTCCCAAGCCACTGGACAGACAGTATTCTTGACCGAAACTGGGGTAGAGTTTGGAAAGAGTGGAGGGAGGGGAGAAGGAGGTTGATTGAAAGCACAGTCAAGCAAGAGGGCCTTGAGATGGGTCTTAAAGGAGGCGAGGGATGGGGCAAGGTGGACGGACGGACTGTGGGTTGAAATTCCAGGGGGGTGGGGGCAGAGTGGCTGAAGGTCCGCCCAGCATCGGTGACGTGCGTGGGTAAGCGGTAGACGTGAAGTAGGACGGAAGCCACTGAGCAGAGGGATGTTTAAAGCCTTTAATTCCAATTTTAGCTGACAAGCTGTAAAAGTGAAGACAAACTTGTAACATGGAGGAAACTGTGACATAGAAATCGTGCCAGACAAATATCTGATTAAAATAAATATTTCTCTGCATCAAAGGAAAAAGTCAAAACTATCCCTGCCCTAGGTCCACATATATCAGAAGGGGAAAGAGGAGGAAATAGGATTAGAACATATGTAAATATAGTCAATTCACTTTACAGTATATTCTGTGAAGCGCTTTGAGACGTCTAGAAGACATGAATAGCGCTATATCAAATGCAAGGTTTATTATTATATAGCTCCAGTGGGGAGCCACCAGCACCAGAGGCATGATGAGCCTAATTGCTTCCATGTTGTGAGGTTTTGATGATTTAGCTTTTGATTCTACCACATTAATATTTTCAGAAATATAGCTCAGCACATAACACATCTAGAAACGAACGATGGAAAGTTGTACATTCTGAGACAGGTATGTGACATGGTAAAAAGAAAGCAAAAGATCTGGGAAATCAGATAACAATAAGACAGACTAAATTACTTCCTGTACAGCAAGCTTTCATCTAAGGTTTGACCACGGAGCAGATCCTGGCAGAACACTTCCTTTCATTATTGCTTGCCAACAGTTAAAATTGCAATTGTGCAAAGTATTTAAAGTTTCTATTAAATAGAAATGTGTTTAATAAGCTGAGGGATCCCAGTAGTTCAAAATTCACCATTTCTTTATCACAATCTTACATATCATGTCTAGTTTTCCTTTAATTTCCAAGTTGTCAGCTAGAATTTCAAATACAAGTCAGACATACCTCCCCATTCACCACTTTTCAATTTTAAATCTTATTTTACCAATGTAATAAGTCCCATTTCCTCATACACCATTCAATTTTATAATACATTACACATTATTCTTTATGAAGGCGGATACCAGATGTAAGTTTCTCAATGTCTACTTTCCCAGCACCTTGGGTCGTCCTCCCGACGTGAATGGCGCTTAAATGTAATTTTGTTATTTTTGAATGACATTTCCAATTTGTATCCAAAGAGTATGTCTTTCATCTTGTCAACATTGAGCTGAAGGAAATTCATGTTCGTCAAGCTTCTGATGTCTCATAGGCAGTCTGACAGAATATCAGGGGACTGGGGGTTGCAAAGTGAGGAGGAAAAGTAAAGTTGGGTGTCTTCGAGAGTGGTGATCTCTGGGTTGCTTCCAGTGCCTCAAGCAAGCCAGTTCCAGAATGCTAGAATAAGGCACATCAATGTATGGCTGGAGAAGTGGTGTAGGAAGGAGGGTTTCTGGTTCCTAGACCATTGGGACCAATTCTGGGGTAGGTGGAACCTGTACAAAATGGATGGGTTACACCTGAACAGGGCTGGAACCAATCTCCTTGCAGGGAGGTTGTCGAGTTTTGTGGGGGGGGCTTTAAACTAATCCCGGGGGGTGAGGGTGGGAAACTGAACAGTAGTTCAGATACGGGAGGGGTAACAAAGAGGGCAAGGGTAAGACGGGAGAAAAGTGCAGAGGAAGTAATTTGTGCCTTAGAGTGCATGTATGTAAATGCACAAAGTTTGAGAAATAAAATTGGTGAGCTGCAGGCTCAGGTTGCTGCGAGGCGATATGATGTTATAGCAGTAATAGAGACTTGGCTCAAGCATGGGCAGGAATGGGAGTTGAACATTCCTGGTTACAATGTATTCAGGAGGGATAGAGAAGGGAGAAAAGGGGGCGGGGTGGCAATTTTAGTTAAGGACTCAGTGACTGCCTTAGAAAGGAACGAGGTGGAAGAAGGACTAAAAACCGAATCTATCTGGTTAGAAATGAGGAATAAAAAAGGTGCAGTTACACTGTTAGGGGTACACTATAGACCACCAAATAGTGGGGAGGAGATAGACAAGCAGATCTGCAAGCGTATCACGGAGAAATGCAGAGCTAATAGAGTAGTGATAATGGGTGACTTCAACTATCCCAACATAGACTGGCAGAATAGTAGAGTAAAGGGCAAGGAGGGAGAAGAATTCCTGAAGTGTGTGCAGGACAACTTTCTTGATCAGTATGTTTCCAGTCCAACGAGGAAAGAAGCATTGCTGGATCTAGTTTTGGGAAATGAGGTAGGGCAAGTTCAACAGGTTTCTGTAGGTGAGCATCTAGGGAATAGTGACCACAATATCGTTAGATTCAGAATAATTATGGAAAGGGATAAGGAACGATCACAGGTGAGGACACTCAACTGGAAAAGGGCTAATTTCAATGAGTTGAGGTGGGACCTAGCCAAGGTGGATTGGAAAGAAAAATTGGCAGGTAAGACAACTAACGAGCAGTGGGCAGCGTTCAAAGAGGAGATAGTTCAGGCACATGTCAAAAGCATCCCCACAAAGGTGAAATGTAAGGCATCCAAACCTCCCTGGATGACTAAGGAAATCGGGGCCAAAATAAAACAAAAAAAAGAGGCTTATGATACGTGTCAGGCTCAAAATTCAGAAGGGAACCAAGCAGAATATAGGAAGTGTAGGATAGAACTAAAAAAGGAAGTGAGAGGGACAAAGAGACTGCATGAAAAACAATTAGCGAGTAAGATTAAGGGGAACCCTAAGGTTTTTTACCAACATATTAAGAGTAAAAGGTTGGTCAAGGATAGGGTGGGGCCAATTAGGGACCTAGGAGGAAATCTCATTGTGGAGGCAGAGGGCATGGCTGATGTACTGAATGAGTACTTCGCCTCTGTCTTCACAAAAGAAAAGGATACAGTCAATGCCATGGTATTGGAGGAGAGGGTAGGAGAAATGGATAGAATAATTATAACCAGAGAGGAAGTTCTAAAAAGGTTGACGTCGCTCAAGGTGGATAAGTCACCTGGTCCGGATGGGATGCACCCTAGGTTACTAAGTGAGGCATGGGAGCAAATAGCAGGGACTCTGGCCACGATCTTTCAATCTTCCTTGGACACAGGGGTCGTGCCAGAGGACTGGAGGATAGCTAATGTTACTCCCTTGTATAAACAGGGGCAGAAGGACAAGCCTGGTAACTACAGACCAGTCAGTCTAACGTCGGTAGTGGGCAAACTTCTAGAGTCCATAATGAGGGACAAGGTAGATCTTCACTTAGAAAGATATAGGCTAATAAAGGACAGTCAACATGGATTTGTTAAAGGCAAATCTTGCCTTACAAATCTGATAGAATTTTTTGATGAGGTAACGGAATGGGTGGATAATGGTAGCGCAGTTGATGTAGTTTACATGGACTTTCAAAAGGCATTTGACAAAGTGCCACATGAGAGACTTATTATGAAATTAAAGGCCCATGGCGTAAAAGGGACAGTGGCAGCGTGGATCCACAACTGGCTGCGAGACAGAAAGCAGAGAGTTGTAGTGAGCGGCTGTTTTTCAGACTGGAGGGAAGTGAGCAGTGGTGTGCCACAGGGATCAGTTTTGGGAGCATTGCTGTTTGTAATCTACATCAATGATCTGGACTTGGGTGTACGGAGTACAGTTTCCAAGTTTGCAGATGACACTAAGTTAGGGAGAATAGTAAATAGTGAGGAGGATAGTAGCCATCTGCAAGAGGATATAGACAAATTGGTAAAGTGGGCAGACACATGGCAGATGAAGTTTAATGCAGAGAAGTGTGAGGTGATGCATTTTGGGAGAAGAAATGAAGGGAGGCAATATAGGCTAGATAGTAAAATTTTAAATGGTGTGAAGGAACAGAGAGACCTGGGGATTTGTGTTAGTGACTCGTTGAAGGTGGCAGGACAGGTAGACAAGGCTGTTAAGAAGGCATATGGGATACTAGGCTTTATAAATAGGGGTATAGAGTACAAAAGTCAGGAAGTGCTGACTAACCTCTATAAGACTTTGGTGAGGCCTCAGCTGGAATACTGTGTTCAATTCTGGTCACCACACTACAGAAAGGATGTGAAGACATTGGAAAGGGTACAAAGAAGATTTACTAGGATGGTGCCAGGATTGAGGGACTTCAGCTATGAGGAGAGGCTAGATAGGCTAGGGTTATTCTCTCTGGAGCAGAGAAGATTGAGGGGAGACCTAATAGAGGTTTATAAGATCATGAGGGGTTTCGACAGGGCAAATAGAGAAAAACTATTTCCACTCGTGGGCGAATCTGTGACTCGTGGATACAGATTTAAAATAGTTTCAAGGCGAAGTAGAGGGGAGCTGAGGAGAAATGTTTTCACTCAGCGAGTTGTTCGAATCTGGAATGCATTGCCTGAAAAGGTAGTGGAGGCTGATTCGATAACAAGTTTTAAAAGGGAATTAGATCTTTATTTAGGGAGAACGGGTCTATTAGGCTATGGCGAGCGGGCAGGGCAGTGGGATTGAATCGCTCTTTTCAAAGAGCCGGCACAGACTAGATGGGCCGAATGGCCTCCTTTTGTGCCGTAAAATTCTATGAATCTATGAATCATCCGCATACATGTGGAGGTGTACCTCATGTCTGCGGATGACATCACCAAGAGGGAGCATGTAGATAAGGAAGAGAAGGGGGCCAAGGATACATCCTTGGGATACCCCGTGAGTAACCTGGCAAAAGCGGGAGGAAAAAACGTTAGTAGAGATGTACTGTTGGCGGTTTGTGAGGTAGGACTCGAACCAGGCGAGTGCGGTCCCACTGAGTTGGATGACGGCGGACAGGTGGTGAAGGATGATGACATGATCGACTTTGTCGAAGGCGGCGGAGAGTCCTGGAGGACAGGGAGGCAGAGGGAGCCCTGGTCACATGGAGAGAGGACATCATTTGTGACTTTCACAAGCGCAGTCTCTGTACAGTTTCTCAGTTCAGTGTCACCTGAGGTTCACAATTAACTTTGCAATTGACTTTGAAATGAAACTGTAGACAATATTTGTAATTGATATTGAGTGCTCCTTGATATCATGCATTAACAATAAAGGATCCTTATATTCGAAAAATAATTTTGTGCAAATGCTGAATACATTATTAACCCATGGTTAGTTTCTATTTACATAGGAAGACAATATGGTAGAACACTACAATGGGATTAGTAGCGATATTAACAATGAAGAGGAAACTGTAGAGGGTGTGTCAGGAACTACAACAGCTAATTTGTGCCTTATAATGTCCAATAAACAACAATGCAGGAAATATCATTTGTTTGTGGCAGAATGGTGGCCATGACATGAAAGGGCAAACTTTCTTCTATGTTCAAATAGTACCATGGGATCTTTAATGCCCACCTGAACAGACAGATAGGACTTTAGTTTAAAATAATCCACGCGTTTGATGCAGCACCTTATCACAACACCGAAAAGCAGGGTTCTCAACAGAACTGAACTGTAGTGGAGTGTATTTGTAGGTGAACATCCACCTTAACAACCAAACGGATTTAACATTTCATCTAAAGCACAGTGTCTCTTACAATCCAGTGTTTTCCCCAGCCCTGCGCTGGAGTTTAAGGCTAGAATATGAGTTAGACCTCACAATCTTCTGATGCAGAGGCGACTATCCTACCAACTGGGCCAGATGACACGTTCGCATTGTGAACGTGCAAAATAATCCCTGTTTCTTAGTAAATTAACCAATTCCGATTGTGATGATTTATACTATGAATTTGCCAAAACAAAACCCTGCCATAGTCGGTAAATAAAGAGAAATTAATGCTTGTCATTATTTAAAAATTATACCTTGCTTACCTGGATTGTCCCCTAAAGTTATATTTGACTTCTGTAAGTCAGACTGCACCTTTTAATTTGCATCATTTTTCCTCTAAATTATGTGAGATATTGAAATGCAGTATAATGGCATTCTGTAGGTTAAAGTACTTGCCTTGCAAACAAGAGACCTGGGTTTCATTCCCAACATGGTGAAATGTTGGGCAAGTTTCCTTACGCCACATGCCTCTATTTACCCTGCAATAAATATAAACCCTGATTGTTAGTCGATTGGTGGATTGATCTTCCAGAGATAATAATTACTTAAAAATAAAATAATAAATTGTTCACTTTAATCCGCGACTGTTTTGTGGGTCGCTGCCGCGCAGTTGCCTGCTGCATTTCGCCCACAATATATACAGTCAATTCACTTTACAGAATATTCTGTGAAATGTTTTGCAAGGATTATAATACTAATTATTATATCACTCAGAGACAAGGTTCTATACTCCCTGTAGACTGCTCTCACTAAAAATAATTCAGCCGCTATAGTAAAGGAATCATGCATGCGTTCTCTTCTGTATGAATGATCATGGTTGAGCTTTTTTTGCTAGCTGAATATACAATTATATCATCATTAAAAATACATTATATCTTTTGAATGGCATTATTTAATAAAAGAAAATTAAATCCATGTTGTATTTAACCCAAAGCTATGTTTCTCCCAGAAATATCATGAATACAACTTCAGATTTATGACAAATTATATAATTTATAATGAATCTGGAGAGCTCCTCATCTCTCTGTCAATTGCCTGAAGTGAGTTTTTTTTTCCTGTTTGTTGGTAAATTAACCAATTAAGATTCTGATGATTTATAATATGAATTTGCCCCCCAAAATCAGTTTGTCACCTCCAAAGTTCCCACTTTCCATTCCCTCTTGAAGAAGTTGTTTTCTTCTTGCTTGGAGCACAATTATGTAGGCCCTCGAGTCTTGACTAGTACCCTCCCGTCTTGACAGTGGGAGTTTATGGGCTAATTTACAGTTTTCTATAGAGGCATATCTATCATCCACCAGAGATCTCCAGACAATAATTAAAAGTGGGAGACCTGGCTGTCTGTATTGTGATGCTTAGAATAATTGTTGTTGAGCTCAATCCAGTAGTATGGAAGTGCTCTGGGACACTACCCTTTGTGAAGGGTGTTATATACAGTAAAAACCTGTTTATCTGGCACCCTCAGGACCTGGCCAATGCCGGTTAAACAACATGCCGGATATTCGGATCCGACGCCGAAAATCCAACATAATTTTTTAAATTTATTTAACACATACCATATTAATAATAGACAAAATAATGACAGATAATAACAGACCTTTGTTATTTGCCTAAAAATTCACCTAAAAATCATCTTTGCTGGTAGATGCCTGGTTTGAAGCCATGATGCTGAGGTAGAGATGTACAGTCTATCTTCTACAATGGCTGATGCGAGGGAAAAAAACGGTAACACGACTTTAAGGCTCCACTAGCGGCAAGCCAAAGTACTGATGCGAGGGGAAAAAATGGCAGGGCCACCTTCAGGCATTAGTAGCAGCATTCTGAAATACTGATACGAGGGGAAAAAAATGCGCCACCATGATTGTGCCGGATAAGATCCGGTTATTCAAATGGGGACCTTTTTTTTGAGGTGCCGGAAGTATATGGAAGTTACGGTTAATCGGGTCACAGATAAATGCAAATTGTTGTTGTTGTTGTATGCAACTTTGTTATGTGGTGCCTTGAAACACTGGGCCATCAAACTGATAAAATGCAAGGTTTTATTCATTATTATAAACAAATATAACAGTTTTATAAGAGCTTCCTAAATATATATGTACATAAGGGCATTGTTTAAAAGTGACTGCTAGATTATCGGAATAGAGTGTTAGTTGCTTTGTGTGATAAAATGATTCTGTTTTATATCAGTGGCTAAACAAACACAAAGGTGAATTGTTCCCACAAAATGATATACATGTTCCTCAGTCAGGTCACTGTCATCAAAAAGCTAAGGAACTAATGCCATTGTAGAGGTGCCAATATCTGATTCACATTAATTTGAATTTAATTTCTATCAGACTTGTTCATCAGATTTTGCAAAATATACAAATCTATTAACAGGCAAATACTATCTTTTGTGACGCCATAATCTGCATTGTTCATTCTTATAAGCAACTAAGTTTTCTAAAAATCTATACACATTAAGGCTTTAGTTAAAAGTGTCAAAATTGCTAGGTTATTGAAAGAGCGCTTCAGTTGCTTTGTGTGTGAGGGGGGGTGGTGGGGGGAGCTTTACAGTAAAATATCTGCCATACAACTCCATTGGCCTCTCATTAGAAAGTAACTCATGCCTAAAAAGCATTATTCTTGCATTGCGCCTTATCACCAGCTACTGGCAGATTGACATTAAATAAAGTGGAGGCACTGTCTGAGGCTTCACGGGACAAATGATTTTATAGGAATAACAAGGATTTGGCTTGGTTTACATCAATGTGTGGCATTTGGAAGCTTAGATTTGCGTTGAAATCTAATACTATAATACTATCAAATGCAAGGATTATTATTACTACTTAACATTTTATGAATGAAATATGGAAAATTCAGTTTATTGATATTGCTTAATCTAAAGGATATAAATAATTGAAATCGATCAAATGGGAAAAAATGCTGCAACTGTCAGCTAAATTATATCAATTAATCTTTCACTATAAATCTAGTACAATTAATCTTTAGAATGTATTGTTACATTAATGTGGGTATTCTAAGTCTCCGTGTGTTACTAACGTGATTTGGAGGGTAATATACACTGAACCATTGCATAACAGCCAACAGTTTATTTACATTTCCGTTTGTGCATTTCACTGCGGACTTCCTGTTCATACATTTGGTAAAGTAGGTTTGCTATGTGTCGATCAGCGGAGTAGAAATTTAAGGTTAGGAAAAGTTTGCCGCTTTTGCATAGGTAACTATAGTGTAATGGAAAAATGATTTATTATTCCCATCTGGCAAGCTTTCCCACTGCTTGTCTTGTTTGGATCATCCGATCCATTACTTTGGTTTGCAGGGCTTTGGTTTTCAGGGCTAACCTGTGAATTCATGCCTTGTTGCCATGATGTGTGCTGCCACCATGCAACTTTTTAACTTTCCTGGTCTTTGCAATCCCCAACACTGTAACAGGCTCATATTTTATAATCTACAGTTAAACTGCCATTTGGCAGTACCCTCAATAACCTTGTTATTGAGAGTACATTTGCCTGAACAATACAAACATTTGTTGACATAATAGTTGTGTGTTTACTTCGTAAAATTCCCAGCGGTTAAAATAAAATGCTGCTTGCAGGAAGAAAGCCTAAAGGTCACGGGTGAAATCAAATCCTGTTAGAGTAGGAACCTGGCAGTGGATAAAACAAATTTTGTGTTTGTCCATGCAAGCAAAATAAATACAATGTTAGGCTTTAGAGATCAAAGCAATAGTTTTTTTTTCTTCATTGCAGCAGAACCCAGCATGTTAGATCACTTCGGAAAACAAAATCCTTGTATTTGATCTAACAACAACAACATGGATTTATATAGCGCCCTCCATGCCGGATGGCGTCTCAGAGCACTTCTCGATAACAGATCCCGGGGCCGAGCCAGGGGGAGGGGGAAGAAGGTGACTGAAAGCGCGGTTGAAAAGAAAGTTATTTAGTCGAGACCTGAAAGTAGGAATAGAGCGGGTGAGGCAAAGAGAGAGAGGAAGGGAGTTCCAGAGCTTCGGAGCGTGGTGGCAGAAGGTACAGGATTCAGGGGACAAAGCCATATTGGTTGAGATGCCTCAAAACACTTTAGAGGATATAATGTAAAATGGTTTAACTGTGCACTGGGAGGAAGACAATCCTTCTCTTTTCAAACAGTGCCATATAATGAAAAATACCCTCAGTTGGAGCTATGAAGGAGACATTTGCATAAAAGTTGATTGCAATAGTAATTTTCACAGCAGCTGGTAATATGTGATCAGATCATTTTCCTTGCAAGTTATATTTCATAAAACCCCAGCGGTTCTGCCACAGTCTCTGTTGTTAGAGCTAGGCTTATGGATTTCTATTGAGCCACCATATTGATCTTTATGTATTTTCTGACTCCTTCAGTAAGTCATTTAGACGGTCTTTTTCTGACCTGCTGCTGTTACTTCTCTTCATCTATGGTTAATTCTCTAACCTACAATACCGCCAAAAAAAACAAGGTCTTACAAAGAAAGCTTGATAGGGTATGCATATGGACTGATGACTGTCAATACCTTTAAATGCAAAGTACTGCAACAACTCTTATATGCAAAACATCTACCGTACTTTGTGCAGTGCAGTTACAGTACACAGCACACAGGTACTTCCTATACAAGCACAGTGTACGCATTCAATGGATGGGTTAGAACTTGTTAAGGGGCAAGCTGATAGAGATCTAAGAGTGTTTGTTGAACTATCACTCACCATGTCAAAACAGGATGAGGAGCAATAAGTAAGAGAAACAGCGTTCTGGGGTATATTATCATATATTAAGTTGAGATCCCTAGAAACTGTACTGTTCTCTGATCAAGCGACACCTAGAATACTGAATACAACTATAGTTGATGTGACATAAATATATACCCATGCTATAAAGGGAGTACAGAGAAGATCAATTGAGAATGATCCCTAGTGTTGTGCTCTGAGCAGCAATTAGTCAAACTAGGACTCTTCAGCATTGGACTCTTCGGTGGTGTCTTAGAGAGGGCCTTACAAGTAGTAAACAAGATTTTCAGTGGGGTTGAGAAAGTAAACCCAGAACAGTACTTTTGGATGCTCTGAGACAACAGAAGAAGAGGGCACAGGTTTAATGTTGCAAAGGGCAATTTCAGGACAGACAACAGAAAGTATTTATTTTCACAGCGCTACTTAACAATTGAAACAGATTGCCAAGATCGTGGTTGAAGCCAGAATGCCTCATGTCTGCTCTTCTGTGTGGAGAAAGAGGGGGAAGAGCTTTCTAATTACAATTAGATGTTTAGCCTGTTTATCCGTGACCCGATCAACTGTAACTTCTGTATAACTGGCACCTCAAAAAAAAGGTCCCCTTTTGAATAACCGGATCTTATTCAGCATAATTGCGGTGGTGCATTTAATGAGTTCATTGTCGCAGGAGAGTATAGTATGATTAGTTCTGAATACTGCCAGTAGTGCACTTCCGGTTTTTGGTCTAAAAGAGACAATGTTTTTTCTCTCCCTCTCCTTTTTCTTTCTCTCTCTCCCTCTCCTTCCTTCCTCTCTATCTCTCCCTCTCTCTTTCTATTGCTTCCCCTTTCTTTCTTTCCCTCTCTCTCTGAGGGATACTACATTGCCTGTGTCGTCTGACAGTATCGTGGGTTTATACACTGTTTTGGTGGGAGACGGAGAGAGAGGCATGGAGAAAGAGAGGGTGGGTGGGTGGGGGGGGGGGGGGGGGAAAGAGAGGGAATGAGTGGGGGCGGAGAAAGAGAGGAGTGGGAGGGGGAGTGAGAGAGAGGAGTGGGAGGGGGAGAGAGAGGTGGGGGAGAGAGGGGGGTGAGTTAATTAATTTAGATGGAAAATAAGAGGGGGCTTGGGTGGGGGCTTGGGTGTGGAGCCATTGAGATGCCAGACTGACTGAGTGTGTGTGAAAGAGAGAGAGGGGGAAGGAGGGAGAGAAAGAAAGGAAACATTTACATTACCCTTTTAAGAGAGGTCCCCTTCAAAAAAAATTCTTCAGTTTGCCATTGTAGAAGTTTGCTTTGTGATTGTGTGCTGTATTTATAGACTGTAATCAATATTTATTGCTTTATTAGTAAGTATCCATACAATATTCTGTTATTATTTAGTCTATTATTAATATGATATGTTTAAAAAAAAAAATTGTGGTGTGTTTTCGACAGCTTGCCACCCGAATATCCGGCACGTGGTTTAACCGGCACTACGGGCCTTTACTGTACCAGTGTTACTTGAGGATTTCAAAATGTAAAACTGACCTCTTTGGTTCTTATGGTGTGGGCTAAATCAATAAGTGTGCTTTCACCTATTCTATACCATCTATGTCAGCCTTTTTAAAATCCCCCTACTGATTATTTCTGTTGGAAACAATCTCAGCTATACCTCTCAAAGACTTAGTGCCTTAAACCCCAGAAATGTTGTTCTTCCTTGAATCCTTTTTAGAGGTAGAGTAACTAAAACTGTATACAATGGCCTCAAGATTGGGGTGTGCAGTATCCCATTTGGGAAGGGGAAGGAAAGTAAGTGTGATCCCATTGCAAGTGACATGCTTGACAGTGAAATAGAAGAATCAAGGGAACTCTCTGTGATAGTCTCGGTAGTCCAGTTTATCAGTCTGTCAGGTCTCCAGCAGTGACGTGCGGTGGGTAGAATGACATATGCCTCTGTACATACAAATGTTTGTGGGCATGCACGAAGGCAGCAGCAGACTCTGCCTTTTTCCCAGTCATTTTTTTCCGCAAATACGCATGCGCGGAAATGGCATTTCAATGTGACCTGATTGTAATGGATAGAAAGAGGAAAGGCAGCGGTAACTTGTGCCTATTTCACCCATTACTGAGACACTGAGAAAGGAACGTGCATGCGCATCAAAACCACATTCAACTCAATCGGTAAAAAAGGCACGGCGTCTCGCTGCCTTTCTGTTGCTTTTAAGGTAGGCATATAAAATCGCAGTTAAATAATTTGGTTAGTTTCTACTAAAAATTGTTTGCATTATGTAAAATGTGCATTGTAAAAATATAAACTATTAACTAATCTTTTACAATTAAAATTTTTATTTTCATAAGGTAGGCACTGCTTACCCTGACTGCACCTCCATGGCATTGCTGATGATAGGCAGGACTTAAACAGGCCGACTGCTCACGGGGAGCAGTGATTCTTCCCACTTGGCTCCTTTTATTCCTGTAAGCCAAATTACTTTAGGGTAGGTAGGGTGGATCCAGCTGGAAAAGCAATAGGAAGCTCGCCAGGCAGTACTCTCAATAGCAAACTGTGCAATGATATGTTGGGGTCCTTAAGTCTTGTCTCTTGTCAATGTGTGCCTAGTATCTCTGGAATTAGTTAAGCAAAGTGCAACCCTCCAGAGAGAGAGAGCATGCATCCCATGTCAGACCCGCGGACATTTCCTTGTGTATGAGGGACTTGTTTGGATATTCTTAAATTTGATGATGGTTTTCTGCATGTGTCAGAAATATCTGATCAAAAATATAAGCATTCCAACTACATTTGCTGAAAAACACAATGTACTGTGGTAAATGAGGCATCTATTTTAAGGCTGAAAAGATTTAAATAATAAGATGTTGGTACCAATTACATTAAAAGTGGTTCAGATTTTAAAACATTCAGAATTTTTTTGTGTAAACATGAGTGTGATACAGATTAAATATTATCTTAATGGTTCAGTTTCATTATTTTGATTAATTGCATTAAAAACTTGATGGCTTTCCATTTCAATAGATTCTGTAAATTCTCTTTAACTTCCAGAATGAGTTTTACAATTGCTCTGGCAACTCCTGCAGGATTTTTGGCACAAACAAAAATAGACAGATAATGAAGAGGACGTTACCTTTGTTTTGGAAAGATTCTTTATAATTGGTTTTCAGGCAAAACACTTGATATTCATCACAAAAATACACTTTTTAATGACAGAGCATTTCCTTAAAGACAGATAAAACATTATTTCTGACTTCAGTGCTAATTAATGGCAATTGTTGTCCAAACAGTGTGAAATTAACTACTTAATCTGTAAAATTTACTTTGCTGCACTCTCTTCAAACGGAGTAAGTAAGGAAAAAAAACACAAACTGTGAACATGACAGAGATAGAACGCTACTATTTAAAACCATTGAAAAATATATACCTGATGTGGGTACCCAAACCATTAAATGGTGCTAACCATTGCTGGCCATTAATGTACTTAGAACATCTAACAAATACTATTTAAATATTGTCTAAAAATAAGTTTCTAATGTAGTTATAGAACTTGCAATAAAAATACAGGTAGATAAATAATGTCCATAATACAAGCTAGGGCAACATTCTTAACAATAATACATTATCAAATACTATATTATTATATTGATATCATCAGGCTATAATAAATTCTCCTTACAATGGAAACAAAAATCATTAAACCCAGCATTTCTAACTACTGTATAAAAAAGCTTAATTGCCATCAGTTGATCATTATTCTGGCTATGTGTTATAAAACCAGCAGACAAACACATTAGAGTAGAGACAAATTGCCCCTTCAACACCCATTCACTCAAGAGCATTCAGGAAGAAGAAAATAATCAGATTTCTCAGAGTCAAGATACACTTATCATCCAGTGCAACTTGAGGTCAAGTACATGTAGGACATCAATACATTTTTAAAACTAAAAATCACGTGATCTAATTATCACATATGCTATGTTCCTGCTCACCATCCGAATATGTTCCAGTATTATTTATTGTACCAGGATGTCACCATTCACATAGCTAGAAAGTCAGGTGGAGATCAACTTGATATCAGAACCCAATCTAAGGTCACTTTGGCTGATGCATTCCTCTGCTTGGAGAGTAACCCCATCGTGAGCAAGTCCATGTAGTAATGTTTTCCCCTAAGATCACCATTACTGAGTGTCTTATACCCGCTGGTGAAAATATTTTATTTGTGCATCAAAGTGTAATTTCATGTCAAGAAGTAGGTCAATCAAATCATCTCACCTACAAAATACACAGTCAGCTCAAATATACAGTAAACTCTGTGAAACACTTAGAGACATCTTGAAGATGTGATGTTGTTATATCAAATGTAAGGATTATTATTATTGTAATCTCATTTCATAAAATGTCAGCTCTTTGTTGTCAGTCATTAGTTAGCTTCCTGCCTGTCAGCATTGCTTAGGAAGTGAAGCAGAAAGACTACAAATAACCATGCTGTACATTGGCTGAAGGCAATAAGCAGTTAAATCAAGCAGCTGATGGGCTAAAAATTGAGCAGTACTCAGAATAGAACTGCTTCCCTAAAAATATCTTCCAGAGCTCGACAAACGCATCTTAATACAAGATAATTACACATTTTCCTATTCAGGATTCTTGTCTACGTATGTGCGTTTAATCATCGCAGACTGCAAAGACTCTTCAAAAAAGCATTTTAGTTGATCCTGTACAAATGAATGACAGTGTAGGGCACCCAGTTATAAAAACTAGTGCACACTGAAAAGCGAAAAGGGATCCCAAAGCAATTATTAGGATTATTAACAAAAAAAAGTAAAGCAGCACTTTGTGAAGAATGAAAGCAAATTCATTTCCCTGTGGACTATTAACACAGTCCCCAACAACATCAGCAATGTTACTAAAATAAATGGAAGTCATGGGGACATGTGTAGACTACAGATGCCAGAGGACTGTGTTCTTGGGTGGTTTATTTCTTCCCTCTCCTTCCAGTTTATGTTACTGAAATCCTTTCATTTTAGGGGCCAAATTGAAGGTATTTTTTCAACAGGATTCCTTCCTTAATAAGGAAATAATGTAGTAATGAATTCCTTCCTTAATAAGGAATCCTGTTGAATTCCCGACAACCCATGTGAACTGTTCTCAAGAAATAGATGTTCACAATACTCGTGTTTCCATAGGTTGGTGTAATGCAATTCAGGCAACTGAAATGAATACCTATATATTATTGTTACAAAACTAACTCTTTAATGTTGAGAAGCTTCTCAACACGTTTTATTTAATAAATATTTAGGGACTATATAATTTTGCAGAGGGAATTGCAGCATTCAATACGCACACAGCAATATTTCACGTAAACCCATGAAGTGAATGAACAATTTTATTTGGGGAATTGTTGGCCAGGACACTGGGATAAAGTCCCATCACTTTTCAAATAGAACAATAACATTACATTTGTATAGCGCCTTTCATGTCAGGAGAATATCCCTATGCGAATAATACTATGAGGTGTGCACCACGCAAGCAGAAGGTACCAAATTTGAACATCTCACCTTAAGCCCAGCACCTCCAACATACTGCACTCCCCTCCCCTCCACAATGTTTAAGAATGTCATCCTCAATTATAAATTTTAATTCCTATTATGGGACTTGTATGCAGAATTTTCTGAATCGGAGATGAGAATGTTACTAACTGAGCCAGGCTGTCGCCTATCCATGTCACCCCCACTCCCTTCCACACCTCACAACCAACACAGCCGATACCCTAATCTTTGCCGTTGTCATTTCCCAACATGACTATTCCGGTGCCCTCTTCACTGGTTACCCCAGTTCCACCATACACAAAATTCAAATAATCCGAAACTCCACCACCTGGATACTCATCCATACAAAACTCTGCACCCCAATCATCAAATTGGGACTTAAATCAAGAGACATTAACTCAAGGTCCTGTCTGCCTTCCTGGATTTAGTTAATGCTGATGGGTAAACATAATGATTGAATCATCTCTATTTTTAAATCAGGATTTCCTCTACTTGCTCATGAAGGATGTCATAAACTATCGTTCTCACCTGATAGTCACATACAGGGGCCACTGGCATCAAATTTGGAACATAGCTCTCGTGAGAATTAATTTGAATTAAAAAATAAAGTCAAATAGGACTAAGGATAAGACCCCTTCCTCCCACTTTGGACAGAGTATTGAATACGTGGAACAGAATCCCCCAAATAGCAATCACCAAACATAGATCTTAATTTGTAGTTTATTATTCTTCAAATTTTTAGTCTGGATCAATAATTCTTTCAAGCATGATAAATATAGAAAGTTAAGGACACTACTGGAGTATTTAAGGATAGGTGTACAATTGAGATGGACTCAATGGAACACCATAGATTCTGTACTCTTACAGAGAAAGCAGAAGGCAGTGGGGGAGGGGAGGGTGGGGGGAATAAATGGAATATGTTCAGTGATGGGAAGGAACCAAGAATAAAATAGCGGATATAGTAATAAATAATGTGCCTGCATGCAATATATTGCCTTCTGAAGCTTTAAATGGAGAAGATCATTCAATCCATTTGATCTCTTTTCCCAAAATGAAGGATGCTTTACCAAATGCAAGGATGTTTTTTTATTTTATTTATTTATTTATTTATTTATTTAATCTAACCAGATATCAATCTCATGCAACCAGATTTTCATTAAACCATCAAGTTCGTTTTTAGTGGAATTCAATATCCTTGTTTCAATATCCATCATTTGAACAATAAAGAATAATTTATCAGAAAGTAGACCACTGATAAAGGTTTGGGAAATCTAAATCAAAACAATTTGATACATAGCAAATTACTATGAATTGAATGTTTCACACAATACAAACAATCTTTCAGTAATGTAATTTAATACGAAGTGAAAAGCTCAAGTATTTTAAAATGACATTAAAGACCAGTGTGTATCCTGAATGCAATAAAAATATTTTGTGTAATTCAGACAATATTCACAGTGAATACTGCAGTGGAGTCAAGTGAACTGGCTGCAGTAAAATATACATTTTCCATTCTCAGCGTGGCAGATGGTGTTTGAGTCAACCTTTATCCATCATAAGCAGATTCCCAATTGCAATGATTTCTCATGAATTCCTGCTGAACAGACTCTGCAGCTGTTATTCCACGTAATGTTTCAGTGTTGGATTTGATATACAGTACTGAATACCTATATATATATACAATGAAATACTAAATACGGAGGAGCTTGAGGTCCTGCAGAGCCACTGATGGCGACTTTGATGTCTCAGGCATCAGTGTTTGGATAAACCTGCTCCTTGCATTGACGAACATGTAAATCTCTACCCCCCACCCCCCATCTATATATACACACACACAACTGCACTTCAATTTACTTTACAGTATATTCTGTGAAGCACTTTGAGACGTACATAAATGCATCACCATGCTTAAACGCATCCAAACGAGACTGAGAGTTCCATGCTTCCTATCTGCAAATGAAATAACAGTGGATAATGAATACATAAGTGAACACCTGTTATAATTAGTATATCACAATTGACACTCCTATATATTTTAAAGTTTACATATAATTACTAATTACCATT
The DNA here is from genome assembly GCA_035084275.1 of Hydrolagus colliei. Taxonomy (NCBI): domain Eukaryota; kingdom Metazoa; phylum Chordata; class Chondrichthyes; order Chimaeriformes; family Chimaeridae; genus Hydrolagus; species Hydrolagus colliei. The sequence continues at coordinate 68,551,791 of CM068742.1, forward strand.
TTGTAGAATGAATAGTATTTCTCGGTGCAGTACTATTTTGCTGTGCGTGTTGCATTGTCTAGTATTGCACACATTTAGAATTTGTCTGCCAAAGCACAGGTGCAAGATATTTGTGCTGTGAGAGTAAGATCGGGGATGTGTCTGTTTGAATCAGGATAATTTTTTGATCCTGAGGCTTTTTCAGCCACTTTACTTACTTCCCAGCACAAGCACTCTATGGAGTAGCCTGTTTATTTGGAATATTGCTATTTAAAAAAAATAGAGAAGCAAAAGTGGAATTAGGCAGGACCTCATTAGATACTCAGTGAAGAAGGTAAACCCGTTACTTTGAAAATAGTTGCTAAAATGGTGTCTGCCTTATCATTGTGGCTGCATCTCTCTGCTCCAACATTTTGCTATTAAAGGAGATTAAAAAATACAATGTGCACTATATTTACAGTAGAAGCCAAATGATGGTTTATGTGTATGTTGGGACATATGCACGATTATCTGCAATTTACCTCAAAAATTATCATTGATTGCTTAGTGTATTTAAATGTTTGTGTGTCAGCAATTGGTAGAACTTTTGACACTGAATGGCGGCTCTTGGTTCAAGCCCCGTGTTGGGGCTTTAAAACTCTTAAAAGTCTAGGCTCACAGTCCAATGTAGTGCTGGGGGTTGTGCTGCATTGTCAGAGGTGCTGTTCGTTTTATGCTATTTTAATGTAAGATCCTGTTCAGGTGGACCTTAAAGATCCTACATAACTTTTCAAGAAGTGAAGGAAGTTTCTCCCGGTATACTGACAGACAATCCCCCAACTAAAATTGGTCATTCACTCAATGGCTGTTTGTGGAATATTAACTGTGCCAAAGGTGTATTGTGTTAGCTTACAAAATACACAGTCACTATACTTTGCAGCATATCCTGCAGAGCACTTTGAGACCTCCTCCAACATGGAAGATGATAAATTAAAAGCCAGAATTCTTCTGCTTATTACTATTAGTTACACCGCAGACTGCATCACATAGGGTACTTTTCATATTAATGCCCTTGCATTTTTCCAGTGAATAACTTCTATTGTCTCTAAGATTGCATTACATGTGGAATCTGAGAGTTGAAGCTATATATTTTTTGTAACCCACAGTCACCGGAACAGTTCAAATCAGTTGCCAGTTTAAACTTCAGGGATTGATCATCTTTCTTTCATAGCAAAGACATGGTGTCATTGCTCAAGGGTTTATTTAGCCTTTCTGTTATCATTAATTATTTTCTACAATTTGTCATTTGTGGCAACTGGATAGATAACAAGTTCCTAGTTGTGAATTCAGTATCTCTACTTGCTGATCATTCCTGAAGCCAAGCCCATTTATATAAAGCCCAGGTAGGCTTCACCACAAACCTGAATATCACACACCTCTTAAATTGGCTATGCTCTGTTATAAGATTGTAATGTTAGATTGACACGTTGAGGTTTGAGCTCAATGCATCCTGACACAGACAAAGAGTTCTATAGTTTAGAAAATGGTTTCCTGATTGCTCAAGACTTTCGGTTGGGAGGAAAAATCCTTGCCTTGTCAGTTAAAATGAAGTATTCATTCAAAAGACAACATCATTGGCCTGGTGGTCTTTTGCTTCAAATTCTGCCTCTTATTATGGAATTACAAGAGTTATAATTGTATGGGTTGACTCTTTGAATGATTTATTGAATGATTTCAGTGCCTTGGAATGAACTCCTGACGTGAAGAGTGCTTAATAAATGTAATCTTGTTGTTGTTGTTGCATTGCATGAATGCACTCCATGGTGTGTGACTAAACCATACAGTTCAAACTCCCCAATCTGTCCTGGGCCATATGAATATGAAACAGGAAGGTAGTTGGGACATTGATTAGCTTCAGTGCCCACTGGCTAGAGGAGTGTAAACCAACAGTGTTCCCTTCCTAATTATTATCCATTGATTGATATTGATGAGATTTACAATGAGTGCATTTTAAAAAAAGTATTTGATATAGCATCTTATCATGTTGACAAAACACCCCCAAAGAGCTTCAAATGATGTAAGTACATCAGATGAGGCCAGCATCAGGATCAGCTGGCTGTGTTATTCCATGGTTGAGTAGTGTTGACTGTCCAGATTGACACGTAAAGGGTACTTGGAAGCAAATAAATTTGCAAAGTATTTTCCCACTGTGAAAATCCTTGCATTTGATGTAACACCTTTTCAGATTATTTGGACATTTTAAAGATCACAGCATTTTACTGTGAAGTACAGTATAGTGACTGTATTTTTTGTACGCAAACATGGCAGCCAATTTGCACAGCAGTGTCCCACAAACAGCCTTGAAGTGAGCAACCAATTTTATTTGAGACATTAATAGACAATTGGATTTGCAGTGTGACAAAATAATATATAATGATGTTGAAACTCTCCAAGATACAAATTAACCTTGTGCTGGCTCATTTAAAGAGCAATCCATTCAATCCTACTTGTTTCTCCATACTCCTTCAAATGCTTGTTTCTCCATACTCCTTCAAATGTACAATTAAACTGATGTTTTAGTTTATTCACTTTTTCAATGAAAATAGATCAAAGTATAAATTCTCTTTAGCTTGATAGGTCTGAAATTCTACCTAGCCTGTGAGACCATTTTGTCTTAAAAGTTAAGATGGAACAGAATTATAACCATGCAGTTAATGTAATGCTTTTTTATACCAGGAGGATGTCCTATTCCACCTATTCCATTACTTTCTTCTAAACTCTTCTCATCCCCACTCCTTCAATTGAAGGTCTAACTTTCTCTTAAAAACATCTATACTAAACGATTCAACCAACGCTACAGACAGCAGGTTCCACAATTCTCACAACCCTGTGCATGAAATAGTTAATCTTAAATTCTCATTTTGATCCTCTAGTCACTATTGTATATTTGTAACAAAAACAGAAGTCACTGGGAACACTCAGCAGGTAAGGCAGCATTAATGAGTGTTCCCAGTGACTTCTGTTTTTGTTTTAGATTTCCAGCATCTTCAGTAGTTTGTGTTTTTGATTGCATATTTGTATCCTGGTTATGGACACTGAAACTAGTGGAAAACCACCTATTTATACTAACTTTATTGAATCCTTTTAGAATTTTAAGCTATAAAAAACCACTTTAAATCTCTCCAGCAAAAAAAGATCCAGCCATGGGGTATCATCCTTATAAATATAAGCTGCACTCTTTCCATTGGTGTTGTATCCTTCTATACCAGAAATAATTCTATAATAATATGCATCCTTCCATTTCATGTAGCATTTTATCACATCTTCTAGACATCTCAAAGCGCTTCATAGAATATACTGTAAAGTGAATTGTCTGTATATTTTGTGTACTACGTCAGGTGCGAGCGCAATTTACCCGAGAATACACTGTGGACTGCGCATATGGACAAAAAGGACGATCCAAATGCGACCATGGTATTCAAAATATGTACTGCGCATGCGCAAAAAAAAGTGTTCCTTAAAACAAATCCAGGTGTCCTATATCGATCAAAAGATGTTAAAAAATTATGGTCCTTCAATTGAAACATCCTAAATAGAAGCATCCTAAATAGAGGCTTACCTGTACATAAGAAGGGTAGTCCTTCTAGTAACATTCTGCAAACCTATTGTGAGGAAAATATTTCACTTTAAAATGATAAAATAACCCCGGGATATGTCATTAAAACAGCAAGACCGGTTATTGCTGTAATTAATCATGGAAGCAAGTTAACTACATGGCACCAGCTATACTATTTACATAACCAGATGCTTTACAATGAATCAGAGCTTTTTGGATATGTTTCAAAAGTAATAGAATTTTCTACACAGATGTAATATACATTTGCAGTAATTCTGTTCTGTAATGATTATAAGACATTTGCCCACCCATAACTGTTTTTAGACTGTATTTTTAACATTGATTCAACGCCAATTTTACATGAGATTGATGCTAAAATTCAGTAAGAATAGGGCATGTTGTCTGTAAGGGGATGGAGCCAAGAGGCTAAAAAGAGGAAGGTTTAGGCTATGTCTGCAGGATTACTCAGGATTCTGTCAATGAAATAATACTGATGCCACTTGACAAGTAGAATGTTTCACGACTTGTTTCTTATATCTCTACACATCTCCCATCCTACTTTGGTTCTATTTCTGTCTCTGAGAAGCACTTAGAGACAGTTTCCTCTGGGATAGGTTCTAAGTAAGTTCAAGTTGTTATTAGTTCACAGAAGCAAGGTATGGCTCTCATATCTAGGTGCACATGAATGGCTTTTGTCTGCTTGAGGGATATCACATGAACAAGTTGTGAATATTCTCTGTGGGGGTAGGGTGGGCATGTTTACTGAACTAGCATGCATGGCAACTGAACCTCAGAATTGAGCCCATTCTCTGTAACAGTCTTGGAGGACCAGCTTCAAAGTCAAGTATGTCCACAATACTCAAGGGCACTGTAAATGACACAGCATATACAGGCTGGCTTGTTGACAGGACTTGGAAGGGCAGCCCTGCAACTTGGGACAGGAACTCTTCCCATTCAGCTCCTGTTAACCTTGCAAACCAAAGCCTTTATGTTAGGATTTTATATTGCGATTTTATATTAGCCTTTATATTGCGAACTGGTCAAGCATTGGGTAAGTGTGGAACACATTGCTCTGAAAGGCCCAATTGAGCTTGTAGCCTGTTAGACTCCAGGAATACCAACACCCGCTGTCAGATGACCCCCAAAAATGGCTTTGTTTAGTATTTTAGCAAGAATTTTCAGAAATACTTTAATCTTAAATGATGTGCTTAACAAATCAGGGATGGCTTTGTGACATAATGGAAGATTTTTCTACTTGTAATACAATTGTTGCAATAAATTTAACAATACGCTGACTTGTACCTTCAGAGCTTCAAATGCATTTCTTTTTAAGGTGAAATTTAAGAATTGTTTTTTCATTCGTCTTCAATTTTAAGACAAAATCAACTTACAGGCTAAGATGTGGGGAATTTGGAGCTATGAGAGTTTGGAGGTGGAACATTTCACAGCTCCTTACCTATTTCTCCCCTTCCCCATCTCCCACCTTGCTCAGTTATATCTCTCTATGTGAAAGGTTATATAAATGGTTTGCAAATGCCTTTCTCCTCCTATAGCCCCCCGTCCCCCCAACACCACTCCCCATAGGGGAACACAGGGAGATCCATGGAGTCCCGTAGCTTAATGGTTGGAGCACTGGTCTCACAAGCGCAAGACCAGGGTTTGATTCCTAGGTGGGGCAAAACATTAGGCAAGTTTCCTTTCTTCACACTTTTACCTAGCGGTAAATAGAAACCCAGTTGTTAGCCGAGTGATAGGTCGCTTTTCCGGGGGTAATAATCAGTTGAAAATAAATATATAAACAGTATACCCTCCCACCTTTACTCTCCATGCATTCCACCACTTCTGATTTTAACAGCCTGCTCAAGTCCAAATCCCTGACTGCACAGCACCTTGAGTCATCCTGTAGACACGAAAGGCGCTATAATAATGTAACGTGTTGTTGTTGTTGATGGTAAGTTACAGGGTATTCCTTCAAATCTATCAGCAGGATACAGTATTCTTTAACCACAACCTCAGAAGCACATCCTGTTATTTATATCACAGGGGAATTTCATGCCACTCACCGATTCTGCATAAAAATAAAAAAAACTTTCAGCAAGTTTTAAGACATGATAAGCTATTTCTGAGTTTGCTTTGAACTGAGCTATTTTAATTCAAAGATAATGTTTGCACCAGCTCTTTGTCATACTTCCCCTTTGAATCTGCCAGACAGAATGGGGGGAAAAATATTGCACCATAAATTGCAAAACCAATAATATGTTGAAATTATTTCTGAAGGTTAAAAATAAATCATCGTTTTAGGTGTTACCTAAAGTGAGAATAATTTTATTTGATAATAATTCATTTGAAATTGAAATCCAATTATTCAATTTGATGAAAAGTTCAACTTTCCCTTGGAGGTATGCAGCACCCACTTAGCAATTGTCAGTGTACTTTGAAGGTTGCCTTTTTACTTTTAATGTCACTCAGTCTCAAGATGGGAAGAACAAACATAGTTTTAAACATTAATCTGACATATAAATCTTTACAGTTGTGAAGCTTTATAATTAATGTTCATAAAAGACTGCTTAATATTAATGTTTGATACACTTTTTATTTGCTTCGCTTTTCTTTGATTAAAAGACCTACACCTAAAATGTCATAGTGCTACCTTGTTTTCCCTGAATGGCAACTTTCTCTAGAGGTCCACACTGTCAAAGGGCCAAACAGCTCTCTGCATTTCACTCAATGCTGTACTACAAACGTTTATCACCAGTCCACCGGAGATGGACTCATGTTGAGTAAAACGATTCAAAGGGTGTCTGAAAACATCTGTGAAAGCTCAATAAATCATTTATCAATCCAAGCAGAGAATATAACTGTGTTTGGAACTCCATCCCGCAATCCATCTGCTTCACCCTCTCCTTTGCCTTCTTCAAGACCCACCTCAAGACCCTCCTTCATAACCGTGCCTTCGGTCACCCTCCTGCTCCTACCCTCCTCGCCCTCCACCCCTTCTAATCGCAACCACCTGCTGGGGTGTGGATCCCTAACTGCCCAATGTCTTAGATTATCCTTTTGATGAAAGGCGCTTTACAAATGTAATAGAATTTTACGGACAGAAATACTAGAGTGAAATTGATACACCTTTCATGTCAAGAGGTTATTCTTGCAAAGCAGTATAAAGTGTATATCAATGATTTCAAAACAACATTCTATCAGTGCAATTTAGACTCATCCATATTATCCCACAAATGCTATTTATTCTTCAAATTAATTGTACAAGAATTTGGGAGCATGTAACAAGAATAGCATTTTCATGTCTTTATTCTTGATTCATTATTGATTCAGGTACATGGAAAATCATCAACAATCAATCCAAAATGTACTTTCATTTACTGTTCCCCAACAGGCAAATACAAATTTGGAAATGCCTGTCAAAATAATTTTGAAATGTCTGCGTTCATTCAGAGTAAATCACCATGTTCACTGTCAAAACAAATATTTTGGAATTAATTCATTTCCTACAAGAATGTTTTAAAATTTAAAATGAATCATATCATGGAATGATTTCCAGAATAGAACATTGTCAGAACGATGTTATCAGATATTCAAAAAAAATCTACAATCCAGCTCCATTAAGCTAGCTCTGAACAGTATCTTTACTTGGTACCTTAATGGCTTTGTACTGTAGCGACAAGGAAATTACAGTAATTAAACTTAGGTTGAACATCTATATTATTCGAAATCCTGTGTATTTGTAGATAAAGACATTGAAAGCAAAGTGTTTTGCATTTTGAAAGGACAGTGTTTATTCAGGTCTGGCATCACAAAAGCTGCATCTCTGGTTTGTGGACCCAGTGCTGACAGGCTGAAATACCATGCCAGGGGAGAGAATATTTTCCAAAATCACAAATACAGTGGATGCATCCAACAAGGTCATACAAGTTCTTTTAAAAGAAAACATAACCCATGATCTTTGTGTTAAGCGCTCTAAGGTGCTATCCCTCATGAAGGGCACTACATAAACGCAAGTTGTTGAAGTAGTCATTGTTGTTGTATTCCTGGATACTCCACCCTTGCCTCTGAGTCAAACGATTGCAGGTTAAGGCCCCACATCCAGATTTTTAAACCAGTCTAGGCTAACAGTGTAGTGGGTATGCTCCATTGTTGGTGTTGCTGTCCTTAAGATGAGACACTAAATAGAGGCTCCAGCTGCCTGATTAGGTGGAGTCCTGTAGCTCAGTGGTTAGAGCACTCGCCTTACAAGCATGAGACCTGTGTTCAAATCCAGGCAGGTCAGGGCAAAACCTTGGGCAAGTTTCCTTAATCCACATGCCTAATAATAATCCCTTCAAAAGCAACACAATAATAAAATTGACGAAGGGTTGCAGAACCGAAACGTTTACTCTTTTTCCTTTCTCCATGGATGCTGCCTCACCTGCTGAGTTTCCCCAACAACTTTTGTTTTTGTTTCAGATTCCCAGCATCTGTAGTATTTTGGGTTTTGTACAATAATAAAATTGGTCATTTCAATCCACGACTGTTTGTGGGACACTGCTGTGCGCAATTGGCTACCACGTTTCACCCAAAAATATACTCAATTCACTTTACAGTACTGTACATTCTGTGAAGCTCTTTGAGACATCTAGAAGATGTGAAAAAGCACTATATCAAATGCAAGGATTATTATCATTATTATAACCCTGCAGGTCATATATTCTCCCGCACTAGGCTCTGTGACTCTATCATTCCCACCCTCACCTGGCTCCATTGTCTCCCCATCCCTCAGAGCATAGAGTTCAAAATCCTCATATTTGCCTTCAAAGCCCTCCACAGCCTTGCTTCTTCCAACCTCTGTGACCTGCTAACACCATATCAACCTGTCTGCTCCCTCTGCTCAGCAGGTTCCAGACTGCTCCACGTCCCTCCGCCCAGCCCACCTCACCATCAATGGTCAGGCCTTCAGTCTCTCTGCCCCCACCTTTTCGAATTTATCCCACAATCCCTTTACCTCGACCCCTCCGTTGCCTCCTTCAAGGCACGTCTCAAGACTCAAGTGCTGTTGATCACCCTCCTACCCCTACCTTCCCTGCCATCAACCCCTGCTGATTCCAAGCTCCTGCTCAAGTCCACATTCCTTACAATCGGTACCTTGGGACATCCTTCCAATGTAAAATGTGCTATCCAAATGTAATTTGTTGTTGTTCTTGTCATTCACTTCACAGCTGTTTGTGAAGCATTACTGTGCGCAAATGGGTAGCCGCGTTTGCCCACAAATATAAAATCATTTTAATTCATAATGAAACTTGGTGAAGCATTTTGTGACAATATACAGTAATTAGACGCCATATCAAACACTTGAATTATTTGCCATTATATTTGATAAACAGCATCTTATCTATAAGAAGATAGGATTAAAATCATCCCAAAAAATGACAATTGTCTCATAGTAAACTGGTCATGTTAATAGCAAATCAGTTCATGTTCCATTTTACAATCCTGTCAGAAGACCTTGCTTATATTCATTGATTCCCAGTGAGGTCAGATTGCAAGCAATTCTCTGGAAGATGGCAGCATAAATATTGCCGCACATCAGGAAATAAACCTCTGGAGGCAAAGTGTATATTGGGTAAATTTCTGTTGTGCTTTACACAACAGAACTTTCCGCAATGTTGGCCACTAATAGGATTTTTCATTTCATATCACCGGTGTCTCAGTAGAATTATTAACCAATGTGTCATATCCCATAAGACCGTGACTTTGACCTGAGTTTGCTCTTGAGTTCTCCTAAATTGGTGTGATATATGTGGGATTCATGGAGAAGGTTTCAGTTTTTTTTTTTTCTGTTGCAAGATGCCACTATCCTGCTGTTTCCCTGGTCAGTGTTTTTCCTATATCATTATTAAGATTGACTAGTGAGTACGGTCCATCAAAGAAATGTGGTGGTGTAAACATGCCCTCAACTATATACTTTAGAGTACTAATGGGTAAAGAAGCCTAAAAAAATATAAGAACATTAAAGGTCTATTTTAACTATGCTAGAGACAAAGAAAAATCGTTATAGGAATTCTGATTTTAATCCTCACCAAAACAAATATTTTTTTAAATGAGAAGGAAAATATCAATTTAGCTATTTAAGCGATTTCAGGGCCAGTAACAACAACAACAACAAAATTGCACTTATATAGCGCCTTTCACGTCGGGAGGACGTCCCAAAGTGCTCAACAGTCAGGTCGGGACCCGAGCGGTTATGGAGGGGGAAGGGGAAGGTCGGGGTAGGGGGAAGGGGAAGAAGAATGGGAGAGGGGGAAGAGTTAGTGGGGGGGCCAAAGGTGTGGTCGAAGAGGAAGGTCTTGAGACTGCCTTGAAGGAGGAAAGGGAGGAAGTGAGGTGGAGGGGCTGTGGGATGGAGTTCCACAGTGTGGGAGCAGAGAGGCTGAAAGCCAGGCCATCGATGGTTGGGCAGTTAGGGCGGTGGACACAGAGCAAGCCTGAGTCTGCTGAACGGAGCGTGCGGGCAGATTGATAGGGAGACAGTAGGTCAGAGAGATAGGCCGGAGCAAGGCCATGAATGGCCTTGAAAATGAAGACGAGGATCTTGAATTCAATCCTCTGGGGAATGGGGAGCCAGTGGAGATGGGCGAGGGTGGGAGTGATGTGGTCGCGAAGCCCGGTACTGGAGAGTACACGAGCTGCAGAATTCTGAATGATCTGCAGCCTGTGAAGGGAGGAGCTGGGGAGGCCGACGAGGAGAGAGTTCCCATAGTCGAGCCTGGAAGTGATAAGGGCGTGGATGAGAGTTTTGACGGCATAGGTGGTGAGGTAGTGGCGGAGTCTGGCAATATTGCAGAGGTGGTGGAAGGCTGTGCCGGTCATGGAGCGGATGTGGGGGAGGAAGGATAGTTCTGGGTCAAATAAGATGCCCAGATTCCTGATTGGCTTCGAGAGGTGGAGAGAGCAGCCTTCAACGCTGATTTTGTCAGTGCCTGAAGTGCTGAGGTGCTGATGTGAGCCAATCAGGAGGGCCTCCGTCTTGTTGACATTGCGCTGTAGGAAATTTTCCCTCGTCCAGGACTCAATATTGGACAGACACGCAGTCAGAATGCCAGTGGTCCTGGAATCAAGGGTTGACACGGATAGGTTGAGTTGGGTGTCATCCGCATACATGTGGAAATTTACCCCATGTCTGCAGATGATGATGCCCAGTGGGAGAGTGTAGAGGGTGAAGAGCAGGGGGCCAAGGACAGATTCCTGGGGAACATTGCATGTGACTGTGCGAGGGCTGGAGGAAAAGCCATTGGAGGAGACGAAGTGAAAGCGGTGGGAGAGATAGGACCGGAATCATTCGAGGACAGAACCTTGCAGGTTGAGGAGGTAGGAGAGGCGGTGGAGGTAGATTGTGTGGTCCACGGCATCGAATGCGGCAGGTAGGTTGAGGAGGACGAGGAGGTAGAGGGAGCCCTGCTCACAGATGATCAGGATGTCATTTGTGACCTTGACCAGGGCAGTTTGCGTGCTGTGGGAGGCACGGAAATCCGATTGGAGGGATTTGAGAAGTAAATGTTTTGTGAGGAAAGAGCAGAGCTGGGAGGCAACCACTCTTTTGAGGACCTTGGAAAGGAAGTGGAGGTTTGGAGTGGGCCGGTAGCTTGATAGCTGCAACGCATCGAGGGAAGGCTTTTTTAGGATGGGGTGATGGTGATGGTTTTGAAGGGAGTGGAAACAGTCCCAGATGAGAGGGACAGGTTGAGAGTGTAGGTGATTGGAGGGGCTAGAAGGTGGAGTTGGGTGGTAAGGAGAGGAGTAGGGATGGGATCTAGGGAGCAGGTGGTGAGCTTCATTCAGGAGATGGTCTCAGTGATGGAGGATGGGAAGATGGGGTCGAAGGTGTAGAAGGAGGGATGGGAAGGAGATGGGGTGTGCAGGGAGGTGAGAAGGGGGTGGAAGTTGGGGGGACAATGACCGCAGAACGGATTCCCTTGATTTTGGTCATGAGGAAATCCAGCATCTCCTCGCAGCGGGAGTTCGAGGAGAGGATCTGTGAGGCGAGGTGGGGTGGACGGAGGAGATGGTTGGTGGTGGAGAAGGGAAGCCGGGGGTTGTCCTTCGCCTCCAGGATTATCTTGGAGTAGAAGGACAATTTGGTGGAGGATAAGGCAGAGCGGTATGATGATGTGAGGTCCAGCCAGATATGCCGGTGGACCGTGAGGCCGGATTTGAGCTAGGTGCGTTCAGCGGCCCGCAGCTGGCTTTGAAGGAACGGAAGTGGGTGGTGAACCAGGGTGAGATTTGGGAGTAAAAGGCAGTTAGGGAAGTGAGGGAACAAGAGTGTTGAATGTGGTGGAGAGGGTGTTGTTGAGCAGAGTGATTGCGGAGGATGGATTAGTGCAGGAGGTGGGCCAGAGGAAGTAGTGACACAAGGAATTCTGGACAGACGGGAATGCAATTTTGAAAAGTGGTCTGTTTACTCTAGATAATACTCAACAGCTTTCTTTGCTGTATTCTATTTATAGTGTGCATGTCTTTCATGTTCTGAGACATTGGTAAATATTTAAATAGCCCAAGTGTTTCTCAGTAGAGGTTTATTCCAGTATGCACAGAGTGGAGCTGAAGCAATGCATTGATTGTCACAGTGTCTAATCCTAGCACAAAACAAGGTGCTCAGTTGTTGTCATTTTGTGTTAAGTGTTAACTAATGTTCTTTGTTTTATGGCACAAATTCTTTAAAAACCTGGGTCACAGTTATTAGCTACAAGTTGCTGCTATGTATGCAGTTCTGGGTTTCCTGGTGTTCGGTGTCTGTATCTGATTTGTTTTTCAGTTGTTGATGTCTTGCAGGAAATTACAGTAGTTAACTCAAGAATGTGGATGAAATCTGTGCAGATAAAGATGCAACAACAGCATTATCCATATTACATTTTCACACACCTTCCTGTCTTGCCTAACAAATTCCAATACTTCTACTAATTCAAATCGGTGAGATTGGGATGGTACTAATATTTGCATTTTGCTTGGATAACCTAACTCCTAAATGTTTTAGATTTATTTTCCTACACAATGAAAGCAAGTGACAGTGTATCAAACTGAAGTAATGCAAAAAGACTGAACTTGCCCTCAGGGCAACCACATATCCCCAATGCATGCTTTGTTTTTCCTGAATGTGGACCGAGGATCTGCAATTTGTTGTGATGCCGCTTCATAACTGAAATTCTGAATATAATGTGAACCCAAGTTCATTGACAGCACTATTTTGATTAATGGTTTGAAATACTAACGCTGAAAGCGCTATTTTAATGAACGGTTAAAAATGCGTATGTAGACCAGAAAAATATCACGATGACTTGTTTATTATAGCTGGTTTATACAGCTGATTGTTTTCATAGCAATTCATGTTTGTGTAAAAGATGTTCTCCATAACAAATCAAGTTTTGTAATGATTAAGCAGATTATAGCCTGAGGAAGATACAATGACAATTTACATTTATATAGCACTCTTCACGCCATGTAGCATCTCAAGAGCGTTTAACAGTGGCAGAACCTGACTCCTGGTGCTGTTGTAGGTGGGGTTTGAAGGTAGGTGGCCATAAGCAGAGTCAAACAGGAAGGTTTTCCTGTTTGACAGGAAAGCAGAGGGATATGGGGAGTTTGTTCCAGAATTTTGGGGGCGTAGTGGCTGAAAGCGCGCCTTCCAATGGTGAAGCAGAGGATGCGAGGGATGAGCAGGAGCCCAGTGCTAGTCGAGCAGAGGTGCCCAGTGGTGGATTAGGGAATGAGGAGGTTGAAGATGTAGGGAGATGCCAGAGAGCAAATGGATTTGAACATGAGTGTGAGGATCTTAAAGTCAATCCATTTGGTGGTGGGGAACTGGTAGAGCCTGGGCCAGAACTGGTGAGATGTGGGTACGTAGTTTGGTCTGGATCAGTATGCGGTCGCAGAGTTCTGAATCAGCTGGATCTTTTGAATGGTGGAGTTGGGGAGACCAGCGAGGAGAGCATTGAAGTAATCCAAGCGAGAGGTGACAAACGCATGCACGAGGACGAGTTAGTGTTATAGAAGACAACAATTCTGCAGGTGTGAGATAATTACTTGAAGGACATGATAATAGAAAGATTTTGCATTCTCGCCTTGATTGTGGAAAAAAACGATTATAAAAGATGCATGGTTGAACTATATCAGGTGCCATCCAGATAAGAGCCATCTTTCATGTGACAATATGAAGTGGTGAAGTAAATGCATTGTATTCGGGGTTGAAATCCGTCAGATTTAGACTGTATCCAGAAGGAACCTGCAGAAATTCCAGAACCTCTGAAATCTTTTTAAACTTAACAGGATGAGAAGAGTAACAACTGTCGAGAAGAATTAACAACAACAACAACAATATTACACTAACCTGTAATAACAACCATCAATTAATCTGCACAGCTCAGCTGTCCATCATCAATTTTGAGTTGGTGATCATTATACCCAAGCAAAAGGTTTCTGGTCTGAAGTAAGGGACTTTTCAACTTATGCAAGAATTTTGTCTGCTCTTGTAAATTTACCAACTGACTTTGATACAGACATTTGTTTATCCCTATTGACCTGTTTGCTGTAACAAACTTTGAATTTCATATTACATAAAGAAATTTTCAAACATAAGTTGCTGTGTGTCTTTGGTTCCACTGTTCCTGGTTCCTTATTTAAGGAAAGCTGTAAAGAATAAGCTGGTTTTATTCTGCTAATTGCCCAGAACCCAACAAACTGAATCCACAATTACTGTTCAAAGTTTAGTTTTGCACATATGGTGAAAAATTTAGCTTCTGACCAAAATTCATTTCTTTTTCGAGCAAAATGATTTATTTCCGGAACACTAAAAGTACATTACAATTTATATTTTATAGTGCTTTTCATGTTAAAAAGCAAAGCTTTTTAAAATATAGGGTGGGTACCTGAACTGGGGTGAGAGCTGAGGTTGATAGGGAGGGAAAAGATGACTGAAAGCATCATAAAAAGAGGCACATTTTAGAGCATTCACTTCACAAGCGAGAGACCTGAGTTTGATTCCCGGCAGGGCAAAACATTGGGTAAGTTTCCTTACTCCACACGCTTCGGTTTACCCAGCAGTAAGTAGGAACCTGGTTGTTAGGCGATTGGTGGATCACTTTTTGGGGGGTAAGAGTTCCTTTTTTAAAAAAAATTGCTCACTCAATCCACGACTGTTTGTGGAACACTGCTGTGCTCAATTGGCTTCCATGTTTCGCTCACAGAATATACAATCAATTCACTTTACAGTATATTAGGTGAAGTGCTTTGAGACGTCTCAAAGACATGCTAAGATGCTATATCAAATGAAAAGATTATTATTATTTTCCTGAAAGTTTCACCCCCATACCGTTTCAGGCATTTATTTCCAATGGAATTCATATAGTCTGAGCCCTACCATGTCTATTCCCCCCATTATCGGTTGTTGAGAAAGGGCTGAAAAAGTGTGCTTTCTTATGATTGTATCTAACAGTTGATTGAAATAATCTTTGATCCACCAGGGTTACAATCCCACAAAAGAGCACCACAATTAAAATGTTTTATTATTGTTTTTGCAGTCATATGGACACCTGCAGTTTAGTGATTAAAGCACTTGCCTCGCAAGCAAGAGGACTGGGTTCGATTCCCGGCACTTCAAAACATTGGGCAAGTTTCTTTACTCCACATGCCTCTGTTTATCTAGCAGTATGTAGTATCCCTGTTGTTAGTTGATTGGCCAATCGCTTTTCCCGGGGTAATAATAAATTTTAAAAAAATTTAAATAATGTGGTCACTTCATTCAGGACTGTCTGTGGGACACTACTGTGTGCAATTGGCTGTCGGGTTTCGCCCACAAAATAGTAATTTCACTTTGTGAAGCATTTTGAGACATCTCAAATATGCTATATAAATGCAAGGATTATTATTATATTACAAATAGAAAAATATCTCTCCCTGTTCGGAGACAAAGGCCATTTTTGTGTGTGCTGTGATGAAATGTATGAAGGATAGTGAATGTATTAAGACTAAATGCAGCTGGTCATATTATCTATTTTTTTTACAGAGCTGATTTCTCACAGTTAACTTCTCTGCAAGGCATTTCATGCATTTTAATAGTTTCACTGCAACCAAATTCATTTTCATGATGATCTGTTGGATGGGCCATTCATTGATGCAGTCTCAAGGGAGGAAAAGTGGTTTTAACCACTAGCACATATTACAGGACTGATAAAAAGAGAGGACTTCACATTGAACATGGCTTTCAAATTGCTCCAGTATAGCAACTCTCAGAAGGGCATGACAGAAGCTTTTATGCTTGAGATACAGTGTTAGGAAATGAACTGCCATGTGACATTTTATACGCAACATCATCCGTTTCACTAAACTCAAACAAACAGGGTTATTAATTTCATGTACTTTGCAGCACCTGGTTCAAAACGTCCCACATGTATAATTTACAAATGTTGAGGAACATATGGGAATAACCAATGAAAAATGGGGCCAGCAAGTGGTAGTTTGGTAATGGGATTTACTAAAACAACTCACGGATGTGCAAATAGCAAATGTCATCTCTCAGAATACCGTCTCTGAAGTGCAAGAAATACAATCGCAAAGTTCATCCGGGTTGTTTGTGTCATACCATTGTTGGTCATTGATAGGATTTTATTTTTGTGATAGTTAGTATTTATTTGTAAAAACAAATTGCGAAACACCATTTTTTTATTTCATTATTAACTCATGACTCACAAATAAAATCAATGCCTTGTTTATAAAATCATAAAAAATAATAATGCTAATATTTGACTTAGCACCATTCAAGGCAGGAGGACGTCCCAGTACACTTCACAGAATTAGTTATAATCACTTTTTAAACAGGTGAGAAATGGAAATATTGTAAATTGCTTTGCATTAACTAAAATGATAGAACTTTACCAGCTCTTTTCACTGCTGTAATCACATATTGCTCAATATATATTGATGCTTAGTTACAGGCTTCCACTTTCTGGAGATTCACAAATCACAGTGTCATTTTCACCATTTACTGTACTGTACTATGATTTATTAGATGTTACAGTCTTTACAGTCACCTTTCTTGCATTTTGAAATAATTTAATGCAGCATATGAATATCAAGATCTGCCGAACGGCTAGCATTTGTTTCATAGTCATCCATTTTAAAAAAAAACTCAGAGCTCATAACATTAGAGCACAGAAAAGTGACCAAACTATTGGGAACAAACCTACTTCTCTACCAACTACATTTCCCTCTTGTATTTTGTATGCCATTTAACTAATTGCATGAATATTAGTCCAGTGAACATAACTTTATTAAATTAGACCCCTGCTCTATAAACATTGTGCTACAATGTGATGAACCATTGAGCTTTGTGTTTGATTCTATAAAATAATTTTACGTGAGTTTATGTTTTTTTGCTGAAAAATTGATGATTAATTAATTTACTTGTTTACCTAGGTTTTGATTGTCTCCTGAATTAATCAAAATAATACAAACAAAAAGCCTTTAGCTATGCACAAAAGACATGGAGAATATCACCAAAACATAGTATTCTCACTGTTCCATTTGATTAGCTCATGGCAACTCTTTTTAATATTTTTCTTCCTATTTCTTCATATGCTTCCACACTTTCACTTTCCAAATATGCATCCTCATTTTAAACATCTCAGTTGACTTGGTATCATTAAATTTCTGGTGCAGTGTGTTCATAGCCTTTGTGAAAATAAGTATTTTCTCCATTCACTTATATCCATTTTAGCATAAATTTTACAACAACCTTGCATTGATATAGTGCCCTTCGAGCGGGATAATGTCATGGACCACTACCTAGTGACTAGGCTGGACACTGAGCAAGGGAGAAGAGGTTGGGGAGATGACCGTAGGCATGGTCGAAGAGTTATGTCTTAAGATGGAATTTAAAGATAATAATAATAATAATAATCCTGGATTTAGATATAGTGCCATCTCACATCCTTGAGATGTCTGAAAGCACTTCACAGAATATATTGTAAAATGGATTGACTGAAAGTGGATTGAACACAGCAGCCAATTGCACATCGCAATGTCCCACAAACAGTAGTGGATTGAGTGACCATATTTTTTTTAAGGGATTTTTACTGTGATCCAGCAAATTGACTAATAACCACATTCCTACTTACTGCTAGGTAAACAGAGGCGTAGGGAGTAAGGAAATAAGCCTAAGCTTTCACCCCACCCAGGAATTGAACCTAGGTCCTCTCACTTGCCAGGCAAGTGAGCTACAACAACAACAACAACAAATTACATTTATAGAGCGCCTTTCACGTCGGGAGGACATCCCAAGGAGCTAACCACTATGCCACAGGACCATGATAGATGAAGAACAGCCAAGGAAGAGGGAATAAGCCAGAGAGTTCCAAAGATTTTAAGATTATAGCCCCTATGTTTAGTGGAAATTGTCACTCCTCTCTGCCGTGACTTTATACATTATCACTTGAAGATCTCAATTAGATTATTCCTTAACCTCCTCAGCTCTGCTCCTTGAAATAGCTGCAAAGGAACTGCACTCTATTCTCCTAAAAATAGACATGTTTACTGTTCCATACAAATCATAGTTGACATATTCACAGCAACATTTTTTAATAGTCTATTTCTGGTACTTTCATAGAAATTGTATACGACTGTTCATTTATCACACAAAACAAAACTTGATTTATCCCGTTTCAAAAAAAAATTCATTTCTTTTAAAGTAAGATATATTAGCTGCACTGTGAAACCCGACTGGTAAAATATGGAAAAAGTGACATCACTGGAAAGCATAATCTATTGTCAGCTTTCCATTTTGTGAACCAAGTCAGCTCAAGAACAGAGCACGATAACAAATGCTTGAAATGAGGTAGTATGTTACCAGTGCAGACATGTTCTTGTCTACACGTTTATTTTCGTTTGTGCTGACCTTACAGTGAACTATTTTGAAGATTTTCCTTTTTAAGAAAACGTGAGATGGACGGTCTTCACTCGTCGGTTGCACTATATTAACTGTCCTGGTTGACTCAGGTCTCTGTTTGCCAAGGAATGAAAGCAACACCGTTTGACTTTCAATCTTTTTATGATGTGTTAGTCATGTTCCTTCTTGCAGCAGGCTAGTCTTGAAAATATTTATCATCCCATGCTTGAGGCTACATGTAACACACACAGAATAGGTTTGCAAGATGAGATTCTTTAGTTGTAAATGTTCTCAATACCATTTCTCCTATTAAATAATCTTAGTCATGGTCATTTATCTTCTATTGTCGTGAGTACAGCACCCATCCCTGTGCCTCAGCCTCTATTTTGCAATGTAAAAGGTCTATCAAGCATATCTGTTGTAACTACAGTTTTTCACTACGAGATAAAACTAAACTTACTAGTAGATGAATAGATGTAGATACCTGATAGACCTGATCCACTATAACACCATAACCTTAGGTCTGACTTTGTAGCCTGGCTCAATTATAGCACTCTTGCTTCTCAGTCTGAAAGTTGTGGTTGAAGCACCACAGGAACCATGTGCGTCCAGTCAAGGTTGAGGTGCAAGTGTAGTGATGGGGGATAACTGCATTCTGTGCTATCTTTTGGATGAGATGCAAAGCAAATATTTTGTCTGCCTGTTCAGTAGCGTTTGTCGATATGGAAATTTTCCGATATCGATATATCGGTGGGTTCATATCGATATATATCGATATTACCGGGGGTTTTTATACCACGCATGCGCGCGCATTCGGATGTGCGCGAGCATTTGCTGGGGTGCGTGCATTCAGAGGTACACGCGCATTCAGGGGTGCGCGCTCATTCCGGTGTGCGCACGCATTCCAATATGCGCGCGCATTCCGTGTTCTAGGCCCAGGAGGTTTGCAATGCCGGTGACAAGGTAAGTTGGAAAAGTTCTCATTATACCGATAATACCGAAATATCGATATATCGCCGGACACGATATACTGATATTTACGATATACCGATTTGTTTTATACCAAATTTTTCGATATATTGATATATTTTAAATTCCAATATCGGCATATCAATATGAAAAATTATATTGATATAACCGGTATATCGATATATTGCCGGACACTACTGTTCAGGTAAACATTAAGATCTCAAGACACCATTTGAACAGAAAAGGAGATTTCGCCTGCTGTCCTGGCCATCAATCCTTCAGATAAATTGATCATTAACCTCTACCTCATGACCGCTTGTGTGACATTCCTGTTTGCAAATGACTGCCTTGTTTAACTGCAAATATACAAACAATACATTTGACAGGAATGATTTGTTTTGAAAAGTGTAATGGGATCTTTATCGTCCACCTGAACAGGCAGAAGGTAAACTATATTTAACGTCTTATCCATGGAACAGTGCCTCTGACAATGTGGAATGGCTCCTGTTTTGTAATGAATTGTCAAACTAAATACTGTAAATGTAATGTAAGTTGGATTCAATCTGCTATGACCAACGATAACCAATTGGTGTTCCATATTTGAGTGCTAGGTTATTGAAAAGCCTGCCTTGCATATGATAAATCACATTCATTTCTGAGCAACAATTATATATGAATGAACCTGACCAGTATTTTGCTTTTTAGTGCATTTTCAAATGTGACAAATGCTTAATTTCCTGACATTCATCGATAAATGTAATGATGGAAGAGGAAGCCAATACTTCTAGTAGACAAGGTATCATTCATGCACCATTTGTTTATTTGCAAGAAAACATGAAATATTTCCTCATAAGTTAATGGTATAGAGAAACATGCACCTTACTTGATGCCTGTCAAGGCAATTGGATGATTTTCTATCAAAATACCTTTGAGACTTGTCAGAGACATCATTTAATTTATATATTTAAAACTTACTTTCATTTGAACTTTATCGACCCTTTTCTAATGTTGACTATATGCAGTGTAATTAAATATTTGAAAAGACTACTTTTGGAGGTCATGCCAAAAGAGTGTTGTGTGAGTGTAATGCATCATTGAATATAATTAGTAGTTTCACAGCAAAGCAGATAACCTTTACTCATATTTTAGCTCATCAGAACAGGGCTTCCAATGCATTATGTGCTAAGCAAGTGCTTTTGCCTGCAGGTCTTTCATGTCAAGCTTCATTCTGACAATGCACAAACATGAAAAGGTTTTCTCTTTACTGGCAACATAGTATTTCAGAGCAATACATAATGCATGGTGACCACTAACAACAAATCGTGGAAGAAAAGGGGTGACTCAAACTGACATGGATATTACATTAATAACACACCTTTTACCTGAGAGAGAAGAAAGATAAAAGATCAAGCCCGACATCATGATCAATGGATTATATTTATAACATTTTTCGCTTTGAAAAGGAAAACAAATGACATAAGTTTGGTGAGTTTTCCACAAGATCTAAGCTCTTACTTTTGAATGTCCAAAGAAATCAAGCACCAATTTTACACCTGTTATTTCTTCAGATTTAACCACCCTCTTGAAATAATTCTGTGAGAGCAAAGCTGCCGCAGATGATTTATTGGATGAAAGGATAATTATCTTTTGGTGAGAATTTAGTATAATCCAATACAGAAAATAGGAAATTAAATCAATTTTAACTACATTTCTATACCTGATTAGAGGTGTTTTATGAGTCTCAGTAGATATTTAGAATACCACTGGTAGAGAATTTAAAGTATGGAGGTTTGAAATGAAACATCTTGTCTTTTGTCTTGATTTTCTCCTATTATAAGTCTTTCCTGGAGTAAGTGATCTATGATAAACTAGGTTTCCAGAAACACCCACAGCCCTTCAGTATTACACAGACCAGGAGCATAATAGCTTTCTCTACAACAAATTGTCAATATCCAATGTAATAACAATATAATAAACATCCTTGCATTTTATACAGCGCCTTATCACGTCATTGAAACATCTCAAAGCGCTTCACAGAATATACATTAAAGTGATTGACTGTATATTTCAGGAGCAGAAGTCTCTGGTCAAAGCACTGAAGAGAATAAGACAAATTATTTTATATTCAGCAGAGCCTCAGGAACTGCAGTTATTACAGTTTTAACCTTATATGTATGCTCCGCTACATTCAATACACGTTGTCAAAATGCCTCTAAGTGTTTCACAGGATTTATGGTACAGTATAGTGAATGTCAAGATAGCTGCCTGAACAAAAAAATGCAACAGCCAATTTGCATATAGCAGTATCCTCAAATAGCCATGAAGTGGATGATCACTTTTACCTTGGGGATTGTTGGCAAGGAAACAAGGGGAAATTTCCTTCTCTTTTCAAATAGTGCGATGGGATCCTTAAACCTTCATCTGTACAGGCAGATGGAACGTCCGTTTAACAGATCTGATCTGAAGTGTGGGACCTCATTTTAATGTCTCATGTGAAGGACACCATCTTTAACAATGTAGCAATCCACATGCATCACAATGAAATGTCGCATAGCCTGTGGGCTCCCCGATATGGGTCTGGGTACTGAACCAACAACTTTCTGATTCAGATACAAGCGTCCTACCAATGGAGTCAGGCTGACCCATTTGAATATTTCTGCGTGTTCACAATGTATTACGTAAATATTTAGTAAATGCAGTGACAAAAGTCGGTTTGTGGACTGTGCCTAAAATAAGAGCACAAGTGGACAATGATAACTGTGCTGCTCCTTCCTGCCTCTAAAACAGATCTTTGGCCATCATCTTTACTTCTTCCTTTTCACCATTTGGCACATAATGCTACATTTGTCAAGAATTTTGAGATGTGTGAAAGTTGCTGAATGAATATGTTATTATCTTGCCACTCCTTGGTGGGCTAGGTAAGCAGGTTTTCCTTGGAGCTGAATTGGCAATGAAATGTCAGACTAAACCAGCCTTCTGTGGCAATTGGTAGTCTGGTTCATGAACCAAATGGGTCCAAAGTATTACAGGGCAATGCTGATGACAGCACAAACAGTCTGGCATACCTGCAGGACTTGGAAGGGCAGAGCAGTCTCTGGGGGTAGGAGGTCACCTCTTTCAACAACAACAACAACAACAACTTAAACTTATAAAGCGCCTTTCACGTCGGGAGGACGTCCCAAGGCACTGCACAGGAGGCGTGTGACCCGAGCTGGGAGGGGGGTGTTCAGGAAGGGGTGAAACACGTAGGGGAGGTCGAAAAATTCTGGGGGGGAACAAAAGGCACGGTTGAAGAGGAAAGTCTTCAAACCGGCCTTGAAAGAGGAAAGGGAAGAAACAAGGCGGAGGGATTGGAGGATGGAATTCCACAGGGTGCGAGCGGAAAAACTGAAAGCCCGGCCTCCGATGGTGGGGCGGTTCGGGCGGGGGGCTTGGAGCAGGCCAAGACCTGCTGAACGGAGGGTCCGGGTGGGCTTATAGGGGGAAAGTAAGTCGGTTAAGTAGGGCGGGGCAAGGCCGTGTAATTCCTTGAAGGTGAGGACGAGGATCTTGAACTCGATCCTCTGGAGGATGGGGAGCCAGTGGAGACGGGCAAGGGTGAGGGTTATGTGGTCGCGGAGGCGGGTGCGGGATAGTACACGGGCTGCAGAGTTTTGGATGACCTGCAGCCTGTGAATGGAGGAACTGGGGAGGCTGACGAGGAGAGAGTTTCCGTAGTCCAGCCGTGAGGTGATGTATGCGTGCACGAGTGTTTCGGCAGCGTGGGGGGGTGAGGTAGTTGCGGAGCCTGGCAATGTTGCGCAGGTGGAAATAAGCGGTGCCGGTCAAGGCACAGATGTGGGGAAGGAAGGAGAGTTTATGGTCGAACGTGATGCCGAGGTTCCTGACTGTCTTTGTGAGGTGGAGAGTACAGCCTTGGATGTTCAGCCTGGCAGCGCCCGATGTGCGGAGGCGCTGGCTTGAGCCAATCAGGAGGGCCTCGGTCGTGCTCACGTTCAATTGGAGGAAGTTGTCCCTCGTCCAGGACTCAATGTCGGACAGACATGCTGTCAGAACATCGATAGTCTGAGGGTTGAGGGATGAGGCAGAAAGGTACAGCCGGGTGTCATCCACATACATGTGGAAATTTACCCCATGTTTGCGGATGACATCGCCCAGAGGGAGCATGTAAATGGTGAAAAGGAGGGGGCAGAGGACAGTTCCTGTTAACCCTATAAGCCAAAGTCCTAATGGTTAGGGTGGTCCTACCTAGATAAGCAGCGGGAAAGCTTGCTAGACAGCGATATTGATGACAAGCTATGTGGTTTCAGCTAGTTAGACTCCAGCAGGATGCCTATGGGGTCCCCAAGCCTTGAACCATGCCAACTGGATCTAACACTTTCTGGAATTGGGTAAACAGGATGAGTCCCTCCAGGAAGAGAGTGTGCATTCCAATCCAACAATATATCTGAAATTTGCACGTGTAAGTGGGATGATTGCAATTCTCAGCTTGGTTTGGATACTCTTAAAGATGGTAATGGGTTTATTCATGTGCCCAACGCCTGGCTAACTAAAATACAAATACCACTACAGGACAGTCATAGGATATCAGTTTCCCATCAAGGATCCCTCACATTGTATCCTGACCAGACCACTATACAGCTTGAGTATGATTTGTGGGCATCTGAACTCAATGGATTTGACAATATGAACTCAATGGATTTGACAATATGGCCCAGCATTCTATTTGCTTTACATATGGCTTCACATTCTTTGACATCCTCTCGTACGAATGTGTAAATTTCACTGATCGGTAAAGTCTTTGACAATGTGTGTGGAGAATGGGATTTATCCTTTATTAGCAAACACTGGCAAGATTGGCAAAATACCTGAACAAAGGAACTTCACATCCCCCTCAAAAAACTACAGATGCTGGAAATCTGAAAGAAAAACAGAAATCGCTGGGAATATTCAGCACGTCAGGCAGCATCTACAGAGAAAGGAAAAGTGAGTCAACGTTTCGGGTCCACGAATTGACAAAGGGTCATGGATCCGATATATTGACTCACAATTTCACATTCCAGTGGCTTAATTCAAAGTGCCATTGGCAGAGACCAAGGTACAGGTCATGTATGAATATAGGAACAAGAGAATATTCTGTCTAGCCATTTGGGGTGATTATGACAGGTCTTTTAATATATTTTCCCTTTTCATTGCCATACAGTAAATACCCTTGCCTTTTCACATTCCTATGCAGAAATGTTTTAGATCATCCAGAACTCTGCTGCTCATGTCCTCACCCACACCAAGCTCCGTGACCACATCTCTCCCACCCTCGCCTGGCTCCATTGGCTCCTCATCATGAAGGATGACTTCCATTCCTGGTGAACCTATAGGTTTCTGACAAAGAGGTGGAAATTGCTACCAACCAAACCATCACACTATCAAATCAACCCCCTCATTGCTCAGAGGCAGGTGTGGTCTATCTCGTTGTAAAGAATGTGTTATACAGTGCTCAGGAAAGAAAAGTGCTCAAATTCCAAAGTGCTCAAGAAAGCTTCCAACATTGAGAGTTCTGCCAAGTTTAGTAATTAGTTTATTTTAAATTATTTTTGAAAAGACAAAAGTGAATTAATTAAACTAAGTACAAGCAGTTGAGAATCTGTCAGAGACTATGACAAAAAAAGTCATAAATTTTAACACCACAAGGATTTTCATACTTGTGAGTCACACAAAAATGCTATTAAAATACCATGACCTTTCTAAGATTTTTTTTAATGTCTCATTTGCCCCTTTTCACTGTCGATTACCTTATAAGGTTACACAATCAAATCATATTTTACTAATCAAATTGTTATTTTTTGCTTGTCTAGGCTCTGCCTGTGTTAAGTCCCAAACTGTTGCTTTGTTCTCCCGTACAATTTACTTGTGGCCTCCACTATCTTTCTCTTTCATATGCTGACTAATCAGCTGTATATATTCCACATTTTTTGTTTATTTTGGATTGAAATTATTTGTAGTTTTTCTTTTTAGGTGTATAATATAAACAATTGTAGAGTCCTGTAGCTCAGCGGCTAGAGCATTCGGCTCATAAGCGAGAGATCTGGGTTTGATCCCTGGCAGGGTTAAATGTTCAGCATGTTTTCTTACTCCACACACCTCTGTTTATCTAGTAGCAATAATAATCATTGCATTTGATATACAGTAGTGTGTTTCATGTCTTCTAGACATCTCAAAGCGCTTTCCAGAATATACTGTAAAATGAATTGACGGTATATTTGTGGGCGAAATGAGCAAATTTATTATTGTTTTGTTTTAGGGATTATTGTAATTAGGCATGTGGAGTAAGGAAATTGACTCGCTGTTTTACCCTGCCTAGAATCAGAGAACCCAGGTTTCTCGCTTGTAATGCGAATGCTCTAACTATTGAGCTACAGGACTCAGTAATTAAGTAGGAACCTGATTGTTAGTCGATTAGTGGATTGCTTTTCTGAGGGTAATAATTCCTTTAAAAAAATTGGTCACTTCAATCCAAGACTGTTTGTGGGGCACTACTGATTCACCTACAAAATATACAGTCAATTCACTTTACAGTATATTCTGTGAAGCGCTTTGAAACATCTCAAAGATGTCTCATCTCAAAGATGAACACTATATTAATTGCAAGGATTATTATTTGTTATTATAGTATAAATTACTGTTAACTAAAGCTTTGCTAAAGGTTGAAGTACATATACTGGAATTGAAACCAATTGTTGCTATGAAAATCACCAGGGTTCCCATTTGATCTCTACATGTACAATTCTTTTGTTTGTGTGCTAAACCCTCTTTATGTACTATATTATTTGTTTGTTTTCTTCGGGTCTCTGGAGCCAGCTATATATGTGAGGCAGAGAGAATAGAAGGGTGTGGGATGGAGCATAGAGTGATTGAAGACACAAGTGGAGTATGAACTCTGGTACGGAGAGTCCAAATGGCCTGTTTCCATGCTATACAATCTATTTAAACCTATGTAAGTTGCATATTATTCTTTGCTTCAGTTGCTGTATAGAAAAACATGCATATCATATGCATATATTAATGCAATAGGACAATCAATCAAAGCATATACGGGATATGGATTTTAAAAGCATTAATTAAATGTTAGAGCAGAGATTATTTCTGAAGCACTAGTGTCAAATATTCTGAAAATTTTCTGAAGTTGTTTACAACAATAATGGGGAGCTTCATGTTGAGGGTGTATACATTCCATTCTTACATACTCACGCAAACACTACAACTATTCCCCTTACTTGTATTGTAGTTCAGAAGTGTAGGAGGAAGCTGTTAAGTAAGATAAGAGCTGCCTTCCAATTGAATTGTAATGTTATACAAGAGATCAAGCACGCAGGTCCTGAAAAAAACAGTGGATTAAACATGTTTATATTCTTAAAATCCTACAACATTGTTGGAGAGAAAAGAGGCAACAAAAATGGTACTAAAATGGTGTAATGTTCGGAGTTGTAGAAAATGTATAGGAATTAAAGTTGTGCCTAACAAACAGCAAAATTCAGTAAACTATAGAAGAAAAAGTAGGGATTGTGAATAATTGATATAAAATTAGGCTGAAATTAAGGACGCAATGTGAACAATCGGAAGCTAATGCTCAATGTAAGTACCGAAGGGTACCACAGAACATAAGACAATGGATAAAAAGATGGGTACTATATTTAAATGACTTCTGTATTTCCATTATTTTTCTAAGGTCTGCTCACATGAATGAAACATGAACAAACTTGACTTTTTTTTAAGAATTACCCAGGAACTTTCAATATGAATAACCCGTTTATCAATACTTATATTTATCCATATCTATCTGTTTTATAAACTCCAATGTATTTCACTGGATAATCCTGTTGCCATCATCAGCTCTGTCCCTTCAAGGCAGATGTTCAAATACAGAGCTAAGCATAATTTACTGAAATAGAGTTACTCGACCAACTATTAACAGAAATCTGTGACTTGCCTTTAGGGTTAGGGTTACCCATGTGACTATTGCAAATCTTTCTATGCTCCCAGCAGTCATTATATGGAGGATGTCTGCCACAGTTCCAAGAAGCCAGAAAGATCAATGATGGCATTGGCAAGAGTCTGGAATTATTTCATAAGTCTATTTCTCTCGTTCAGGGAACACTACTTTCCCGTTTTTTTGCATTCTGTTACAGGGAAACTTAAATTTTTTTTTATTAATTATTATCAAATATATAAAGCAAATGTTAAATCTATTAAATTAACCTGTTGCAAGGCAGCCCTTTAGAAGTGGAAATCTGAATAACTATGAAATTATGGAGTGAAAAATATCACAATTTGTATTCAAAGTGATGATCTGATACTGTTATGAAATATTACATTTTATATCCCTAGATGCCCATTATAAGTGAATTTTTGAAATGCTATGTACACTTTAGCTGCTATTAAATGAATTTCTGATACAGGTAGGTTTCTTTGTATGCAAATAAACTTGCATAGACAACCTGTTCATAACCATAACCTGTTTTTAAGTATGATGGATAGTTCATGAAATTATGTTACGAGATGTACAACTGGGCAGAAAACCTGTTGCAATGCCTGTTAAAGGTAACACTCAAAACATTAACCCATTTTACTGTGTCAGCTGATGATTCATCTTCTATGGATTTCCAATATTTTATCGATTTTATTTTTGTTTTCATCACTATCTTCAATATACTAGGTGATAATACACCTGCTAATTTTCACGATTTCAGCAAATCCCAGCTTCCTCTTGTTGTTGATCCTTATCATGTTTGATTCAGCTGCCTCTCTTTTGAGAGTTGATTTTACTTATAGTGGTTTCCCTACTCTTAAATCTTGTCCTATTATTGCAACTATCATTTGCTCTTTATTGGACCCTGAATGAAATGCATACAGCTAATGGAAGGCCACAATTACATATCATTGCATGATTTTGAAATCGTGTAATTGGAGCTGGAAGCTTGTATAACCATTGCTCCTCAGGTTTTAAGTATTGGTTCAGTTGTAAATTTTTCAGAACATCATAGTCTGATCATGGTGATTCCAGCTAGAGAGACAACAACAACAACAACAACAATTTCATAGATTCATAGATTCATAGATTCATAGAATTTTACGGCACAAAAGGAGGCCATTCGGCCCATCTAGTCTGTGCCGGCTCTTTGAAAAGAGCGATTCAATCCCACTGCCCTGCCCGCTCCCCATAGCCTAATAGACCTGTTCTCCCTAAATAAACATCGAATTCTCTTTTGAAAGTTGTTATCGAATCAGCCTCCACCACCTTTTCAGGCAATGCATTCCAGATTCGAACAACTCGCTGAGTGAAAACATTTCTCCTCAGCTCCCCTCTACTTCGCCTTGAAACTATTTTAAATCTGTGTCCACGAGTCACAGATTCGCCCACGAGTGGAAATAGTTTTTCTCTATTTGCCCTGTCGAAACCCCTCATGATCTTATAAACCTTTATTAGGTCTCCCCTCAATCTTCTCTGCTCCAGAGAGAATAACCCTAGCCTATCTAGCCTCTCCTCATAGCTGAAGTCCCTCAATCCTGGCACCATCCTAGTAAATCTTCTTTGTACCCTTTCCAATGTCTTCACATCCTTTCTGTAGTGTGGTGACCAGAATTGAACACAGTATTCCAGCTGAGGCCTCACCAAAGTCTTATAGAGGTTAGTCAGCACTTCCTGACTTTTGTACTCTATACCCCTATTTATAAAGCCTAGTATCCCATATGCCTTCTTAACAGCCTTGCCTACCTGTCCTGCCACCTTCAACGAGTCACTAACACAAATCTCCAGGTCTCTCTGTTCCTTCACACCATTTAAAATTGTACTATCTAGCCTATATTGCCTCCCTTCATTTCTTCTCCCAAAATGCATCACCTCACACTTCTCTGTATTAAACTTAATCTGCCATGTGTCTGCCCACTTTATCAATTTGTCTATATCCTCTTGCAGATGGCTACTATCCTCCTCACTATTTACTATTCTCCCTAACTTAGTGTCATCTGCAAACTTGGAAACTGTACTCCGTACACCCAAGTCCAGATCATTGATGTAGATTACAAACAGCAATGGTCCCAAAACTGATCCCTGTGGCACACCACTGCTCACTTCCCTCCATTCTGAAAAACAGCATTCACTTGCCAGCATTCACACTGGCAAGCTATGAGTTTTTAGCTGGTTAAACTCTAGCAGTATCCCAATCCCTAACCTGAGGTTCCCAAGCATTTCGCCAACCTCTACTTAATGTTTCTGGAATTGAGTAAAAAGGGTTCATAATTCTGCGGAGAGGGTGGGAGGAGTTGCATACTCCTCATCACTCAAATGGAAATCATGCATGCATATGTACAACTCTCAAAGGTTTGGCCTAAGCGCTCTGAGATGCCGTCTGGCGTGGAGGGTGCTATATAAATCAAAGTTGGTGTTGTTGTTATCTAGATACTTTGAATTATGGTGATGGATTTCCATATGTGTCAGACACTGGCTAATCAAAGCAAACAATCTATGATTAGAACTTAACTGATGAGGTTGGCAATTCTATTAAGCATTTCAAAGGTATTTTGCATGAGACAGACACCCAGTGGCCAATCAAAAAATTAGTAACTCAATAGCTTTATTACTGGTAAACTGAGAGCTAAAAGATCACAAAATAACAACTTAGATTTATATATATATATAGCGCCCTCCATGCCAGACGGAATCTCAGGGCGCTTCACAGTAGCGGATTCCGGGATCGGGACAGGGGTAGAAAGGTGACCAAAGGCGCAGTCGAAGAGAACAGTCTTTAGCTCTGAGACCCTTAATAAGACCCTTACCCTAAATAAGTCCCTTCAGCCCATCCAATCTCATTCCTCAGAACACCCACCTACTATCTATCCATCTGCTTCAAGCTGCTTTTTAAATGGGTCTAGGCTCTACTACCTTTCCTGACAACCTGTTCCAGTTATTAAATTTCTCCCTTTTTAAAAGAAAACTGGAAGATTACTGTCATTGGTCTGCTCTACGCAGCCCTGTTATGTTGTGGTGACAAGAACTGTATGCAATATTCAAGGTGCGGGAAACATTAAGTAGTTTGTTGGCACAAACTGAAACATGTAAACAGCTGGCAGGAATAGCTGCACTTGTCAAGTGTTCCAAGTCGCCATATCTGGAGGGAACAAGAATGCACCATTAAAATTCCACTGGAACATCACTCCAACAGGCACAACAGTAAAGACTCATGTTTCAAGCAGCAACAATAACGTTTTACCGGAGATGGATAGCTTTATCTCAGCAAGTCAAACTTACTATTTTATGAGACTCTGTTGATACTCAAGCCTTCTTGCTGTTGGATTAAAAAATCTCAACTTTGTGTCGGAAGAGTGGCAGATGGAAACAAGAGCATTCCTTTTGTAGCAAACAAGTGACTTAACACAGGCAAGAATAGCCTCACTTGGAATTCATGCTCTCTGCCTCATTGCAGAGTTTAAACACATCTTTGTTTAAAGGACTGGTAAAGGGCTGTGTGGTATCTTGTAGTGCACAGTTGTCTCACAACGAATAAATCAATGTGCATATTTTATCTGGGAAGACAAGTTGGAAGAACTTCTCCTTAAAATGGAAAATTGGGGCACTGTTTCAGTGGTCAATAAGTTTACTGATCTTGACAGGAAATCCCATCTGGTTCATCCCTCGTTGGTAAATCGGTTAGTGAGGGATCACATGTTATTCTTTGCTGGCCAGTTAGTTTACCCATTATAACCCATTATAACCTCAAACCAAAGTTGTTAATTCATGCATCAGTGAGGTATTAGCTCTAAAATGTCTGCAAACATTTCTCTGAGAGGAGGGCGTGCAGTGTTGGTCTAACAAATTACTACATTTAAGTTGTTTTTTATTGTGTTTGGAGTGATGAATTACAAAATATATGATGATTTGAAAAGGAAGGATACTGCAATCTTGCCTTTTAAAATTAGAACAATCATTGAAGTTTATTCAGTATGACTTTTTCAATTGACATTGTGGTTTCATGTGCCACTCCTACATCAGGTTCTTCCAGTGGTGTTGGCAAGACTCAAGTGGGCAAATGTCAAGCAGCCAACATTTAATGTTAAACAAGTGAATAAAGGATTGCTGGGAAACTCACATTAATGAGCTTGTCTAATCTATGTCTGCTGTCAATAACAATAACACAACAAAACACAATTGACAGAGGAAGTGCAGAATACAATTCAGCTGATAGCAATGATATGTCACCCCTCCCATTCCCTGATGGAAGAAATAACCTCACCAGTCATGTCCTGGCTAGAGTTTTGGTGAAAATGTGCAGTTTCACTAATGGAATATCATTCCCTCTGATAGTTTCTTTAATCAGTTGTTACAAGTTCCTGATTTGACTGACATAAAATATCTATGAGTCATTGCCTTTACAAATTAGCCAGCTGATCAGTCTTACACCAAACACAGGGCTTGAGATCAAATTAAAACCACCTCAATCTAAGTTGGAATCCTGTAAAGCTATCATCAGTCGATTAGAAAAGCTGACCGTGACAGAAGTTGTGCATTCCAGACTCAAAATTCCAGCTGGTCTTATGATTGTTTTGTTTTAAAAATTCAGATTGCACAGAAGAGTTGTGCAAAAGTTTCAAATGCAGCTTCAATTTGCTAACCATTTTTTTGCAGTTCTTAAAACAGAAAAAGGCTTGCAAATTCAAACCCAATTTAAGAATTTCCCCCTTAAATTTGCGTGATCTTCAATTTTTACATAGAATGGTGATAGAATTCAGATGGGATTTTAAAAACTAGAATTACTCACTATACGTCAACCCAATATACATTGTTTTGATTATACAGTATGTTATTGATGAATTAATAAATAGTTAGAAAAAAATTAGAAAATTAGATTCATTGAAGAGATATTAGCTGATTACATTTTATATTAGTTGTTTAGTAAATACAGTATATAATAAGATAATAAATACAATTAAGAGAACACTTATTGGGGATGGTTGATGTGGTCAGTGGGTGGGAGGGGGCAGAGTGGTGGGCAGGGATGGAGTCAGTCAGATGAAGGGGCAGGATTACCAGAGAATCCCCTCCTTCCCTCTCGCCATGTCACCAAACAGCTAATCGCTGGCACGCGTTTGCTCATTCATACATTGACAACTTTAGAAAAAATGTACAAAGGCGTAAACGTGTGCCAGCGAACAGCTGTTTTGTGATGCGGCGTGTGGGAGGGAGGGGCCTCTTTGGTAATCCCACCCCTTCATCTGAATGATCATCAAAGTAATGCTCCCTGAAGACAAAACATGTATAAAATACACGTGTTACCTCATATGTCTCTCTTGGATTATGTCTGCACACACACACACACACACACACATGCTCACAGCATTGCGGTGAATGTAAGGAAAGATAAAACTTACATTCATACAGCCCCCTTCACATGGGGTAGCATCTCACTAAGATAAATGATCTTTTGTTAATAAAGACTTCACTAGGTGAGTGACTAATGTGCTGGTAATATTGCAGGTCTGTCCACAATACCAGTATGCTGATGACAGACTCTTGGATATCCAAAAAGTGTCTTCAAAGTCAGCAAGGTAACCTTGCCCTTCTGCCTTATTTACTGGCCATGGGCAGCTCACACATGCAACTAGGAAGGAAAATCAGAAGCCACGAAACATCTCTATTATTCCTCCAGGGAAAATGTTTCCACTTCCTCAAGAGACTGCAGCTAAAAATATTACTTGTGAAGTAATACATAATTAAATGTTTTACATTTGTATGGTGGGGGAGCGTGGGGCAAAGCAAAAGGCTTTGGAATTTGGAAACAAAGATCCTTGTTTCTATTTTTAAATGAAACATCTGTACACAATTCTATGGAGAAACATTTTGAAAGGTTAGCTGCAAAGATTGATTTTTTTAATATAATCAGGTCACCACTAAGTTGTTCACCATGTGTTTGGCCTTAAATATCCACTCAAAAGTGCTTGGGTGCAGTTGCTCTACTATCACAATGATATTCCTATCAGTCTTTGCTGAAATGTTACATTTTTTAAGCACCACACTTTGCATTTCTTTAAACCTGTTGATTTTTATTTTGCCTTGCTTGAAGTATTATAATAATAATATTTGCATTTGATATAGTGCTTTTCACATCTTATCAATGTCTCAAAGTGCTTCACAGAATATACTGTAAAGTGAATTGACTGTATATTTGTGGGCGAAACACGGCAGCCAATTGCGCACAGCAGTGTCCCACAAACAGTGGTGGTTAAAAAAAAATGACCAATTTTTATTATTATGTTTTTTTTGATAGATTATTATTAGGCATGTGGAGTGAGGAAACTTGCCCAAAGTTTTGCCCTGATCTGCTTGGATTTGAACATAGCTCTCATGGTTTTAAGTAAGTCGAGTACTCTAACCACTAAGCTACAGGAGCTCCATGAATTAGTGCAGTTATATAATGGTGGAGGAGGATTGCAAACAGACAAAGTGCACTTATTTTAAAGTACATCGCTAAAAGCTCCTTAAATCTTTGTTTAGTAAAAGGCATTTCTGAGGAATAAAATGGAGCCCAAGTCTCTGTTTTCGATCCCTTGTCTTTGTAGCAGAATGCGCCAAGGCGGGAGGTACAAAGAGACGAGGACGACACAATTGTTCTCAATAAGAAACATAAGAAATGCTAGATGAAAAAAGACTGGTAGGTCCATCTAGTTCACCTGCCACCTTCCTGGCGGTTGCATGAACGTGTGTCCCAAACTACCGATGTACTAAATCCCATACTGTATTGTTTTTTTGGAATGGGTATATATTCAAAGGTACATGCTTGCAACATTAGCTCTTTATATTTATGTTCAATACAATACTATGCAATGATGTTCACTGTAAAGCATGAGTCTCCTGTTGTGAATGCAAACTAAATTGTATCAATATATTCCAACTGAAACCCTGAAGGGTTTTGAAGTCTGGTTCTTGGAAGTAAGGTAAGATTGCATTATCCCAGGTAGCAAGCCCATGTGGAGCCCATGGATCAACCCGATTTGTCCCGTATGGGGCCCATATGGGGTTACTTCCTGGGATGTCACATGCTGAATAAAAATTTCAAGGGAAGGTTAGCACACATATAAATTCCTTCTCATTATCCCTTGAAACATTATTCTCAAAACGCTAATGAGGTTTTCAGAGGCAATAAAATCCAGTGATCAATCTTCCTGACAATATCTCGCATTCATTAATATACATTTTCAGAATTATGAGGCTGTAAAACAATCTTGTGTAGTGTTAGTTCACATTTATGTTTTAGTGCCTATCAACGTGAAAGATGTTAGTACAGTAAAAGCCCGATTATCTGGCACCCGATCAACCAAAACTTCCATATAACCGACATCGCAAAAAAAGGTCCGCATTCGATTAACCAGAATTTATCAGGAAAAATGCATTAATTTTTTTTTTGCGTTTTCGGCAAAATAACCGGTACACGCTTTAACCGGCATTGGCCAGGTCCCGAGGGTGCCGGATAAACAGGTTTTACTGTAATAGGAAATTGAATAATTTCTAATTATTGTCACTTAGTACAGGTAAGTATCACCATCATACATACTCAGAATAGATAGCTCAGTTATGCACTGAGGAAAGCTTCCTCCCCAATTCACAAACAGTGTCTGTCCCCACTGAACAATGGTGACATTCCCCTCTATAATCAAATCATAGTTGCTTTGAATGAGATTGCCAAGTTAGTACAAGTTAGATTGGCAGCATGTGCTATGAAACGATGGCCAGGAAATACTGAGATGATGCTTCCCAAACTTCATCACATAAAAATATCAAGCCAAACGCCACACAAGACTCTCACTCTAGCAACCTGGGCTAAAATATTGTGACAACAGAAGAACTATTCTGAAAAGCAATCGATGAGAGAAACAATAAAGAAATCGTTCTGAACAGGAAAAGACAGGAAATAAAATGTATAAGTCTCAATTTGGGTCCGGCGATATATCGAAAAAAAATTGGTTATACAGGTGTATAGAAGGGATGAGGGGGGAGAGAGACAGCGGGGTGGGGGAGAGACGGCGGCGGGGGGGAGATGGCGGGGGGGGAGAGAGATGGGGGGGTGAGAGACGACGGGGGTGGGGGGAGAGACGGCGGAGGGGGGTGAGAGAAGGCGGGGTGCGGGGGGAAAGATGGCGGTGGGGGAGGGAGATGGCGGTGGAGGGGGGAGAGACGGGGGGGGGGAGAGAGACGGGTGGGGGGAAAAGACGGGGGGGAGAGATGGGGGAGTAGAGAGATGGGGGGGAGAGATGGGGGGAGAGACGGGGTGGGGGGGAGAGACGGGGAGTGGGAAGACGGGGATGTGATGATAGATAGAGAGAGAGAGAGAGAGAGAGAGGGGGGGTATGGGGGGATGTGAGAGAGGAGAGAGACACAGAGACACAGACAGAAAAACACAGAGATGGAGAGAGTGAGTGTGAGAGACACAGAGAGAGAGAGAGATTTACCTCCTGAGGAGATAGGCCCCGAATGCGCACGCACCTCCGAATGCGCGCGCACCTCACAACGCACACGCATGCACAGTATAAAAAACCCGAAAATATCGATATATCGGTATATCTCAATATGAGCCCATCGATATATCAAAATTGGACAATTTCCATATCGACGGACCCTAGTCTCAACAAAAAAATCCTTAACGAAAGAAACAATTTGAGTAAGCAAAATATAGAATAATTGGAGACATGTATATTTTTGCAAATGGTGATGTATATAACTTGTGTAGAGTATAGTTACTGACATGGACTGTTTGGGCTGAGCAGCCTGCTTACATTCGTTGTAAAAAAACTTGAATTTCATATTCAAATCAGAAAAAAATACATTGGTTGGGAGAACTGAACTCAATAATAGAAAACTGTAAAGTCTATTAACTGTATATTTTGTGGGCGAAATACAGCAGACTATTGCATGCGGAAGTGTTCCATGAACAGTCGTGGATTGAGTGACCTAATTAATTTTGAAGGGATTATCACCCAAGAGTGTGATCTGCCAATCAACTAATAACTGGATTCTTCCTGCTAGGTAAACAGAGGTGGGTGAAGTAAGGAAATTTGCCTAGAGTTTTGCCCTTCGGCTGTGTCTATCCCATAATTAATTTTAAGACATTGAAAACATTTTTTCCTTAATTCTCGAAAATCAATTTTTTACTTGTAATTCACTGCGTGCAGTTTGGAATACTAGAATCATTATACATTTAGATGGTCGACAAGTATTTATGATTTAATTATTTAATCTTAAATTGTTTCACGTTAAAGTGATGCAGTCTGCAGTTGACACTGTTAGGACTGTTTTTTAAGGAACAAGACAACTTGTATAAATTCTCCTATTATGGAATTCCACAAGAGACTGAAGCAGACTCAAGGCAAGACTTTTTTTGTCTCTCAATTAAATTCAAACTACCATTTTAGGAATTTTCAATGAGTGGTTGGTAATTCCAGCTCATTTATTATTCTGGTCAGGTTGTTAGGAGATAATGTTTGGTATAAATACAAAACACATTTGCAGTCTATTGCGCTTCACACCCAATCAAATCAAATTTAGATAATTATTTAGAGAGGAGAAGTTCGATAATTATTTGGGAGGACAAGTTT
This sequence comes from Hydrolagus colliei, assembly GCA_035084275.1. Lineage (NCBI taxonomy): Eukaryota > Metazoa > Chordata > Chondrichthyes > Chimaeriformes > Chimaeridae > Hydrolagus > Hydrolagus colliei. Next base: position 68,588,894 of record CM068742.1, read on the forward strand.
GCAGGGCTACAGGGAGAGAACGGAATTGATTCGGACAGCTCTTTTCAAAGAGCCAGCATAGAAAGCTGAGCCAAATGGCCCCCTTCTATGCTGTATAATTCTATGATATGGTAGGTGGATCAAAGGGAAATCAGAAAGGACAATGTGACTATTTTTATGAAAGTTAAACTGCACAAAAACATTGGAAAGTTTAGCTCTGATAGTTAACTGATCAATGTATTTATTTCCATAATCAACAACAACAATATTACATTTGTATAATCAGTGTAATAAACACATTTATAATTCATTATTTTCAAAATGGAAGTATTGTTGACTGATTGGAGATTGTGCAGATAAACATTTGCAAAAAGTCAAGCTTAGAATGCTGTGATGGGTGTTCTGGATGATATCAAATGGGACAAAGGACCTTCTTCATTCAAATCCATCATGTCATCTGGAGCATTGTTACCCAGGACACTGGGGAAACTCCCTTCTCTTTTAAATAGTGTCATGGATCTTTAACCCGAGCAGGTAGACCGGGACCTCATTTCAATGTTTCATCTGAAGGACAGCACCATTGAAATTTCTGCACTCTTTAACGATATTAAGAACATAAGAAAACACTGAGTGGAAACAATCATTATGTGGCTGGTTCCAAATTAAAACAGAAATTCTACGCTACTCCCTTCCAAACCGCTCAATACATTGAAGGTAGTAAGTTGTATTTATACTAGATGTTGGTTAGGCCATAGACTACAGATTCTATTAAAAGTAGAATATTTGAGCCAATAAAAAGGGATAGAGTATTGGTACACAACCACTTGCATTTATATAGTGCCCTTCATCTGGATAACATAAGAATTAAGGGTCATAGCAACTTGAAAAAATTTTGTTTCTTCCAATGGCTTTTCTTCAAACCCCCGCACAGTTTCCCACGGCGTCCCTCAGGGCTCTGTCCTTGGTCCCCTTCTTTTCACCCTTTACACGCTCCCCCTGGGCGACGTCATCCGCAGACATGGGGTAAATTTCCACATGTATGCGGATGACACCCAGTTGTACCTTTCTGCCTCATCCCTCAACCCCCAGACGATCGATGTTCTGACAGCATGTCTGTCCGACATCGAATCGTGGACGAGGGACAACTTTTTGCAATTGAACGTGAATAAGACCAAGGCCCTCTTGATTGGCTCAAGCCAGCGCCTCCGCACATCGGGCACTGCCAGCCTCAACATCCAAGGCTGTACTCTCCACCTCACAAAGCCAATCAGGAACCTCGGCATCATGTTCGATCAAAAACTTTCCTTCCTCCCCCACATCCGCACCTTGACCGGCACCGCCTATTTCCATCTGCGCAACATTGCCAGGCTCCGCAACTATCTTAACCCCCACGCTGCCGAAACACTCGTGCACGCGTACATCACCTCACGGGTGGATTACGGAAATTCTCTCCTAGTCGGCCTCCCCAGTTCCTCCATTGATAGGCTGCAGGCCATCCAAAACTCTGCAGCCCGTGTACTATCCCGCACCCGCCTCCGTGACCACATAACCCCCACCCTCGCCCGTCTCCACTGGCTCCCCATCCTCCAGAGGATCGAATTTAAGATCCTCGTCCTCACCTACAAGGCCTTGCACGGCCTTGTCCCATCCTACCTAGCCGATCTACTCTCCCCCTACACGCCCACCCGGACCCTCCGTTCAACAGGACTTGGCCTGCTCCAAGCCCCCCGCCCGAACCGCCCCACCATCGGAGGCCGGGCCTTCAGTTTCTCCGCTCCCACCTTATGGAATGCCATTCCTCAATCCATCCGTTTCGCCTCTTCCCTTTCCTCTTTCAAGGCCGATTTGAAGACTTTCCTCTTCGATCGTGCCTTTTGTTCCACCCCGAACTCTTTTACCTCCCCGTCGTGTTTCACCCCTTCCCAAACACTCCCCTCCCAGCTCGGGTCACACGCCTCTTGTTTAGCGCCTTGGGACGTCCTCCCGACGTGAAAGGCGCTATATAAATGTAAATTGTTGTTGTTGTTGTTGTTGTCTATTTCATGGAAACAGGGAAAACTGCAAGAGATTAACATTGGTCTGAAAACTTTTGATATTTGTGGTGACTGCAAAACCTTGACTGCCCGGGGCCTCGGGATATCCTCCCAATGTGAAAGCCAATATAGAACTCTGATTTGTTTTTGTTGTTGATGATGATGAATCAGTAACAAAGAGGCATAATCTCAGGAATGCAATTGAAAGAGTTAAATGAAAGATTGGAAGAAGTGTTATAATTTAGAGGAGTATTGGAATATGGATATTTTGGCACAGTTAAAGCTGAGACCACACAAAAACCCGTTTAAAAATTGGTGACGTAAACCAAGTCCCTCAATAGTCCACTCCACATAATGTTAAACTCTTTTGAACAAGAAAATATTTACCACTTCAGGTTTACCAGCTTGGTGATCACCACACTGTTGTTTTTTCATTTGCGGAATTGGATGTTATAGCTTGGACTGCTTATAACTACTTGATAGTAGACCACAAATAGTTTACAATTATAAATATTGATGTTTATAATGCCATCCCTGAGCGCCTTTTATATTCCCCCTACCCCAATAAAACACTATCCATCATCACAAAATATTCTCGCTCAGGACCAACAAAACCAAGCTATGGACGTGAACTACCAGCCGAGGTTCAACACAATTCCCACACTTTATTTTAAATGCTACCAGGTTGCAAAAATAATATTCCTCTGTTAAGATAAGTATTTGGTTATCGATGCTTGCTTGAAGCTTTTGTGAAATAATTGAGGACTGAATTCCATTGGCGGTACAGTATTTGTCATTCTCACACCACATGATCCACTGAGCCATCAACAAAAATAGTATTTTCAAAGGAAATTGAGACACAATTACAGCAACCATCGGGATGTGACTAAAATAACAACAACAAATTACACTTATGTTGGAACAACATCCAAAGGACTCATCAAGAAATAGGATTATTCAAAACATTACAGAGTATGTAAAATGACAAACAGGGCAAAATATTTTTGAATGTGCCAAGGCAGTAAGATAAAAGGGCACAAGTTCAGTAAAGACGCTGTAAAATGTTTGTTAAATTGAGACCAAGTGACTGCTGGAATACATGATCAGAAGGTATGGTTGTGGAAAGACAATTGGATAATTTAAGTAACAGTTTAATTACTGACATTAATTGGCTGAAAATATGATTGTTAATTCAACAAGAATTAGATGAAATATTTCAAAATTGTTTCATCCAAATCTCTTATCATCTTGTAAACAAACTGAAAACCTGCCTTGGATTCTATGTTGTTGTCTGAAATTTACTTTTAAACTTCCTTCTCATTGTTTTCTGGGATTGTCTACAGAAACTCAGTCACTGCACTCAACAGCCATTACTTATGCAAGTCTTTTTGGCTCAGTTGGCAGCACTATTGCCTCTGGGTGGGTCAGAAAATTGTACGTTGAAGTTGTGGGTCAATAACTTTGTGCTGGTGATCTAAGGTGATCTTCCAATGAAGAATTGAGAGAGCTCTGTTAAACTGAGGCGCTGGTCAAGTGAATGTAAACACAACCCATGCATGATACTGATAGAGAAACTGATAATCCAACATTGCAAAAGCTGGCAACTCCCTAAAACGGGCAAGATTTAAAATACAGTAAAAGCCTGTTTATCCGGCACCCTCAGGATCTGGCCAATGCCGGTTAAAGCGCCTGCCGAATATTTAGCCGAAAACGCAAAAAAAAGAAAAAAAAAGAAAAAACTTCAATGCATTTTTCCGGATAAATTCTGGTTAATCAAGCGCGGACCTTTTTTTTGCAATGCCAGTTATACAGAAGTTACGGTTGATCAGGTGCTGGCTAAACAGGCTTTTACTGTACATAGTTTTATATTTTTCCGATGTCCAGCCAATCTCCCAAAGTTCTGAACAGCTGTGTTCAGTTCCTGGTGTGGCTGTTCTATCATCCGGAGCTGTGGGTGGAGCTCGAGCATTTTTTTCACTTCAGTGTGGTGTGGTGTATGAGGCGAAGCTTCCCAAGCCATTTCTAGGTAGGTTTCCAAATACCAGCAAACTCTGAAATCCGGGAGCTGAATGGAGGATTGAAAAGAGATGGAGGATTCTCCCATTGTCCTGGACAATAGCTAAATTGGCCATTCATCCCCTGCCTGTTGGCCACTCCAAATCCCTCCCTTTCCCTCTACCCCTCCTTATCCCAGCTCGGATCTGAAACAATGACTGTCCAGCGCCTTGTGACATTCTCCTGACGAGAAAGCCACTATACAGTACGTGTAATTTTGTTGTTGTTGCAAATTGGATGTTGTATTTGCCTACATAGTCACTATACTTGGTAGTTGCTACTATGAAGGGCTTTGCAATGTTTTGATGTGACAAGGTGCTCAAATGCAAGGATTAAGTGAGACATCCTCCCGATGTGAAAGACGCTACGCAAATCTAATTCTGGTATTGTTTGTCAATATTACTTTAATAATACATTTCCTTATACTCACAACTGTGATTTATATAGCTCCAGTTGTCAGTGTTTTTTATGATCACTAAAGAAAATACAAAGATTATGAATTTATATGCCCCCTAATGTTAGGTTCCCCATCTGGCTCTATGGTTGCATTGACAAACAGTTGAGGCTAACAATTGTGTGCTCACTGGACTATGATCCGACAATACTAGCTACAGTAATTTATATAGTTTTCAATTAAATTGTTGCTTTCGGTCTTGCTGTTTTACTGCAAAATTAGTACTGCAAGGCACAGGTTGTATGTAATACACTAAATTACATTGAAAAAAGCGTTTTATTTCCTTTAAGACTTAAATTTCCTCAAAGATATTTTGCTTCTCCTACAGAAGCACAAGAAGGAATCTTATCAGTACAATTTGTATCCAGTTAAAAATAACTTGATAGACATTGACTGTGATGACACACTATTTATTGTAATGATATTATTAATGGCCTATTGTCTGCATTTTGTTCCGTGAATAATAAATAATATTAGTATAGCAATGATAAACAGCCCATTGTCTGCATTTCATTCCCCAAATGGGCTATCCTAGCTCTCCATTTGTATTATAAAATACACAAGACACCAGAATTTAGTGTAAATCGTAAACTGCTTTTATAAAATGCTCGTGATGTGAAAGGCATAATGTCAATTGCAAGAATTTTTATGCTACTCTGTCGCCCTTGCAGTCACCTGTAAGTGTACTTCAGGCACCACAACAATTGCTGCACATTTTCCTCAAAACATGAAGAGTTCTGGCATACTCTATCCTCATTGGTTATCCAACATGTAATTCAGACCATGATGTGACCATTCTACAGTTCTCTGGATGACAATCCTGTTTGAAGGATAGATATTTCTGCAATGCATGTATACATTTCTCATTTTAGAGAATATGGTTGTTTATGGAATCTTGTGGAATAGTACCAGGCATAATGAGGTACACTTCAGTTGAAGAAAGTTGATAGTCTCCGTGCCCACCGTAAAGTATTTGTCTTTGTAGACAGCTTCATCTAGTGGTCTAACTGAGAACTGATAAATGCATAGCACTGAAAGAGAGAAAAATAAGGCTTTATATAGGTTGTCTCAGGACCTTAGCCTCTGCTCTCAGCTCAACCTTCATGGTTCTGTCCTTGAATGGTTCAGAGCCTACCTATCACACCATCTCCACTTCATCTCCACAAACAGTTTCTCCTCTAGTCTCCGCATTGTTTTGTGCGGTGGTCCTCAGGACTCTGTCCTTGATCCCCTCTTCTTCAATAACACAGTAATAAAATATGTATATATCTCACTTAGACACACACATCCACACATCCACTATCCCTCAATTCCAGGACCACTGATATCCTGATAGCCTGTCGGACATCGACTCCTGGATGAGAGCTATCTTTCTACAGTTGAAAGTTAACAATTCCAAGGCCCTCCTGATTGGCTCGCCCTAGTATCTCTGGACATCAGGCACTGGCAGTATCAACCTCCATTGTTGCACATCCAACCTCACCAAGCCAGTCAGGAACCTAGGTGTTTTGTTCAATCCTCAACTATCATTTTTCCCCCACATCCAAGCCATAACCTGCTCTGCCTTCCCTCATCTCTGCAATATTGCTCGACTCTGCCACTACCTCATCCCTCAGGGCGCTGAAACTCTCATTGATGCCTTCATTACGTCCAGGCTTGACTATGTCAATGCCCTGCTTGTCGGCCTCCCCACCTCCTCCCTCCATAGGATGCAGATAATCTGGAATGCTGCAGCCCGTGTCCTCTCCTGCACCAGGCTCCGCGACCCTATCACCCCCATCTTCTCCCGACTCCACTGGCTTCCCATCACATAGAGGATTCAATTCAAGATCCTATTCCTCACCTTTAAAGCCCTCCATGGCTTTGCCGCCCCCTACCTCTGTGACCTCCTAACCTCCAACCAACATGTCCATTCTCTCCGCTCAGCAGGCTCTGGCCTTCTTTTTCCATGTCCCCCATCCCACCCACCCCACCATTGGTGGGTGAGCCTTCAGCCACTCTGCCCCCAACCTTTAGAACTTCATCTCAGAATCCCTCCGCCTCATCCCCTCCATTGTCTCCTTCAAGTTCTGCTTCAAGACTCCACCTCTTCGACCATGCCATCACTCACCCCCTTTCCCCTCCCTTCCCTCCACCCTCCCCGATCCTGACCCCAGTTTGGGTATGAAACCCTTGTTCAGCGCCTTGGGACATTGTTGACGTTCCATTGGGCTTTGGAGTTGCTACAAAATCAACTCAGGATTATCGGAAACTAGACCCAATGGAAATCGTTGTATTTCATCAGTATTTCATCAGGTTAATATTGGCAAATATGTTCAAAATTAGGATAATTTAACATAACTCAGCTTTTGTCAGCTACAGAAAGAACAATTTCTCACGTGTCAGATTTCCTATCAAAGAGGAAGATCATTCAGCAATTTACTGCTGCTCCACTGCCCCGGATTGAAGGAAGGCTGATTGAAGGTTGCTTTCAGTAAGAAGTGAAAATAGATGACTGATCGGAAATGTTATTCAAGATCGTTTTAACAGACTTGTATCACTTTTTTTAAGATGGTACTGTATTTCAAACCTATCAATATCTTAAAGATCTCAAAAGTTGTACCAGAGAGCACATTTCAGACCGTTCAGTGATTCAGACCATTGCTTTATATTTGTAATAATAATCCTTGCATTTGATACAGCGCTTTTCACGGCTTCTAGATGTCTCAAAACGCTTCACAGAATGTACTGTAAAGTGAACTAATTGTATATTTGTAGTTGAAATGTGGCAGCCAATTGTGCACAGCAATGTCCCACAAACAGTCATGGATTCAAATGACCAATATTATTATTGTGTTTTTTTTTGAGGGATTATTATTAGGAGTGTGGAGTAAGGAAACTTGCCCGAGGTTTTGCCCTGACCTGCCTGGATTCAAACACAGGTCTCACACTTGTGGGGCGAGTGTTTTAACCACTGAGCTACAGGACTTCACATATCTGTTATGCCTTCTTAATTTTGGCTCACATAGTAGTTAGAGCATTCGCTTTGCAAACTAGAGAATTGGATTCAATTCCTGGCAGGCTGAAACCTTGGGCAAGTTTCCTTACTCGACAAGCGAACAATATTCCCTCAAAAAAAGCAACAATAAATTGGTCATTTCAATTCACGACTGTTTCTGGGACACTGCTGTGCGCAATTGGGGGCCGCGTTTCACCCACAAATATAGTCAATTAACTTGACAGTGTATTCTGTGAAGCAGAACATTAAGAGCTCTATATCAAAAATGCAAGGATTATTATTATTATTGGGACACCCTCAGGACGCGAAAGGCGCTATATCACTGTCTCTATCACACTCTTTCTCTCTTATTCTCTCACACTGTCTCTCTCAATGTCTCGCACTCTGTCTCTCTCACTCTCTCTCTGTATCTCTCCCTCCCTCTCTGTCACACTCTGTCTCTCTCACACTCACTTTCTCGCCCTCTCTCAGCCTCTGGCCTCCGGCCTGTGGGGGGCGCTGTAGCTGGTTTTGTCTCGCGGTTCCCTGGTTACCGACAGAGACGCTGCATCCTGAGACCCACAGGCCGTGAGTGTGAGTCGGTATAACAGCAGATACACACCCCGAGTACAGTACAGTGTGTGTGTGTGTGTGTGTACACCCCGAGTACAGTGTGTGTGTGTGTGTGTACACCCCGAGTACAGTGTGTGTGTGTGTGTACACCCCGAGTACAGTGTGTGTGTGTGTGTACACCCCGAGTACAGTGTGTGTGTGTGTGTGTACACCCCGAGTACAGTGTGTGTGTGTGTGTACACTCAGAGTACAGTACTGTGTGTGTGTGTGTACACTCAGAGTACAGTACTGTGTGTGTGTGTGTGTGTACACTCAGAGTACAGTACTGTGTGTGTGTGTGTACACTCAGAGTACAGTACTGTGTGTGTACACTCAGAGTACAGTACTGTGTGTGTGTGTGTACACTCAGAGTACAGTACTGTGTGTGTGTGTACACTCAGAGTACAGTACTGTGTGTGTGTGTGTACACTCAGAGTACAGTACTGTGTGTGTGTGTGTACACTCAGAGTACAGTACTGTGTGTGTACACTCAGAGTACAGTACTGTGTGTGTACACTCAGAGTACAGTACTGTGTGTGTGTGTGTACACTCAGAGTACAGTACTGTGTGTGTGTACACTCAGAGTACAGTACTGTGTGTGTGTGTGTGTGCACACTCAGAGTACAGTACTGTGTGTGTGTGTGTGTGCACACTCAGAGTACAGTACTGTGTGTGTGTGTGTGTACACTCAGAGTACAGTACTGTGTGTGTGTGTGTGTACACTCAGAGTACAGTACAGTGTGTGTGTGTGTGTACACTCAGAGTACAGTACTGTGTGTGTGTGTGTGTGTACACTCAGAGTACAGTACTGTGTGTGTGTGTGTGTACACTCAGAGTACAGTACTGTGTGTGTGTGTGTGTACACTCAGAGTACAGTACAGTGTGTGTGTGTACACCCCGAGTACAGTGTGTGTGTGTACACCCCGAGTACAGTACAGTGTGTGTGTGTACACCCCGAGTACAGTACAGTGTGTGTGTGTACACCCCGAGTACAGTATGTGTGTGTACCCAGATTACAGTACAGTGTGTGTGTACACTCAGAGTACAGCTTGTGTGTGTACACCCCGAGCAGTATGTGTGTGTACACCCCAAGCACAGTACAGTGTGTGTGTATACACAGTTAATTCACTTAACAGTCTATTCTGTGAAGCACTTTAAGACATGAAGACGTGAAAAGCGCTATATCAAATGCAAGGCTTATTATTATTACGCACAAGAAAAAAATCCTCTTTCCCATTTAAGGCTACATTATCCCAAATATACTGTTAAGCAGTTTGTGCAAACTGAACGCATCTTTGCAAATAGATATGTTGGAAATCCATTCCCACAGCTTTACTGCTGGAATTTTTTTTAGAGAGATTGTCAGGAAATTAGAAGCTTCTAAGAGCAAAATGATAAGTGATTGTGAATCCTTTATAGAGTAGTAACTCCCAAAGAGAAACTCTAGGTGGCATATTGCACGGGTAAATAACATGGAGTTCACATCTTTATACACATTCAGCTCTGTGTAGAATATTAAAGTGGCCCTAAAAAATTACTCAATCCATTTTGAAATGATTTACATGTTGTAATTTAATGCACTTTCTTTTGTAAATTGATTTCTGGACACACAGGTTGTTATTGTGCTTGAGGCAAATTGCACATACTCAGCCATACCATTCCAATACCATTGTTGTAATATTACTACTAATAATAATCCTTGCATTTCATACAGCGCTTTTCACGTCTTCTAGATGTCTCAAAGTGCTTTACAGAATGTATCATAAAGTGAATTGTCTGTATAATTGTGGGCAAAACGCAGCAGCCAATTGCACATAGAAGTGTCCCACAAACTGGAGCGCTGGGGAGTGGGATTAAATTGCTCTGTTTAAAGAGCCGGCACAGACTCGATGGGCCGAATGGCCTCCTTTTATGCCATAAGATTCTATGATTCTAAACAGTCATGGATTGTAAAGACCAATTTATTATTGTTTTGTTTGAGGAATTATTATTAGGCGTAAGGAGACTTCCCCAAGGTTTCACCCTGATTGGAATTGAACCCAGGTCTCTCATTTGTAAGGCGAGTGCTCTAACCACTGAGTAATTACAATTGTAAACTTAATTACATTGTCGCCTACTTCAACGTGATTTAGAGTACAGACATGTCATGGTGATTGGCCTGATACAGTGCTGTCATAACACTCATTGATTGTCACTGCAGCCATTGGCTACATTTGCAGTTTTTCTGCATTTAAAGACATAAAAAATAAGTTACCAATATCACCCTCTTGCATGCATACACTGTAGTTATTTATATTTACTAAAAGGCAGTCAAATATTTATTAATTGTCTATCACAAAGGCTTTAACTGTGGGCTATGAGGTAGCAGAAACTAGTTTCTTTAACACTACTGTAATTTCACAGTTGAGAGTCTGCTTCATTATTTACTAATGCAGGATTTAGTATGCTTACTAAAATATTATGTTGGTAAGTATTGTTGATGACCATAATATGATTTGGGAATATAATGCACACATTTAAATTTGGTATTTTGTTTCTTGCAGACCTTCCCATAAATATAATAAAAATGTCAGATGAAGATGATTTTTCTACCACTTTAGCCTACAACTATAAGAAAAGCCCTAAAGTTGCTAGAAAAACAGCTTTTCAAGTAAGTACAACTTTTAAGGAACCATCAAATCAGAATGTCTCAGTGCCCTCTACAATCATTTAAGCGCTGATTATTTCAGTACACGGCTACACGAAAAGCATTTTTTGCAAACAAGGTGTTGCAATCAGCCAGATGGGAATAACCAATTCATTGTGAGATTGTTGTCCAGGAAACTAGGACAAACTTCCTTTCCTTTCCAACATCCATAATAACAACTTGAATTAATATAGCGCCCAGGGTGGCACTGTAAAGTGTAGTATGTGTCTATGTGTTTTCTGGGCTAACAGAAAGCAATTTGTGCACTTGATTGTCCCACAAACACTCCTGGAGTGGGTGAATTTTATTTGGGAGTATTATTGCCCAGGACGCCTGCAGAAATTCTTCTCTTTCTTAAGTAATAACTAGGCTCTTTCTTAAATAATGACTAGCGGAGAATGCGACACACTGAGCCATGTACAAAACATGTACTCCTTTTGGTTGCTTTCATGGTTTGTTTTTCTTTTATTCAATCATGTTCGTGGAATACTGAATATACTGTTTTACTAAAAAAGTCTCACAGCCCCCTTCCCAAAAATATGTTTCATTTTCTAGTTTCACTAATTTCACCTGCAAACCCACAGTCATAACACTTTACAATATATATTCTGTGAAGTGCTTTGAGATGCCCTCCCAACGTGAAAGGTGCTAAATCAAATCCAATGATTATTTTATCATTTTTGGTTGATGCCAGGAAAAAAAAATAAGTGTGCATCATTTTGAGCGTTTTCTATTCATTTAGCATGAACTCCACAAGGCAGTTGCTGCCAGGATGGCCAAGCAGATTGCAGTTGAAGAAAATGATTATCTTAGTGACTTTGACGATTATGACGACAACAATGATGGCGATAATGATGGTGAGGACACACAACATTGAAAATAGCTTCAGCTTATTTGATCTTGGTCAAGGTGGTAAAAATGTACCTGAATTAAATGTGATGTATTCATCGCTACCTTTAAAATATAATGAAATACAAAACACTGAATGTAATTCCAAAAAATGGAAACAAAATGAAAAGATTTTAATAACATCAAAAAATACATTGACTTTTCCCCTCAATTTTATCCCCATTTCTCTCAAGGTAGTGAATTACGTTAGAGTATCTTTTCATCACCATTGCCGCAACATCTAAACATCAAACACTTAACAGAATTCAGCTATCTACAGTTCTAAATTTGCTTTTGTACAGTCCTTGATGGGTTTTGTCATAAATTTGAAATTCACCACGGCTGGAAATGAAAAAACTATTCATGCAGTGCTTTATAGAGGAGATTTTCCGGACAGAAACAATAAAAATACCGAAATGTTCCTGTCCTAAACTATAAAATTGAATCTATTTAGCCAAGGCAAACACTAGAAGGAGCTGCTGATTTTGTTTATAAACTGTGATTGCTATTCTTAATTGGCTATTTTTTAATAGTCATCACTTTACTCTTAGATCTCTGTGTGCTACCTGCTGTTCTGAGGACCTCTGGAGTCAAATCCACAGAGTTAACATTACTAGTTAATAAACTAGTAATTAAGTTTATTTCATTACTACAATTTTAAACAATGTGAGGCATAATAATAGATGGACATTGATTTGCTGTTAAGGTGAGGTATAATCATTAACTGATGCATTAAGATCAGAGATAGCCAAATGCGTGAATAACAGATTACTTTCCATTTCAAATCTTCGCTGACTCCTTTAAATGCATGTCTACATTTTTTGTTGCTCAGCCTGCTTGTGTAGGTAACATGCCTCTGCTTGGATTAAGAAAAGCAGGCTAATAGCCATTAGAAACCCAACTCAAAAGTGAGTGTGAACTTCCAATCATTTATTCTACTTTCTACCCTGAATAAGAGCAACGAGGGATGTGCATTTTTTTGTTGCTCAGCCTGAGATATGATATGAAGATATGGGATATGAAGATGCACTTCACCCACAAATATACAGTCAATCAACTTTGCAGCATATTTAGTGAAGCGCTTTGAGACGTCGATAAGATGAAAAGCGCTATATCAAATGCAAGGATTATTATTATATGGGGTTCAAAATGATATACACTATTGTAAAATAAAAGGTGCAACATACTACCACCGTTTTTTGGGGGTTTTCAGATATACTGAAGAATTTCATGAGCACAAAGAAATGTAAAAGATCTGGGAAAGCAGGTAGGAAGAAAATCCCTGGAAACAATTTTATATTCTCAGATGATGAAGAAGAGAAACCCAAAAAAATCTCCTTCTTGAAAAGCCAAAGAAAAGACAGTCCAAATGTTTCAGAGGAATATGACTGCAATCTACCATCTTGCCATAATTTAGAAAGGAGTAACAAATGGGAAGAGGAGGACGGTGGGAAAGAGGAAAAAGTGCCTAAACCTCAACCTAGAATTCGCAGAATGCAATCAACTCCAGTTCCAGGTATTTATTGTATTTTTGTATTTGAGACATGTCTCTAATGTGGTTTGGGTTCCCCCGAGACAAGGAAACTATGTGCCAATCAACAGGTGGCATTTGCAATGCTCAGGAACATAAGAAGATGAGGAGACCATTTAACCCGTCAACTCTGTTTCACCAGTTTAGTAGACATAGCAGATCTTTTAATCCCATTTTCCCATCTCTGTAAAACCTTTACTTTGCATGTACTGTATATATTTATCCATCAATCTGTCTTTTAAATATCATAGTTGACTCAGTTTCTGTGATTGTCTTGAGTTGAGGGATGATTAGACATAAAATGGCAATGGTTACACACAGGTGAACTTTCGAATAATGGTTGATGACAATATGTATTGCTTTAGAATTAATCAAAATACAGCCAAGGATTCAACAAATCATTCGTTCTGACACAAGAAATAGAATAGTGCCAATGATGGACAGTTACAGACATTTCTTTCATTTATCTTAAGACCATCGTAATTCCCTTGTGTCCTGTTTGTCACCTAAAGGGCACCCTGTGTCCTGTTTCGCACCCATAAATGAAGACCAATGATTTTCCCTCCATATAATAGCATATCATGTGACTATAAACAACTGAAATAAAAAAGATTGGTAGCAAGCAGGTACATCATCTTTCACATCCGCGGGTGTTTGTTGCTTTGATTCTGAGAAAGGATTAGAAGTTGAGCTCTCCTTGGCAGCTATTAGAAATAGTATTTCAAGTCAGTGGATGATACTATTGACACCACACCTTCACAATAAGGGCTGCTTTTGAAATTGAAGTAATCCTCTTCACATTTCTATTTGCACTACAATCTTTGGTTTAATAAAGTAACATTTTACAAGGTGTGCTGTTTTATGAATACAGCCTACATAAAACTATTGCAAATGAATAGGAACATTAGCAGATTGTAATATAAGGACAGCAAGGTCCCAATGCAGGTGAAGCTTGCAGCATATAAGACTTGCGTGTGCAATTAGGACACACAATCAGGGCCCCAAAGGATCTAAGATCCTGGGGATAGAGCAAAGTGGCTTCTTCTAGCCCATTTGCAAAGGTTAGGGTCAAGCAGGATTTGTGGCAAACACAGGGAGCAGCCACAGAGAAGGAGAGTTCTGATCTACACTGACCTGTTGCTAGAGGCAGGGGCGGCTTGAAAGCGGGCACACCTATTTGCTGAAGCCTCTCACAAGGATCAGGATTAAGCAGATGGTGCTGTGTGTACCTGGTGCGTGACATTGGACCTCAAGAACATCAAGGTGGCTACGTGTCACATGTTGTCCTCCCTCCCTGAAGGCAGATGTGTCCACAGATAATAGATGAGAAAACTTGAGACTTGGAATGACTGCTGCTGGAAACTGTTACTTAGAGTTTACCTTGTAGATTCCGACCAACTCACTCACAAGATGAACGTCTAATAACTGTCTCCCCAAAAGATATGTCACTGCATTTTACAGTAAATCTTGTGAAGTACTTTGAGATATCCCCACGACTTTAAAAGTACTATACCAAAGCAAGGATTAATTTTTATTTAATCCGCTTTTCTGATTTACTTGATTTACTTCTCACTGCACAAGTGGACTCTGGCCTTTGCACCTCAATCGACTCTCTTAGGACTGCACAATGTGTTCAGTTGTTTCAGCAGAAGCCAAACAGCCACCAGTTTCACCATGGTAACTGAGGCTCTTTGTTCTCTACTAACCACTCTCAATTATAGTAAAATAATAATCCTCGCATTTGGTGCAGCGCTTTTCACGTATTCCAGATATCTCAAAGCGCTTCACAAAATATACTGTCAAGCAAATTATCTGTATATTTGTGGGTAAAATGCGGGAGCCAATTGCGCTCAGCAGTGTCCCACAAACAGTCAAGGATTGAGTGAGCAGATTTTTTATTTTTTTATTTGTGGGATTATTATCCCTGGAAAAGTGATCCACCAATTGACTAACAACCAGGTTCCTACTGAGTGCTAAGTAGACAGAGGTGTGTGGAGTAAGGAAACACATCCAACATTTCACCCTGCCAGGAATAAAACTCAGATATCCTACTTGCAATGTGGGTACTCTAACCACTTAGCTACAGGACTCCTGCAATTCACTAATTACTTCCTCAAATGGATTCTCTGTACCATCGTTCTGTTAGTCCACATCTCCCTTGGACACTGATTGAGTTTTCTGTTAATCTAATTGATTCACATTGGGTTTAGTAACAACCCAGGCCAATGCCTTCATGGTCTCCTGAAGATTCATTATACAGATATAGTTCAAATAGAATGAGTTACATACAGTACAACAAAGGTTGTGATGCTTTACATAAGATAGCAATCATTTCTGAAATTAAGTACGTTGGAAGTCACATGTTGTTATTGTATTGAATTGAAGTTATATTTTTATTCTGATTTCCTGAAGAAAATGAAACAACATGTAATGCCCTGGATGAATGTCCCAAACCAAAACCTCGCCAGCGCTGTATGAAAATGAAGTGCAGCTCTACACAGGATGATGAATCAGAGAAGTCATTTTCCACTAGAACCTCGACAGCCCTCTCAAAACATTCCTCAGCCATCAACAAAACCTCAGTGACCGAGACACAAACTTGTATTAGGGGCCCCAGTCCTGAGGTAATATGAACAGATTGAATTTTGTGGATTTTATGCTTTGTTTCGATTGAACAGTATTTAATTAGAATTAATGTTCTGATGGAAAGTGGTGAAAACTGATGCAGTAAATTTACAGATGTTAAATTACAGATGTTTGGTATATTTACCAGAAATATGCTTTGTGTTGTATAAGCAGTTTGGCAACTAACCATTCTGCATAATATGCTATCACATCTATGCAGATGTGACCTACCAATTGTTACTATCTTTAAAGCTTTTTAAAAAGGATTTCTAAAATAACTTTTTAATGTTTACAATTAATTTAAAATATGTATTGGCTTATTTTGCATTTTATTTCCTCATGTAGGCTAAATATCATAATAATAATAATCTTTGCATTTGATATAGCGCTTTTCACGTTTTATAGATGTCTCAAAGCACTTCACAGAATATATGTAAAGTGAATTGACTGTATGTGGGCGAAACACGACTGCAAATTGCGCACAGCAGGTGTCCCACAAACAACAGTTGTAGAATAGCTGCTTTGAACAATAATGGAAACTAATTCAGGAAAACCTTAATAATCCGACATTCAGAAAGCCTGCAACTCCCTCAAACCGGCAAGATTTCAAGATACAAACAGCATTCATTTTTTCTGATGTCGGCAAATCTCCCGAAGTTGGTAATAGTTGTAGCTGTAGTTGTAGTTCCCGGCTTGGACTCTATCATCCAGCTTTATGGGTGGAGCTCAAGCATTTTGGGGCTTCAGTGCTGTGTTTACAGCTCACGTGGTGTATGGGAGCGGAGCTTCCCCAGCCATTCCTAGGGTAGGTTTCTAAACACCGGCAAACTCTCAAATCGAGGAGTTTGTGGACCCAACTGCTGGATTATCGAGGTTTTGCTGCAGTAGTAATAACAGTAATAAAAGGATCTATTTAGTACAATGACGGTGTCAGCTGAAAACATTCTGTCTCAGGAGTGTCAGGACTTTGAGCTCACAGTGGTAGGTAGGCTGACACTCTGATGCCATATTGGAGTAGTGTCATCCTTTGGATAAGACGTTAAATAGAGGACAGTATCTTTGGTTTTCCTCATTACTTATGTAACCATGTTAGTGAACTAAATATCCAAAGTACTGTAACTTTCAGCCCCAAATCATTATTTGTTTTTGATAAACACAAACAGCTATATCACCAAATATTACAAATTGTAGGGTTTTAAGTTTATTTTTAGTTAACTGTTAATGAGAGAGTCTGCTGATTTTATTATTTATATATGGGTCTGTCCAAGCTTTACTCTGCATTTTGTGTTTAACATAATAACTCTTTATTAACTCTCTTTCCTTTATACAGGATTCAAGATTGATCAGCTGCCAGTCTCAGACTTCATCGCTAAATGTCAGTGGAAATACATCCTCATTTACTTGTGAGAAACATGAAGATTTTGTTGAAACAAAGATGGATTCTTGTACAAGAGGTTAGTTAATTTAGTTGATGTACCTTTTTGGTCATTAGTCCAATGAGACAAACATAATGTTTTGAAGAAAGCCAACAACCAAAAGAGAACAATGCATTTATTACAGATTAACAACAACATCAACAACAACTTGCATTTATATAGCACCCTCCAAGCTGAGTTAATGGTAAATACTGTAAAACGTGTTTGTGGTGTTTGAGAAGTCACTACAATTAACAAAACAACAACACAATTACATTTATACAGCGCCTTTCACATTGGGAGGACGTCCCAAAGTGCGGTGTTCAAAAGCCATGCGTTCTAATACAAATTGAGTAATAATTCTTAGGGACAGTTGTCAGCATAGTTTGCAGGTCTTGTTGAGGAAGGAGTGAGCTAATACAGATGTTGATGAGCATCTTTTCTGGGTTGAGATGAAGATGTTGCCTAGCAACAAGCGCCTGTTGCAGCATATATCAACAAGAGAACAGGAAACCACATTTTAGAAGTATCAAATAACATGCTGCATCTGTATAAATGAACAGAGCTGGACTCAACTCAGCGAGCAAAGTAATAGCAAAAAATGTATATGCGAGTTTGTAAAATATATAATTTGATGCATCCAGATTTGCAGGCTAAGGTAGAGCATAGGACTACTTTTACAGAACAAACTTGAAACCCTAACCAGTTTACAAGTAGACTATGAAAAGTATGAAGATTTACATTTTGGACTGTATCTTCTCTCTGTGGTTCTGTTCATTTAGTTCAATTTGCAGTCATTTAATAATTAGCCTTATGTATCCAATTTCCACCAAAAAATACACAAATGCTACACCCTGTGAATCGCTTTGAGGCATTTCAATAATATCCAAGATGCTGTATCAAATCCAAGGATAATTAATTTTCTTTAATTCGATAAATTGAAAGCTTTGAAGCTGAGGTACCGTTGAAAATTTCCACTTATCTAAAGAACTCAAAAGTTTCATGAAGTGACAGTTTTGTTTTATGTACGATAAAACTTATTTATTAGAATATTTTGTTTATACCGTTATTTTAATAATAAATTGTTTTAATTGCTTTTAGTGTTTCACTGTTTATTTATTTCTTGAGCAGTGATTTTGTGGCATTTATAGAGCTCTCATTCAAGAATATTCAATTCAAAGTAGAGTGTAGCTTTGTGTTGCAAAATGTTATGAAAACCTATGTCATCAATGCTTAAGAGAAGCGAGAATTTTCTTTGAGAGAACCAGTTCCTTTAGTTCATGAATCTTCTGGATAAAAGGTTTATTGGGCTTTAAATTCACCACCGACAGCAAATAGGTCATCGTCTTTACATCTTGCCTCTAATGTCAAGCCAGCTCACAAGGTAGCTGGCTTTGTTTAGCCTCTTAGATTCATAGATTCATAGAATCTTACGGCACAAAAGGAGGCCATTCGGCCCATCTAGTCTGTGCCGGCTCTTTGAAAAGAGCGATTCAATCCCACTGCCCTGCCCGCTCCCCATAGCCTAATAGACCTGTTCTCCCTAAATAAAGATCTAATTCCCTTTTAAAAGTTGTTATCGAATCAGCCTCCACCACCTTTTCAGGCAATGCATTCCAGATTCGAACAACTCGCTGAGTGAAAACATTTCTCCTCAGCTCCCCTCTACTTCGCCTTGAAACTATTTTAAATCTGTGACCACGAGTCACAGATTCACCCACGAGTGGAAATAGTTTTTCTCTATTTGCCCTGTCGAAACCCCTCATGATCTTATAAACCTCTATTAGGTCTCCCCTCAATCTTCTCTGCTCCAGAGAGAATAACCCTAGCCTATCTAGCCTCTCCTCATAGCTGAAGTCCCTCAATCCTGGCACCATCCTAGTAAATCTTCGTTGTACCCTTTCCAATGCCTTCACATCCTTTCTGTAGTGTGGTGACCAGAATTGAACACAGTATTCCAGCTGAGGCCTCACCAAAGTCTTATAGAGGTTAGTCAGCACTTCCTGACTTTTGTACTCTATACCCCTATTTATAAAGCCTAGTATCCCATATGCCTTCTTAACAGCCTTGTCTACCTGTCCTGCCACCTTCAACGAGTCACTAACACAAATCCCCAGATCTCTCTGTTCCTTCACACCATTTAAAATTGTACTATCTAGCCTATATTGCCTCCCTTCATTTCTTCTCCCAAAATGCATCACCTCACACTTCTCTGCATTAAACTTCATCTGCCATGTGTCTGCCCACTTTACCAATTTGTCTATATCCTCTTGCAGATGGCTACTATCCTCCTCACTATTTACTATTCTCCCTAACTTAGTGTCATCTGCAAACCTGGAAACTGTACTCCGTACACCCAAGTCCAGATCATTGATGTAGATTACAAACACCAATGGTCGCAAAACCGATCCCTGTGGCACACCACTGCTCACTTCCCTCCAATCTGAAAAACAGCCGCTCACTACAACTCCCTGCTTTCTGTCTCGCAGCCAGTTGTGGATCCACGCAGCCACTGTCCCTTTTACGCCATGGGCCTTTAATTTCCTAATAAGTCTCTCATGTGGCACTTTGTCAAATGCCTTTTGAAAGTCCATGTAAACTACATCAACTGCGCTACCATTATCCACCCATTCCGTTACCTCATCAAAAAATTCTATCAGATTTGTAAGGCAAGATTTGCCTTTAACAAATCCATGTTGACTGTCCTTTATTAGCCTATATCTTTCTAAGTGAAGATCTACCTTGTCCCTGATTATGGACTCTAGACGTTTGCCCACTACCGACGTTAGACTGACTGGTCTGTAGTTACCAGGCTTGTCCTTCTGCCCCTTTTTATACAAGGGAGTAACATTAGCTATCCTCCAGTCCTCTGGCACGACCCCTGTGTCCAAGGAAGATTGAAAGATCGTGGCCAGAGTCCCTGCTATTTGCTCCCGTGCCTCACTTAGTAACCTAGGGTGCATCCCATCCGGACCAGGTGACTTATCCACCTTGAGCAACGTCAACCTTTTTAGAACTTCCTCTCTGGTTATAATTATTCTATCCATTTCTCCTACCCTCTCCTCTAATACCATGGCATTGGCCATGGTATCCTTTTCTTTTGTGAAGACAGAGGCGAAGTACTCATTCAGTACATCAGCCATGCCCTCTGCCTCCACAATGAGATTTCCTCCTAGGTCCCTAATTGGCCCCACCCTATCCTTGACCAACCTTTTACTCTTAATATGTTGGTAAAAAACCTTAGGGTTCCCCTTAATCTTACTCGCTAATTGTTTTTCATGCAGTCTCTTTGCCCCTCTAACTTCCTTTTTTAGTTCTATCCTACACTTCCCATATTCTGCTTGGTTCCCTTCTGAATTTTGAGCCTGACACTTATCATAAGCCTCTTTTTTTTGTTTTATTTTGGCCCCGATTTCCTTAGTCATCCAGGGAGGTTTGGATGCCTTACATTTCACCTTTGTGGGGATGCTTTTGACATGTGCCTGAACTATCTCCTCTTTGAACGCTGCCCACTGCTCGTTAGTTGTCTTACCTGCCAATTTTTCTTTCCAATCCACCTTGGCTAGGTCCCACCTCAACTCATTGAAATTAGCCCTTTTCCAGTTGAGTGTCCTCACCTGTGATCGTTCCTTATCCCTTTCCATAATTATTCTGAATCTAACGATATTGTGGTCACTATTCCCTAGATGCTCACCTACAGAAACCTGTTGAACTTGCCCTACCTCATTTCCCAAAACTAGATCCAGCAATGCTTCTTTCCTCGTTGGACTGGAAACATACTGATCAAGAAAGTTGTCTTGCACACACTTCAGGAATTCTTCTCCCTCCTTGCCCTTTACTCTACTATTCTGCCAGTCTATGTTGGGATAGTTGAAGTCACCCATTATCCCGACTCTATTAGCTCTGCATTTCTCCGTGATACGCTTGCAGATCTGCTTGTCTATCTCCTCCCCACTATTTGGTGGTATAGTATACCACTAACAGTGTAACTACACCTTTTTTATTCCTCATTTCTAACCAGATAGATTCGGTTTTTAGTCCTTCTTCCACCTCGTTCCTTTCTAAGGCAGTCACTGAGTCCTTAACTAAAATTGCCACCCCGCCCCCTTTTCTCCCTTCTCTATCCCTCCTGAATACATTATAACCAGGAATGTTCAACTCCCATTCCTGCCCATGCTGGAGCCAAGTCTCTGTTACTGCTATAACATCATATCGCCTCGCAGCAACCTGAGCCTGCAGCTCACCAATTTTATTTCTCAAACTTCGTGCATTTACATACATGCACTCTAAGGCACAAATTACTTCCTCTGCACTTTTCTCCCGTCTTACCCTTACCCCTGTCCTCTTTGTTACCCCTCCCGTATCTGAACTACTGATCAGTTTCTCACCCCCCAGGATTAGTTTAAAGCCCCCCCCACAAAACTCGACAACCTCCCTGCAAGGAGATTGGTTCCAGCCCTGTTCAGGTGTAACCCATCCATTTTGTACAGGTTCCACCTACCCCAGAATTGGTCCCAATGGTCTAGGAACCAGAAACCCTCCTTCCTACACCACTTCTCGAGCCATGCATTGATGTGCCTTATTCTAGCATTCTGGAACTGGCTTGCTTGAGGCACTGGAAGCAACCCAGAGATCACCACTCTCGAAGTTCCACTTTTCAGTTTACTCCCTAGTCTCTTATTTCATGTCTTTGTGCAACAATGATGCAATTGATGTATCACATGTTTAAAAACTGTCCAAAGAACTGTATCACAGATTACAGTGGATTTTCAAGCTCTGCCATTGATGTCCGAACAAATCAGCCCAATTTTTCTCTGCCATTCATCCAAACAGAAGTTACTGACAACAACTTGTGTTGATATAATAATTATAATAATCCTCGCATTTGATATAATGTAGCACTTTTCACAACATCTATACATCTCAAAGCACTTCAGAACACTCTTCAACGGATAATGTCTCAGAGCACTTAACAGCATTTGATATCAGTGCTTTTGACCAAAGAACAAAGATTCCCACTTTTGAGATAACACTGAGTATACACAAGATAAACCAGAAGTTCTTACACATAACATTTTTATTTATTAATTATGATTTTTTTAAGGCAACATTTGTAGAGAGTGTGCAGCTATTACAGTAAATGTCCTTCATCTCGAAAGTTTTTGTCACCGAGTTGATACGTATAAATTTCTATAGTTTGAACATCTCATATAGATGTATGAGTTACGACTTTTGATTCACCTTCTTTGCATTGTATTCTGAAACATCGCTGACACTTGAAGTAATTATTTCATACATTTCCAGCACCTGTAAGATCTGCATAAGATCTGACCACTGTATATATCAATTGAAGTGCAATGAGAGTGGAAGGTATAAATTAGGCCTCACTCTTCACAGTGTTCTGTTGTGAAAGTGACAGCTAAACAGTGCATCCCTGTATTCTAAATCACAATTTTTTTTTGTCTTGTATATATCTATTGTAATTTTCAACAGGAACCAAAAATATGATGGAATTGAAAACAATATTAACATATTGTGGAGTCCTTTACCTCAGTAGTTAGAGCACTTGCCTTACAAGCGAGAGACCTGGGTTCAATTCCAGGCAGGGCAAAACCTTGGGCAAGTTTCCTTACTCCACATGCCCAATAATAATCCCTGAAAAAAAATTGGTCACAAAAAATGTACAACTGTTTGAGGGACACTGCTGTGTGCAATTGGCTGCTGCGTTTTGCCCATATATATAGTCAATTCATTTTACAGTATATTCTGTGAGACGCTTTGAGACGTCTAGAAGATGTGAAAAGCGCTATATCAAATGCAAGGATTATTATTATTAATGCTTCCAGCAGGGATATATGCACAACTATTGGTACCAAAATATTGCCTTGAGAGTAAGTTAGTGTTAACATGGGCAACACATTTCCGAAGTTTGTCGTATGCAGTGCTAGGTTCAGCAACTGTGTTGGTTAATGACTGTGACTTGCAGCTACTCAATTTGCACAGAAAACTAACTGCTAAACTAAAATCTGTATTACAGTAGCTCAGCACCCACCAGTCTTCTGCCAGATGTGAATACCTTCTTACAGTATGAGTATTAGTATTACTATTGGAAAATATTTACCAATATCTGTGCCTCGCATTTAATACTTCAAGGGTCCAATCGTGCAGATTGTTGTCATCTAACCTGAATACCACGAGGAAGATTGTAGATATACAATACAATGTCATTACAAAATGTGATACCCATAGATGTGCCAAAATTAATAAAAACTAATCTTGATTTATATTCTGCCAACCATTAACTTGGAAAGTTGCATAATACCCTTAACTATTTTATGCAGATGAAGATCTTGCAGATAATGATGACAATAGTAATTCTGAGCTAAGAAGCTACACTCCAATGGAGCTAATTAAACGCACTGATGAACAAGAAACCATCAATCCAAAAGATATTTCGAAGGAAAAAGATAACAACAGGGTGAGTCTGGAGATGGCATGCATCATTCCATAGAACAACTTGCTGGAAAAATTAATACCTGAACTAATTTTTTTAAATGCCTAAAACAATTATGTGTTTAAATGACTCCATATCATACAGTTTTTGCTCATGTAGTATTGTTTAAATACAGTATTTCTTATATAAATTAAAATTAATACCTGAACAAGTGAATTGACTGTATATTTTGCCCACAAAATATTTTGCCCACAAAATATTTTGTGACGCGCTTTGAGACATTTCAAAGATGTGATCAAGTGCTATATCAAACACAAGGAATATTATTACCTCCAATGGCCTATGTGAGATCAGGCAATCACTCACCATTCTGTGTAGCTCAGTGATTTGAGCACTCGCCTTACAAGCGTGAGACCTGTGTTCAAATACAGGCAGGTCAGGGCGAAACCTGGTCAAGTTTCCTTACTCCACACGCCTAATAATAATCCCTCCAAAAAAAACACAATAATAAAATTGGTCATTTCAATCCAAGACTGTTCGTGGGACACTGCTGTGCGCAATTGGCTGCCACGTTTTGCCCACAAATATACGGTCAATTCACTTTACAGTAGGAGCTGTGAAGTGCTTTGAGATATCTAGAAGACAAGAAAAAGCGCTATATCAAATTCAACGATTATTACAGTAAAAGCCCATTTATCCGGCAGCCTCGGGACCTGGCCAATGCCGGTTAAAGCGCGTGCAGGATATTCGGCCGAAAATCCCAATATATATATATATATTTCAATGCATTTTTCCGGATAAATTCCGGTTAATCGAATGCGGACCTTTTTCTTGCGATGCCAGTTATACGGAAGTTACGGTTGATCAGGTGCTGGATAAATGGGCTTTTACTATATTGTTATTATGGCACACATTGCATTGTTTTAAGGTTAGATTTAAGAATCAGCTAAATTCATTCAAGTAAATGCATGTAACAATGGCAACAACTTTCATTTATATAGCACTACTTATGCAGGGTCACCTGGGGCTTGAAGGAATGATGGGTTATGAACTAAGAACAAATGCCTTTGTTTCTAGTGATGGAACACATGTAAATATAGACTAATGTGTTATGGTAAATAAAGATGTGATGCTGAACTAACTGATTCTAACTCTTACATTCCTTTATTGGTTAATATTTCACCCAAAGTACACAATTATAACTACTTTGGAATTTAATTTGTAATTAGCAACAACAACTATTGCCTTTTACAGGCTAACAGGATGCCACAAGGAGGAAAGAGACAAAAGACAGAATCAGTCCGTAACAGGTAAATCAAACAATGTACTTTGCTGAACTTTGTATTCTTTATAGTTCTTTAGTCCACAAAAACAATTTGCATTTATATAGTGCATGTTACCAAAAAGGATATCTCAGAGTTTGGTTGATTAATATACTGATGCACACTGAGCAGAGAAATTTGAGATTTAAACATTTTGTCAGAGACAGTTCCTATGAAACAGGTTTGAAAGGCAGCTGTAGGGGAAGCAAGCTAAAGTGATTTGGACTTATTTGAGAAAATATGAAGCTGGCAAATGTGATGCCATCATTCAGAAAGGGCGGAGAGAACATAACAACAACAAAAAATTACACTTATAAAGCGCCATTCACGTCGGGAGGACGTCCCAAGGCGCTGCACAGGAGGCGTGTGACCCGAGCTGGGAGGGGAGTGTTCGGGAAGGGGTGAAACACGTAGGGGAGGTCGAAGAATTTGGGGTTGAACAAAAGGCATGGTCGAAGAGGAAAGTCTTCAAACCGGCCTTGAAAGAGGAAAGGGAAGAAACGAGACGGAGGGATTGGGGGATGGAATTCCATAGGGTCGGAGCAGAAAAACTGAAAGCCCGGCCTCCGATGGTGGGGCGGTTCGGGCGGGGGGCTTGGAGCAGGCCAAGTCCTGCTGAACGGAGGGTGGGCTTGTAGGGGGAGAGTAAAATGGTTAAATAGGGCGGGGCAAGGCCATGTAAGGCCTTAAAGGTGAGGACGAGGATCTTGAACTCGATCCTCTGGAGGATGGGGAGCCAGTGGAGATGGGCGAGGGTGGGGGTTATATTGTCGCGGAGGCGGGTGCGAGACAATACACGGGCTGCAGAGTTTTGGATGACCTGCAGCCTGGGAATGGAGGAGCTGGGGAGGCCGACGAGGATAGAATTTCCGTAGTCCAGCCTTGAGGTGATGTATGCGTGCACGAGTGCTTCGGCAGCGTGGGGGGTAAGATAATTGCGGAGCCTGGCAATGTTGTGCAGGTGGAAGTAAGCGGTGCCGGTCAAGGCATGGATGTGGGGGAGGAAGGAGAGTTTTTGGTCGAACGTGATGCCGAGGTTCCTGACTGGCTTAGTGAGGTGGAGAGTACAGCCTTGGATGTTGAGGCTGGCAGCGCCCGATGTGCGGAGGCGCTGGCTTGAGCCAATCAGGAGGGCCTCGGTCTTACTCACGTTCAATTGCAGGAAGCTGTCCCACGTCCAGGACTCGATGTCGGACAGACATGCTGTCAGAACATCGATGGTCTGGGGGTTGAGGGATGAGGCAGAAATGTACAACTGGGTGTCGTCCGCATACATGTGGAAATTTACCCCATGTTTGCGGATGACATCGCCCAGAGGGAGCGTGTAAATGGTGAAAAGGAGGGGGCCGAGGACAGAGCCCTGAGGGACGCCGTGAGAAACTGTGCGGGGGTTTGAGGAGAAACCATTGGAAGATACAAAGTGTAAACGGTGGGTCAGATAGGAATGGAACCAGTCAAGGACTGTGCCTTGAAGGTTGAGATGGGAGGAAAGACGTTGGAGGAGGATGGTGTGATCGACTGTGTCGAACGCAGCAGACAGGTCAAGGAGGACGAGGAGGCAAAGGGAGCCCTCGTCACAGCGGTTAGGATATCATTTGTAACCTTAACCAGGGCAGTTTCAGTGCTGTGAATAGGGCGGAAACCTGATTGGAGGGGTTCAAAGAGTGAGTGAGTTGAAAGGAAAGAGCGGAGCTGGGAGGCAACCACTCTTTGAAGGACCTTGGATAAAAACGGGAGGTTAGAGATGGGTCGATAGCTTGATGGTTGCGACGCATCAAGGGAGGGTTTCTTCAGGATAGGGGTGATGCTGGCGGTTTTAAGGGAGGTAGGGACGGTGCCTGAGGAGAGGGAAAGATTGATGATGTCAGAAATGAACGGGGCAAAAGGTGGAGCTGGGTGTGGAGGAGGGGGGTGGGGATGGGGTCCAGTGAACACGTGGTGGGTTTCATGGAGGTGATTATTTTTGTGATTAAAGACGGGGTGGTGGGGTTGAAAGTATGAAATGGGGGGTGGGTGGGGGTTGAGATAACGGATGGAGGGGCGGAGGTGGGGGGAGGAAACCGCGGAGCGGATTCTCTCTATTTTAGACTCGAGGAAGTCCAACATCTCCTCATAACGTTCGTTTGAGGAGAGGATCTGCGAAGCGAGATGGGGGGGGGGGGGGGGGGGGGGAGGTGGTGGTTGTTCTTCGCTTCCAGGATTATCCTGGAATAGAAGGCTGATTTGGCGGTGGCTAGGGCGGAGCGGTAAACTTTGATGCGGTCCAGCCAGATTTGCCGGTGGACCGTGAGGCCAGATTTGAGCCAGGTGCGTTCAGCTGCTCTCACTTGGCTTTTGAGGGAGCGGAGGTTAGTTGTGTACCACGGTGATCGGGAATGGGAGACGGTTTTGGAGGTGAGGGGGGCCAGGGTGTCAAGGGTAATGGAGAGGGTGTTATGGAGGGCGGTGGTGGCGGAGGATGGGTCGATGCAAAAAAAGTGCCATTGTGGGAGGAGGTCGGAGGTTTCGAAAACAGAGGTGAAAGTTTGAGGGGGAATCTTCTTCTAGGGCCGGTAGAAGATGGTGGTGGGTTTGAATGTGGAGGGGGGAGGGATAGAGGTGTTGAAAGAAATGAGGAAATGGTCTGAAATGGCCTTGTCGGTGATGGTGACGCCAGAGACGTTGAGGCCTCGGGTGATCACCAGATCGAGCGGATGGCCGTGGGTGTGGGTGGCAGTGTTAATGTGAAGGGAGAAGTTGAAAGACGAAAGTAAAGAGGAGAATTCGGAGGAAATGGGGCAGGAGGGGGTGAAATGGAAGTTGAAGTCGCCAAGAATGATAAGGCGATCAGAGGAGGCACAAAGGGAGGTTAAAAGTGAAGAGAAATCTGAAATGAAAGTGGGGGAGGGTTTGGGGGGGCGATAAACTAATAAGATTTTGAAGGAATTGTGGGAGGAGTGAGAAAGGGTGAGCTGTTCAAAAGAGGGGAAAGAACCGGAGGAGTAGGGGGATAGGGCGAGGGATGTCTTTGAAATGAGGGCCACACTACCGCCACGACGGTTGGGTCGAGGGGCATGATGGAATGTGTAGTTGGGTGGTGTGGCTTCAACGAGGGGGATGATCGCCTGGGGTGATCCAGGTCTCCGTCAGGGCCATGATGTCAACGCTCTCATCAAGGATGAGATCGTTGATGGCCAGGGTCTTGTTGCAGACAGAGCGGACATTTTGGAGAAATCAAGAGACTATAGACCAGAGTTCTTAACTTTAGAGAAAATGTATTGTGTCACCCGGGACAGTGTAATTGAACATTTGGATAACTGAACCAAACAAAGAAAACCCAAAAGGCTTTGTGAAAGATAGATCATACCTGACTAATAGAATAGCATTCGTTGACAGCACAACTGAGATGTCATATAAAGGAAGATCGATGGATGTTATTTATTTGGATTTTCAGAAAGCATTTGAAAATCTGCTAGCTAAGGGATTACTGTTTAAAATTAAATATAGGGAATTGGAGGCAAACTTGTGACGTGATTTAGAAATTGGTTAGAAAACAGGAGGCTGAGAGTGTATGAAAGGGATACATTGATTTGAAGGGGCAGCAACAAATGGTGACTCTCATTATTGGTGCTTGGGCCTTAGATTTTCACGTTAGAACATACAACAACAATTTACATTTGTGTAGTACCCTTTACACAGGACACTATTTAAATGCATTTATATGAATACTGTATACATAAGTTGCTTGTTGTTTTGTTGTTGAGAAAAGAGTGAATTTGAATGTCTGACATTACATGACGATGAACGTCCTTCAGAAATACAAAAAAAAACGTTGCATTTGATATATCACGTTTCATGTATTCTAGACATCTCAAAGCACTTCACGGAATATTCTGTGAATATACTGTATATTCTGTGGGTGTAACGCGGCAGCCAATTGCGCACAGCAGTGTCCCACAAACATTCCTGGACTAATTTATTATTATTTTTTCTTGAGGGATTATTTTCGGGTTTGTGAAGTAAGGAAACTTGCCCAGTGTTTCACCATGCCTGGAATCAAACCCATGTCTCTTGCTTGTGAGACAAGTGCAATAACCACTGAGCTACAGAACTGAGCTACACAAATATGATCCAATACAAAACAAATATGATAAATAATACAATATTGCCAAAGGACAATGAGAAAATGAACACAACTTCTTTTATATACTACATATATATATATCCTATCAAATTCTTATGAAGCCATTGAAATTGCCAATCAGGTGAAAGGCATCTATCCCTTCTGGGGTATGATGGATTCTGTTGATGGGATCCAACGGGAATCACCAGATGGAAGCCAATAAACTCACCCAAAGCTTTTCTCTTAAGAGCTTTATTAGTAGAGCTTGCTAAGTATTTTCATTTTATTTGTCAGAGAAAAAAATGCACGTTGGAAACTTGAATTAAATTTAGAAATGGTAGTTTGGCTCCAAATATTATCCAGGAATGTGCCTGAAATATTGGGAACCTTACTTCTTTTTCATGTCCAGTTAAAGAGAATAGCCAGCAATAGTTGCAATATAAAAAACAACAAACAACAAAATTACATTTATAGAGTGCCTTTCATGTCGGGAGGACGTCCCAAGGTGCTGAAAGTACTGGGATGTTCACCACTTGCTCTATTAAGATTAATTCACATATATACATATATAATATATATATAACACATATTTACATATATAGGATGTCAGAACTGCTAAAGGCCTTTTTCTGCAAAAGTTATAGCTTTCTGTACATTTGAAACAGTCAAAATCATAAATAGTCTCTTTCAGACAACAAATTCAGGGCATTGGCAGAGTTGTTGAATGTTAGGAGCAAATATCTATTGAAAAAAGTTTAAAATTGGAGCCAATGAATTGAGATCACTGCCAGGGGAAGAGAAAGCGAACCATATTTTTCAGCTGATGTCTATTTCAAACCCCATCAGAAACAATGAAGTCTTGAAATATGTTATTAGGTAACAAGAATCGATCAAAATCCCACTAACCATTATGTAAAGCAAGTGTCCAGAAAACTCCAAACTTCACTTATCCTTAAAAAGACTCGATTGGGTTACAGTCAGCAATTTGCTTTGGGAAGTTACCCCAAGTGAAATGTGCTATATAAACGTAAGTTGTTGTTATTGTTGAATTCATATCATCCTCTGGTTCTAAGACTACATGTTGTAATTGTAACAGCAAACAAAAGTATTTTCTTGTCTCCTAGCAACTTGTATGTTTCTTTAGTTTGCAAATGTAAATTATTTCAAGTCCCGTTTGATTACTTTAAACAATTTCAGAATAATAGTAACAAAAAGCTTGTACAGTATTTTATTCAATTGCACCTAGGTATCTGTGTTCATTGAAGGCAGCTATTCAGCCCTGCCAATCTGAATTAGATTGCAACATCTGTTTGACTTTGATTACTTGACCATATCAACACTTTTATTTCACAAAAAATACAATAATGTTATGCATGTTGTAATTAATGGCATTCATCCATTACGATTGTTTTAGATCATCAGTCTTTAGGAATGATTGTTGAAAAGAAAATTCACTGATGGACAAGGTGTGTTTGTATTTCACTGTCTGTATTTCATTGATCTTTTCAGTGAATTCCATCCAAAATAAATCCAGTGATTTATTTTCAAGTGTTATCTGAAAACGAATGCCAAACACAGAGTAATTTGAGATGGTACAAGTGGCTATTGAAGTGGTCAATTATGTTATTTGAAAGCAACACTTCAAGAATAAAGATATAACAGGGTAAGGTACAAACACAAGGAATTGGGATTAGAGCAGATTGGAAAGTCAGCAATGGACTGAATCATCATTTCCTGCCTTGAAATTCATATGATTCAATAATTATATTGATCAATTTTAAAGGAACAAATTTTAAAATAATTTGAAGCAAACAAGAGGAAAAAGCTCCTGAATTAATGAAAACTTTCAACACAAAAGTTTTTGTTTTTTTCTGACTTCAATAAAGGCTTTGGTGATGAGTCTTAATCTCACTGCTAATTTGATTTAGATTCAATAGTTGGAACATCAGGTTTAATTTTACACAAGCATTGAACCAACCGTAGACCCATAGAAATAGCTGTAATAATGTTTTCTCTGAAAACCAATTCAAGAGTGCATAGTTGATAAACAGAATGAATTACATAGAATTAGATGGACTGCAGCACAGAAACAGGCAATTTCACCCAACTATTCAATACCAATGTTTATAATTTGCATGAGCTTCTACCTCTGATTCCTTTTCGTATACCCCTCTATTCCCATTTCCCTCATATGTGCACCATATTGTATGCTGAAGTAGGCAACAGTGAAATTGCAGAATTTCAGGGGTATTTGAGCAAGCTTTACAGATAAACATATGAGTAATACAAATATAAAAAGCATTTCATTTTCATAGCATTTCAAAGGCTATCAAAAAAGCATACGGGACACTAGGCTTTATAATAGGGGCATAGAGTACAAAAGTCAGGAAGTTCCGACTAAACTCTATAAAACTTTGGTTGGGCCTCAGCTAGAGTACTGTGTACAATTCTGGTCACCACACTTTAGGTAGGATGTTAAGACATTGGAAAGGGTGCAGAGGAAATTTACTAGGATGGTACCAGGAATGAGGGACTCCAGCTATGAGAGGCTAGGTTTATTCTCATTGAAACAAAGAAGGTTGCGAGGAGACCTAATACAGCTTTTTAAGATCATGAGGGGATTTGACAGAGTAGATAGGGAAAAACTGTTTCCACTGGTGGGCATATCAGTGACTCGTGGTCACAGATTTAATATAGTTTCAAAGAGAAGCAGAGAGTAGATGAGGAGAATTTTTTTAACCCAGCGAGTTGTTCGAATCTGGAATGCATTGCCTGAAAAGGTGGTGGAGGCCGATTCGATAACAATTTTTAAAAGAGAGGTAGACATTTATTTGAGGAGGATGGGTTTGTGCGGTTATGGGGAGAGAGCTGGGGAGTGGGATTAAATTGCTCTTTTTAAAGAGCCGGCACAGACTCGATGGGCTGAATGGCCTCCTTTTATGCCGTAAGATTCTATGATTCATTATGCTAGATTAAGTTAAAGCTCTTTTACACTCAATACTTTAAAGATTAAATAGGTTTCAGACAAGTTTGAAGAACTACTTTTATTCAAATGTATTAGCGAAGGAATGTGTCCTTAATAATGGAAGGTATTGTGCTGTCATTTTATAGTTAAATTGAAGATGGTACATTTTGTTGAAACAGAATTGTATGCTTGAATAAGAAGAATAAAAAAGTGTATGAAGAGTAGGTTTGGGATTATAGTACAGTAATAATAATCCTTGAATTTGGTACAGCATTTTTCACATCTTCTAGACATCTCAAAGTGCTTTTCAGAATATACTCTAAAGTAAATTGACTGTGTATTTGTGGGTGAAACATGGCAGCCAATTGCCCACAGCAGTGACGCGCAAACAGTCGTGGATTGAGTGACCAAATCATTGTTGGTTTTATTTGAGGGATTTTTATTAGGCATGTGGAATAAGGAAACTTGCCCAAGGTTTCGCCCTACCCTGAATCAAACTCAGGTCTTTTGCTTGCAAGGCAAATGCTTTAACCACTGAGCTACAGGACTCCACGATTAGATAATTCATGAGGTAAAAAAACATCAGTTTAGATTTGATGGGCTGATCTATCTATCGATCTCTGGATGTATGGATCGATGGATCTATCGATCGATCTATATTAAAACCCTAGGATGCAGACCATCAGGTCCATGGGGATTTGTTATTTTTCAATCCCAACAGTAATTCTTTACTGATGTTAATTTCTCTAAGTTGCTCATTAACAATAGCTTCTCACTTCCCCTCTACTTTAGGTAAATTATAAAATGTTCATTGAATAGAGATACAGAATGTACCTTTTGTCACAGTTTGGTAACTTCCATAGCTAAAAAGTCATTGATTAAAAGAATGCTTGAAAGAATTCCATTTAAGAAAATGAACTTTTTAAAACAATTGTTGGTCTTGATAAAGCTTTAAACTTGTAGTTCTGAAATCTATTTTCTTTCTTCAGTTTTTGTGATTAAAACATTTTGATGAGATCACAGAAAAAGCAAAATGATCAAGAAAATATCATTAATTTTCTCACGTTGAAAAGATGAGTGTGATCCAGGATTATCAAACAATATATCAATCCAAATTGAACAAATACAGAAATTGAAGTTCATAGATTTATTTTGTAATGTTCTCCTGGATGATGATAGCCTCAAGCTGAATAACCTGGAATTTGTGTATTAGTTTATTTCATGTAGTAGGTAGCTGCAAACGTACCAAAGTTAATTCAGCTACTATATGGAGTAAATCTTTACCCTACTTAATTATTTGTTTGTTTTTCTCTCCCACAGACCTTTAAGTTCTCAAACAATGATCTTAAATAAATGTTTTGTTGGAAAGAGTCCTCGCCCCAATACAGCTGAACCTCGATACTTAGGGACATTAAAAATCTTGGATATTATGTCTCCAAAAAATGCGACTTCTAACCCTGAAAATGCAGACACAATCAGAGCATCCATTTATCAGGTGACCAACATTACAAAATGTAACATAAAATTGTGAGAAATCTATTTAGCTATGAAAGTGCTTTAGCTATTTGTGGAAGATCATAAAATAAGTAAACTGATGTATGAGAATACCAAAGTGAATTATAGACGTCAGTTCTGACAAGATAAACTTTCAGGAACACTAACGAGATTTGTTGTTTAAAATGATGGGAATATATTTCCATGAATGACACTTTTCAGTGACAGCTGACTATCATGTATACAAATATTCCTCTCAGTTTGAATGTAAACATCCGCTATTAACTTTAAGAATCTGTACTTTGTTCTACTTTTTCAAGCCTTTTCATTTGAGGTAGTATTAGTTCATACATGTTAATCAATTGGGTGTAGATATTTAACCACAAATATTTTTGGAATACTTTAAGAGAGCTATACAATAAATTGAAAGAAAAAATGTACAAAAAAATAGCAGGAGAGGTGAAAGAAATTCAGAATCTTAAGTTTTTAATCTTAACTAGTACTCCTTTTCCTGATGGAGATTGCAATAACTCATACAGCATAAATCATACTGAAGGCATAGACGGCATTAGGTAGACAGTTATGGCACTTCTTTTTGTTTCTATGGGTAATTCCTACTCAAAATTTGCACTGCTATCGGTTTTATGACTTAAATGTGGTAAAAAGCATGGTGGTCTTTACATTGGATCTGCAATTCTAAGCAAGTACTGTAATTTGTCTGTGTTTATCTCTGTCTCACAGGAGTGGCTGCAAAAGAAAACACAGAAACTTTATGAAGAACATAAAATCAAGAGACTCAGAGAACAGCAAGAAAAGGAGAAGAAACAAAAGGTGCCCCTTATCTTCAGGTTTTGCTGATTTGACCTCACAAAATAGACATAGGAGTCCTGTAGCTCAATGGTTTAGAGTACAGTTTTCACCTCGCAAGCAAGAGACCTGGGTTTGATTCCGAACAGGGTGAAATGTTGGGCCAGTTTCCTTACTCCTAAGCTTACCTAGCAGTAAGTAGGAACCCGGTTATTAGATGATTGGCTTTTCCCTGAAATAATTCCTTCCAAAAAAAAATTTAGCACTTCAGTCCATGACTGTTTGTGGGACACTGAAGTGCCACACTGCAATTACTGCCACATTTTGCCCACAAAATATACAGCCAATTAACTTTACAGTATGTGAAGCGTTTTGAGTCAACTCGAAGATGTGAAAAGGCGCTGTATCGAATGCAAGGAATATTATTATAGTATTATATAACTGAAATCACTTTAACTTCTTGGTCTTTAAACACTATGAGTGTGGTTATCAACCATTCCTCAGATTTCAAAACTCCTGATCAACATGCCTGTTGCAAACATTTCATACATAACTGTTAGATTCAGAAGAAATTGTTTTTTTTCTCAAAGAAACGATCTTCAGTCATCATAGAGTTTTATGATCTTTTTATTCAGTACTACATCCCAGTTATAGTACAGGCACTCCTCTTGTGATTCGAATAGTTACTTGTTAGTTTGAACCGTTGAATCTTGGAGGATTCAACACATATATACTCAGTTTGCTTTCTTTGTCCTACAGGACCCAATCAGTTAAGACAGTATTGCCCAACCAACATGCCCATATTAGGAGCGTTATCCAATGGTCACACATACTTGTTATCTTTCTACACTACAAAGTTATCTGATCCAATGGTCACACACTCTTGTTATCTTTCTACACTACAAAGTTATCTGATCCAATGGTCACACACACTTGTTATATTTCTACACTACAAAGTTATCTGATCCAATGGTCACACACACTTGTTATATTTCTACAATACATAGTTATCTGGTCTAAATCAGTCTAAACTGCCAGATAAACACAAACGTGTTGTTACAGAGTCACACACAAAACTGCTACATTCCAACAATAACACATAACAAACATGATTTTACATACATTTCAGACCAATTCAGTAGACAACTGCATATTGTATGCTAACATTTATGGTTAGATTTTCCAATTTCTAAATATTTTCAGTCCAGTTGTATTAAAAATACTCTTATATTGGATTACAGGACACTACATTGTCAACACTGGTATTGGCGTTGATCTGTACTAATCCCTGATCTGTAGGGTCAAATTAGTTTATTTTCTCCAGAGCAGTGGTATCCAGAGCAAGTAATACAATTAGTACCAATATGTGGATGCTGGATGAGCATATGACAGCACTTGAATCATGGTAAAGATTCTTACTTGAGATTCAAGTTCCTATTATGCAATGGAAGAAGCTACTGCTTATAAACCAAAAGATCTCTGGTTCGAATCCCAATCTGTGCTGGGTTTGCTGATCTCTACAGGGTTGGCATGGGAAAGTGAAATTGGCTCCAACTTTCCCAAAGTGAGAGAAGGGAACACCAGACATGATTTATTCCTGGTTCCTCTTCAGGCCTGGTTGGGTATGAAGGGCATAGCCAGATCAGGGGAGGTCAAGCTCAACCCTCCACAAGCAAGTGGTCTGCCAACACTCACTGCCAAGGCTCACACATAAAAAAATGGTAGAGGGGAACAATCAATACCCAATTTACTGTAGTCCAACAAGTGGAGGCCAGACTAGGAAATAAAAAATAGGCAAAGTCTTTGAAGGATGTTATCACCTATGGGAATAATCCCAGCCCTGACAATGGAGCTTTCTTTAATGTAACAACTTATAAAAATCCAATAGAATTGTATGTTTTTAATACAACTGTATTAAAAGTTCCTTTTAAAATATTTAGAAAACTGGAAACCTTAACCATACATAGCCCATGTGCAGAGGAGGGTAATGGAAGAGAACAGAATATTTATAGCAGTGAAGCAGATACAAAGAAAATCATTCAACTTTTTACATACATAAATAAGTCAATTATTGGCTTGTAGGTGTATCCAGTAAACACTAGGAATATTTAATTTTCAATTATTCTTTCCAAAAATTACTAATTCAGCACCTTGGGACATCCTCCTGATGTGAAGGGCACTATACATATGTAATTTTGTTGTTGTTGTAATGGTGATTAAGAGCAAAGGCTGTCTAATAACAAGAAACAACATGAAAATGATTCTTACTCCACATTCATAATTGTTGTGTTGTATGCTTTTTTTAATGTTGTTGATAACCAAAGTATGAAACCTTTTTGCTAAAATTCATTTGACATTTTCTTTAAAGAAGAAGATTGAAAGCAAAGAAGAAGCCAAGGCTTCCTTTGATGCCTGGATGGTGAAAAAGAAAAGTGTGTTCAAAGAAACCTGCAAAAAAAAGAACGAGGAAGTGCAGAAAAAAAATCAAGAAGCAGCAGAAACGGAAGAGAGAAGAGAAATAGCAAAAAAGGCAGTGAGAAATCTATTTAATTTAATTAATTCATTATTAACTTTATTTGATTTGATTGAAGAACTGTTGTGTTACTTTGCATACAGTTGAATAATGTACCTAACTCCAAATTAATTCAGTGACCGTCTAAAACCCTACCAAACCTCTCGTTTTCTCTGCTTAATCATCTGCATCCTTATTTAATTGGCTTACATTTGACTTTGCCACTGTCTTTCTCTTAATTGTAAATGTTTGCTGTTAGCTTTGATATCCCTAGCAAGTTTTCTTCATGTTCACTTTTTGAACGTCTTATTACTTTCTTTGCATCTCTTTGGTGCTTTTTATAGCTCTACCAGTCTTTCCACATTTCCCCCTATTTAGAAAACATGAAAAGCGCAATATCAAATGCAAAGATTATTATTATTTATGTGTGAGCCTTTTCTTTTAGCTTGATAATATATTTTACATTGTTTCTTGACCATGGTAGCTGTAAAACACAAGTTGAGCCTTTGCCTTTTAGGGGTGTGTATCTATTTTGTAAACAGTATATGGGTCAGGTAAACGGTAACTGAACTGAGTAAACTCTGTCTGTCTGGTAGGTATTTGAAAAATGGAAACAAGATAAAGATGGATATCTGCAGGAAAAATTCAAGAAACAAAGACAAAGTGAGATAGAGAAGAAGAAACAAGAAGAAGAAAAAACATCTGAAAAGATGTCAGAAAATCTTCTAGCATTTCAAAAATGGTAAATTGTTTCCTTCTATAAAACTAATATACTGTACATGGTTATGGGGTTTGATTACATCTGTAAAGTGTTTTGGGATATTGTCCTAATGTGAAAGGTGCTATACCAAATGTTAAGATGATTATTATTTATGATAAGATGTAGGAATATAGATTGTGAGCTGCAAGTGCGGATTCTAAATCAATTTTTTTTGTACCCCCGAATTATTCTGCAATAATTATAACTGTTTACATTTATATAGCTTCTTTCACATTGGGCGGATGCCTCAAAGTGCTTTACACAGATGACAGGGCATCCAAGCTGGTGGAGAGAGGGAAGTAGCAAAGTGAGGTTGAAAAGGTCAGTTTTTAGGTGGGCTTCAATAGGGGGAACGGAAGGACAATTCGAAGGGCGTCCATAGTAGATCTGAGAACTGAGGCAGGTTAGATAAAAACTCGCCCACATGATCCAGTGCCATAGATAGGGCTGGCCACACAAAGCACTGCAGTGTCTGCTGAACAAAGGGAGCCAAGTCCATAGGATTGCAGGAGGTCACAGAGTTTTGGGCATGACCGTGAAAGGATTTGAGCATGAAGACAAAGATCTTGAATTTAATTGCAAGAAATATTCGTAGCTTATTAATATTTGAATTGTTTATCTTAGCCGTCCATCTTATTAAATTGTTGAAATTACTTTGACTCATCTTTGATTTTGTTATACAAGTGTCCAGGTTTTTTAAAAAAGTGCAGTGTCGAGGAGAAAATGGGAAACCTTTTTGGTTTCATTGGGAAAAGAGAATCAACTTAAATAGCTTTCGTGGAATTGTATTTGTATTTGGATTGCTTTAATTGTGTTGATATGATTTATTACAATGGAAGGAGTGAAAAGAAAGAAGTACTAATAAAGGAAAAGATGAAAGAAAAGATACAGAAAGAGCAGAGGAAGAAACAAGAAGAAGAGTACATAAAATATGAGAAAGAAGAGGCTGCTTTGGCAGTGTATGAGGAATGGCTGGTAAGCTCTGCAGAGAACATTGGAAATAATTTTTGTAAATGTTTTCTAAAACTTTTTTCCTGAAGTAATTACAAATCAACAACTTTATTACCATTCTGACCCCTCTGTAATTCTTATCTTAGAATCCAGTCTCTCTTGCCCTGTTCAGGATCCTTCTCAAATGAGAAGGAGAAATCCTTATCTGACCAAGCTTTTGCTCATTCTTTTCTTCCCCATCTACCTGCCTCAGCTCCCATCCCAACTCAACTCAACACTCCCAGCCAGGATTGGTAAGCACTTTGAGACATCTGTCTGATGTGAAGAGGGCTCTGGGAGACTGTCCTGCTTGTGGAGCACTATATAAATGCAAGTTGTTGTTATTTTGTTATAAATGTAAATTATATTGTTCAGCAGTTGTTTTGGGTTTAATGTACAACGAGAGATGGAAGTATTTCACATTAATATTCATTCTCTGGAATGTCTTTGTTTATTTTTTATAGGTAAAGAAAGAACAACAGGAAAAGCATGCAAAAAGTGATAAGAAAATCATGGAGTTTTTGAATTGTGAGCCACCTCCATGGAGCCCTCCAAATAAAACCATTCCATACAGAAAATAAACCGGTATCATTTTTAGCTAACTTCAAGCTTTGCTCTTTTTAGTTTCTGAATACTAAAGGACAACATTTACAGTTTTAATATTATCACCAGAATTAATTATTGTTGGTTTTAATTTTGAAATACTTTTTGTAATGTTTAGTGTTAAACACTAAATTTCAAGACTGAACCTTTCCGAGAATGACAATTTGCCCTTCTTCGATCCAATAAGTCACTTTCAGTTACAAATTTGCAGGGTTTCTGTTGCCAAGGTCTGGAATAGTAACATAATTTCAGGATGAGGGAGAGTATATATATATATATATATCTACAGGTACTTCAGTCCTCCTGACCCTCACATCAGACGAGCAAACATCAGAATAATAAAATATGCCTGACACTAATCCAGGAGCCAAAATTTACAATTAAATATAACTTGGTAATGACTTCTCAATTTCTGAAACCTTCATTGGAATGATTTACATTGCAGGCAGGTCTTGTCACTAGTGGTCATTTAGTGCTTGACACAAATTGTTCCAAATAGAACTTTAAAACCATTACTGATTATAACACCAGCATTAGTTTGGAAATGCTGCAAGTTTTACCCCAATCCACTATTTTCTGTGTTTTCAACCAAATAAATGATGTAGAAAGTATTTGTGTATATAGTTCAATGAAATATGTTCCTATTAAGAGATGTAATATTTTATAAAATATAAACCTGATATTAAAATACAAAGTTTGATTTACATGAATCATGTTATAGTAACATATTTGCAAACTAAAATGGAACTGAAATCTGTGATTTACAAACTGCAGTTTCAAGTAAAATGACAAGTACATAAATAAAATGTTATCTTCGAACAAAGGTTGCACAGGGTCAACATGACATAAGTGGGAAATCTTGCACTAGGTGACACTTTAACACCTGAAGCACTTTTTTGCAGCCATTTGTTCTCATTTGAACATTTTTAAAAAAACAATGGTGCTCGCTACACTATTATTTTACTGGAGGGAGGGGAAAGTCAGCAACATCTTCCTGGGAATGAACTGGAGACACCTGAAAAAGTCAGACAGATCAGAGGTAACCCTGGTTGGCCAGCTTGTTTGGCATGGAGGCGTGAAATGTTTTCCAGCACAGAAGTCAAAGCCCTAATGGTTAAGGCAAGAGAGTACCATGGAATGCAGCTGTGCTTACTGTATCATACTACACATTACAATATTTTCTTATTTATTCACCACTTATTTAATCTCCAGACGGAATATTTAGTCAGTCTCAAATCTCCATTGTTCATCCATCACACAATGTTTTTCACAGATGAAATCTCAACCATAACTCCACCACCAAAGGAGCTATCATGCCTTATCAGTATCCAAAAATTGCCAGATGGCTTCCTGATTTTCAACTAAGTCACCTGCTTGCAAGTCACAATCTTCATTGCCCAGACACAATCATCCACATCTTATTTTTGCATCAATCTGATAGCATTTTGGCCACAGCTGGCTAGTCAAGTATATGATTAGATTAATGTTGTAAGAAATCCAGACTTGGAGACAAGTCTGCAGTCTATAGCCATACGTCATCCACTGGCACCAGCCATCCATCCGTTCCTCTTTTCCATCTGTAATATGCACAAATATGGTGCCATGTAGTGCGTGCATCATAATCTTTTGGAAATGCTAGACAGGAGTTTAGAAACAGCAACTTTGATGGGGGAAGAGTCAGTGACAAAGGCTAGGGAACATTCTGAATTTCTGAAATTGATGAGTACCTTTACTAGTTTATGGGGTCAGTTGAAAATAAATTGAATAAAATGCTTATTTTTTCAAACATTTTTTTAGTGAAAATGACTATTTAATTTTTTTTAAATGTTTTTCTAGTGGGGGGTTTTCCTGCACCATTTCAGGTTCTCCATTCCATTTCATATACAAATTTGATTCCTGCCCTTAAAGTATCTATATTTTTTTTAAAAAGAAAACTCACATTTCTACATTGCTTTACCACTTCAAAATGACTCAAAGTGTTTTGCAAGTAATGACAGTTAAATTCAGTCATTGATTTCCTTGTCAAATATGGTAACCATTTGCACCAACACGATCCCGTGAACAGTCAATTATAAAGTGAATGACCCAGTTTTATTGGAC
Source organism: Hydrolagus colliei (assembly GCA_035084275.1). Taxonomy (NCBI): domain Eukaryota; kingdom Metazoa; phylum Chordata; class Chondrichthyes; order Chimaeriformes; family Chimaeridae; genus Hydrolagus; species Hydrolagus colliei. The sequence goes on from CM068742.1 coordinate 68,630,258, forward strand.
TGTTGTTGGTCAGGATACTGGATAGAAATCATGCCATGGTTGTTCAACATCCATCTGAGCAGACAAGTAGGAACTTGGTTTAATATCTCACCTGGAAGATAGCACTTGAGACAATGCAGCTTTCCCTCCTGTATGCATACAATGTCAACCTGGACTGAGAAATCAAGAGATTATGGGTTTAATTTTAATGTTAACTCAAGATTACAAAAAGTATTTCAAAATTAACCACAACCTTCTGACCAAAGGCAAGAGTTATACCAAATAACCATCTGAAACATCTCTGGTAAAGTTGCACTCATTATCTGGGCACTATTTCATTATCCACTTCAGTTGGCTTTAAAACGTATCTTTATTTGAACATTGCAAACTGGTAACAGAAAGATCCCTCATGCAGTATTAATAATTGGCATGGTTACACTGGATACCTACATATTTCTTCACACGATATTGCAATTGCAATCTTCTACTGAGCGTACATTCAGAAAACTAGCAATAATATAATTTAATCGAAAAACGTTCATCAGATATATTGGAATAAATAGCACATTTCAGAAAATTCATTCTTCATGATGCAGCACATTGCTTAATTAAAACAAAATATTAACCAGAAATCCAATTACAAAATCATTGAGTGGACCTCCTTGAGTCAGCCAATTGTAATAAACTGATCTGATGCTGTAAATTAATTTTATCACTTTAAAGCACTTGAGATATTAAAATAGTCTGGTTAATTACATCCACTCATTAATAAGTACTGTAACTAGATTGCTGATTTGGGTACACCAACATGATCATAGACTAACCACTTCTCAGAGCATCTTTTACACCAAAGCTCCAATATTTATGTGCCAGTAATTGTTGAGGAGAAAATCAGGTGACATGCTGAATATGAACTTGTGTGATTCCAAGGAAAGATCAGAATGTTGCTTTTCATTTGGTGACTGCTCAAACATTTCCATTTGCATTTTAATAATCATGCCATTATCATGACATCATCAACCTCTCCCTATCCACCGACACTGTTCCCACCCCTCCAAAAATAGCTGTCATCACCTCCATCCTAAAAAAACCTTTGCTGGACCCATCCCTACTCACTAGCTACCGCCCCATCTCCAACCTTCCATTCCTCTCTAAGGCCATGGAACGAGTAATTGCTTCCCAGCTTCGCTCCTTTCTCTCTCGTCATTCCCTCTTCGAACCCCTGTAATCTGGCTTCTGTGCTGCCCATAGCACTACCTTTCTCACCATCACCACCAACAGCTTCTCTTCCAGTCCCTACACTGTCACCTGTGGTTTCCCCAGGGCTCTGTCCTTGGCCGCCTACTTTTAAACATCTACATGCTTGGTGACATCATCCTCAGACATGGGGCCAGTCAGGAACCTAGGTGTCTTGTTCAATCCTCAACTGTCTTTCCTCCCCCACATCCAAGTAATGACTAGCTCTGCCTTCCCTCACCTCCGCAATATTGCCCGACCTCACCCCCAAAGCCGTTGAAACACTCATTCACACCTTCATCACATCCCGGCTTGACTATGCCTATGCCCTGCTTGTCCGCCTTCCCAATTCCTCCCTCTATAGGCTGCAGATAATCCAGAACTCTGCAGCCAGTGTCCTCTACCGCTCCAAGCTTCATGACCCCATCTCTCCCATCCTCGCCCGACCATTGGCTCCCCATCACCCAGAGGATCAATTTTAAGAACCTGGTCCTCACATTCAAAGCTCTCCACGGCCTTACCCCACCCTACCGCTGCAGCCTCCTAACCCCCTATCAACCTGCCCGCCCCGTCCGCTCAGCTGCACCAGCCTGCTCAGATGGTTGTTAAAGATTCCAAGCCACTACGCAAAATGAAAATAGAGTTTCTCCTGGTGTGGTCAATCCCCCTGATAAAATTTGTTCATTCACATTATGCAATAAGAAAATTGGTTGCCAAGTTCATGTACAAAATACACAGTCACTGCACTTCACAATAAATCCTGTAAAGTGTCGCCTGACCTACCCACCCCACTATTGCGGGGCGAGCCTTCAGCCATTCTGCCCCCAATCTTTGGAACTCCATCCCGCAGTCCCTCCTTCCCGCAGCTCCTCTACCTTTCCCCCCCACCCCTGGCTTCCTTCAATTCCCGCCTCAAGACCCTTTAACAATCTTGAACAGGTAGACTCAACCTCAATTTAACATCTCATGCAAACAATGGCAACTTTGATGAAGTGATGAAGCAGCTTACACTGTATTGGAGGGTCAGTCTTAAGCGAGTGCAAAGTTCCAATGTGGAGCTTGAATCCACAGCTTTCTTACACGCATCATTCCTCGGCTATGTAAGATACACAATACAATTTACGCTTATACAGCATCTGTCACATTGGGAATATATCTCAAAGTGGTTAACGATATGAGATATTTGAGCTATTTGACTGGGGGCGGAGAGTGGTGGGGGTTTTTGCTGCTGATTTGCACAGTAGGTAGGTCACTAGAGAGAGATCAGAAGCAGGAATCTGCTTATTTTTCTCTAACAGCCTTTGTTACTTCAACTGAAATCAACACGGGCCAGGGATCAAGCTGCCCTGCCTTTTGTTCTATATTCTGTCAATGTCTCTTTCCACCAGACCATTGCCTATAATCTTAAAGCCAATTTCTACCTGTTGAAAGCGTGTGTTCCTGAGTGAATTCTGGGACAGCTAATCTTTACTTTGTCTTCTTGATTCTTTTGTATTGTAATCTCCTGTGTCGCAGATTTACTGGTTCGGGTACTAATGCTTATTGCTTCCTGCCTGCGCCCAGAATTTTTAGCTCATAGGAAAGTGTTAACAATTTTAGAATTACTGTTTGCATTCATTGGTGTTCACCACAGTGGTTTGAGTAATATCCCAGATTATTAAACAATTAAATTTGCTTTTCAAAAAGACAGATTTTAGCAAAAGATCCTATACCTGTATATCTGTAGTATGCTGTCACGTATATTGTACTATCCAGAAATTATTTTGAGGTTTTATTCTTAGTTAATATTTAAGTCCCATTTTCACAGTTTTATGGAGACCAAATTGTGGCTAGCCTGAGGAACTGGGCTTTATTTAAAGCAGTTGTAAAAAGCCCATCGGTTATCCTCAGAGATCATTAATACAGAAAGTGCCAAGTTGAGTGTGATACTGTGAAATTTACTGCAAGATGCACACAAGAACATAATATTACATGTACTTTACAAGCCTAGTTTCACTGTTGTGAAATGGCACAGCAGACTTCAAGTGTCATATTCTTTTTATTTAATGACTGGCATCCTCAGGTTTTTTAAATTTGATTTCTTGCTGTTTTATCATATTTTTACCATTGACTGTGTTATTGAGCTGGATATTACAAGGTGTTGTGTGCTATTGAGCAGGTGGGGGTGGCGGGGAGACGGGGGTGATGTGATAATATTCAGATAGATAGATAGAGATGTGGGGGGATGTGAGAGAGGAAAGAGACACAGACAGAAAAACACAGAGATGGAAAGAGTAAGTGTGAGAGACACAGAGAGAGAGAGAGATATTTACCTCCTGAGGAGATAGGCCCCGAATGCGCGCGCACCTCCGAATGCGTGCGCACCTCGCAACGCGCGCGCATGCGCAGTACAAAACCCCCCGAAAATATGAATATGTCGGTATATCTTGATATGAGCCCGTCGATATATCTAAATCGGAAAATTTCCATATCGACGGACCCTACTTACAAATAGATTCATGCCTTGGCACCTATTTACCTCTCTAACCTGCTTACACGCCACCCCTTTCCAACTTTGTTTAGTTAGCTCCAACTGCCATCTCTGGTCCCCTCCGCTCCACTATTGGTGGCCATGCTTTGAGTCACTATGCCCTGAATCTCTGGAAATCTCTGCCTCAATGCTCTACCTTGCCCATCTTTTTCAGATCACGTTGGAAGACTTTCTTTTTCAGCTCACATTGGAAGACCTTTTTCAGCTGTAGTCCTGTGGTCCCTTCCATCTCTCCCCCAATCTAGTTCATCCTATAATGTACCCTTCCTTCCCCATGTTCAACAATCATATTTGTGGAGCTCCTGTAGCTCAGTGGTTAGAGCACTCGCCTTACAAGTGTGAGACCTGTGTTCGAATCCAGGCAGGTCAGGGTGAAAACTTGAGCAAGTTTCCTTCCGCCACACGCCTAATAATAATCCCTCCAAAAAAAATACAATAATAAATTGGTCATTTCAATCCATGACTGTTTGTGGGACACTGCTGTGCACAATTGGCTGTCGCGTTTCGCCCACAAATATACAATCAATTCAATTTATAGTATATTCTATGAAGCGCTTTGAGACGTTGATAAGACGTGAAAAGCACTATATCAAATGCAAGGATTATTATATTATTATTATTTCCCTCTATGTCTTCAATTAGAGCATGATATTTTTTGCAATGTGAAAATTCATAAATTAGTGGTAGGTAAAGCAAAAAATAATCAAGCTATTTACCCAGAGTGGCTTAAACATGAAAATATGAACTCTGTTGAGTGGATGTTAGAATTGAGGAATATAAAACTATTCCCTCATTCTAAAAATGGTGGTCATACAGTGCTGGAAGCAGAAGCCATTCTCGGAATGAAGTGGAGATGGAGAATGTTCAGATCTAAATTAGTGCTACATTAAAGGAAGGCAAATTCTGTACTTCTAATAATCACTTCATGGCTGTTTGTGAGCAGTGCTGTGCAAATTGGTGTCAGGTTCACCCACACAACACTCAGTCACTATATTTTACAGTAAATCATGAGAAGCTCTTTGAGATGCCCTCTCATGACTATTGTTATGATTCATAATCATCACATACCTCAAACTCCCCCTTCCCTTCTCACCTCCTCACCCATGTTTCGAGCATGATTTGCTTGTGAAAATGTGTTCAGGATATACGGAAATAACAATTGTAATAAAATAACTGGACTGCATTGGTATGTTGGTTAGTTTGCTGTAATTCAGAGCTGTTGTTGCTGAAGCCTATGAGATTGATTTGATTCTGCGTGGTTGCGCAGAAAAGCTGTATAAATGGACTTCAGAAAAGTCGGGCAGAGAAACATTAAAGGAATAAAAATCCAAAATGACAAAGAGATATCTTAAAGCAATTTCAAATACATTTTCCTGGGTTACAAAGCCTTCAAAAATACAATATTTTTGGACGGGATCGGAGTTAGGAACTTCCTCAAGGCATTACAAATAGAATGTGAGTAGATGTGATACATAAATATTCTTATTATTTGTGACTTATCCAGCCAGTTTCATTTGTGACGAGACCTAGCATATTAGACTACCGCTTTTGGCGTAACCTGCACTGTTACTCAGGGTTAGTGTTATTGTCACTCTAAGGAATATAACAGCTACCAGCTGTGATGATCAAAATAGTAACTATCTGCGTAGCAAAGCTTGTGATTGCCTACAGGGATAGACTTTTCACTTTGTGGTTCTGCATCAAATATAAGGATTATTATTATAGGTCTTCCCAGGATGCTGAACTTGGAACAAATCCAATTTTCTTCTGAATGCTTCAATAGAAGCACCATCTTTTGTACGAAGTAACTATGTGAACTAAATACAGTATTACTCATTGCATTACATTTGTGTCTTTCTTAGTCTAAAATCGTGCATAACATACTTCACTATATCCACTTTATATCTTCAGTATAGAACAAGAAGTAATTTAGCTAAAAAAGTACAACACTTAGTTTTTTTTAGGTGTTTTGCATTTCTCAATAATATGAGAAATTTAAACTTTCGTACTTCTCCCAATGCTTTCCAATATACTTAATAATGAGCAGAAGTGTTTCCCCAAAGTGTTACTCACACCATAAAGTATGAGTTTACTTTGAAATTTAATGACTAATGACTCTGGTCTCAGCTGTTTTGGACATCCTCCCAACATGAAAGGTGTTATAAGAATATAATTTGTTATTATTGTTATTGTATTGTTCCATGTGAAAATGTGGCAGCTAATCTGCACCAGCAATATGCCATGAACAGCAATAGAGTACTGTACTTGAAAGAATATTGGCTGGTAGATTGAGACCAATATCAAATTAAAAGGAGATACATTATCTGTTGGAGTCTTTCCAATTATTTCCAACTGGAAACAGTTTCCAATTATTGGTGTACTTTTTATCATTTTTAAGGAACCTTTTCTCTGCCAGCTCCCCAAGCCAGAATGTACCCTCTCCAATAGAAGTGAGAAGTGAAATAAAATCATCTGAAAGGGAACGATAACTTATCTTTGTCTTGCAGATGCTGATTGACCTGCTTTGATTTTACAGCAATTTTATTTTATTTCATTCAAATTTTGAAAATGCACAGTTTTTCTGCCATCTGGCAACGATGTAAATGCTTGTGTAAGATTACGAGTGGATTGACAAGTGAAAGGTTACTGCAGATCGTCATGAATTGCTGGGGGGGGGGGGTTTAGCCAGGTGTCTCTGTGTATACTAGGGATGCAAGTGGCTCAACGCACTTATCAAACAACATTTTTCAATCATAAATGTTTGTGGTGAATATTTGCACTGAAGTTCAAAACACTGCTTTATCTGCTTGTGAAACACTTGAACACATGATTATTATATCGTATATCCAGGACTGTAAATTTCAGTGCCTTGAATATCCTCCCAATGTGAAAGGCACTTTACAAATGTAATGTTGTTGTTGTTGTTGTAAATACACATCTAACCACTTTTTGAATCAGCCATTAAGATTAATCTATGAAAGATGATTTTGCAAATATATGATAATTTAAAAAAGGCACATGAATAAGCATAATGATGTGTATATTATAATACCCCTGTATTAAGTGTTAATTTATATTCATTTTGTCCTGGTATTAGGCCAGGACAAAAAGTGGATATTCTTTGCTATGGTGATACCATATTAAATATGAGATTATGACAGTGTAGGCAAACATAGCAGCCAATTTACAGGAATAGTGTTCCACAAAGAGACATGAAGTAAATCTATGAATGGAAAATAAGCACAAACAAACCAGAGAATTTTAGGAAAAGTCTCAGAATATTACACTTCTATACTTTAAAGATAATAGCATTGAAAATAAGATGTTCCTTTTGGTGTAATCTGTATTAGTCACACATGATGTTTCAGTGTCAATCTGGCTCAGTTGGTACTAGGCTCTTGTCTAAGTCAGAAAGTTTAGGATTTTTAAACCACCCTTCACATGAAACATTAAACCAAGGTCCAGTCTACTTGTTCAAGGGGACTCATGGCACTATTCAAAATAAAAAGGGAATTTCTCCCGGTATCCTGGCCAACAAATTCCCCGAATAAAATTGGTCATTCATATTATAGTCGTTTTGGGGACTGTTGCATTCACCCACAAATATACAGTCACTCCACTTCACAGTAAATTCTGTGAAATGCAATTTTCTTTCCGTTATTTTGCAGTAATCTGTGTTCCACCATTTGCTGCATTAACCTCCAGTGATGCCTGTTAGAGGTTGTTTTTGTGAATTTCTCTGCAAGTGTTTGAGAAGCTGGTTTGTTCCTTGTCAATATACATACACAAAATTTCAAAAAAATTATATCTGTATCTTATAAGCAACTGAAAACAATGAACATCAGTAATGTAGCTTTAGGCTAATTATTCAGAGTGTGAAATCACAAGATATTAGTGAAGGAATCAAGTTCAAAATATTAATTTATCCTAATTTCGCCCTGGCATTAGGCAAGAAGTGTTTTTTTTTCTATGGTGATACCATGCTAAATATGAGATTATCTCAAATTGTGGACTCCTGTAGCTCAGTGGTTAAAGCAGTCGCTTAGCAAATGAAAGATCTGGGTTCGATTCTGTGAAGCACTTTGAGATGACTAGAAAACATGGAAAGTGCTACACTAAATACAAGGATTATTATTATTATTATCACAGGAGGAAGTTTGTTGTTACAGAGGGGGACAGACTTTGTATCATTCTATGAAGTTACTGCAGGCTGTTGTAAGAGTAACTACTTTCCAAATTTATGGAATCTCAATCATTCAACTTTTATAGTACACTGTGCTAATACTGCTTACATTTGCTGTAATGCCTTTTATGTCATGCAGAGGTCTGAAAGCACTTCATGGGATGCAGAGTAAAATGGAATGAATGGATTCATTTTTGATTAATTTGTGTTTTATGGAGAATGTTTGCATTTGCACTTTCACATGTAATGATATCTGGGGTCAGTCCAGCTGCCAGAGAAGTACACAATGGAGATATGAATGAATAATTCCTGGCAAAAAAAATTGAACAAATAATGACAGGATTTGGAATCCTACAACATGTTACAATCCTATTCTTATTGTTCCATTTTTTCCAGTGTTAACAGATGTCACATTATCACCATAAAAACCTTAATTTGGCCCTCACTAATGGGCAAACTGCTGATCAGTGTTACTGTACTTTCTGAATTCTGTTATCGCAGAGTGGTTTAACAAACATCCTGATTTACGATGGCAAAGAGTTGGTTAAAGTTTGCTATAGGGAATCATAGAAGGGCCTAACATGATGGACGGGGGATAAAATAAAATGTACATTCCTTTAATTTAAACAACTTTTTTTCAGCTATTTCTCCCAAGAACTCACTTCACTATTGCTGATCCTCTAACTCCCAGCTACCCTATAACACCTTTGAACTGTTCCCTTCCCCATCAACTATTCCTACACTATCACTTAGGGCTAAAACAACATATTTCTCAACTAACCATGAGCAGATAAAGAATAAATAATTATTGCATTGATACAGCTGCTCATCACATCATCAAGATGCCTCAAAACGCTTCACAGGATATAATCATAAAATACTTGCATTTGATATAGTGCCTTATGACGTCTCAAGGGCGAATGTTCGAACCATTAGGCTACAGGATTCCACAAACTGATTTCACAGTGTGTATTATAGCACACTTAAATCATATACTGTCATGTGATTTGACTGTATTTTGGGACTGAAGTACAGCAGCCAGGTTTGCGCACAGCAATGTTCCACACACAGTGTGAGTGAGCAATGTTTATACGAGGGATTGTTGGACGGAACACTGAGATAAACTTCCTTCTCTTTTAGAATAGTGGTCTGGGCTTTTTAATGTCCACCTGATCATAACGGGACCTTGATTTAACCTCTCACCCAAACAATGGCATCTCCAACCATGCAACACAACAACAACAACAACAACTTAAACTTATAAAGCGCCTTTCACATCGGGAGGACGTCCCAAGGCGCTGCACAGGAGGCGTGTGACCCGAGCTGGGAGGGGAGTGTTCGGGAAGGGGTGAAACACATAGGGGAGGTCAAAAAATTCGGGGTGGGAACAAAAGGCACGGTCGAAGAGGAAAGTCTTCAAACCGGCCTTGAAAGAGGAAAGGGAAGAAACAAGACGGAGGGATTGGGGGATGGCATTCCATAGGGTGGGAGCGGAGAAACTGAAAGCCCGGCCTCCAATGGTGGGGCGGTTTGGGCCGGGGTCTTGGAGCAGGCCAAGATCTGCTGAACGGAGGGACCGGGTGGGCTTATACGGGGAAAGTAAGTCCCTCAGCACTGTGTTGGATTATCAGCCTAGACGTTGTGATTCCAAGTCCTGATGTGGGGCTTGAGCTCATAAGCTTCTGACTCAGAGGCAAGTTTGCTACCACTGAGCCAAGCTTGCTGCTACTCCCTCTCAGTCTCTCACACACTCTCAGTCTCTCTCACAGTCTCTCAGTCTCTCACACTCTGAGTCTCTCTCACACTCTCTCAATCTCTCTCACTCTCTGTCTCTCTCACACTCTCTGACTCTCTCTCACACACTCTCTGGGTCTCTCTCACACTCTCAGTCTCTCTCACACTCTCTCAGTCTCTCTCACACTCTCTCTCTCAGTCTCTCTCACGCACTCTCAGTGTCTCACACTCTCTGTCTCTCTCACTCTCTCTCAGTCTCTTTCACACTCGCTGTCTCTCTCAGTCTCTCTCACACTCTGTCTCTCTCACTCTCTGTTCCTCTCACTCCCTCTCAGTCTCTCTCACACTCTCAGTCTCTCTCTCACACTCTCTCAGTCTCTCACACTCTCTCTGAGTCTCTCTCACACTCTCAATCTCTCTCACACTGTCTCTCACACTCTCTGTCTCTCTCACACTCTCAGTCTCTCTCACATTCTCTCAGTCTCTCACACTCTGTCTCTCTCACACACTCTCAGTCTCTGTCACACTCTCAGTCTCTCTCTCACTCTCTCAGTCTCTCTCACACTCTCTCAGTCTCTCTTTCACACTCTCTCAGTCTCTCACACTCTCTCTGAGTCTCTCTCACAATCTCTCACACTTTCTGAGTCTCTCTCTCTCTCTGAGTCTCTCTCACACACTCTCAGTCTCTCTCACACTCTTGTGGAAACCATGTTAAAAATCGGAAACCATGTTAACCGATCTTAGTCTCCCTTAGAAATTCCAGAGGTCAGTAGGGGTATCAGCAAACATCAGTTGTATGACATACTCCAGACCGAAGAAGGGAGAAAGGCTTGTGCTTGTTTAGATTAGACATTCCCTGTTTGCTATTGTATTTGATAATCAATTGCTTCAGTATCTGCCTGATCATTAAAGACGATTTACTTCTTTCTTTGACAATTGCAATCTATCAGTTAGCAACTTGTGGTTGTCTAGTTCTGTTGTAACAGATGCTGCCCTTTTTGTACCCCATGACTAGTGTAAATAGAGTTCAACTCTCTTCCCACATTCACTTTTATTGATTAGGTGGATTGCTATAATTGGTTAAAGGAACTTATACTACTGTCACGCTGTGTGCAAAAGAATAAGATATAAACTGTTGTATTTCTATTAGTTCCTTAGAAGTATCACCTCGGGTATCTGACCTGTGAGAGTATTTCTTCTTTTGGCCGTTGGTGTATTAAATGACTGTTTGTGCTTCACACGAATAACCTGATCTCTTTGTGAGTTATTCCACGGAAATCTCGGTGAAATTGAATCTCTCATATTAACAGTGACAACTCTAGTTTGTCCGACATAAGCAGTGAGACCTGTTTACAGTTTGATATTAATAGTGACAGCTCCAGTTGTCTGATATTAACACTGACAGCTTTGCACAGTCTGATATTATTGTGGCGTTCTGTAGCTCAGTGGTTAGAGCACTCAGTTTGACAAGTGAGAGACCTGGGTTCGATTCCAGGCAGGATGAAATCTTGGGCAAGTTTCCTTACTTCACACGCTTGATAACAATCCTTAAAAAAAAACAATAGTAAATTGGTCATTTCAGTCCACGACTGTTTCGGGGACACTCCTGTGCGCAACTATCGCCAACTCTATCTCTCTGTCTCTACCACCAGCTCCAGGACCACTACTGTCCTGACAGACCGACTGTCTGTCAGACATCAAGTCCTGGACGAGAGCTAACTTTCTCTAACACCTCAGGCACTGACAGCATCCACCTCACCAAGCCAGTCAGGAACCTAGGTTTCTTTGACCCTCAACTGTTTTTCCTTCCCCCCCCATCCAAGCCATGATCTGCTCTGCTCTCCCTCACCTCCGCAATATTGCCCGACCCTGACCGCTACCTCATCCCTCAGGCCGCTGAGACCCGTCTCCATTGGCTCCCGGAGGATTCAATTGCAGGCCCGCCCTAGCTCTGTGCCCCCCCCCCACCCCACCCCTTCACCCACCCGCCCGCCCGCCCCCCCCCCCCCCCCACTCAACAAGCTCCGCCCTGCTCCCCGTCCCCCCCAGACCCACCATTGGCGGAGTGAGCCTTCAGCCGCTCTGCCCCATCCCACCCCCCCCCTCCCTCCCCAACCTCTGGAACTCCATCCCACAGTCTCCCTGCCTCGCTCGTCCCCCCCCCCTCCCACACTCCCTGTCCTCCTTCAAGTCCCTCATCAAGACCCTCCTCTTTGACGGTCCCATCGGTCACCACCTCCACCTTCCCCCCCCTCCCCCCACCCACCTTCCTCATCCCCATCCCTGACCCCAGGTGTGAAGCGCCCTGAGACGCCGTCCGGAGTGGATGGCGCTGTGCGAATCTAAGTTGTTGTGGTTGTTGTGGTTGCTGTACTCTCCACCTCACAAAGCCAATCAGGAACCTCGGCATCACGTTCGACCATAAACTCTCCTTCCTCCCCCACATCCGCGCCTTGACCGGCACCACTTATTTCCACCTGCGCAATATTGCCAGGCTCCGCAACTATCTTACCCCCCAGCGCTGCCGAAACACTCGTGCACGCATACATCACCTCACGGCTGGACTATGGAAACTCTCTCCTCGTCGGCCTCCCCAGCTCCTCCATTCACAGGCTGCAGGTCATCCAAACCTCTGCAGCCCGTGTACTATCCCACACCCGCCTCCGCGACCACATAACCCCCACCCTCTCCTGTCTCCACTGGCTCCCCATCCTCCAGAGGATCGAGTTCAAGATCCTCGTTCTCACCTTCAAGGCCTTACACGGCCTTGCCCCGCCCTATTTAACCGATCTACTTTCCCCCTACACGCCCACCCGGACCCTCCGTTCAGCAGGACTTGGCCTGCTCCAAGCCCCCCGCCCGAACCGCCCCACCATCGGAGGCCGGGCCTTCAGTTTCTCCGCTCCCACCCTGTGGAATGCCATCCCTCAATCCCTCCGCTTTGTTTCTTCCCTTTCCTCTTTCAAGGCCGGTTTGAAGACTTTCCTCTTTGACCGTGCCTTTTGCTCCCACACTAATTCTTCTACCTCCCCTTCCCAAACACTCCCCTCCCAGCTCGGGTCACACGCCTCCTGTGCAGCGCCTTGGGACGTCCTCCCGACGTGAAAGGCGCTTTATAAATGTAATTTGTTGTTGTTGTTGTTTACTGCCTGTGTCTTTGTGTAGTGACTGTGTGTGTGCGTGTAATGACTGTGTGTATGTGTGTGTACTCACTGTGTGTGTAGTGACTGTGTGTGTGTAGTGAATGTGTGTCTGTGTGTGTAGTGAATGTGTGTCTGTGTGTGTAGTGACTGTGTGTGTGTAGTGACTGTGTGTATGTCTGTGTAGTGACTGTGTGTGTGTAGTGAGTGTGTGTTTGTGTGTACTGACTGTGTGTGTGTGTAGTGACTGTGTGTTTGTGTGTAGTGACTGTGTGTTTGTGTGTAGTGACTGTGTGTGTGTGTGTAGTGACAGTGTGTGTGTGTAGTGACAGTGTGTGTGTGTGTAGTGACTGTGTGTGTGTGTAGTGACAGTGTGTGTAGTTACATTGTGCATGTGTAGTGACTGTGTGTGTGTGTGTGTTTGTGTAGTGACTGTGTGTGTAGTGACTGTGTGTTTGTGTGTACTGACTGTGTGTGTGTGTACTGACTGTGTGTGTGTGTGTAGTGACTGTGTGCGTGTGTAGTGACTGTGTGTGTGTGCGTAGTGACTGTATGTGTGTGTGTGTAGTGACTGTGTGTGTGTGTAGTGACTGTGTGTGTGTCTGTGTAGTGACTGTGTGTTTGTGTGTACTCACTGTGTGTGTAGTGACTGTGTGTGTGTGTGTGTGTAGTGACTGTGTGTGTGTAGTGAGTGTGTGATTGTGTGTACTGACTGTGTGTGTGTGTAGTGACTGTGTGTGTGTGTGTGTAGTGACAGTGTGTGTAGTTACATTGTGCATGTGTAGTGACTGTGTGTGTGTGTAGTGACTGTGTGTGTGTGTGTGTGTGTGTGTGTTTGTGTAGTGACTGTGTGTTTGTGTGTACTGACTGTGTGTGTGTGTACTGACTGTGTGTGTGTGTAGTGAATGTGTGCGTGTGTAGTGACTGTGTGTGTGTGTAGTGACTGTGTGTGTGTGTAGTGATTGTGTGCGTGTGTAGTGACTGTGTGTGTGTGTGTGTGTACTGACTGTGTGTTTGTGTGTGTATAGTGACTGTGTGTGTGTATAGTGACTGTGTGTGTGTAGTGACTGTGTGTGTTTAGTGACTGTGTGTATGTGTAGTGACTGTGTGCGTGTGTAGTGACTGTCTGTGTGTGTGTAGTGACTGTATGTGTATATGTGTTGTGACTGTGTGTGTAGTGACTGTGTGTATGTGTAGTGACTGTGTGTATGTGTGTGTAGTGACTGTGTGTGTGCAGTGACTGTGTGTGTGTAGAGACTGTGTTTGTGTGTGTAGTGACTGTGTGTGTGTGTAGTGACTGTGTGTATGTGTGTGCTTAATGACTTTGTCTGTGTTTAGTGACTGTGTTTGTGTGTAGTGACTGTGTGTGTAGTGACTGTGTGTAGTGACTTTGTGTGTAGTGACTGTGTGTGTGTGTGTGTGTGTGTTTGTGTAGTGACTGTGTGTGTAGTGACTGTGTGTTTGTGTGTACTGACTGTGTGTGTGTGTACTGACTGTGTGTGTGTGTGTAGTGACTGTGTGCGTGTGTAGTGACTGTGTGTGTGTGCGTAGTGACTGTATGTGTGTGTGTGTAGTGACTGTGTGTGTGTGTAGTGACTGTGTGTGTGTCTGTGTAGTGACTGTGTGTTTGTGTGTACTCACTGTGTGTGTAGTGACTGTGTGTGTGTGTGTGTGTAGTGACTGTGTGTGTGTAGTGAGTGTGTGATTGTGTGTACTGACTGTGTGTGTGTGTAGTGACTGTGTGTGTGTGTGTGTAGTGACAGTGTGTGTAGTTACATTGTGCATGTGTAGTGACTGTGTGTGTGTGTAGTGACTGTGTGTGTGTGTGTGTGTGTTTGTGTAGTGACTGTGTGTTTGTGTGTACTGACTGTGTGTGTGTGTACTGACTGTGTGTGTGTGTAGTGAATGTGTGCGTGTGTAGTGACTGTGTGTGTGTGTAGTGACTGTGTGTGTGTGTAGTGATTGTGTGCGTGTGTAGTGACTGTGTGTGTGTGTGTGTGTACTGACTGTGTGTTTGTGTGTGTATAGTGACTGTGTGTGTGTATAGTGACTGTGTGTGTGTAGTGACTGTGTGTGTTTAGTGACTGTGTGTATGTGTAGTGACTGTGTGCGTGTGTAGTGACTGTCTGTGTGTGTGTAGTGACTGTATGTGTATATGTGTTGTGACTGTGTGTGTAGTGACTGTGTGTATGTGTAGTGACTGTGTGTATGTGTGTGTAGTGACTGTGTGTGTGCAGTGACTGTGTGTGTGTAGAGACTGTGTTTGTGTGTGTAGTGACTGTGTGTGTGTGTAGTGACTGTGTGTATGTGTGTGCTTAATGACTTTGTCTGTGTTTAGTGACTGTGTTTGTGTGTAGTGACTGTGTGTGTAGTGACTGTGTGTAGTGACTGTGTGTGTAGTGACTGTGTGTTTGTGAGTACTGACTGTGTATGTGTTTGTGTGTAGTGAATGTGTGTGTGTGTAATGACTGTGTGTGTGTGTGTAGTGACTGTGTGTTTGTGTAGTGACTGTGTGTGTGTGTGTTTTTGTAGTGACTGTGTGTGTGTGTGTAGTGACTGTGTGTTTGTGTGTACTGACTGTGTGTGTGTTTAGTGACTGTGTGTGTGTAGTGACTGTGTGTGTGTACTGACTGTGTGCTTGTGTGTGTGTGTAGTGACTGTGTGATTGTGTGTGCTGACTGCATGTGTATTTGTGTAGTGAATGTGTGTGTGTGCTTAGAGACTGTGTGTGTGTACTGACTGTGTGTTTGTGTGTGTAGTGACTGTGTGTGTGTGTAGTGACAGTGTGTGTGTGTGTTTGTAGTGACTGTGTGTGTGTAGTGACTGTGTGTTTGTGTGTACTGACTGTGTGTGTGTTTAGTGACTGTGTGTGTGTAGTGATGGTGTGTGTGTGTAGCGACTGTGTGTGTGTGTAGTGACTGTGTGTGTGTGTGTGTGTAGTGTCTGTTTGTGTGTGTGTGTGTGTGTGTGTTTAGTGACTGTGTGTGTTTGTGTAGTGACTGTGTGCTTGTGTAGTGACTGTGTGTGTGTTTAGTGACTGTGTGTGTGTGTAGTGACTGTGTGTGTGTGTAGTGTCTGTTTGTGTGTGTGTGTTTAGTGACTGTGTGTGTTTGTGTAGTGACTGTGTGTGTGTAGACTGTGTGTTTGTGTGAACTGACTGTGTGTGTTTAGTGACTGTGTGTGTTTGATTAGTGACTGTGTGTGTGTGTACTGATGGTGTGTTTGTGTGTGTGTAGTGACTGTGTGTGTGTGTAGTTACTGTGTTTGTGTGCTTAGTGACTGTATGTGTGTGTACTGACTGTGTATTTGTGTGTGTAGTGACAGTGTGTGTTTGTGTGTGTGTTGTGACTATGTGTGTGTGTGTGTATGTAGTGACTGTGTATGTGTAGTGACTGTGTGTGTGTGTGTAGTGACTGTGTGTATGTGTGTGTACTCACTGTGTGTGTAGTGACTGTGTGTGTGTAGTGAATGTGTGTCTGTGTGTGTAGTGAATGTGTGTCTGTGTGTGTAGTGACTGTGTGTGTGTAGTGACTGTGTGTATGTCTGTGTAGTGACTGTGTGTGTGTAGTGAGTGTGTGTTTGTGTGTACTGACTGTGTGTGTGTGTAGTGACTGTGTGTTTGTGTGTAGTGACTGTGTGTTTGTGTGTAGTGACTGTGTGTGTGTGTGTAGTGACAGTGTGTGTGTGTAGTGACAGTGTGTGTGTGTGTAGTGACTGTGTGTGTGTGTAGTGACAGTGTGTGTAGTTACATTGTGCATGTGTAGTGACTGTGTGTGTGTGTGTGTGTTTGTGTAGTGACTGTGTGTGTAGTGACTGTGTGTTTGTGTGTACTGACTGTGTGTGTGTGTACTGACTGTGTGTGTGTGTGTAGTGACTGTGTGCGTGTGTAGTGACTGTGTGTGTGTGCGTAGTGACTGTATGTGTGTGTGTGTAGTGACTGTGTGTGTGTGTAGTGACTGTGTGTGTGTGTGTGTGGTTGATTGGTGCTTTGGTTAATGAACTCTCCGAACCAAACTTGGTCGTTTTTGCTAAGCAATTTGGTTCACGAACCCCCCAAACGACACAGTCGTTTCTACAATCGCTTTGGTTAATGAACCCCCCGAACCAAACTTGGTCGTTTTTGCTAAGCAATTTGGTTCACGAACCCCCCAAACGACACAGTTGTTTCTACAATCGCTTTGGTTAATGAACCCCCCGAACCAAACTTGGTCGTTTTTGCTAAGCAATTTGGTTCACGAACCCCCCGAACGACACTTAGTCGTTTCTGCAATCGCTTTGGTTAATGAACCCGCCGAACGAGTCTTGGTCGTTTTCCGACACTTGATCATGCATCCACCAACCCTCCCTGGCGTCATGCAGCCGGACACGCATGGGTCGGCGGGAAACGGCAATTGGTCTCCTGCTGTGATGCTCGCGAATGTCTGGCGAGCCCGCTGCCCTTTTCGCCAGATGGCTACCACATCGTGGCCTCGAGATGTGGAAGTTTGAAGGCAGCGTGCAATGTTGGCCTGTTGTATGATTCCGAGGCTCATTTTTCGGCATGCAGTCCGGAATTGCGTCGGATATCAGGTCAGCCTAGGAAACAGCCAGAGACAAAGCGGAAGGTGTGCCAGTACAGCTGCCGGTCCTCCCTACATGTCTCCGGTGTGGATTTGTTGTTTTGCTGTCTGATCCGGTTTGCCGTGCATCTGGACTCCCAGCTGGCCGGCTCCGTGGTGGCGGCTCTCAGTACCACTTTGGCTGTGTGGCCGGGTGTCGGCCGAGCACGACGGTCTTGACGGGGAGTAGCTGCGACGTCGGAGAGCCGAGAAAACCGTGGGTGATTGGTGCTACAAATATGCTCACCTCCTTCCCTGGACGTGGTGAAATTGTTCACTATAACCTCGTTCTTTGTCGTCTGTCCCCTGATGCTTATGAGCACGCCATCTCGGTGGAACCTCCAAATATTATTTCTCTATCTATTAGAAAACAACACTTCAAACAGATAATTAGAATGCGCTTTATTAATACGATACTAGTAAAGGAGAGGAGAATATGCGTCTCTCAATGGGAGTCGCTCTTGTCCTCTGAGTTTGGAACAGTCCAACTCCTCCTTTTATACACTAATACAATACACAATGTATTAGTTGAATTACAGAGGGAATGGACAGAAATGACTGCTATCTTGACACACGTAATTACTTATCAAAGTCATATGGAGATAGGTATAGCAACTGGCGTCAGTGGTACCACCCGGCTCAAGGACGCCTGTCCGTTCCCGTGAGAAATGAGTGTTGACCAGATCTTCTTTGAATACCAAGATACTGAGAGTTCTTTTAGTTCAACTAGATCAGTACATGGGTCTGTTTTACTTTAATGAGGTTAGTAATTATCACAATATTAGTTCTAATTATAATATAGTTTGATCACACGGGTATATGTTTAATTATACTTCCACAAGATCCTAACTCCTTTGTTAAGTGGGGTCTACCTGTACTGAATTCACTAAACAGGATATTTGCAAAATATTGTCACTGTACATTTAACACCGGGAATTTCTGGCTTGAAAGCTTCAAAGACATGAGCTGTCTGGACTATCTAGTGAATTATATGCAGTCTGGCCCTGATCTTTTCAACATGAAAATGAGCAGTACATCCTCTGTAATGTAGGTGTTGCGAAATTGAAAAGACTTTTATTACTGGCAACAACTTAAAAATCACTCTTGCCTTACATTGAAAGAGAGCTTGCATTTAGCAGTATTAAACTTCTCCAATGGCACTATTCGACAAGAGTGGTAAAGCACTTTGGGATGTCCTCCCGATGTGAAAGAAGCCATACGAAATACAAGGATTTTTATTTTTTATTTATTACCATCCTACAGTTGAGAATCAAGGTGACCAAAGTCCCAGCTCGGAAAATATTAAAGATCCTATAGCACTATTTGAAGAGAGAAGGGAGTTTCCCCGGATAGCCGAGCCAACAATTCTCCAGATCAATTATCCTTCACTTGATTGCTGTTTGCAAATTGGCTGCTGTATTTTTCTGCCTACAAATATTTAATTATGAAATCGAAATGTTACAGGTTAAATGAATTACAATGAGGAGCAAAAGAATATTATAGGTCTCATGGTTAAATGGAGATGAGAACAAAACTTAAGTTTAAAATAGATATAGAGCTGCTAAGTGCCGAAAATAATTTTGAGGAATAGAAAAGATTTAGAGGAAATAAAACAAAATATCTCAGACCACCTATTGTACAAGAACATTTGAGCATTGTGCTTAGCAGAATATTGGTGATCCGAAACATATAATGATAATCCTTGCACTTGATATAACACTTTTCAAGTCTTCTAGACGTCTCAAAGCACTTCACAAAATATAGTGAAAGTGAGTCGACTTTATATGTGGGCGAAATGCGGCAGCACATTGTGCACAGCAATGTCCCACAAACAGTTGGGGATTGAAATGACCAATTTATTACTGTTAGTTTTTAGGATTATTATCAGGTATGTGGAGTAAAGAAACCTGCCCAAGGTTTCACCCTGGCAGGAATTTAACTCAGGTCTCTTGCTTGTAAGGCGAGTGCTCTAACCACTACGATACAGGACCCCAATATTGAAATTAGGATGTAAATAGGATGTGTGTCCTTGAGGGAGAGATTGTAGATTCCATTTCAGATACAGAGAAATTTCTACACATTGGTGGGCTATATATGTGGAACTTTCAGTCTGGTTTACTCTAAAGGAGGCTGATGAGTTTCCGCATCAGCCATCAGGCTGAGGGGATTAAGGGATATGGGGATAAGGCGTGTAGGTGGAGTTAGAATAGATCAGACATGATCGTATTGAATGGCGCGGCAGGCTCGAGGGGCTGAATGGCTTACTCCTGCTCCTAATTCTTATGTTCTTATGCTCAGGTGACACTATCCAGAATGTTATTTATATCCACCGATAAGATTGATGTCTGTAATTCTGATATTAAACCACCAGATGGAGACATAATTCTACAAATAGCCACCAGATGCCACTATTGCTGATCAATCAGGTAATACAGTGAAAGCCTGTTTATCCGGGGGGGGGGGGGGGGGGGGGAGGGCGGCGGGGGAGTGGGGGGGGTCGACTAATTGACTGTGCTGGATAATCGGGCGGCAGGTTGCCGAAAACCCGACACAAAAAAAGTTTGTAAGTTTAATAAGTGCGCATGCGCACGCATTGCACACATGCGCAAAGTGAGCATACTCACGATTGCTGGAATGGGGAATTCCCCTGGGTGGGGGTCGAGCAATCCAGTTGATCGGGTCATGGATAAACAGGCTTTTACTGTCCAATGGCTTTGTGGGTGTAGCTCTTTCTAACAATATGAATTCTTACTTTTAGTGTTTTAGGGCCCAGTTACAAGGTGGATCTCGTACCCACCTCCCTATGCCCCCACCTTAGTGGGAAGTGCAGTAGGTGTTGGGATGGATTATAATAATAATAATCGTTGCATTTGATACAGCATCTTATCACTTCTTCTAGATGTCTCAAATTACTGGCAAGTGAATTGACCGTATATTTGTGGGAGAAACACATAAATATACTGATGAGTAGAGCAGACAATAGGTTATTGGTCTCATTTGACACTATACTGCCCTCTAGTACAGCTCCTTCTCTGGCTCCATGTCTAGTCTGGGTTATTTTACCTGGTGAAAAATACAGAGACACTGGAGAAGGTGCAGACAAGGACAATTGAACTATTTTATTCTTTTAATAACACCCATATAGTGAAAGGCTTGAGGAACTTGGCTGGTTCACATTGGAGCAGAGGAGAGTGAGGATAATCTTGTTGAAATCCACAAGACCCTACCAGGAATTGACTATCCAATAACTGACTGCAATATTATGTTCATCTTCACAGCCATATGCTCTAGAAGTTGTTGTTTCTCTCCTTTGTATCTTTTTATTTTGGTGAAATAATTCATTAGTTTGTTAGTTTTCATCTGACTTTGTCAGCTCTGACAAAGTCAGACAAAGTCAAAAGCGCTCTGAGACGCCGTCCGGTGTGGAGGGTGCTTTATAAATCGAAGTTGTTGTTGTTTGTCATGTTCACTTTTCACAATGTGAGAGCGCACACAAGGGCGCTTGAGAAGGAAGGATTAACTTTAATCAAGGAAGGATTAACCTTTGAGGGTCCACAAATAGCTGAAGGATTGTTGTTGCTATAAAGAATCACATCAAATAAGCACGTTTCCAGGACATCTTCCCTTCGTCTCCATACTGTGAAGATGGGATATTCAACCAAAGCTCAAATTATAGCTCCGCACTGGAGTTATTTCCTTCAGTATTCTGCACCTACTCTTGAAAAGACACGAACAGAAAGAAACTGGATGGCCCCATTAAAATGAACACATTAGAACACAAATAATATTTAAAACAGTCATCTATATTCTCTATCCTTAAGGGAGCTCTGCTCAGTGGGAAAGGGCAGCAGCAATGACAATAACATGAATTGATTTCAATAAATAAAGAACAACAACTTTGATTTCTATAGCGCCCTCCACGCTGGATGACATCTCAGAGCGCTTCAGAACAACGGATCCCGGGACCGAGCCAGGGGCAGGGGGAGAAAGGTGACCAGTCGAAGAGATAGGTCTTCAGCTGGGACCTAAAGCTGAGAAAAGAGGGAGCAAGGCGAAGATAGTGAGGGAGGGAATTCCAGAGCCTCAGGGCATAGTGGCTGAAGGCACGGCCATCGAGGGTGGAGCGGAGGATTCGGGGGACATGGAGGAGGCCAGACCCAGTGGAGCGAAGGCAACGGAAGCTGGTTTGAGGAGAAAGGAGGTCAGAGAGGTAGGGGGGTGCAGAGGAGTGGAGGGATTTCAAGACAAGGGTGAGGATCTTGAAGTCGAATAATAAATAATCCTTGCATTTGGTTTTGTAAATTTTAGTTGTTTAAAAACATTTGCTTAAAATACTCTACTAACAAAGCCATTGCCTGGAGGGTAACCGATGCACATAAAACCCACAAAATAGACAGTAAAAAAAAATCTGGCGTCAGGGTAGGAAAGGTCAGCCAAGGTTTCCTGCTCCGGATCACTATTTTTGTGATTTAGGGAACTAAATAATAATAATATAATAATAGTACTAATCCTTGAGTTTGATATAGCACTTTTCACATCTTATCGACATCTCAAAGCACTTCACAGTACAGTATATACTGTAAAGTGAATTGACTGTATATTTGTGGGCAATACATGGCAGCCAATTGTGCACAGCAGTGTCCCACAAACAGTCCTGCCTACATAATGAGGAGTGTAGGGAAAGAGCAACTACTGAAACCATTGCTCTTAAAACAGCCACCATGGGCTGAATGGCCGTCTTCTGTGCTGTATATTGCTGTGGTTTCTATGGTTGTACTGAAAGACCACTCGGAGACGGTATTCAGTTGATGAGCGAGCAGCTTCCATGAGCAATGAATAATGCTAAGTGGAAGCTATAATGATAACAAGTTGTCCTCGGGGCTCGCTGAGCTTTACTTTCCCAATCGCTGCTCATGCACTCACCATGCAGTGCAGATACTGTATTTGTTGTTTGAATTCTAAATGTTGAGGAAGGTCCCATTCTGTCACTCAGCGAGCATCTTGTAGAGGAGTCCTGCAGCTCAGTGGTTAGAGCACTCGCCTTACAAGTGAGAAACCTAGGGTTGATTGCAGTCAGTGCGAAACCTTGGGCAAGTTTCTTTACTCCACATGCCTGATAGTGATCCCTAAAACAAAAGATATAATTAGTCCTTTCAATCCACGACGGTTTGTGGGACACTGCTGTGCAATTGGCTGCCACGTTTCATCCACAAATATACAGACAATTCAGTTTATAGTATATTCTGTGAAGCGCTTTGAGACGTCTAGAAGAAGTGAAAAGCACTATAGCAAATGCAAGGTTTAATATTATTATTATGTTCCCCTTTCTTGATCCTCCTATATATCTCTATTCCCATCTCCATCATATGTGCAATTGCGCAGTAAGATGTGGAAAATAAGTTTCATAACTGTGATGATTATGCCACATTTTTCCATCCCCATTTCTAAAGACTGTTTGCAGGTGAACACTATTCCTCCAACTATGTGTTCCATTTTCACTGTTGCTAAATAGATTATGTGTGACCCCATCTCCCCCATCCTCACCCGACTCCATTGGCTCCCCATCATCCAGAGGATCCATTTCAAGATCTTGGTCCTCACATTCAAAGCCCTCCACTGCCTCGCCCCAAACTATGTCTGCGACCTCCTAACCCCCTACTAACCTACATGCCCCCTCCACTCAGCAAGCTCCGGCCTGCTCCATGTCTCCTGACCCACCCGCTCTACCATTGGCGGGCGAGCTTTCAGCCACTCTGTCCCTAACCTCTGGAACTCCATCCTGCATTACCTTTGCCTCGCCCCCTCCCTTGCCTCCTTTAAGTCCCGCCTCAAGACCCTCCTCTTTGATGTTCCCATTGGTCACCCCATTCCCCCCTTCCCCTCCAACCTCCCCAACCCCGACCCCAGCTTGGGTGTGAAACAATGACTGTCTAGCGCCTTGGATCGTCCTCCTGATGTGAAAGGTGCTATACAAATGTAATTTTGTTGTGGTTGAGTCTTGGTGCCTGATATCTGTCAAAAGGATCAAACCTTTAGCTCAGAGTGGTAGAGAGTGAGTGCTTAGTGTCAGAAAGTAGAGAAGGAACTTCCTTAACTGAGGTTAAAAATGCGGCATGTGATATGGTAATAATATCACATCACATAATAATAACAATCCTTGCATTTGATACAGTGCCTTATCACGTCTTTGAGGTGTCACAAAGCATTTCACAGTCAATTGATTATATTTTGTGGGAGAAATGCGGCAACCAGAGACAGAAAGCAGAGAGTTGTAGTGAGCGGCTGTTTTTCAGATTGGAGGGAAGTGAGCAGTGGTGTGCCACAGGGATCAGTTTTGGGACCATTGCTGTTTGTAATCTACATCAATGATCTGGACTTGGGTGTACGGAGTACAGTTTCCAAGTTTGCAGATGACACTAAGTTAGGGAGAATAGTAAATAGTGAGGAGGATAGTAGCCATCTGCAAGAGGATATAGACAAATTGGTAAAGTGGGCAGACACATGGCAGATGAAGTTTAATGCAGAGAAGTGTGAGGTGATGCATTTTGGGAGAAGAAATGAAGGGAGGCAATATAGGCTAGATAGTAAAATTTTAAATGGTGTGAAGGAACAGAGAGACCTGGGGATTTGTGTTAGTGACTCGTTGAAGGTGGCAGGACAGGTAGACAAGGCTGTTAAAAAGACATATGGGATACTAGGCTTTATAAATAGGGGTATAGAGTACAAAAGTCAGGAAGTGCTGACTAACCTCTATAAGACTTTGGTGAGGCCTCAGCTGGAATACTGTGTTCAATTCTGGTCACCACACTACAGAAAGGATGTGAAGGCATTGGAAAGGCACAACGAAGATTTACTAGGATGGTGCCAGGATTGAGGGACTTCAGCTATGAGGAGAGGCTAGATAGGCTAGGGTTATTCTCTCTGGAGCAGAGAAGATTGAGGGGAGATCTAATAGAGGTTTATAAGATCATGAGGGGTTTCGACAGGGCAAATAGAGAAAAACTATTTCCACTCGTGGGTGAATCTGTGACTCATGGTCACAGATTTAAAATAGTTTCAAGGCGCAGTAGAGAGGAGCTGAGGAGAATTTTTTTCACTCAGCGAGTTGTTCGAATCTGGAATGCATTGCCTGAAAAGGTGGTGGAGGCTGATTCGATAACAACTTTTAAAAGGGAATTAGATCTTTATTTAGGGAGAACAGGTCTATTAGGCTATGGGGAGCGGGCAGGGCAGTGGGATTGAATTGCTCTTTTCAAAGAGCCGGCACAGACTAGATGGGCCGAATGGCCTCCTTTTGTGCCGTAAAATTCTATGAATCTATGAATCTAACCAACAACAACAACAACAACTTGGATTTATATAGTGCCCTTAATGCCGGACAGTGTCTTAGAGAGTTTCAGAGCCTTCAGCCTTCAATTGCATGCAGCAGTGTCCCACAAACAGTTGTGGATTGAAGAGACCAATTCATTATTATTATTTTTCAAAGGAATTATTATCCCCAGAAAACCAATCCACCAATCGACTAACTACCAGGTTCCCTCTCACTGCTAGGTAAACAGAGGCATGTGGAGCAAGGAAACATCCTCAACATTTTGCCCTGCCGGGAATCAAACCCAGGTCTCTGGCTTGCGAGGTGAGTGTTCTAACCACTGAGCTACAGGACTCCACTTTCATCTCCAGTTGGATGATAAAGCTACTTTTAAAATAAACAACTGTTAGACTCAGGACCACTGAGTGGGAGCAATGCTGCCTAGGATGAGAAGAAACACTAGCTGCCTGTAGATGGCAACCCTCACTCACTCTTGCCCTTGGCTGTGTCGAGCCCTGTCCGCTTCCGCCACAGCGAGGATTCAGTCCCTGGCTGGGGTGAGGGTCAGCACTGATCATCAGTTACATGTTGCAAAGCAATCCCTCAGCTCTTGATAACATTAAGATATATATATTTGTTGATATCTAGAATATACTGTACAGTATATTGATACTCGTCACAGAAAATGGAAACTTCAACTTGTTAGTATTCCATTACAGACCTGGCCCAATGGTGGTGGGGCTCTCCTCCAGGCCCCAAATGATCAAACGACAATGTGCATCTGACACGTCTTCACAACAACCCGAGCAGGTCAGGTGACCAGTTTACGTCTCCTGGCCTCAGCACCTCGGGCCATCCTCCCGACATGAAAGTCGCTCTGTAAATGTAATTTTGTTGTTGTTGTTGATGATGCTCTTGAGAGCAGAAGTTTTCCAACAGCAAATTTACCAAAACAAGGCACAATGATGAACACATTGTTGAAAAACAACAACAAATGACCTTTGTACTGTGTATAGCTCCTTCCATGTCGGGAGGACGTCCCAAAGTGCTGGACAGTCAGGTTTGTGCACCCGAGACGGGGATTGAAATCAGGAGGGTGACCAAAGGCATGGACGAAGAGAAAGGTCTTGATTGTCCAGCACTTTGAACGCATACCTGATGTGACAGGAAAAGCGCCATGTAAATGTAATTTGCTGCAGTTGTAAATCAATGAAATTAAGACATTGACATTTAACACCGGTAAGAATTTTCACCTCTTTCGAAACAAATTCCTTCAGGAAGCCAGGAAACCCACCACAGTTTTCCTAAGGGAATAATTGATCTATTCATTTGAAGTAATTATCTAAAGGGTAAATGTTTGCCGTCATTTCTTAATGGATTTCTTAGTGAAGAAAGACAAGCGGAGACTCCTTCCAGTGATAGCCGCTCACAGGAAACGTGCTCCTAAAATAGACACAGCAGCATCCCAAAAGTTGGTGTCCAGATTTCTTCATTAAGACATACCGCAAAATCGACATCATGATGTGAAGACAAAAATAGAAATCACTGGGAACACTCAGCGGGTCAGGCAGCATCTATGGAGAAAGGAAAAGTGAGTCAACGTTTTAGGTCCATGACCCTTGGTCAGAATTGGGGCATGTTGGGAGGGAGAGGCTTTTTCAGGACTAACAGAGAGGGAGAGGCAGGGCAAGGAAGCCAAAGGAGAAAATGGGGTAGAAGCCAGGAAATGATGGGTTAAAGAGGTGTTGATGTTGTGAAACAAAAGGGGGGGAGATTGCAACAAAACTGGAGAGAAGAACTGAACAAAAAGGAGGTGAAATTGCAAATGAACAGATGGTCACAGAAGAGGGGGAGGATGAGGTGTTATGTCCTGAAATTATTTAAATCAATATTAAGAACAAAGGACTGTAATGTCCCTAGCAGATGGATAAGATGCTGTTCCTCGAGCTTGCCCTGCCTCTCCCTCTCTGTTAGTCCTTAAAAGCCTCTCCCTCCCAACATGCCCCAGTTCTGATGAAGGGTCATGGACCCGAAATGTTCACTCATTTTTACTTTCCCCATAGATGCTGCCTGACCTGCTGAGTGTTCCAAGCAATTTCTGTTTTTGTTTCAGATTTCGAGCATCTGCAGTATTTTGTGTTTTGGTTGTGTGACGACAGTACAGGTATCCCTCCCCAACCGCCGGGGATATGTTCCTCTAAACCTCTGCTGTTGGTAAAATCGTGGTTGGAAAATGCAGAGCCCTATGGGAAACATGGGGATAGGGGAAGTAAGTTCACGTTTCATAGAACTAAACATAAAAAAAAATACAGTTATAACATACGTGGGTATAGGAGGAGTAAGTTTGGGTGCATCTGCAGCAATTCTCGAGGCTGTCTGACTGACTGGTCTACACAGAGAGAGAGAGAGAGAGAGAAATCATGGTGGGTGACACAGAGGGTGGGGGTGGGGGGGCTGTGCAGAAGGTGGTGTGGTGGGTGACACGGAGGTTGGGGATGGTGACATGGTGGGGGGTGGGGGGTTGGGGGTGGTGGGTGACACGGAGGGTGGGGGGTGGGTGACATGGAGGGTGGGGAGGGTGGGTGACACAGAGGGTGGGGTGGTGGGTGACACGGAAGGTGCGGGGGTGCAGTAGGTGGTGTGGTGGGTGACACGGAGGGTGGGGGTGTGTGACATGGAGGGTGGTGGGGGGTGATGGGTGACACGGAGGGTGGGGGAGGTGGGTGACATGGAGGGTGGTGGGGGGGTGACATGGAGGGAGGGGGTGTGCAGTACGTGGTGTGGTAGGTGACATGCTGATAGGAGGAGTAAGTTTGGGAGCATTTGCTGCCAGGATCTGCAGACCCAGAGAGATAGAGAGAGAGAGAGATCAACGGAGATTTACCTTAATCCTAAGAGAGAAACAAAATCTTGCTGGTTGATTGTGACATAGTAACTGGGACCTAGTGCTATACGCTATGCTAAACTTGAAAATTTAAACCCGCGGATTTAAATCGCAGAAGCGCAAAACGCAAAACGCGGTTTGCGAGGGTTGTCACATTTAGCAAACTGTTGATGCGTGAGTTTCGTGGTTAGCGAGGCTGCGGTTGGGGCGGGATACCTGTACTTCTCTCATTATTAGAATGAGGTGGAATCTGTGAGTCACTTTATAGTTGTGCTTAGATTTGCTGCTGCAAATTGCCTGCTCCTGATAGTCAGTGACTGGCAGCCTGATTAAAAGGAAGGAAGCAATTCCATCCATTGACCTTAAAGTGGACTTTATTCGTATAAAGCAACACAGTGACCCAGTTCGTTCCTTAATGCAATGGTGCACAGTGAGCCAGCTGGCTCCTGCGATGTTTTGTTGAAGTGGCAGAGGAGGTTGCTGGTGACCTTTGCTGTCACCGCTAGTTCAATCCTAATGTTGGAGTGTATTCACAGCCTGCCTGCTGGGCTCAGCACCTCTCATACCCAGGTAGCTGGTGTTATTTCAATGGCCCTGTTGACTGGATTTATACCTGTAGCTCTGGGGCAGCCCATAGGTCTGTCCCAACCTCTCCACCACAATATACCAACAATTGGCTGATACAGATAATAAATTCCTTTTTACTATAGAGAAGCAACTTATCATTGCAGTTTCACTCCACGTTGATTCCTGTCAGGCAGATGCCAATGTAGTGTTCACTATCTTAATATCAGGGTTAAACTTTGAGATATTCCGTTCACAAAATATACAATTAATTCACTTTAAAGTATATCCTGTGAAGCGCTTTGAGACTCTCACAGGGGTGATAAGGTGTTGTATCAAATATAAGGATTATTTTTCTAATTATTATAATTGGGGAATAATAATTATTATTATGATAATTATTACATTCTCCTTCATTAAGCTGACTATCACCTCCAGATGAATAGTCACTGAATACTCACAGATGAATACTCACTATTCCAAGTCTCTTCTCAACTGTGCATCATAGCACAAGATCATCCTTGATGGCCACTAATAAAGTCTTAACAAGCTGATTCATTCCTTCTTTTGCTGTAGATTTTAGTTTCGGTTTCAAAGGTGTAGTAATACAGGTACCCCTCCCCAACCGCGGGGGATACGTTCCTGAAAACCCCCGTGGTTAGTAAAACTAGGGTTGGAAAATACAAGGCCCTATGGGAAACATGGGGATAGGGGGAGTAAGTTGCTTGTTCTTTTACTAAACACAAAAAAACACACAATAACCTAACAAAACAATAAATGTTAAAATAACACAACCAAAAAGAATAGAAAAAGCAATAAATTCATGTTATTTAGCTTAATCCTAAGAGAGAAGTGACATCGTGGCTGGTTGACTGCGACATTGAAACTGGGTCCTAGCGCCAAACGCTACCGTGAAGCGACTTTGTGGCTGGTTGATGCAACTGGGTCCTAGCGCCAAACGCTAATGTTAGCGTTAAAACCTGTGGATACGCAAAATTCACTGTCGGGGTTGGCAAAGGTTGTCGCAGAGAGGCAATCGCGGATACATGAAATTTGCGGTAGAAAAAAATGCGGTTGCGGCGGGGTACCTGTACTGAGAATAATACTGAACCATGGATGTCCAGTCTCTTGACATTAACTCTCAACATTTAAATACTGTACATCTATATTGTTGCAATATTAAATACCATTATTTCATTATTATCATTATTTGAAGCGTTATGAGACTTTTCAATGACGTGATAAGGTGCCAAATAAAATTCAAGGATTATTATCAAAATATTTGTATTCAATATACTGTAATCATTTTAAAAAGAAAACTTTGCATTTGATATAGCATCCTATCACGTCTTCGAGTGCTTCACAAAGTGCTTCACAGGATGTACTGTAAAGTAAATGGACTGTATAGTATGTGGGCAAAATGTGGCAGGCAATTACACACAGCAATGTCCTACAAACAGTCAATTGAGTGTCCAATTTATTATATTTTGAAGGAATTATTACCCTGGAAAAGTGATCCACCAATCGATTAACAACCGGGTTCCTACCTACTGCTAGGTATTCAGAGATTTGTGGAAGAAGGAAACTTGCCCAACATTTGGCCCTGCTAGGAATCAAACTCAGGTCCTCTCGGTTGCGAGGCAAGTACTTTAACCACTGAGCTATAGTCCATATAGACCTTTATCACGATTTCTCAAAGTTGTTCACAGAATCTTTAGTGTAAAGTGTAATGATTGTGTGTCGATAAGGTGGAACACAGCAGCCAATTTGCACACAACAATGTCCCATAAACAAACATGAAGTAAACAATCCATTTTATTGGGGGATTTGTTGGCCTAGACACAGGGAGAAACTCCATTCTCTTTTGGAATAGTGTCACAGGCTCTTTAACATTCACCTGAGCATGCTATGTCAACTTTCCAGAATATAAATACTATACCTGTTACTGCAAATTAATTGAGACATTCATCTTTCTTATTCTTAACTCTAGTGATTTACTGTATCTCACTTTAATATCACTGGGTTTTGCTGAATTACTGAAATATAGTTCCAGATTAATGGGAAATTCAGGCAGCCTTCTGGAGTTTACCTAAAGACGTATTAAAATTGATCTCTGAGCAGTATACTGCGAGCACTTTAGAAACAGCTTGAGAATGAGAGTCACATTTATAGCCCGTTGATAAGAAATCGGCAGCAAAACCATCTTCTTTGGGTAAATTGATACAAAATGCCCTTAATTTCATGACAAGTCGATGAAGGGATGAACATATTGTAGGGGTTCTGAAATCCAATATTCTCCATACAAAGGGGATTCTGTCTGTGCATACCAATCCTCCAAAACCTGGCCAGGCTGCATTTTGGGTTGTATAATGCCCATAAATGAAAAACCTTAATCTTTCTTTTGTGCGCGTCTCAGAGGCTGACAGTTGGTGCTTTCATGGGCTCGCTGGCTCTCAAGAAAATAAACAATTTGAACTGCCATGGAAGTAGAAGGGACAAGGCTGCTTTTTTTTATCCTCTCTCGTAAATAAAAAAAATATTTTAACAAAAAAAGATCCTGGCATTTGCATTCGACCCCAATGTCAAACTGACGGGAGCATAAATAGAAATTATGCAGTCGCAAATTAGAAAGGAAATTAAGAAGAACTTTTATATGCAGAGGGTGATGAAAATGTGGAACTTCTCTGTGATTGAAGCAAAAAGCATTAACATATTTTAGAGGAGACATTATCTGTACATGCGTGTGAAAGGAATAGAGGGGTAAAGGAGAGGGGGAGAGGGAAATATAAGGGTTTGGGATCTTGTGTAGAGTATAAGCACCTGCATTGACTAGTTGGATGGAATGCCATGTTTTCTTACTATAACGTAATGTAATTTTACACTAGTTGTCAAGAACATTAACAAATAATAATAATCCTTGTATTTGATATAGAACGTGGCAATACACATAATATATACGTCTTCTAGACGTCTCAAAGCGCTTCACAGAATAAACTGTAAAGTGAATTGACTGTATATGTGTGGATGAAACGCAGCAGCCAATTGCACACAGCAGTGTCCCACAATCAGTTGTGGATTGAAGTGACTGATTTATTATTGTTTTTCTTTGCTGGGATAAAATAAAAACATTGTCCTTTAGCACAGACTGAGTGAGAGAAGATTTGCAAATTCAGAATGAAAGTTCCTTCCTAATAGCGCCCTGGCAATTACTTAAGAACTGCATCTAGTGGCAAACGATATGAAGGATGTATTAAAGTCTCGTGTATGAATAATCTCAGACCCTAATGGTGTACATGGGGATTGACATCATGCAATAGTTTGGGTCCTTTTCTCAATCAGAAAATTGCAGCTCCGATCTCCAAGGATACAATTGCTTTCTGCCGCTTGTAAGCTATTTTACACTTGACAGGTATGCAAAAGTGTTCCTTGGGAACGTTGCAATGTTATTGACACCTTGCTGCAGAAAATAAGCAGCCCACAGTGTAATTCACACCTCCAGCAGGGAAGCCAGAAACGTCACATCATGCAGACCTGAGACCTGGACTCTGAAGTGATCTCAGCTCAGACCCAAGCCTTGTGAATTGATATAGATGTTGCTCCCAGCTGGAAACATAGTTTTGTTGTGAAGTACCCTTTGTAACAGTGAGATACCAATATCACTGTCGATATTCTCGGCAGCAATTTTACTTATAATTTCACTTATAGCAGTGAGCGGAAGCTAATCACTTGTGTCCCATTTGTCACTGTAAACATTGGTCTATAAAAAGAGCAGCAGGTGCACAGCTCTCCCTCCAGTTGAAGCAGAAGATTCTGCGGCCTCGAGACCGACCTTTACCTGGTTGAGGAGACACCACTTGTGCAAATTATTTTTTTATTTGGGTAACTTGCCACTTTCAGATGTGTGGATCCCTGCCTAATCCCCCGATGATATTTGTTTACATCACATACAGTATTTTAATAAGATTGTGAATTATTTTTCAGGTGAAGATAAAACACATGCAGAAAATCCTGTGGGTACACCGCAGCACAGAGGTTTGGCACACTTTCTTTGCCATAATATTTGTCAGTGCCACTTCACATACTTTTGTTGCAAAGCCCTGTACAGATGAGACCACTGAGTGAATGAGAAATATCCACTACCTGAACTCAACTAAAATGAATCCGGCAGCTGATGTTGAAAGTGGTATAGGCTGTCACAGTCCATGTCTGTTGTCCATTTCCTGGGAGTCAGGCAATTTGTAGAAAGCGGATAAATTACATTCCCTGGAGGAACCCATTTTATGGGCCCAATTTTATCCTATGAGTGGCACAGCAGAAATCCCGGCACCACCAAGATTCTGCACTTAGTCACTGCTGTCAATTACACAGTACCTTTGTTACATCAATCCTTTCCTATAGTTTTTATATATATGTAGGGAAGATACAATTAGGTGACATTTGGCTGTGTGTGTGTATGTGTGTGTGTGTGTGCGCGACTCAGCTGTGTGTGTGTGTGTGTGTCTCTCAGCTCTGTATGTGTGTATGTGTGTGATTCTCAGCTGTGTGTGTGTTTGTATGATTCTCAGCTGTGTGTGTGTTTGTATGATTCTCAGCTGTGGGTGTGTGTGTAATGGGGGAAGGGTGTGGAACAGCCCCGTCAATGTGGCTGCGTAAAAAAAGTTCAGGAGTGTGCTTTTAAAGGTTATGGCTTTCATTTAGCCTTGTGTCTGTGGTGCTTTTCTGTGCTTTTCTCCGCTGCCCTGAAGTCATCTGAACTCCTTCCCCTCTGGCCTACCTCCCACACTGATTTATCCTCCTCACTGACTCTCCTATTCACTCAGTTTCCTCCATAACTCCCTCTCCACCACTCTTCATGCCCTTGTCCCTCATCTCCTGAACTGCCTTCAACTCACGAATCTCACCCGGTTCACCAACCATCGCTGCTACCTCAAGGATCAGGTGTGGGCTGCCGAATGCACCTGGTTCAAATCTGATCTAATCGTCAACAAGCAGATCTGACTGGACATGTGAAAACCTACCACTCCGCCCTCACCTTCACCAAATCGTCCTTCTACTCCAAGATAATCTTGGAGGCAAAGGACAATCCCTGGCTCTTATTCTCCACCCCCAACTGGCTCCACCATCCACTAACCTAAGCCTTGTCTATTCTCGCCTCAAGCTTTGACTGCGTGGAAACGCTGTATTTCCTCAAGTCCAAAATTGTGGGGAT
Organism: Hydrolagus colliei; assembly: GCA_035084275.1. NCBI lineage: Eukaryota > Metazoa > Chordata > Chondrichthyes > Chimaeriformes > Chimaeridae > Hydrolagus > Hydrolagus colliei. The sequence goes on from CM068742.1 coordinate 68,663,624, forward strand.
TCATTCAGCTGTCTGTCCTCCTAATAGCTACTCCCTCCCCATCTCCCCCCACACTTTGTCTGCTGCTCATCTGTCTTTCCACATCATCAACCTGTCTCCCGTCCTCTTTCATCACCACCATATCCAGCATGAATCACATCACTTGCTCCCTTGAATCCTTGTACGGTGTTCCTCAGGGCTGGGTCTCAGTCTCCTCCTCTTCAACCTCTACATGCTCCTCTGAGCTGGTGGTTGAGATCAGGGGGTGGAGGGCAGGGAGGGTAGGAGAGTGGCCAAAGCCATGGTCAAAGAGGAGGGTCTGACTGCTGAAGGCCTGACTGCCGATGGTGGGGAGACCAGGCAAAGCCTTCTGAGTGGATGGAATGTGCAGATTAATATGGGGTTAACAGGTCACAGAGACAGCGAGGAGCAAGGCCATGGAGGGCCTTGAAGCTGAGGATGAGGATTTTGAACTATCCTCTGGGGGATGGGAAACCAGTGGAGCTTGGGAAGGGTGGGGTGGCAGTGGGGTGATAGGATCAGGGAACCTAGTGTGGGAGAAGACCGGAGCTGCCGAGTTCTGGATGATCTGTAGCTTGTGGAGGGAAGCAGTGAATTGGAACAGTGGAGCTTAGATGTGTGGGTGAGGGTTTTGTTGTCCTTGGGGAGAGGCAGTGGCAGAGCTAGGCAATGTTGTAGATGTGGGGGAAGGCAGAGCTGGTCATAGCATTGATATGGGATAGAAAGAACAGTTGAGTGTCAAACAAGACGCCAAAAAAAAGTTCTGGATTGGCTCGGTGAGGTGGAAACAATTACCACAAACAATTTTTTGACTGATTTAGTTGCAATATTGCAAAGGTCTGCAACATCCCTTCATATTTTCCTGCAGAGATTGGTTCTCAGTAAGATTCCTACTGTTAATTAAAGTTTGGCGGCATTGGCCATCCTTGAACTTGCTTGAGTTCCACATCCTTTGATTCTGAGCCATTGGTGTTTTTGTACATAACACCTCTGCCATGAGGCAGCAACAATCAATGATTCGCTCAGCTTTGCGCGTTAAATTGACCACCCTGTCTATGCATCTGGACTCTCGAGCAACCCTGATCACTGAGCAACACATTATCATTTACTCCTTTAAATGTTAGTCAGCTTCGAAAACATGACCTTGTTTACTGTGAGTTCACTCATGTGTGAACTTTACACAGGTAAGAAAAGTTTCTGTCTCTTGTGGCTTCACTGCCAATGTATTGCTCATAGGGTCTCAGTGGCCTCTTTTGCATTACACTTGCTTTCTGTGACCTCCTTGTCACCTTCCTTGATGTGAAATAATGATCACATCACAATCTGTCGTTTAGGGAGGATAACACAGGAGCATTTTGTTTCCCTCCAATAAGGAGTCGATAGATTTTGCTCAATGCAGGGACCTCATTAATTAATAATCCAATGCATTCAGTATTATGAGAGTGTGTGTTTACTGGGTTCTTCTGCAGTCTCCAGTGTAGCTGTTTACAGCATGTTAAATACTGTATGGAAAGAGGTACTGCAGTTTCCTAAGAGGCAGCCTGTAAAAGGCAAACACTTTGTATCTTTCTAAATAATGATAAAATATAATGTAATGGAAAAAACAAATGCAGATTGCTACTGATCCTGCTATGCGACTGTATATTTCCTATTAATAAATTGAACATTAAATTCTAGTTATATTCTACTGACTCTACCGCAAAGCCAATCTTTCAAGAATTGCTGTGTGTAGATAGATAGGGTTATTTTGATTGTCAGCAAAGGGTCTGCAGTAACAGAGAACTCAAGGAAGTGTTTATCTCTTTGACTGTCCTTTAGTCTCTACTTCTTCTTCAGAGAACATTGGGTGTGAAGTGACACTCATCCTAAAAAACTCACCTCTGACATTCAACACACCCCAGCACTGCATTAGAGTGTTGTGAGTTCAAAGACGTGATGTGGGGCTTGAACTCACAACCTTTTGACTCAAGGTATTTGGTTATGGACTTAATGTGTTAGGGTCCACTTTTCAATGATGTGATAATATAAAAGACAGAAAACAAGTTTTCAGATACAGTACTTCCAAATAACCAGTGGCCAACAACCATAAGGGAACCAGATCTTTATTTAGAAAGAGCAGGTCTGTTAGGGAGAAAGGTAGGCAGTGGGATTGAGTTGCTCTGTTCAAAGAGCCGGCACAGACTAGATGGGCCGAATGGCCTCTTTTTGTGCCGTATAATTCAATTATTCTATGATTCTATACCTCGGTTTTGCACTTGGCCTAGGTATTTTGGAGCTGAAAGATGTGATGTTTTTGTTTCTCTTTCACTATATCACTCACACCCACTGTAAGACCTGGTGCTTAACCTATTCCTTCGCTTCTAGCAGACTCAGTGCAAATGCACACGTATGAATAGGCTCAGTTAGAAGGTGTGTGTATCTCAACCAGTTCAGGCACAATAATGCAGAACTCTGCCTCTGATGTTGTTAGGAAGAGCAGAGTTTCCATTGGAGCCAAGCACAGCTATTTCTGCTTCGGCTGTGCGAGAGAGGGAGAGAGAGAGATAGAGGGGAAGGAAATTTGAATCGTTGAAAATGTCAACTTGTTAGAAATCCACTCAATGGAGTTGACAGCTATAATTTGAAACATGCCACCAGGAATTGGTTTGAAAATCTAATCCTTTGAGAAACCTAGCAGCCTGATTCTCCCCTTGGCGAAAAGGCCCTAATGCTATTTGCAGCAGTGCAAATGTAATTTACCTCTGCTGCAAGTATAAGAAGTAAAGGCAAATACAATTATAATCTCTTTCCCCACCGTGCCAAGGCTGTGTAGAGTGTAGAAGTATGGGCAATTCACTTTGCTATTCCCCTCTCTTTTCCGGGCCAAAGGCAGGTCTGTAGAAAGGAGATTAATAATTCTAGCATGTTATAATTCTTCCAAAGTGTGCTCTTATCACTGGGCAGATCTGAAATATATTTTGTGACAGTTTTTGTCATTAAAAAGAAACCCAAAGGAGATTTCACAGAATGAGGCTCCTGCCCTATTACAAATGCTGGACATCAGTAAGAGGATTTCACCAGTCCAAAAACATTCTTCTTTCAACCTCAAAGTGATAGTGAGCTCCTGACTGAGACTCTACACAAGCACAGTCTTGTGACTTTTCATGATTCTTGTTCAAACTACTTCAATTTTAAGAACGTATCCTGGCAATTACCTGGAGTGACACAAAGGAGCCGGCGAATTTCCTTAACTATTTAATTATAAGATTTGCTTGATTTATACCACCACTAACAGCAATTTGCATTTATATAGTGCCATACACATAGGAGAAAGTCTCAAGGCACTTTGTAGATGGAGCCCAAATAAGATAGAAGATGGAAGGAGGGGGAGTTGGGATTTGATAGAAAGGCACAGTCAAAGACATAGGTTTTTTAAATGGGTAGGTTTTGAAAGCAGATGCCTTACTTGTTGCGATAATTGAGTATCCACAGGGATGGAATATTCCTCCCTCCCTCACTTCCACAAACATCAATCAAAGTGCTTTTCTTTTCCGAATGCTTTTCAGGTGTAGAAGAAGAGGGGGATTTTAATATTTGAAGAATTTAGTTGTTGAATAACAATTCACTGGAGAGCTTGTGCTGCTGAGGAGACAGCCTTGCTCAGGTGCTGCCTGGTGGTATCAGATGTATATGGTAGTAGCGGGAGGCTTGATGATATTTGCCCCTGGGTATTTGTTAAACAATTAATAGAAAACCTGTTGGCTGAATTAGGTCACAGCTGCAATTACACCATTGAAGCACAGCCTCAATACATCTTGTTGAATTAGATGAATTTTAATGTCCTATGTAGGATTTTATCTCCACTGATTTAGTAGATACCCCAGCTTTTGCCTTGTTGCTAATATAGGAGTTGTTTTGCCTGGAATTGCTAACCACTTGGCAGAAGTAGGTCCCTGACAAACAAGGCTTAGACTTTAATGCACTCTTTATATGTAATTCATCAATTTATGTAAATCAACCTCAATGCATGTGTTCAGCTAGTTACAGGGAATGAGACAGGAAACCATAACTGGCTATTTAGAGATGTGTAAGTAAATACTCCTGACTAAAGTGTACAGAGTTATTAGGTTTATAGACAAATAAAAACAATATCAAGCCTGAGTATTACGAATCGGTCGTCACTCCCAATAAAGCTGCCAAAATCTTGGTCCATGCCTTGTCACCTTTCAGCTAGAATACTCCAATGCCCTCCTTGCTGGTCTCCCTTCCTCTACCATTCACAAAATTCAACTCATCCAAAACTCCGCTGCCCGCATTCTCACCCACACTAAACTTCGTACCCCGATTACCACAGTCCTTACCAAACTCCACTGGCTCCCTATCACAGAGTCAATTGACTTGAAGATCTTCCTTACCCTCCACTCCTCAGCAGCCCCCCTACCTTTGTATCCTTGTCTCTCCTCACAGCGTTACCCGCTGTCTCCATTGTATCCAGCCTCCTTCTTGTTCCCCAAATCCTCTGCTCCAACATTGTCGGCCATGCTTTCAGCCAGTATGCCACAAAACTTTGGAACTTCGTCCCTCAACCCCTTTGCCTTACCCACTCCTTTCCTATCTTCAGGTCGTGTTTAAAGACCTTTCTCTTCAACCGTGCTTACGGTCACATTGCCCATTCTCCTGACTCTGCCTCGGCTCTGCGATTGCGAAGCACTCGGAGACGCCGCCCAGCATGGAGGGCACTATATAAATGCAAGTTGTTGTTGTAAAGGGCAAACGACAGGGGTACAAGACCCACCTTTTATAACTGGGCAGCATAACCCTGAGAATTGGTCCCTCCACCAAAGTGGAATGCACAGAAGCAACACTCCAACACAAGTGGATAGGTTGAATAAACTAGGGCTATATTCTCTGGAGTACAGAAGAATTAGGGGGGATCTTATTGAAACATATAAGATTCTTAAAGGGCTAGATAAAGTAGGCACTGAGGGACTGTTTCCCCTGGTAGGAGAATCTATAACCAGGGGGTCACAGTCTTAAAATTAAGGGTCAGCCTTTTAGAACAGAGTTGAGGAAACATTTCTTCACTCAGAGGGTAGTGAATTTATGGAATTCACTACCCCAGAAGGCTGTAGATGCTCAGTCCTAGAACATTTTCAAGGCTGAGACTGATAGATTTTTGAAAACTAGAGGGATTAGAGGATATGGGATAGGGCAGTAATCAGAGTTAGGTTAGAAGATCAGCCATGATCTTATTGAATGGCGGAGCAGGCTCGAAGGTTCGAGTGGCCTACTCCTGCTCCTAATTCTTATGTTCTTATGTTCTTAAGTAGTTGGGTCTGTTACATCCTGTAACAGGTAAATATTGAGTTGCGTTTTTTTCTTTCTGTGAAGAAAATTATTTCTTTGAGATGAGTGTAAATATATATTCTATATTCTATCTACAGTTAAAGATGTATTTTTAAAAAAATCTAAAACATATCAGATGGTTTCTCAGTCTTCTGGCTAATAAGATCAAATATTGACCTGTATTTGAGCTCATCAGTTCCATCTTGAGCTCTGCCTCTGCCAGAATAATAATAATAATAATTAAAAAAATAATAAAAGCTTTCCTTTTGAGGTTGGCCCATGTATTATATGGTCACAACTGAATCTCTCCACAATGCAATATGGGAGCACCTGGCAGGTAGCTATGCCTTTGATTTACTGTTGGCTGGGATATTGCAGTACTGTACTTCTGATCTGAGGAGTTCGATCCACCTTCACAAAGAGGAGTGAAGGTGCTAGAACATACAGAACTAGCTCGAGCCCTTGGTCCCTAGGTTCAGGCCGGAATGGAGAGATGATCTGGTCAACTGACTTGCTCGTGAAGCCAAGAATCAGGTCCAGTAATCTAGCCATGAGTATCTCTGCCCACCCAAAGTACTCTCCCATGTAGGATCCGGCCATGTTGTGTGGTACTATTTAGTTTTAATGGCGTACTTTAGTTTTAGATGATTTGGGATCCAGAAAGTGTGGTTGGGGGAAAAGGGTTATCTGGGTGATAACAGCTTTCGGGTTAAGTCAACGTATGATTGGGGCCTAACTTTGCTCATCGAAAATATAAAATATGAACAACATCAAAGATTTTTTCACTAGTGTAAAATTCAGTAGACCATGTTGACCATGTTAATTCAGTTTCCCATTCCAACTCCCTACTTCTCCAGGATCCTGGAACTCTTGAAAGTCTCACCTCCCTGAATCTCGCCTTCCTCAGAAAATCTTCTTTTTAAAGAAGACTTTTTGAAATCCTAAACTGGAATCACTGAGCTACCTATTGATTTATTGCGTCTCCTCAGAACAGAAGGTTCTGAGCGCTCTGAGACGCCGTCCAGCATGGAGGGCACTATATAAATCAAAGTTGTTGTTGTTGTTGTTCGGGCTAGATTAGAGAGTTGGTTGGATTCCCAGCAGGGCAAAACCTTGGCCAACTTTCTTTTCTCCACATGCCCGATAATAATCCCTCAAAAAAATAATAAACTGTTCGCTTCAATCCATCACTGTTTGCGGGATACTGCTGTGCACAATTGGATGCTGTGTTTTACCCACAAATGTATAGTCAATTCACTTTACAGTATGTTCTGTGAAGCGTTTGAGATGCCTAGAAGATGTGAAAGCACTATATCAAATGCAAGGATTATTATTATTTATTATTATTGGAGAAGAATAAGAGTGGGAATTTAACAAGAATAATAATTAGTACATTTGAAATGACGCCTTATCACATCTGAAAGCTTACGAGATGAGTGCTCTAACCAATATGCTACAGGAATAAAGTACGCCATTAAAACTAAATAGTACCACACAACATGGCCGGATCCTACATGGGAGAATACTTTGGGTGGGCAGAGATACTCATGGCTAGATTACTGCAACTATCAGAATATTGTGCAATGATTGTAAAGAAAGCAAACAGGATCTTGAGACCAGAACAGACATCAGCAGATTGAGCTGTGTAACCTCTGGAGCATCAGAGAGATCAGATGTATGTACCACATTTGACTTTCTGCCTCCTCCTCTGCCCGCCTACGGGGAAAATGGCCACACACAAATGAGCAGATCAGCTAGGAGTGGATATACACAAGCAAACTGCTGAACTGACAGGGTGATTGGATAAATACAGTTCCCAAATAATTTTTTTAAATGCTGAAAATTACCGATCTGTCACACCATAACTTGAAGCACCAATGGGACGTGTTTGCAGCAAATATGGAGCCAGGCACTGACTGAAGCACATAACACTGCATTACACACTTTCAGACAATAGTTTTTTTAAAATGTTGTATTATTAAGTTGAGAAGCTTAATTAGTGGGATAGTCCAATTGAATTTGGACTGGGTTAGATGAATAAAGTGATAACCCTGTTTAAATTGATTCAATTTTAATAATTCTGTTTTGTATTCATCCCTTATATTAATAATAATGATAATAACTCTTACATTTTATACAGCGCTTTTCATGTCTCCCATACGTCTCAAAGTCCTTCACAGAATAAACTGCAAAGTGAAATGACTATATTTATGGTGAAACACAGCAGCCAATTGCACACAGCAGTGTCCCACAAACAGTCATAGATTGAAATGACCAACTTTTTATTTGAGGTATTATTATCAGGCATGTGGCATAAGGAAACTTGCCCAAGGTTTCCCCCTGCCGGGATACAAACCCAGGTGTCTCGCTTATGAAGGCAAGTGCTCAAACCACTGAGCTACAGTTCTCTACACCAGAGGTGTTCCTGTTAGAATCAGACTATACAGAGGGAGTAGTGTTAATATCAGATTATATGGAAGTCAGTGTTAATATCAGACTATATTGTGGTGCCCCTATTAATATCAGAAAATCAACATTGTTAACAGAAGAGGATTGGCGGTTTATTCAGTACATTAGAAGTACCTATTAACACAGCCATCACACAGGGTTAAATGGCATCCATCTGCACCAAATCCAGGTATTTAATAAATTATGCCTTTAGTGCAGATACAGTGCTGGTAACGAAGCGAACAGATGGTGAATAAATAAAACAGTTTTAAATGCAGGGCTAAGGATGGTTCAGAGATGATGCTGAATAGAAAAGATAAGATTGATTAAGTAAATATCTTTGGAGATTCACTAGGGAATGCAATGGAAAGGTGCACAGATTATCAAGGCAATCTGGTATTGAACATGTTTAGGAGGATAGGAGTCACCTGGAATAGGAAACAGCAGGTGGAAGAAAAGGCTGAGAGCTGCAGTAGATTCTATTTTACCTTATCAGCTGTTAAGTTGTAACTAAAATGAATCTGACCATTGCAGTGAGATAATAATAACGATTTTAATCCTTTGAGATGTCTCAAAGTGCTCCACAGAATATTCTGTACAAACAGTGATGGATTCAGTGACCAAATAATAATTATTTTGTAAAGAAAAGTTTGAAGGGATTATAAAAGCAATCCGCCAATCCAACTAACAACCAGGTTTCTACTTACTGCTAGGTAACCAGAGGTGATGGTAAACCCTTACCTTTGTGAAGGAACTCCAAACAACATCAGACATTGACTCTAGGAATTAAGGGTTGGGGACACAGAATGATACAGCACAGAATCAGTTCTCACTCCACCTGTTACCCTCACATATCCAGGGCCTATCAGAGGGGAGGCCCATTTGGCCTGGGCCTCAAGTGCAAAAGGGGTCTCAAATTTAAACACTTGTTAATTTTTTTGGCATTTGTTAAGTTTCGTGACTAGTTGTTTTTATGTGCCACCCTTTTGAACCAAAATGTGACACACACTCTCAGCTCATTAAACAGGATTTAACATTTTACACGTTTTATTAGGTTTGTTTAAAAAACAAAATTTTAATTTAATTTCCTGATATTGTACTTATTAAATATTCCGTGATTTAGAACTAAACTGTCATTTTTTTAATGGCCAGGGGCCTCAAAAGTTGACAGTGGCCCGGTCCTCTCTGAGCCTCTGCTTGAACCCTCTATGTCTTTATCCCTCATGTGGACTTTCTCTGAAATATATTGTTCCAATTTGTTTCAACTATAGCTTCCTGCAATGAGTTCCTCATTCTCAGCTCCATACATGCACGAAAATAACAACAACAACAACAACAACAAAAGTACACTTGAATAGCGCCTTTCACGTCAGGAGGCCGTCCAGCGGCGATTGAACCAAGAATCGAACCAGCCAGGCAAACAGCTTATTAAAAACAAAATTTAATTAGGCTAACAAAGCATCTTAGAATTCCCAAACTGTCAAAAGCATTTTCACTTAAGAGAGTGTGTTTTTTTTTTCTGAAGAATGGACTTTTCTTGGAACTTTGTTCACTCTCTCAAGTTTTTGGTCAATTTCAGAGTTTGCAGACATGGGAGTGTGGCTTGGGAGAGGTAAAGGTACAGTTTGCCATAGAGCTGATGTGTGAGTGTTTGAGTTGCCTGTGTCATTATTCGAGGGTTATTTTGGTCAGCCTGTGACAGATATAAAAACTCATCACTATGCTTAAGACAATCCAAACCACACTGAATGTCCAAACCACCTACAATGAAACTTCCCATGTTTGGAATGGAATGCAGACTCTGTCCTCGGAGGGACACATTCTCTCTATGTATATGTGTGCTAAGTGCACTTAAGGAAACTGCTCACAGATACGTGCATGTGACTGGCCATCTCAATTTTTGAAAGTCCTTCCCAACCCTTAATACACCTCCAAAAATTACTCTTGCACATGGGCTGCCTGAAGGATGGAATGTGAAATGTGCAACTTAACCTGCACTCAAAGACCTTCAATCAAGCCTCTCTAGGTTAGCAGTGAGAATTGTTTTTTCACCACTTAAAACGAATAGCCCATCTTATTTATTGAGCACAGCCAGATATGTCATATGACCTTCACTCTTTCTGTGCTTTCTTGTGGTATAGCACAAATGTAAGGCTGTTTTCCTCACAATCTTAAAGAGGACTCTTTACTGTATCACCTTGGCAATTTCCATTTCCCAAACCAGCCATCCCTGTGTATAAGATTGTCACTTTAATACAAGCTTATGCTGCATTATTGTTATGCTGAATTTTTGTGCCATGAATTTAAATTGAACACAACATGGGTTGAGACTGGTTAAATATCGTTTTCACATTCCTTTCCAGCCAATATAGATCATGAAAGGTTTATTCTACCATCCTGGCCTACTCAGTAGCCCATTTGGCTTTGGGTCAGAAGGTTTTTAGTTCAAGCACATGTTGAGATTTGAGGTGCACTCAGATGCAGTGCTGTACCGAGGCCAGAGAGATGCATTGCATTGTTGGCTGTTCTGTCTTTTGGATGAGATGTTAAACTGAGATCACAGCTGGCTTTTCAGATGGACTTCAAAGATTTTGTCATAACATTTGAAAAGATACATGGCACTATTTCAAAAGAGATTTTCTTCTGGCGCCAACAAGCCTCCAGATCAATTGGTCTTTGATCCTCTGGTTGTTTGTACAATTTTACTGGCACAAATGATAGCAGTATTTGTGTACAAGAACAGCCACTGCAAATGCCAAGAATTATTTGTGACGCCTTTCGCAGTTTTTTTTTCAACCTGTTAATTTGATCTGGATTTGAATTTGTGGTTTGTCAGATGGGTGTCTGATAGCACCTTGGGACTTCCGCCCGACGTGAAAGGTGCTCTATAAATGTAATTTTGTTGTTGTTTGTTGTGATACATGTGGAAACCCATCACCATGCTTAAGAGTATCCCAACCAAGCTGAAAATTCCATGCATCCCAGTTATAAATGGAAATCTCAGAGACAGATTTTGGAATGGATTGCACATTCTCTCCTTGGAGGGACGTATTCTGCTTACCTAATTCCTGAAAGTATGAGGTTCAGGTTGGCAGGAGCAGGTTGGGGTAATTGCTGGCGTCTTACCAACCCAAACTGCACAGATTGTCATTGATATTGCAAGCTTTCCTCAGCAAGCTTTCCTGTGATTTGAACATAGTCCCTGAGATGTTTTTTAAAAAATTATACTACTCAGTCTTCTGGGTAGTATATGCTTCATTGCAACAATCACTTTTATTGATCGAAATTAACTATTTTATTCAGAGAAAAGGAAACTGCCACTAAATGCAAGAGAGAATGTAATAGCTATAAGACAACAAAATTGATTCTCAGGTATGAGTAATGGAATAGTGAAGGATTATTTTTACTGTACTTTGATTGACTGGAGAGGTGTACACCAGCTCTGTATTCTATATACTGAATTTCTCTTTTAGGGAATGTTTATTGGTTTCAATAACAAATTGTTACATAGTAATTATATAACAACACGCCAGATGGCATCAAAGAGTACATTTATGAAAGGCACCAAACCCCTGAAAGTACAACAATATTGTTCAGTAAATGTTTAGAATCTGTCGGGCTGGCTCAGTTGTTAGCACTTTCACCTCTGATTCAGAAGTTTGTGAATTGAAGCTCAAAGTTGGAAGTTTGAACTAATCTTGTCCAGGCTGAATCCTCAGTGCTGTGTTGTGCTCAGAGATGTCGCATTGTTGGAATGTGTTGGATGAGACATTAACTTTGCCTGTTTAAATAGCCACAGGGGAAGGTATAAAAACATGCCATGGCACTGTTTGAAAAGAGAAGTGAGTTTCTTCCAGTGTCCTGGCCAACAATCCCCCAGATGCAATTGGCCATTCACTTCATGTCTATTTATTGGGACACTGCTTTACGCAAACTGGCTGCTGCATTCGCCCACAAAATATACACTTTACAGTAAAATGCTGTGGACTTCTTTGAGAAGACGTTCCAAAGTGAAAGGCGCCATACCAATTACACAAGAACTTTTATACAGATACTCTTCACATAGGGTAGATAGTCTCGGAGGGCTTAATATCACACATCAAGAATAAGGATTTATATTCTTATTACATATCTCCAAACACCCAATAATTAATAATTCCCATTATGACCTTAATTATATATCTGAATTACATTTCTTAGTCAAAGGCAAAATAATTGATTCCTGAAATATTTTGCTAACATCAGTATTATCTTGTTTACTGTACAATGTGGCTGCACTACTGTTAAGCGCTCTGAGATGCTGCCCATCATGGAGGGTGCTAAATAAGTGCAAGTTCTTGTTGTTGTTGTAGAATACCTTCAATTGCAATTTTATTTATTTTAGCTAAAATATTTCAATTGTATTGCTGTTAGTAAAATATATAATCTGTCGTTGATAACAGTTATAAACAGTGTAACAATCAGGAATCATACATCACAATCCACTCCTGAGATTTTCTTTTCATCTCTTTAGACAAATTAATAATTAATTTATTCCTGAGAAATGATTCCAGCTCAAAAAGTAATGCATCCCTAAAAACAGTCATGATTTACAACCTGGAATTGGAAGGTTTTATCTTCCAATTACAATCCTTTTACACATATAAAATATTGGTTGAGAGATAACTGGCAATGTATATCCTTGTAATTTAGTAAAAGCTGCAACTAAAAGCTAAATGTGTTTAACAACACAAACATCCGAGTAGAATGTTTTAAAGTAACCATGCTTTTATGAGTAACCTTTTTTTCGGAAATGAAATGTATTTCAGACAATAGTATGAGGTACAGTGATCTTTCAGTGATCTAGCATAATATTTCGCTGAAATAAATTGGTAATTTACTTCCTGGCTGTTTGTGGAACATTGTACAAATTAGATGTGGAGTTCACCTACAAATATTCAATCACTATGCTTAACAGTAATTATAGCACATTGTTTTAAGATGCATTAAATCAAATGCAAAAATTATTATTATAGACTAAATGAGTGTTTTTCCTATTGTGCACAATATTTTATTGTCTTAATAATAACCTGTTATTTAATATTATAATAATCCTTTCATTTGATATAGCAAATGTTATTTGGGGGTCAAAATCATTTTAGGAACCGTACTAATACTGTAAATTACCCTCCCCTTACTTAGGAAAAAATATAACAATCAACCATAGCTGAAAACGTTTGATGCCACCATAATACTATTTGAAACTAATGTGAATGGGTTTATAATTTATTAAAATAATAATCTGTGTGCTTTTCGTATTGTGAGGACACCTCAAAGCCCTTCACAGGATTTACTGTAAAGTGTAGTCACTCTTGAATTTTAGGTGAATGTCCCATATTTGGGGTAATTGTTGATCAGGACACCAGGAGAAACTCTCTTCTCATTTTCTGAAATAATGACATGGGATCTTTATCGCTGACCTGAATAGTGTGACGGAGCCTGGGTTTAATATCTCATCTTAAGATCTTCACTTCCAGCAAAGCAGTGCTCTCCCCCCCTCCCCCCCCCCCCCCGCCAACCCCAGAACTGATTGGCAAATCAGCCAAAACGATGTGAGTTCAAAATTCCCACAATCACTTCACTCAGAAGCGAGAGTATTACTTAATGAGGCAGGCTGACATCTAATTTCTGCTTGGAGGTAGTATACTTGTGGCTTGTGATTTGTTTAAATATTACAGAGGCTTGGATGGTACTGTTACACAGTTTTCCCCTCTAACAGATGGGTACCTTTGGGGGGCTAGAAGCAATAAATAAGCCAAATGATTATCATATAAATAATCTTGGCAAGCAGCGGTCTTCAGTTGCATTAAGGAATAAAAAAAAGTGCCATTTCAGCAATGAGCTCACTTACATTTCATTAAGCATTGTCTTCGATTCATCAGAACATATCTTAACTAATTGCACATTACATCAAAAATTTGGTTAAAGGCTGCACAGAATGAAATGCATTCTCTGCTGTTACAGACATATGGTGATGAATTGCTACGACCACACTTGGTCGATACTTAATACAGTATTAATATTTGATTTGTTTACATAAAACTACAAATCATACTACTTCCTCAAACTGGTGCCAGCAAGGCCTCAAATCAGTCCTGTGCAAAAGAACAATTTTAAACACAAAACACAGTGAGCTAATCCTCTATATCTAATCAGAGAAAGAAGAGAATGGATTATAATGTAGTGAATTATGAAATGCTTACCCGTGATGATCAATGATTTAATTATGTAAATAGGTCATTTTCCATTTTACAGTAAACCTTATGCACCGGTAGATTTTCTTATTAGCAAATAAGGGTAACCAGATGGGAGCAGGCGCAACCTGGGCTCTGCTATCAATTCACAATTGTCTCTTAACGCAGCTTCTTTCCACTCTGCTTGCTCTAACAATGAGGTAATTACAATCCAGCTCTTTGGAAAAATAATTTAATCAACATCTGGGAGGGAGTTAAATCCCAGCACTACATTTTGCTGGAATCAGGTGGACCGTCTTTTATTGATTAGGCTGTAATTTCTTGCTGTTCTGGTAATAGACCTTTCTCTATATTTGTCTTCCTATTCCCAGGGAACTGTGCAGAGCACTCTGTGTTCCTCTCTCACTGAATGGCATTTGATTCACCTATCCAAAAATGATTATTCCCAAACATTAATTAATGCGTTATATACACGATGAGAGAGAAATAAGAACAAATAGAACAATGAATAAACCATTAACAGGAGCTGATTACAAGAGCCAGTACTCTTCAAGCAAAAGTTGTAAACATAGAGGCAATTTGTCATGCACTTCTTGCTATGAATCATATAATTATATTCTACTGTATGGGTAGACCATATGGGACTGCAACATATGGAACTCTGAAAGTCTTTGTGGATGGGTTGAAAGGGTTGAAAAATCAAGACGTGAGGAAAAATTGGCGGATTGACCGCTGGACCATCTATGGAGAAAGCAATACAGGGACAGCATCAAACAGAAAGAACTGAACCTAAAAGTACAAACTGTGTAACAGTGTGTAACAGTGCAGCACACATCAAAACACATCAAAACTGATCATTATTATTTTATACTTACCACAACACTGATATTAATAGGATGACATTTTCAAAAAAACAACATGCTGCAAAAGGTATCCATCAAAGAAGCATACATTCAAGTGAAGTGGACCATAATAAGAAAAGCCTCCTATAGTTTACCGAAGATTTGCTCCCAATTTAATTCAGCTTTAAGGTAGCATATTAATATGACTTGCCTTGCCACAAAGTAATGTATACAGCAGTGAAAGACATAATCAAAAAGGCAAATGGAATGTTGGCCTGTATCTCGAGAGGTTGGAATACAAACAGGAAGAAATGATGCTTCAGCTGTATAGAGAGTTAGTCAGACCCCACATGGAGTATTGCGTTCAGTTTTGGGCACCATAGCCTCAAAAAGATATACAGTATTAGCCCTGGAGGAGGTGCGGCACAGGTTCGTCAAGATGTTACCAGACCTAAAAGTGTTAAGTTACAAGGAAAGGCTGTGTAAACTTGGATTGTATTCCCTTGAGTTTAGAAGATTGAAAGGTGATTTGAAAGAGGTTTTGGGGATGATAAAGGGATTTGATAGGGTAAATACAGAGGAGCTATTTCCTCTGGTGGGGGAATGCAAAACAAGGGGACATAGTCTTAAAATTAGAACAAGGCCATTTAAGAGTGAAATCAGGAAGCATTTTTTCACTCAAAGGGTGGTAGAAATATGGAATTCTCTCGTCCAAAAGATCGTGGAAGCTGGATTCATCCACACCTTCAAGCGTGAGGTTGATACATTTTTGGTAGGTCAGGGTATTGAGGGATATTGGGACAAAGTGGGAAATGGGAATTGAAAGGATTAGTAGAGATACAGATCAGCCATGATCTAATTAAATGACGGAACAGGCTCAATATGCTGAATGGCCTACTCCTGTTTCTATGTTCCTATGAAAGCAATAGTTCAGCTTCCGTGTTCCAAAGGAGGCCTCCGTATCTGAAATAATCAAATATCTGTGCAATAAAACAGGATTCAAATATGAGATATTTCATAGCAGATTTGATATCAATCTAGTATACAATATAATACACGTAATATAACTATTAATAGTAACTTTATGTCAGTAATAAATCATAATAATAATAATTGTTCCTACCTCAATTGTTATCCACTTTTGTTCCATTACAAAGAATGGGAGAGGGAAGAAAAACATGAATGTGGGATTGCTAGATAGCCAGTGCAAATTTTTGTTTCAGTCAAAATTGAACTTCACTACAATATTGTCCCAAATTGATCCCATCTGTAGATGGTTGCACATCAAGCTTATTTGTGAGAAATCTACCTTTGATAACAAGGTTTCCTTGATCTTAATTCAAAAACGCTGGTGAAAGCAGGTGTCTCTTGTTTCCGATGGTGGGTTCCCTTTCAAATAGAGATACATGGAGAAATCAGCTTTTATGAGCCTTTAATGATTTGATCTCGTTCTCTTCCCTACAACCCCCACCCCACTCACTCCAAACAACATGAATTACTTGACTCATTTATGGCTAAGTTCCCAGAATGGGGAAAAAATAAAGTTTGGGTTCTGATGGTAACTTAGCACCATGAACAAACTTGAGCAATTCGGGTAGAAATGTTTTCTTCTTTTGACGAATGTAATATCTGTCAGTAAGACAGTAATAAATATTTATTTGCTGGAATCCATCATCAGAAAAAGAATAACTGAGTGTTTGGAGACATGCCATAATTCAGAGAAAGTCGGCGTGGCGTTGTGGCTCTAACCCAAGGGTTTTCGCAGGACCACAGAGTTAATAGATAAAGGAGGTGTGACCGGTGGATAAACCTTGTCACTGTTTTTATGTTTATTGGCGCTTAACCTACGTGTAAAGGAGTATATGGTTTCAAGCTCTTTACAAGGTGACATGTAAGAGATTACCAGGTAATATTAAGCTCCATTCAAAATGGTACTGTGACATGGATAGGAAATTGTCTGGGATAACAGAGATTTTCACTGATTGGTAAGCAACGCCAAAGCTTGGTTATGGGCCCCTAGATTTTCATGTTATAGACAAATAGTCTGGATTCAGGAATCAGAGAAAATATTACTAAGATTGATGATGAGGTATCCTAAATTATCCTCATTTGCATTTAAATAATACAAAGGGTCACAGACAAACTAAGCAAATGGGCAGAATAGTGGCACAACAAAACTGAGGGGTATATCTTCAAACCAAGATTTGAAGATTAGGCTATGCTCTGAGTGGGGAAGCAATAAGATATTAGTAAGTAATAGTTAAGCATATATAATTTGTGAGAATTGTTTTGATGCCTTTTTTAGTAGATTTAATGCAAACCTGTATTAGATCACAAGGATAAATGCCCGATTCATAGAAAATCTGTTGTGTACCAGTCTGTATTGTTTTGCTCCAGTTTTTATGACACAAGTTATTACAATACTTGTCTGCATAACAAGCATTGTTGAAAGTAAATGTATTCAGTAAAGTGGTTAGTTCTGGCAGTGAAAATGACTTCCTAAAATATTTACTTCATAATTGATATTACTATTTTGAATATCAATATAACTAGTTTGATACCTTTTAGATTTATATAGTAAGTAAAACATATATTCATTTTGAAATTAAAGAAATAAATGGGAGTTTGACTGACTTAAAATTGAAGGATACACAAAGCAGTCACACTGGTTTATTTTAGTGTAGAAACATTATTGCTTTCCTCCCATTGAATGTGGAACAGATCAGTGTGCCAATGGTGCAGTGTATAATTGGTAAAACCATGCTGAAGGGTAACAGGATGTGGATTCCTTGCCAGTTTTTCTAGCCTTGGCTTAACAATTGAATTTGAGAATAATCAATAGAGGAAAGTACAGGTAATTCTGTTTTTCTGTGGATATTGTAATTAAATTCTGCTCGTGGTATCTTGTAGCTCTGTGGTAGCTCAGAGCATTTGCCTTGCAAGCAAGTTCTATTCCATGCAGGGTGATACCTTGGGCACATTTCCTTACTCCACATGCCTGATAATAATCCCTTTCTTAAAAAAAATCAATAATAAATTGATCATCTCAATTCACGACTGTTTGTGGCACACTGCTATACGCAATTGGCTGCCTCGTTTCACCCACAAATTATAGTCAATTTACTTTACACTATATTCTGTGAAGCGCTTTGAGATGTCTAGAAGATGTGAAAAGCACTATATCAAATGCAAGGATTATTATTACAAAGCTTGGCATTTCAACTGGCTTAATATCATAGCAAATGTAACATCAGACACTTGATAAAATGCTGTTGAAATTTCTTATTTTCTTTAAAATGTCACGGAGCTTAAATACTTTTCTCCCACATGGCAGCAATGGAGGAGATGTTGTGCAACACTGGAAACTTTTCATCATAATTACTTCCCAAGGAGAAAAATACGTCTTCATTTATTTAACAAATACACTTGAAAAGTATAACCTTGCCTGCAACCTTCACCATTGCCTTGGTTTGCTCAGACCCATTGTGCTGTCAAAAAATATTAATATTTCTAGACATGATCTCTGTGATGTAGATAACCCCTGCTAATCGAGCAGAGCTTTGTGGCTTGGTTAATGGATTCAACTTTACAGTGACTGCACTTTTCCTTTCAGGTCTAGCAATGACTGTGAAAGTCAGCATATAGAAGCGGGCAGTAACGTCTAGGGTAGAATTGAAACTAATTTCCCAAATTCTCCTTCTCTGAAGGTGCTGACTCACACTAGGGTTCAATCTTAATATGTGGACCAGACAGTGAGTTTTGGCAATGTACAATGTGAGGCAGTAATAAACAAGAGGCTGGGCTATGTTGATAATTCAGATACCACAAAGAGTGCTGGATAGAGAATGGACATGGGATGATAACTGTCAAATAGGGTCCGGCGATATATCGATATATCGCTAAAACCCGATATAATTTTCATATTGATATGCCGATATAGGCATTTCAAAAATATCGATATATCGAAAAATCAATATATCGAGGTAAAATATCGGAACGCGCGCACACTGAACTACAAGACCCAGAATGCTCAATGGATCTGCAAGGGGTGAGGGGAGAGAGACGGCTGGGCCCGGGGGCGGGGGAGAGGGAGAAAGACGGCTGGGGGGCTGTGAGGGGGAGAGAGATGGCTGGGGTTGGGGGAGAGACGGCTGGGGGGGGGGGTGGGGGCAAGAGAGATGGCTGGGAGGTGTGGGGGGGGAGAGAGACGGCTGGGGGCATGGGTGGGGTGGGAGAGAGACGCTGGGGGGGGAGAGAGAGATGGCTGGTGGGGGGGAGAGTGACGGCTATGGGGGGCTGGCGGGAGAGAGACGGCTGGGGGGGCGGTGGGGGCGAGAGAGATGGCTGGGGGAGGGTGGGGAGAGAGACGGCTGGGGGGGGGTGGTGGCGGGGGGGAGAGACGGCTGGGGTGGGGGGAGAGAGGGGTTGGATGTGATAATATACAGATAGATAGAGATGGGGGGGATGTGAGAGAGACACAGACAGAAAAACACAGAGATGGAGAGAGTGAGAGACACAGAGAGAGAAAGATATTTACCTCCTGAGGAGATAGGCCTCGAATGCGCGTGCACCCGGAATGCACACGCACCCCAAATGCGCACGCACTCTGAATGCACGCGCATGCGCAGTACGAAAACCCCGAAAATATCGATATTTTGGTAAATCTCAATATGAGCCCATCGATATATCTAAATCAGAAAATTTCCATATCGACGGACCCTATTGTTAAATTAAGTTTAATACCAATAAATTGCAAGATACCACACAGGATACAAGAATAGGAAATAAGTACTCCATTAATGGGATTGAATTTGCCAAGGGATAGGATGAAAGAGATCTAAGGGTAATATTTCTCTTGTTGCTCACAATGTCAAAATAATGCGAAGTAGCAATAAACAAGGCATCCAGGATGCTGGTCTGTATTGGTGAACCCAGAACATTACTTTTGGATGTATTGTGATAGTAGAACAAGAAGGCATGGGTATAGAGTTGTAAAGGACAATTTCAGGACAGATACCAGGATGTTTTTGTTAACGTAGAGAATAATCCATAACTAGAACAGGTTGCTGTCGTGGAATAACTCACAAAGAGATTCGCGTAAAGCACAACAGTCATTTAATATACTAACAGCCGAAAGGAGAAATACCCTCACAGGTCAGATACCCGAGGTGGTACTTCTAAGGAACTAATAGAAATACAACAGTTTATATCTTATTCTTTTGCACACCGCGTGACAGTAGTACAAGTTCCTTTAACCAATTACAGCAATCCATCTAATCAATAAAAGTGAATGTGGGAAGAGATTTGAACTCTATTTACACTAACCATGGGATGCAAAAAGGGCAGCAACTGTTAAAACAGAACTAGACAACCACAAGTTGCTAACTGATAGATCACAATTTTCAAATAAATAAGTAAATCGTCTTTAATGATCAGGCATATACTGAAGCAATTGATTACCAAATGCAATTAACAAGCAGGGAATGTCTAATCTAAACAAGTACAAGCCTTTCTCCCTTCTTCGGTCTGGACTATGTCATACAACTGATGTTTGCTGATAGCCCTACTGACCTCTGGGATTTCTAAGGGAGACTAAGAAACAGCTAACAATTTCCAGGGGAAACTAAGAAACAGCAAACATGGTTTCCAACTTTTAACATGGTTTCCACATTGCCAGCTAATGTGCTATACCCCAGATCCTGGACATATTTGGGAAAAAAACAGTGATGTCCCTACCTAACTGTACAGCGCCTTGGGACATCCTCTCGACATGAAAGGTGCGATAAAAATGTAAGTTTTGATTGATTGATTTGATGAGGGACTATGGAGTGAGTTTTCTGAAGGGATGAGATTGGATGGATGGTAGTCTACTCCATCCAGTCCAATCTTATGATCTTGTAAACCTGCTTAGCTTTGTTCTTGTGCTTTATGATGTGATCTGAAACAGTCAAAATCGATTGCAGTGTTATTGCTCACTCCTGACCATCTGTATGGAGCTACTCTGGAGAAATGAGAATGAAGAGAAACAAGAAAGAAAAACAATTTATAGCACAAGAAAGACATCAGTCAGAGGCTCGGAGCTGATGAATTAGTCGAGGGAATTGCCCAGGTAGTGCATAGATGGGCCAAGTCCTTCTTGATGAGCCTGTGGGCATGATTTGAAAGGAGAACAGAGTTTATTCTTGTGAAGCACTTTAAGACATCTCGATGATGTGATTAGACATTATACCAAATGCAATGATTAGATTAGAATGCTGAATGGGAGATCCTCCTTACCTGAAAATTACGATACAAATGTAATCCTTGCATTGCTATAGCACTTTTCACATCTTATCGACATCTCAAAGTGCTTCAGAGTATACTGTAAAGTGAATTGATTGTATATTTGTGGGCGAAACGTGGCAGCCAATTGCGCACAGCAGTGTTCCACAAACAGTCATGGATTGGAATGACCAACTTTTATTATTGTGTTTTTTTGGGATGGATTTTTATTAAGAATGTGGAGTAAGGAAAGTTGCCCCCAAGGTTTCGCCCTGTTATGCCTGGATTCGAATACAGGTCTCACACTTGTAAGGCGAGTGCTCTAACCACTGAGCTACAGGAATCCACTATGACTAATTATGAAGCATACCATCTTATAATAACTCTTTGCTGAAAATATCTTCTAATGTTGTTAGTGAATAATTTTTTTTCCAGGTTTGATCACCTGAGGAGAGGCTAAAATCTGTGCTGCCTCAGACTGAGGAATTGTTTTCCACTGATTAGAATTTCAAATAAACTATTCAATGAGCAAAAATAGGTTTGGAGCAGTAGCTGCAGTGTGATACAGTGGGGTCCAAAATCTAATGTTTGCAACATTGAAAAAATTCACAAATGTTGAATACAGATGTGACCAGATGTGCATTACAACGGCTTTCAGGACATTTGCTGTGGCACAATTTGGCTCTGAGTGAGTTGAAGTGATCCCGAGGGTCTGTGTGTGTGATACATGTCCGGTTATCATCAGGGTTTAATATACACCAATCCATTGGAAAATCCTGTTGGAAATGTTACATTTCCATTACAACTTGCTGGTTTTGATGTAAGGAGCGGCCTGGAGGCTGAGAAGGTTTGTTTGATCAAAATTCACTTCTGAATTTCCCCTTCCACAATATGCCAAATGAAATTGGGAGCTCAGGGCTACAAAAAAACTTATATTTATACAGCACCCTTCATGCGGAGCTGCATCTCAGAGTGCTTAAAGTGGAATCACAGTGCAATACTGTGTGTTACAAATGAATAGTATGCTGACTACAATACAACACAATCACATACTCCAAGATGCTACTGGTGTGAAGGGCCCTGTATAAATGCAAGTTGTTGATATTGTATAATTTAAGCTTATATAGGGAGATCAAGAAGATGTTACAAAGCATATTCACATGCTGAATAGGCAACTGAGCTGGGGTGGGAGCTGAGGAGAGGGGCAAATTGACCAAAAAAGTGTGTTCATCAAGAAGAGGTACACGTTTGAGACATGTCTTAAAAGAAGTGATCGAATAAATAGTTCATCAGTGAAATCAGTCAATTATTTCCTTTCCCCTTATCCATGTTTTTCCTCCAACATATGGGGATTAGTATTGCTGACCGAGCAAATATCCTGTTTAAAGTAATATTTTGGTTATCAGGGAGTCTATTAAAAGGGATTATTATTAGGCGTGTGGAGTAACAAAACTTGATGAAGGTTTACATGGATTATATTCACAGTCCAAAGTCTGTGCAACACTTGAAGTGTTGGATCTCACCGTGTGCAGGCTCCCATGTACTACTTTTTATGTTTTGTTCTGAATTAACAGCACTTAAGTGCAGCAGAAATTGTTGTTTCAAAGTCACAGTAGCTTACGAGCAGAGCAGTTGCTCCTTGTATTGAATGCAAGTCATTCATTCCTTACAGTTTCTTATAGAGATTTTACAGCTGTTCCAACTACCACCACTACTTGTTCTTGCATTTGTTTCCTTTTGAAATTTAGGCATAATATTTAAAGTTGAATATTACCCCTGAATTACAAAGAGTGTAGCATTTAGCATTGGTGCAATAATATAATAACTGAGTGAATCATTAAGCTAAAGTATTTAAAAAAATTAAGGCAAGCTGGAACGCAACAGCAATTCACATGAATACATTTATATTAATTTATGATGATAATAATAATAAATAATAATCCTTTCATTTTTATATAGTGTTTTTCACATCTTCTAGCATCTCAAAGCACTTCACAGAATAAACTGTAAAGTGAATTGACTGTATTTGTTGGCGAAATGTGGCAGTCATTGAGCACAGCAGTGTCTGAAAAACATTGATCGATTGATGTGGACAATTGTTTTTAATGTTCGCTTTTCTTGGAATCTTATCAGGCCTGTGAAATAAAGAAACTTACCCAAGGTTTTGCCCTGCTGGGAACCAAACCCAAGTCATTCACTTGCGAGGCAAGCACTCTAACCACTGAGTTACAGGACTCTTTTTTTTTTCCATTTGGGTGTATTTTTCCGTAGGGTGACCCAGTATTTACAGGTAATAAGGCATCCAATTTTGCACAGCAATGCCCCACAAATAACCGTGATGTAAATAACCTTTTTTTTAAAATCTGGGGAATTGCTGAGCAAGATACCCATCAAAAAGTAGTTTTTGAAATAATAGGAATGGGATCTTTAATCTCCAACTGTGGCATATCTAACAATACAATGCTCTTCTCACAAGGCACTGAAGTGTCAGCTCAGCCTATGGCAAAGAAATACTGCAAATGTTACCCCATAGGATAGATGTGGTGTGTAGCGTTGCATCACATTTCCCCTCCCCTCTTTTTTTTTATCCCATGACTTTGCTTCCAACAAAAGTATGAGTAAAGAGTCAGAAATCAGGTGTTGTTAGATTCCTATCATGTTGAAGGCAGTGAGCATCCTCATATTACAATACATTATTTTCCACTAATACACTTTATTTCTGTTGAGACCTTGCTTTTTATTTCTAGGAGAAAAAAAATTGGTCATGCCGTGCAATGTGATGTCGCGTGATCGAATGTGACGGCTAAAATTGCAGCTGTAGGAGAAAATAACTGGCTGCAACACAATCTCTGGCACCTTATAACTAAATGGGTTGAGCTTCGTTTTTGCTGTATGTGGCATTACCAGAACCTTGTATCATAATGGAAACTAGCTTTTTTTTCCTATATTGAGAAAGCTAGGTTCTCATGTTCTTATCTAACTGTAAAAGAGATTTACTGAGAGACCGAAAGTTGGTTATCTATGTTCTTAAAGCTTTACTGCAGCATCCCCAAGCCCTTGACAGCAGCTAGCCATGACTCTGACTGGAGTGGGGGGTCGGGTGGGTGGGGGGGTGGAATGGGACCATGTGCATGGTTGAATAGGAAGGTGCGGCTTGAAGATGAGTAAGGAAGGGGCAAGAGGGAGGGATGGAGGAAGAGTTTTCAAGAGTTTTTTAGTCTAGTGGCTGAAAGTGTGGCCACCAATGTTGGAATGGATGGCACCGGGGAGAAAGTTAGACCCAGTTTAGCAGAGGCTGTGAGTTGGGGGTTAAGTAGGTCGGACAGGTAAGGAGATGAAGATAATTGGTGTTGCCAACATTTTAATTGAACACATTTAGATGCTGTCACAACAGAGCACCACATAAAAGTCATCTCCCCCTACAAATCTTCAATAAATTAGACCACATCTGTGGACCAACATGTATTAACATAGGTGTGCAAGCTCGTCAATTGGTAAGCTTTCTTTTTAACTGTGCCTATGGTCCACCTTCCCCACATCCAAGCCATGACACGTTCTGCCTTCCCTCACCTCCGCAATATTGCTCGACTCCACCACTACCTTACCCATCAGGCAGCTGAAACCCTCATTCATGCCTTCATCACATCCAGGCTTGACTACGTCAACACACTGCTTGTTAGCTCTCCGAATCCCTCCCTCCATAGTCAGCAGATAATTAGAACTCTGCAGCCCATGTCCTCTACTGCTCCAAGCTCCTTGACCCCATCCTCGCCTGACTCCATTGGCTCTCCATCACCCAGATGATTCAATTCAAGATCCTAGCCCTCACGTTCAAAGCCCTCCATGGCCTTGCTCCACCCTACCTTTGTGACCTCCTAACCCCTGACCAACCTGCCTGCCCCCTCTGCTCAGTAGGCTCTAGCCTGCTCCATATTCCCCGCCTCACCATCGTTGGATGAGCCTTCAGCC
Organism: Hydrolagus colliei; assembly: GCA_035084275.1. NCBI lineage: Eukaryota > Metazoa > Chordata > Chondrichthyes > Chimaeriformes > Chimaeridae > Hydrolagus > Hydrolagus colliei. Next base: position 68,688,702 of record CM068742.1, read on the forward strand.
ACTCTGCCCCTAACCCCTGGAATTCCATCCTGCAATCCCTCTGCCTCACCCCCTCCCTAGCCTCTGCAAGGATTCTGTAATTAATGTATTATATATTATCTGAAAGTATAATTGAAAAAGACTTTTATTATTCTATATATGTATTTAGAATGTAACCTACCCATAATCCTTTAATAATGACTAGTTTAGCAGGGGTTAACAGTAGCTTTGCTAGGCCGGTTGAGGGAGATCAGCTACTGATTACATTCCATATTTTGCTGGGAAGATGTTCGCTGCTCTGAGATAATGAGCAATTGGGTCTTTGAGCATAGATGTATGAACAATGGACCACAGAAAGAAAAGGCTACAGCTTCAGACACCTGCCTATCTCAAGGCTGAAAAACAAGCAGGCTGTGGAAGGCTGCCCAAAGTTGTTCATATCTCTCTCTGCACTGCAGCATGAGGAGGGTGGGGGTTCACTTCATTTTCTTCCAGCTTGAAAACTACAAACAAATAAACCATCTTGTAAAAGATGAAGTAGGTAAAAGGCCATCTACCAACTGGATTAAGAAATATTGTTTTGGGCAGAGAATTAACAGAGACAGGGACTTGGAACCTGGGATTCGCAAACCATATTCCAACTTCTAAAGAAGGAAATTCAAGACTAAGACTTAGACGAATGTCAACAAATTTATCGATACTCTCAAACTAAGCAACAGTACCTGTATATTTGCTGATCGAACTGACAGCTGTGCAGCACGATCTGAATGCCTTTTGGTGGATATTAAATTGAACATTGAATTAGACACTACTCCTCCATCTCTTCCACAACATTTGCTTTGGCCGACCTTAATCATTGTGAACTGAACGTGGATATGTAAGCATTATTCTGTTGTATTCTTTTAACTATCTATAACCATTACTAATTTCATTCAATAAAACTTGATTAATTGTACAAAATTTGTGTCAGTCTTTACTTCACCACAGGGTCAAATTGGACACAACTTACAACACCTCCAATTCCCGCCTCAAGATCCTCCTCTTTAACGATCCCATCAGTCACTCCAAATCCCCTTCTTTCCCTCCACCCTCCCTGATCCTGACCCCAGCTCGGGTCTGAAACGCTGACTGTCCAGCGCCTTGGGACGTCTTCCTGCTGTGAAAGGCGCTATACAAATGTAATTTTGTTGTTGTTGTTGGTCACCTGCCCTCTCTGCTCAGCATCAGGACTTACGACTGTTAAGTGATCTGAGACACTATCCTGTGTGGAGGGTGCTACATAAATGAAAGATTTTGTTGTGTCTGTGTATCTGTCTGGGTATCCTATTTGTGTATATTTGTTTGTCTATTCAGTTTGCTTGCAGCCTTAAGTAAAAAGTCTGAACAACAACAACAACAACAACAAATTACATTTATAGAGCGCCTTTCACGTCGGGAGGACGTCCCAAGGCGCTGCACAGGAGGCGTGTGACCTGAGCTGAGAGGGGAGTGTTTGGGAAGGGCTGAAACACGAAGGGGAGGTTGAAAAGTTCGGGGTGGAACAAAAGGCACGGTCGAAGAGGAAAGTCTTCAAACCGGCCTTGAAAGAGGAAAGGGAAAAAATGAAACGGAGTGATTGAGGGATGGCATTCCATAGGGTGGGAGCGGAGAAACTGAAGGCCCGGCCTCCGATGGTGGGGCGGTTCGGACGGGGGACTTGGAGCAGGCCAAGTCCTGTTGAACGGAGGGTCCGGGTGGGCTTGTAGGGGGAAAGTAGATCGGTTAAATAGGGCGGGGCAAGGCCGTGTAAGGCCTTGTAGGTGAGGACGAGGATCTTGAACTCGATCCTCTGGAGAATGGGGAGCCAATGGAGACGAGCGAGGGTGGGGGTTATGTGGTCACGGAGGCGGGTGTGGGATAGTACACGGGCTGCAGAGTTTTGGATGACCTGCAGCCTGTGAATGGAGGAACTGGGGAGGCCGACGAGGAGAGAGTTTCCGTAGTCCAGCCTTGAGGTGATGTATGCGTGCACGAGGGTTTCGGCAGTGTGGGGGGTAAGATAGTTGCGGAGCCTGGCAATATTGCGCAGGTGGAAATAAGCGGTGCCGGTCAAGGCGTGGATGTGGGGGAGGAAGGAAAGATTTTGATCGAACATGATGCCGAGGTTCCTGATTGGCTTTGTGAGGTGGAGAGTGCAGCCTTGGATGTTGAGGCTGACAGCGCCCGATGTGCGGAGTCGCTGGCTTGAGCCAATCAGTAGGGCCTCGGTCTTGCTGACGTTCAATTGCAAAAAGTTGTCCCTCGTCCAGGACTCGATGTCGGACAGACATGCTGTCAGAACATCGATGGTCTGGGGGTTGAGGGATGAGGCAGAAAGGAACAGCTGGGTGTCGTCCGCATACATGTGGAAATTTAACCCATGTTTGCGGATGACATCGCCCAGAGGGAGCGTGTAAAGGGTGAAAAGGAGGGGGCCTAAAACAGAGCCCTGAGGGACGCCGTGAGAAACTGTGCGGGGGTTTGAAGAAAAACCGTTGGAAGAAACAAAATGTAAACGGTGGGTCAGATAGGAATGGAACCAGTCAAGGACTGTGCCTTGAAGGTTGAGATGGGAGGAAAGACGTTGAAGGAGGATGGTGTGATCGACTGTGTCGAACGCAGCAGACAGTTCAAGGAGGACGAGGAGGCAGAGGGAGCCCTGGTCACAGGCGGTTAGGATGTCATTTGTAACCTTAACCAGGGCAGTTTCAGTGCTATGAATTGGGTGGAAACCTGATTGGAGGGGTTCAAAAAGTGAGTGAGTTGAGAGGAAAGAGCGGAGCTGGGAGGCAACCACTCTTTCAAGGACCTTAGATAAAAACGGGAGGTTGGAGATGGGTCGATAACTTGATGGTTGTGACGCATCAAGGGCGGGTTTCTTCAGGATAGGGGTGATGGTGGCTGTTTTAAGGGAGGTAGGGATGGTGCCTGAGGAGAGGGAAAGGTTAATGGTGTCAGAAATGAGCGGGGCTAACAAATGGAGCTGGGTGCGGAGGAGGGGGGTGGGGATGGGGTCCAATGAGCACGTGGTGGGTTTCATGGAGGTAATTATTTTTGTGACTGAAAACGGGGTGGTGGGGTTGAAAGTGTGAAATGGGGGGTGAGTAGGGGTTGAGGTAACTGATGAGGGCGCGGAGGTGATGGAGTGGTGGGGGGAGGAAACCGCAGAGCGGATTCTCTCAATTTTGGAGAACGTTGCAGAAAGAGAATGAAACACCTTTTACTTGTCTGCTTCTGTACCTGTCGGGCAGGATTCTCATCAACGGCTGCAATGCAAGGCAGATATAGTCAACTCTCTGTGTGTCTGCATGCGTGTGTGTGTGTCTCTCTCTCTCTCTCTCTCTCTCTCTCACTCTCTATACTGGTCTATGCGGGCATATCTGTGTGTGGATGTGATCCTCTAATTCTGTGTTAATGTATCCTATATGGCTTTGTATGTGCTGTGTTATACAGTACTAGGGAAATAAGGTTATTAAGTGCTCCCACAAAAAGTTGGAGGAATGGGATTGGAAGATCTGACATGATTTTGTGAGCTTGCAGAACAAAAACACCGACTTGCATTTATCTACAACAAAAACAAAATTATATTTAGATAGTGACTTTAATGCAGGGTAGCATCCCAGAGCACTTTACAGTGAACAGACGTGAGGGGATGGTTAGTCTCTTTCTATTTCTATGTTATTTTTATTTCATCATATTTTTCTCTCTATCTTTGACATGCATTTGTCTCTGTGTCTCTTTGTGTAATTGATAACCTTTTCCTGATTTTTAGTTTTTCTGTAGTTTGCTGTGACGACCGGGAGGATTCTATTTTCTTCTGTCTATCACTGAGAATTGTCTTCACTGCATATTATAATCATTCAAGTATCAAACGATAACATACTTGTGTTTCCCATTTGTGAAGACTTTTCATATTACCACTAGGAGGAGGTCACAAGCAATGTAAATAAGCAAATACAGTAGCTAATATAGGCAGTGATAAGTACTATTTAGAACTGCGGATCAGCCTCTGATGCTCAATTCACATTGCTCTCCTTCAGAAAGATCTATAAGAAATGGTAGACATAATTATCTAAAATTTAGAAAAACAAACATAAAAATTACCTTTAACAATAATCCTTGCATTTGACAACAACTTACAGCACCCTTACTATACAGTAATGTCTTGGTCACTTCCAAATTACGTGGTTGGATTCCAAGGACATCATTGGAGGAGGTGGAGGATGGGGAATGTGATCTTAGGTGGTCAAAAAGGTAGGTTTTAAGATGCAATTTAAAGTTAAAGAGAAGCCAAACCGGGTGGTAGAGGCAGCTGGGAGGCAATTGTGTCCATTGTTATTTTTCTTGTTGTACATTGATGGGAGGAAATAACCTCATTATCTTTACTGCACCAGGTGATGGCATTTCTTCCCTGGAATCATAATGTAATTCTGGGACTCTGAAGTGAAGGCACAGCAAATGCCACATTCAAAAACAGGTGCTAAAATGAATCACCCTAGCGGATCTTCAGTAATCTGCCAAATTATAAATGGTTTTTGGGGCATCAGTGTAGCTAAAGTACATTGGATGATTTTCAATGCACGATAATATAGCAGGCCTGCACATCATTCACTTTCTGTGTCTTTTTGTTCTATAATATATATATTATATATATGTATATATAGAGTAATATGCTTCCATCTACCTCTTTTGAATCTATCTTGCTGTGTTTCTATCTGCCCTTTGCAGTATTTCTCTGAACAACTTTGTTTCCTTACATTTTACCTCCTTTACCTTTTACTCTCAGCACTCTCCCAGCCCTGGTTATCATCTGTTTCACAAATGCATGTTATTTGTGGAGCCTATTCATTGTGCCACAGCAGCTGTGGCTGCAAACATGACGGCTGCCATTGCTGAAGCCATCGCTCTGCTGCTATTCATCCTTGAACCATCAGATCGATCAATGGATGTGGGCTTCTGTGTACTATCTGAAGCTCATAAGTCTGCTTTCGAGGAGATAAAAGAGGAGCATTGTATTGAAGCCTCCCGCAATGCAGTGTCTGGTTGATGGTTGTGATGGATGAATCCTCAGTAGAATAAATCCTGCTTAATGTACACACCAAAAGATCAAACCGGTCACCGTTTTTACCCCATTCCTTTACAAGATGAGGACTGCTTGCAGTAAATGGATACAGGTCCTGCATATTATGACAGGTATTCCACTCCAGAAATCAATCACTAAAGAGAGAGGTTCCTGCAGTTCAGAGTGACACATTCCCGATTTCCTCTTAAAGGTATTCCATTAAAACAAAACCTTGCACATTAGATCCCAGTAAATCAAGAAGTTATCAACTGGACGTTATTACATGGGGTGGCTGAGGGGTTAATTACTGGGACCTCTATTGTTCATTCTGTACATTAATGACTTGTATCCAACGATGCCATCTCAGCCAGTTACATTTTGCAATAACACTGTTGGTTGGAAATGTTGAGCAGTTGCACTTCAACCTCTGGATATAATAACAAGCTTTGCATTTGATGTAGCGCTTTATCACATTGTCAAGGCGTCTCAAAGTGTTTCATGTGATTTCATTGTGGAATGCAGTGGTTATATTTGTAGGTGAATGCAGGAACAAATTTGTGCACAGCAACAGCTTTGTCTTAGAAATAGCCATGAAATGAGTGGCAAATGTTATTTGGAGGATTATTAGCCAGGACATCAGGAGAAACTCCCTTCTCTTTTCAAATAGTGCAATGGGATCTTTAATGTCCATCTGAACTAGCAGAGGGAACCTTGGTTTAACATATCATCCAAAGGACTACAGCTCTGACTTTCAAAGTCCCAATGTAGGTTTTGAATCTTCAATCTTTGATTCAGAGACAGAAGTATCTGATCACTTATTGGAATCCTGTAGCTCAGTAGTTAAAGCACTTGCCTCGCAAGTGAGAGAGGGAATCAAACCCAAAATGGGTTTGATTCCCTGTAAGGTGAAACTTTGGGCTATTTAAGGTTTCCTTACTCCACATGCCTCTATTTACCTAGCACTAAGGAGGAACCTGGTTGTTAGTTAATTGGCAGATCGCTTTTCTGGGGGTAATGATTCCTTAAAATTTAAAATAAATAAATAATAGATTTGTCCTCAATCCATGACTGTTTGTGGGAATGCTGTGTGTACTTGGCTGCTAAGTTCCGCCCACAAAATATATAGTCAATTCACTTTACAGTATATCTCTGACATGTTAAGGTGCAATATCAAATGCAAGGATTGTTATTATTGTTGCCTCTGAAGAACCTTACTCCTCCATATTGGGTAGTGTCAGGTCATCTCCAGGGTGTACCAGATGGGAGAAATACGAAATATCTAATTACGATAGAAAAAATTACATAATTGCAGAAATTAACACTATATTTGTAAAATAATGTGATAAGTGTCTAATAACAAGGTCATTTCATGGTGGAAAGCGTGCCTGTTAGCTTCCCGTTAAGTTTTCTACTAGTCTCTGGATTTTGCTACATGACTGCTATGACTAACAAAACATTAACTAATTATTTTCCACACATTTTTCTAAACCACAAAACCAACTTTTAAGAGGAAGTCTCAAAGGACCTTGCATTATAGTACAAGTATGTACCCAGAGTGTCTGAAATAGAACAGGAGTTAGACAGAAACACTCATAAGACACTTACCTTTGCTTTACCAACATATATTGATCACTAAAACCGTGATTCATTTATTTAAACCTTTGTAACCAAAAATCGCATTATTAAGGTAATAAAGTGCTCTGGGGCACTTCCCTGAGCGAAGAATGTTATATAAATGCATGTTGTTGTTGATCACGTTTAGCAATCAGAATACGTTGAATGTAGTGTCTCAGTTATCCTGTTCTTTTACAGCCCAGCGGTTACTTCTTAATTAACCTCATGCAATCTCCTTCTATTCAAACTTGGAATCTGCCACTATGAGTCTTGGTAATTCACTTAGGATCTCTCAATTTAAAAATAAAAATGTGCTTGCCTTACATCATTGCAACTACTTTTATCAAGCCACAGAACCTTTATCTGGTGAACTTAGATACAGAGATATAGCTTCCTGGCTGGCAGAGCAAAGGATCGCTTTTAGCAATCATAGTTTGATGAATTATTGTATTCAACAATCACCAGCTATACCCCCGCGTAACATATGCGGCCTAGTGTTTTTGAACACTTTATTCATATATTTCAAAACTTTTTTTAAATAATGTATATGTTGTTTACAAAAAAACGGTGAGCTTTAATCACTGGATTGTTTTTCTTTGTTGTTGTTGTTTTTTAAGCCGTATTGGGTTTTGTTTTCCATTTAAAAGTTCATTGTTACAATTGCGGAAACATACCTAAGGCTTTTATATACACTATACAGAAGATAGATTTGACACAGCGCCATCTGCGCCACAATTGCGGAAGCATACCTAAAGCTTTTATATACAGTATATAGAATATGTGCAAGTCTGGTTCTGGTTCTGTTGGTTGCAAGCTTGTTGTGATGAACCAGTGTGTGACCCAGGATCAGTGAGTCAAGCAAACAAGGTTTTGCTCTTCTCTCAAATTAAATGGCTGGATACAGTTAAAAAGCAAAACAATGGGGGCAGACGACAATAATAACAGTAACTTCTGGCAGTGCCTACAAATAGATCATGTTGGAGTGGAGTCCACACAGGTCACAGTGATGCATTTGTGGTTGCTATCAAGAGTTGCTATTTGTGACTCCTGTTACAAGTGGAATCCTGTAGTTCAGTGGTTAGAGCACTTGCCTTAGAAGTGAGAGATCTGGGTTCAACTCCAGGCAGGACAAAACCTTGGGCAAGTTTCCTTACTCCACATGCCTAATAATAATCCCTAAAAAAAAAATTGGTCATTTCAATCCACTACTGTTTGTGGGACGCTGCTGCGCAATTGGCTGCCGCGTTCTGCCCACAAATATACAGTCAATTAACTTGACATTATATTCTATGAAATGCTTTGAGACGTCCAGAAGACACAAAAAGTGCTATATCAAATGCAAGAATTATTAGTATTATTGTTACGTAAGTGCAATATTATAAGTCTGACTCAGTTGATAGTACTTTTGCCTCTGGTCAGAAGGTTTTGGGTTCCTGCCTCATGTTTGGACTTTATGTTATAGTCCAGGTTGACACTCCTGTGCTAGGGAATGCTGCAATTTTGTAGGTGCTGTTCTTTGGATGAGAGCTTAATCCTGAAACCCTATTTGCTGTTCAGGACATTAAAGATCTCAAAGAACTACTTGAAAAAAGAAGGGAGCTTCTCCTGGTGTTCTGGCCAACAGTGTTCCAGATAAAACTGACCATTCTCTCATGACTGTTTATAGCACAGTGCTGTGCACAAATTGGCTACTGTGTTTTCTGACAATTCCACAAAAAAATTATTTACAGAAATTCTAGGTGAAACAATTTGACGTAATAATGTGCTATATCAAATGCAAAGACTATATTAGACCTTCTGACCAGAAGCAAAAGTGCTTCCAACTGAGTCAGGCTTACAACACTGCATCCTAAAATGTGCAATTGAGGGCTAAACACCTATTAATGTAAGAAATGCTTTTTAAAACTCCACTACAGTACTTTGTACAATGTAAATTGAATTCTGGGGATTGGAATTCAATCCATGTCCATTTCCTACCTTTGGTACCCAGTGACCTATATTTGTGAAAGTATCTTATGTAGTATTTTGTCAAACCCCTTTCAAGAAATTCAAGTAGAAATCCAATGGCTACGAATATAACTTTGCTATAAGACCATACACATATCTGACAGTTGCAAAAATGAGCTGCAGATTGCTGCTGGTACAATATTCTCCACTGAAAATTATTTACCACTTTAAGATTGATGGTGCTAATCTCTTACTGTGTTTTGATCAGGAAAGTGATCTAAGGGTTATTGTGGGTAAGTCTATGAAACATTAAGATGATGCCTTAGCAATTAATGTGAGTAAAATAGGATAGTGAATTTCATTCGAGGAAGGAGTAAGTACAATTCAAGAGGTGTTATCTTGACTTGATCTGAAATTCTTCAATACTCCTCCACAATTCTAGTCACCTCAACATCACAAGGATTGTATTGATTTTGAGAGTGAATAAGGCAGGCAAACAAGATCCAGGTTTTAGGAATCAAATACACATATTTTTAATGTTGTCTCTTTTTTACGTTGAATAAGAGACTTTGAAGTGACCAACAATTAAATATCAAAATAATGAAGGGGCGTTGACCTCCGCCAATGGCACATTATCATGCAGGGAATACAATGAAGCACATTAATAAGTTACGAGTGACGAGGGAAGGCAACTTTAGTTTGGGATAGAGTAATCGGCTTATTCAACATTACAAGACATTGAATGAAATAAACCAGTGAGGTGAAAAATTTAGGAAAGAATGTTGATGGAGTTGTGAATGATCTAAAAAGCAACAGACTTGCAGGATCTTATGACTTTTCACTACTCTTAAAGGTTCCTGTGCTTTTTCTCATGTTCCTTAAAGAAAAAAAAAATGCAGCATGAAAGATTGTGCTGGCAATGCTGTAAATGTTTTCACTTATATTATCTATGGAGCTTGCATGTTATTTGCAGGTTGTTATTTGCTTGTAAACCTAATTCTTTACTCGACTCTAGGGTGGAGTATAGAAAACACAGAATGTTAATGGCCGCTAGTTTCAGGTCATTTGGGCAGATTCACGGTGAAAATTGAAGTTCGGTTTTATGGTTGGATTTTGGAAGGAGAAACATCCTTTTGGATTTGTAGATCATGCATTGGTTTCACAGATCGCTCTGACTTGCACTATATTAAGACATCTAGATTGAAATATTCAGTGACCTGTGCGATGAGTTAAGAGGATTTGGAGTGTCAAGTCTCCTTGTTATATGTGAGTGTACTAGTAACCTTCTATGCTGCCAGCACCTTTCAAATCTCCACTGGCATCACTTTGGACATCATTAAGCCTTTTTTTTCCCTCCCACAGTCTTTGTAGCTTTGCTTGGGATGCAGCATACTGTATCAACTTCCCAAACAGTTCATAACATAAGCTCAACTACTTGTTATTTCACCTTGGTAAGGTATCAGGTTCAAGCAACTTTACCCATGCCTGTCTATGGGGAATGTACACATGCCCACATAAAAGAACACAACATGTGTAAGTGATGTACGATGCTAAGAATATCACCTTGGATGTTTTTGCCTGGTTCAGTTGGTAGCACTTTAGCCTGTGGATCAGCAGAATGTGGGTTCAAGCACCACTTTGGGACTTTGTGCCCACAGGCGAGGCTGATGTTCCAATACAGTACTGAGGGAAGTCTTGTATTGTCAGATATTCCACCCTTTGGATGAGACATTAAACCAAAGTACTATGTGCCTGTACAAGTAAATGTTGATAATCCTGTACATTTGTTGGGAAAGGGAAGAATCTCCACCAGTATCCTAGCCAATAACCTCTAGAGAAATAGATAATTTACATCATCACATACTTTTGCTGTGTTGCTACACTTGAAATAATTGGTTTGCAGCAGTTAAACATTAATAGGTGCCATAAAAATTCATTTCTGTCTTACATGACAGTGAGAGCACCATGTAGAGGACAATACTTGGGGGTAACATTTTCAGCACTCAGCAGCCTTACACAAGACATGCTTGATTTTCACAAATTTCTGATATAATTTTCACCAGGTTAACGCACAAGACAATCAACATTACACTCTGAGGCCAGTATAGGTGCTCCATGCAAGAGATGCACTTGTATTGAATTACAAAAAATTCGGATCATATTTCACTGCCGTTGACACACAAGCGTATTTTATACCTTTCATTCCCTACTTCCTGCCAAAAATCCTCTGCTATTATTGAGGCAGAATTTTGGTTACAATCTTTGTGTTTTGGTCAGCCAGGTGTTTGACACATGTATAAATAATCCCCATGCTTTCGTAATAATCTAAGGGTTGAGAAGAATCCATTGGAAGGAACACAATGATGACCCTAAGGTAGGGGGAATCTCATGTCTCTTGTGTGATTCCGAGATAATAAGGTCTTCAACTTCTTGGGACTTCTCCTCTGGTTTATATTGTAAAAGTGGATCAAGATATATTTATTCTCTATCTAAGAATCAAAAGACGCACTTAGCAGGCCAGAATTATCTTACCAGAGTTATAGAGAGCATCTTTGCTTTATTTTTGTTTTTGTTTCAATAAATTGGGCAATGAAATATCATTGAAATGTGTTTTCTACTGCTTGTTCTTCCTGCCTCAACATTTTGGCTTTGTGTCAGTTTGGAGACCCAAGTCTCTACCTGCCTTCATTGCAGCATGTGCACTACAGTTCCTCTTATGCTGTGATCATGACAGTGGAAAAACATAGATTCATAGATTCATAGAATTTTACGGCACAAAAGGAGGCCATTCGGCCCATCTAGTTTGTGCCGGCTCTTTGAAAAGAGCGATTCAATCCCACTGCCCTGCCCGCTCCCCATAGCCTAATAGACCTGTTCTCCCTAAATAAAGATCTAATTCCCTCTTAAAAGTTGTTATCGAATCAGCCTCCACCACCTTTTGAGGCAATGCATTCCAGATTTGAACAACTCGCTGAGTGAAAAAAATTCTCCTCAGCTCCCCTCTACTTCGCCTTGAAACTATTTTAAATCTGTGACCACGAGTCACAGATTCGCCCACGAGTGGAAATAGTTTTTCTCTATTTGCCCTGTCGAAACCCCTCATGATCTTATAAACCTCTATTAGGTCTCCCCTCAATCTTCTCTGCTCCAGAGAGAATAACCCTAGCCTATCTAGCCTCTCCTCATAGCTGAAGTCCCTCAATCCTGGCACCATCCTAGTAAATCTTCTTTGTACCATTTCCAATGTCTTCACATCCTTTCTGTAGTGTGGTGACCAGAATTGAACACAGTATTCTAGCTGAGGCCTCACCAAAGTTTTATAGAGGTTAGTCAGCACTTCCTGACTTTTGTATTCTATACCCCTATTTATAAAGCCTAGTATCCCATATGCCTTCTTAACAGCCTTGTCTACCTGTCCTGCCACCTTCAACGAGTCACTAACACAAATCCCCAGGTCTCTCTGTTCCTTCACACCATTTAAAATTGTACTATCTCGCCTATATTGCCTCCCTTCATTTCTTCTCCCAAAATGCACCACCTCACACTTCTCTGCATTAAACTTCATCTGCCATGTGTCTGCCCACTTTACCAATTTGTCTATATCCTCTTGCAGATGGCTACTATCCTCCTCCCTATTTACTATTCTCCCTAACTTAGTGTCATCTGCAAACTTGGAAACTGTACTCCCTACACCCAAGTCCAGATCATTGATGTAGATTACAAAGAGCAATGGTCCCAAAACTGATCCCTGTGGCACACCACCGCTCACTTCCCTCCAGTCTGAAAAACAGCCGCTCACTACAACTCTCTGCTTTCTGTCTCGCAGCCAGTTGTGGATCCACTCTGCCACTGTCCCTTTTACGCCGTGGGCCTTTAATTTCCTAATAAGTCTCTCATGTGGCACTTTGTCAAATGTCTTTTGAAAGTCCATGTAAACTACATCAACTGTGCTACCATTATCAACCCATTCCGTTACCTGATCAAAAAATTCTATCAGATTTGTAAGGCAAGATTTGCCTTTAAGAAATCCATGTTGACTGTCCTTTATTAGCCTATATCTTTCTAAGTGAAGATCTATCTTGTCCCTGATTATAGACTCTAGAAGTTTGCCCACTACCGACGTTAGACTGACTGGTCTGTAATTACCAGGATTGTCCTTCTGCCCCTTTTTATACAAGGGAGTAACATTAGCTATCCTCCAGTCCTCTGGCACATGAAGTGCATAAATGTGCATCTATGCATTAAAACAAACCAAGCTCATTTGGCCCAAGCTTCATGTGTCTCTGTATAAGATGAGTACAAATAATATTTTACTTAACTTGTGGTGAAAATTCTTCTTTTCTGTTTGAACTATTTTATGCTTGTGTGCTCGGAATGTAAAATCTAGTCCAATATATATTTTAGATGGGTTGCTTGGATCATATTTTCTCTGAGGTAACCTTTTCAATTCTCATTGCTACTAGAGACTCTCTCTCTCTAAACAGGGTTTCGCTGCTGTGATTGTGAAACATTCAGCAAACCATTTTGATCTAAACTATCAGCCAGTTGAATCTAGACACCAATAAATGCATACCTGAACTAAACACAAATTAATTATTTGTAGAGAATTTGAATGTGCTGTGCTATTCAGTTCCAATGTATGATAACCTTTCATTGGACAATAATAGTAATCACATCATGCTTTAAAACACTCAAGAGAATTTTAAACCTCCTTGGGTTGCAGCAGTCAAAGATTTATTGTAATGGTCCGACCATTTTAGTTCAGGGTGAATCTTACATCTTCCCATTTGTTGATTGATATTGTGTGGGACTGATGAATGTATGTGGGAATAATGCATAATTTTCAAATTGCTTCTTCAGAATGATTCATCACCAAAATCCAGACTGGTGCAATATATATTGATAAATAAATATTACTGAACCACTGCCTGTGTTAACTTACACAAGGAATGAAAAAGCATAGAAAATAGGTTAAGATAAATACACATAGTCTCCTTTCTATTTTTGGTTATTTGTGGGACATAGGTGCGTGCAACTTGGCTGCTACTTTCGGACACAAAATACAGCCACACCACTTTACAGTAAAATTGTGTGAAGCGCTTTGAGACATCTCGATGATGTGATCAGGTGCTACATCAAATGCAAGGATTATTATTAACATTGTAACATTGTTGCGTCAATGAGCACCATGCAGTCCTTTCCATGGATATCTGGCAATGGTGTGTCTGTTTTGGATACACATTATGAGTGGGGGTAAGCCATATTTGGAAGGTCACTGCATCTCTTGCGTATTCATCGTTGATCAGACTTCAACCTCTCTGCTCCCACCCTTTAGAACTCCATCCCACAGTTCCTTTGCCTCGCCCACTCTTTGCCTCCTTCAAGGCCCGTTGAACAACTTCTTCTTTGACTGCGCTTTCATTAACTTGCCTACCCCTGCTCTCCATATCTCCAGCCCTCCTGATCCCTACCACAGGTCGGGTGCACAACCTTCGCTGTTCAACGCTTTGGGTCACCCTCTCAATGTGAAAGGAGCTTACAATGTAATTGTTGTTGCAATGAGATAGTCAGGCAGTAATTTGTCATTAGTGATATTGATTATGAATGCCCATGTAACTGCCTCACCCACCTAATGTCCATCACCCAGACCAAGTGAAGACATCCAATGTAGTATCTAGCCACAATGTAGTATCTAGCCACAACCATTGAACTAATTTACCCAGTGATATTCCATTTGCCTTATATGTCTAATTTCTAGCAAACCCATCTGTAATCATATACCATAACTTATTACCAGGTCGGCCACTCAACTTCACCAACTCCCATTGCTATCCATTGAATCACCAGCCCAAGCATTCATTGACAAGATGAACAGAGATGAGAGGCAAGCAGCATCAACTACAATTACTCTATGTGTTCACTGAATTCACTCACCATACATCGCAATGTAATATAATTTTGCATGGTGTGGGAGCGTTAAAGCATTGCAGATGTCAATTATACTCCATTTATAAGAAAAATTCAGTAATGCACCTGATATTAATTTTAATAACTCATTCACACCTCTAATGTGTCACAGCAGATTATTTATCATGCATAGTTTGCCACCAGCAATAAAAATTGTCAGTATCCAGCAATAAAATATTAAATGCAGCCTTGAAATAATTGATTCCCTCCAAGACTGACAACAGTGAGTCCATCTCATTGGAATATCAAACCTGTGAGGAATACTCCAACATCATGTTACAGAGATCACCAGGAGAGACAATAGTTCTTTCCCTTAAGACCAAAAATATGAAGTATTCAGCAATCCTATTTATCTACTTCATTACGTAGCAGTGAGCTATGTTTTCCAACAAGAAGAGCTTCAAGAATTATTTATGTTAGCTTCATTCTAACGTACAAATTAATGGATAAACATCTATTCGTAATCACAGGCAAAATTGGAAGCAGTTGGGTTGTACAATTATCTTTTAGTTATGGCTATATTTCAAAGCCCAAAAGGTTAGGTTTAAACCCACCGAAAAGCATGGACAGAGTTTAGTAATAATAATAGTAATCATTGTATTTGATGTAGTGCATCTTTGAGGCATCTCAAAGCCCTTCACTGGATATATTGTAAAGTGTAGAAACTGTATTTTGTGGGCAAATAACAAAACAAGTTCCTCTGGACCAGATAGTTAACTCTCCTTTTGTCTTTTAACTCCGACCCAATATTCAAACTATTCTTCATGCATATTTATCAAAAATCAGAACTGTCCTTTCACAAAATAAACTTTTTGATCCGAACCTCTAAATAGTTCAGCTTGGGCCTCCCAATCAGTTGTGTGAAACACTTGAGACATTCTCTCGATATGAAAAGCGCTTTCTAAATTGTCCTGTACCTTATTGGTTGGAGCACTCACTTTGCAAGGGAGGTCCTGAGTTTGAGTCCTTGGCTGGGTGAAACGTTAGTCAAGTTTCTTTACTCCACACGTCTTGTGTTTACCTAACAGTAAGCAGAATTGTTTTCCAGGCGGTAATAAAGTCTTAATCACTTATTCCACAACAGTTTCTGGGACTGCTGTACACAATTGGCTATCATGCTATGGCCACAAAATATGTCAATTCACTTTACAATACATTCTTGAACCGCTTTGAGACGTTTCCAAGACGAGATGAGGTGCTATATCAAATGCAAGAATTATTATTACGTAAAGTTATCTAGCAACATTGTTTATCTTTGTTTTAAGAGTACATAAATCTATATCTCTCGGTTATTAAATAATTACAATCTAAAGCTAACATATTCCACAACCAACAATGATTTTGATGTAATTAATTGTAACTGCCATGAAATCTAATACTTTCAGTTTAATGAGTATTCCATGCAATAACTACAATACGTGTATAATTAATGGTTATCTTTGTTCATTTTGATTATGGTTCTCCAGCCACAACAGCAGATTTTGCAGTCCCAGATTCCTTCATAATAAGCTGTATGTGACAATACTGCTGAGCTTGCTGGCCAGTTGATAACATGCATCGCTCTTAAGGATTCAATGTGATTATCTCCCGAACAGTGTGAGGTGTTCCACCATCAGAGAGACAATTCTTATAATATAAAACCTCTTTTAATTACTATTGTTACAACAACAAAAACAACAAAATTACAATTATAGAGCGCCTTTCACGTCGGGAGAACGTCCCAAGGCGCTGAACAAAGTCAAGACTCAAGCAAGAGAGAGGGACATGGCAGTGGGGAGGGGCGGGAGAGAGTGAGGAGGGAGGAAGAGAGGGCAGCAGAAGGCACGGTCAAAGAGGAGCGTCTCGAGACTGGCCTTGAAGGAGGCAAGGGAGGGAGCAAGGCGAAGGGACTGAGGGATGGAGTTCCAGAGTGTGGGGGCAGAGAGGTTGAAAGCCTGTTCGCTGATGGTAGGGTGGTCGGATGGGGGACATGGAGCAGGCCAGAGCCTGCTGAACGGAGAAGGGGGTTAAGTTCATAGAGGGACAGCAGGTCAGAGAGATGGGGATGCACCTTGTATGGCCTTGAAAGTGAGGATGAGGATCTTGAATTCAATCCTTTGGGGGATGGGGAGCCAATGGAGTCGGGCGAGAGTGGGAGTGATGTGGTCGCAGAGCTTAGTGTGGGTGAGGACACGAGCTGCAGAGTTCTGGATGATCTGCAGCTTGTGAAGGGAAGAGCCAGGATGGCCGATGAGGAGGGTGTTTCCACAGTCGAGCCTTAATGTGATGAATGCGTGAACTAGGGTTTCGGCAGCCTGATGGATGAGGCAGTGTTGGAGTCTGGCGATGTTGCGAAGATGGTGAAAGGATGTGGGGAAGGAAGGTCAAAGGTTGTACAGAGTCGAACAAAACCGCCCAGGTTCCTGACTGGCTTAGAGAGGTAGAAAGTGCAGCCTTGGATGCCGATGCTGTTAGCGCCTGAGGTGCGGAGGAGCTGATGCGAGCCAATCAGGAGGACCTCAACCTTGCGGACATTCAATTGGAGAAAGTTGTCTCTTGTCCAGGACTCAATGTCAGACAGGCAGGCAGTCATGATGCTGGTAGTGCTGGAGTTGAAAGTGGAAGCAGAAATGTAGAGGGGTGTCATCTGCATACATGTGGAATTTTACCCATGTCTGCGGATGATGTCACCAAGTGGGAGCATATAGAGTATGAAGAGGAGGAGACCATGGACAGAGTCCTGAGGAATGCCGCATGAGATGGTGCAGGGGCTGGAGGAAAAACCGTTGGTGTTCCCAAAGTGGAAATGGTGTGAAAGTTAGGGCCAGAACCAGTCAAGGACAGAACGTTGAAGGTTGAGGTGGAAGGAGAAGCGATGGAGGAGGATTGATTGGTCCACGGTATTGAAGGTGCCGGATAGGTCAAGGAGGATGAGGAGGCAGAGGGAGCAGCGAAGGTACAACTCATTCCAAGTTATCAGTTTTGCAGAAATGCTGCTTCAGTTATATTTCTACTTAATCCTGCCGTGAAATATTCTGTTAAAACATTAACTATGTGGGTTAGTCCAGTTATCCATTGCAATTTCAATTGCATAGTGAAAAATGGGTCCCCATTGACAAACTTACATCATTACCTTTCTATTTGACCTTTTTAAGTGGTGTCCTGACATCCCCAAATTTTTCATTTATGGGACCAAGAAAAAAAGAATTGGAAATGAACAAAACCTTGCAGAAAATTTTACTTTTTTTAAAAAAGCTTTAAAAAGGCCACTGTTTGGTGTCTCTACTAAAAAGAAAAATGAATAAGTCAAGCTTCACACCTTCCTGCAGTAACACCTCTGCAAAAGTCACAAAAACATCAGGTTTATATGCAGCAGGATTACTACACTGCACTGCTGACAGTCTCTGCTGTAGCACAGTATTCAGTTATAATTAGAAATGTGACTGAATCTGCAGCATCAGGTTTATTACAGGGAGCCAATTGTATAAATCACAGAGCCAATGCTGTGTTTCTCAGTGCAGCATAGCGTCATTGATTCCGAGACCTTTCTGTTTTTATAGAAAGACACCATTTTCCCTAAAAGGTAGTAAATGCAGAGTTCTATAACCTTTTTTGGCTAATTTACGACTCGGATTTCTGTAAATGGTTTTATGCTCTATTAAAAGAGGTACTTTGCTGTCTCACCTACTGAAATTAATTTCCTTGACTGAAGTGGCAATCATTTATGTTGATATATTTTATGCAGCGGGATGAACCGAGCTGCCCAGTGCTGCGCATGTAGATGAAAAAAGGAATTTGTCTTCAGTTTTGTTCAACTGCTGTACTTTGCAGGGCAGCTGAGCTCAACAGCTAGAGACTCACATTTACATTTTAAAAATGTTTACTTGGCTTGGTGCAAAAAAGTAAAGTTTCAGGTTTCTCGCTCAGTGTCTATATAAGTTTTGAGGAAGTTTTATAAAAGTGCTACATTAAATACCAAATGTGGCAGCATGAGAGGTCACAGAGTTAGGTTGTGAGAAGCAAATTTAGAACAGATACCAGGAATTTCTTTATAGAGAGGGTGCTCAACAGTTGGAATGGATTGGCAGGTTAGGGTCGATGAGGACAGGACACTGATGCAACCAGGTGTCTGACACACGTGGAAACCCATCACCATTTTAAGAGACCCCAAACCAAACTGAGTTCCATGTATCCCACTACACATGGAGAGACATTTATTGGAATGATCACCAGATATTTCATGGAATAAACGTCACCAGAAATGTTTACTAGAGCAAAATAAACAATCTAGCTCTGGAATGACAAATCCTGCTTTTCTAATTCTGGAAAGCAGTTTGGCAAGAGCCAAGACTTGGGGACCCCAGTGTGTGAGTTGGGGTACTGTTTGAGTCTTAAGCTGCTAAAACCACAATGCTTGCCATTGAGAGCAAGTTTTTCCACCGCTTATCCAGCTAGGACCACCCTACCAGTCAGGGCTTTGGCTTGCGGTGTTAATAGGAACTAAGTGGGAAAATTCACTGCCCCCATTGACTGGTCTGCCCTTCCAAGTGATGAGGAATGTGATTTGATGTGGAGACTGATGGATATGTATCCTTTGTTCTCGAGGTAAATAAACTACAACTTAAGACTTCAGCCTGCAACTCCAGCATGTTACAGGACTGACATGTAGAGAGGATTAACATCCCAGATACCAACATTAAATAGTAACACCAAGGGGACTCGGTTAACTATCTAGTAAACTGGAAACAGTGCGTAACAATGGGAGGAAGCAAACTGACAGAGACTAATATCCAAAACGGAGGAGTCACTATTCTAAAATACTTCCTAAAAAGTCAATAGCATTACTAAAGATGTAGCTAAGTTTATGTTGATAGTGCTTCTTGCCACCGCATTGAATTATTTCGCTAAAGTATCACAGTTACTGCATGTGGGTGAACATTTTGAAAGTAGTTTTGACAGTGGTAATGATATAATGAAGCTTTGTGAGGGAGAGAGAATATATTAACAATGATTGCTTACAAATTGGATTCTGCCCCTTTCTCAGTTTGCAAAGGATCTCACTATTAGCCTGGCTCTGGATTAACGTGTTGCGGGTTCAAGTCCCATGTAGGGGCTTGAGTTTGTAATGTAGGTTGATGACGATGATAATAATTCTTGCATTTGATATAGTGCCTTTTCATGTGTTCAAGATCTCTTCAAGCACTTCACAAGTAATGTAGATTAACTGTGTATTTTCAGTGCCTTGGGCGCTATACCAATGTAATTTTATTGTTGTTTTATTTGGTGGGTGAAACGTGGCAACCAATTTCTCACAGCAGTCTCCCACAAACAGTGGTGGATTCAGTGGCCAAATTATATATTTTTAACACTCCAAGTAGTTTTTTTGATGTTCTGGTGCAGTACTGGGGGAGCCATTACATTGCCAGAGCTCGTGTTATTTAGATGAAATGTTAACGGAAGACGTATCTGTCAGTTTTCAGGGGAGTTGGTAATAGTCCCATGAGCCTATTTGAAAAGAGACGGGAGATTTTCTTTATCAATTGTCGAGTTATCCAGAGTAGAGAGTAAGGCATGTGTTATGCATTGAAACGTAAATAAATGTGGTCAGGATATTGACAGCGCAATGACTTAAAGTGGTAACGATATGTTAAGATAGATATTGAGAGTTTACTGGCTGTCTGGGATTTTGTTGGCATCAAATGCCTCTCACATTTTCCTAAAAATAGCCATTAAAGTTTGTGAAGTACATATTTTTGACGCAGTAAAGCATTTAGAAAAATGCCATTTCCTTCATCCTTTTCTCCTGAGGAGAAGAGGAGCAGACTGCAAGATGACATAGACAAAATGTTAAAATGGGCAGACACATGGCAGATGAAGTTGGATGTGGAGAAATGAGAGGTGATGCATTTTTGGACGAAGAATGTAGAAAGGCTATTTAGGCTAGATAGTACAATCTTAAAGGGAGTAAAGGAACAGAGAGACCTGGGGGGGTTCATGAAAGTAAATCTTTGAAGGTGGCAGGACAGGTAGATAAGGCTGTTAAAAAAGCATACAGGATACCAGGCTTTATATTCAATTCAAGATCCTTGTTCTCACTTTCAAGGCCATTCATGGCCTTGCCCCCGTCTGTCTCTCTGACCTACTGTTCCTATATCAGCCTGCCTGTACCCTCCGTTCAGCAGACTCAGGCCTGCTCCGCATCCATCTCCCTAACCGCCCAACCGTCGGTGGCTGGGCTTTCAGCCGCTCTGCTCCCACACTGTGGAACTCCATCCCGCAGCCCCTCTGCCTTACTTCCTCCCTTTCCTCCTTCAAGTCCGGTCTCAAGACCTTTCTCTTCAACCGCGCTTTCGGCTGCCCATCCAACTCTTCCCCTTCTCCCACTCTCCTTACCCCTACCCCGACCCACCCCCCCTGCTCGGGTCCCGTTCTGACTGTTCAGCACTTTGGAACGTCCTCCCGACGTGAAAGGCGCTATATAAGTGCAATTTTGTTGTTGTTGTTATAAATAGGGGCAATGGTACAAAAGTCAGGAGGTTATGATTAACCTGTACAAAATGTGGGATAGGCTAGAGTACTGTGTTCAGTTCTGGGCACCACAATTCAGGAAGGATGTTAAGGCATTAAAAAGCATGCAGAGGAGATTTACCAGGATGGTACCAACAATGAGGGACTATGGACATGAAGAAAGACTGGAGAGGCTAGGATTATGCTCATTGGAGCAGAGAAGGTTACAAGGAGACCTACTAGAGGTTTTCAAAATCAAGAGGGGATTCGAAAGGGTAAACAGGGTAAAACTGTTTCCATTGATGGGTGTTTTTTAAATCTGTGACTCGAGGTCACAGATTTAAAAAAGTTTCTAAAAGAAGCAGAGGAGAGATGAGGAGAAATGTTTTCATGCATTGAGTTGTTTGAATCTGGAATGCATTGCCTGAAAGGGTGGTGGAGGCTGATTCGATAACAACTTTTGAAAGAGAGGCCCCCAATCTCTGGAACTCCATCCCGCGGTCCTTCCACCTCGCCCCCTCCCTGGCCTCCTTCAAGTCCTGCCTCAAGACACTCCTCTTCAATGGTCCCATCGGCAACTCCTAATTCCCCTCTTCCCTCTCTGCCCCCTTATCCCAGCATGGGTCTGACACAGCGACTGTCCAATGCCTTGGGACGTCCTCCTGATGTGAAAGGCGCTATACAAGTGTAATTTTGTTGTTGTTGTTTTGTGTAGCACTACACCATGCGATATTTACACCCCTTATAAACCAGATCAGGTTATAGTATTGCCTTTCTTTGTAGAGAAATTGAACTGCACCTTAGAATTACGATAAAAGTCCATTATCTTGCTACATCCAATTAAAGCCATTTGTAGTAACAGAAAATATCGATTCAACAATAACAGACCACATTGTGTATGTGTGTGTTTGTTGTGAGTGGATGAGAAAAGGGAAAGAAAGGGGATATAAGATAAGTGACTACAATAAATAGAACTCTAATTCTATGAAAGTCTGAAAGTCAGACATACTTACATAATTAATACTTTCGAAGAGGCTTTCCTTCACTGAAATTACAGTGGCACTCCCCATGTTGCTATATCACACCAGATTGTTCTAAAGATATGACACCTCTGGGAACTTTCTGTTGATATGCAATAACTGCAAATGTGCCAGCCAAAGATAATATATCTTCAAAACTCTAGAGGCGAGTTGGAAAGATTATCGATGAATTGTTACAGTATACAATTTACTCTGGGACCTAAATTTGAATCTCGCCTCTTCCCTAATGGCATTCAAACACTGACAAATGCAACAGTCCAATGGGATTATCTAAAAAGGACTAATTCCATTCCAAAATGCCTCATGCTGTTTAGCAGATTTGGATGTCAAATCTACCCTAACTTCTAAGTACTGTAGTTTTTATACTATTTTAAGAGTGAAAACATGCTTCATCTTGCTTTTCTTTGTCATCTCAGAACAATGGGGGAATAATTTTATGATTAGAGCCAAGCCACTTAGGAGTGGAAGCAGTTTATTTTCACACAACGGGTAGTGGAAATTTTGGAACTCTCTCCCCAAAAGGTTGTGGATGCTGGACCCTTTCAAAGTTTCAAGACTCGAGTGGATAGATTTTTGTTAGGAAAGGATAACAAGGGTTATGGGGTAAAGGGGAATAATTGGAGTTGAGATACAGATCAATGATTTAATAGAATGGTGGAACTAGCTTGAGGTGCATAATGGTCTACCCCTGTTCCTATGACGCTACTTTTTTGGCATCTTTCTTTTCTTCATGTAATCTAGTTCTTGTCTTCACTTGATTTCCAAATGAGAGACAAGGTTATTGTATGGGACTTAGCTCCAGGGGTCTCCAACAAGAATCTGGAAGATGCAAGAGAAATATTTGAAGCAAACATTTGGAATTGATTTTTTTAACTCATGCACATTGAAAACCTAAAACAAATGAAGGATCATGACCATTCAAATTAAATACTTTATATACTGGATCAGAATGAAAATATCTGAATCCACTTCTCAGTGGAATTATTTTGAATGCTTTCAAAGCAATTCTTGTTTCATGGTCCAAAGCTACAACCTTATTCAAGAAGATCATTGGTTAAAATTTCTATTCAGCATTATGCAAGTCATCTTCAGGGATCTCAGCAACTAATACGATTTCCCATTGTAGTTGTAGATCGCCAAAGGCACAGTGGGTAATCTTGAATTAAATATTTCCCCACACGTTCTTTACTGGCACAGGGAATGGAACAATCGCATTGAGGAAGCAAAGTGGAAGGTTTCCAGTTTGGCATCAAAAATGTGGGATAAAATTCCACAAATATCAGCCTGGCTCAGTTGGTATCATTTGCCCTCAAACCCCATGTGGAGACTTTGAGCTCATACTCTATCTAGGCTGATCCTTCAATCCAGTGCTGAAGGTACTTTGCGTTGCCAGTAGTGTCATCTTCCGGATGAAGTATTAAACTGAGGTCCTATCTGCTTGTTCAGATATATGTTAAATCCTATGGCACTGTTTGAAAAGTGAACAGGGGTTTCTACCAATGTCCTTGCCAACAGCTGATCAGATAAAAGTGGTCATGACTATTTGTATGATCATGTTGCATACAAATTGACTGCCACATAAAAAGCAGTCATTGAACTCTTTAGTAAATCCTATGAAATACTTCCAAACATTTTGGCGTTGTGATAAAGTGCAAGGATTCTCATTTCTACTAAGAAATCACATACCATCTTTAAACCTACAGGGTATGAATTAAAGGAAGGTCTATCTTTTCCCCACTGAATATTATAACACTTACTTGCAAACAAGCATTCAAGATTATTATAACACTAAACAATTAGTGGTGAAGATAGCTAGGATTATTTGCAAATTGCTATTATTTAATAATCATAATCCTTGCATCTTCCATATCACTTCCTTGATTTAGTGGGGGGAAAAGGTACTTTTAATGTGGCGTATCATTGCTGCAATTACATAAAGTGTGTATGTAAACTTACAGGTGTGGAAAAACAGCAAAATTATCTTAAGAAGTTGTTATATATGTAAGCGCATCTGCGCGTACGCTATATGTGGATGACGTATTATACATGTGGATGACGTATATGTAAGAATCTGCGCGTGCATGATACGGGGATCATTTTTCGGAATCGTAACTCAGTCTGGCTGCATGTGTATTCTTTAAGTCCTGATCATCAACGTAATCTACCGTAAGCTATTGTATTAATAGCAACTTTACATATTGATACACTACAAGAGTATTTATCATCCAACATCATTCAGCTGTTTTTGCATCAACTCAAATTGATCTGCAATCAAGCATATCAATGCTAATTGTCAAAAATTGTGATTGCAAGTGAAACTCATATATTAGTTTATCATATATCTCACACATTTTATCAGCAACACCAAACACACTTAACAACCAACCCCAATGCTCCTCAAATACCCCTTCAGGAAATTGGAAATGCTCTCAATAGTGCTTTTGAAATTGCTATGTTTTGTTACAACATAAAAATTGCTTAAGAATTGCAGCGAAGAGAAGGTTCAGTGTTTTGTTCTATATGCTACTCTTGAATCAGTACAGCGTGTCAAACATCAATTTGATGTTTCCCAAGAGAAAGTTTGGTAGCCCACTGAAGCTAAATGTGAAGAGACAGCTTGAACGTGGAAAATGTTAGTCAAACACCATGGCTAATACAGCGATTTTACTTTAATCTCATAAAATTCCCGTGGGATGGTCATGTGGGTTTGATCTGCAAAATTCCTTTCATCCTGAGCAGCTGATTATTTTTGATTGGAAAGTAGCTTAAGACTCATCAGATGTAGACAAGAACTACATGAATAGCTTTTAGGCTTTTAGTAGCAGAGAACGTGCAATCAGCTCCAATGGGCTTTATGCACAATTTTATATTATGTTGAATAGTGTGATGTAGGAAGGAGTGCTTCAACAGCTGAATCAATCTGGTTTTAATCTATGATGGATATAAATAAAGCCCTGGTTTGCAGTATTTGGCATTGAACACTCCAAGATAATTATACAATAAGCCATAGTCAATTAAATAAATCTCAATAATCTAGATTGTTGACCTTCATGAAGATTAATGCACAAGATATCTTTGCTTCACTGCATACAGTACTCCTTGCAATTTTGTTTTTACCATATTTCAGTAAGGAACGAGTACCGTGAAGGGCAACAACTAAATTGATAGCTAGAATTAGTCACTTGAGTTAGAAGGAAGGTCTATGGAAACTGGGAATGTTCATGCTGAAGACGAGATGACTAAGGTAAGATCTTACTGAAATAATCAAAGTCTTAGTATAGGAAAAATTAAACTGTAACCAGTCTGCCTGAGTTGGCAACACTCTTGCCTCTGACTCATAAGGTTCTAGGTTCAAGCCTCACAGTGGGACTTCAAAATGGTTTTTGCTGACACTTCAAGGTAGAACTGGGGGTGTCTATATTGTCAGAGATACCAGCCTTTTGATGAAACATTAAATTGAGGTCCTACCTGCCTGCTCAGGTGGACGTTAACGATCCCATGACGCTATTTGAAAAGAGAACAACAACATTATATTTGTATAGCGCCTTTCACGTCGGGAGGACACCTCATGGCGAAGGGAAGGCAGTTTCTCCCATTATTCTGGCCAATAATTCCCCCCAAATACAATTGGTCACACACTCCACGACTAGATATTCACTGCATAGCAGTTCTAATAACAATAAGTGAGATCTATATATGAGACACAAGAAAAAGATCCTTGTCTATTCCATTGATCATTGCAATCTATAATTGTTACAGTTTCTTTATATTAAACACAGTATAACTGAGCTTTTGATGCATAGTTTGTACTTTCTCTTCCAGATATTCAAAACAGATTAATAAGAGATTGCAACATGTAGGATTATTGAATGCTTTGAAATTCCACAGTTTTCAAAAAGCAGCTTAGGGCTTTGTAGCATCATTTTCTTCAGATCTGGATTCTTGATCAATATCTCTTGATCTGGTGTAATTTCTGAAGTGTGGCAATTTGAAGCAATATTTATATGACACATTGATCCATATGTGTTGCATCTAGTCAAAATTCAAATGACTAACTTTGGCAGGAGATGAAGATTTGGGGGTCATTTGTTGCATATGTGAATAGGAATCTGCATTGATGAAGCCAGAATTTTGATACATATAGTTTTGACACATTTTTAATTACTGAACTTGAAAAACACTAACTAATTCTTGTTAGTTCTATTTAAACCCATGTGCTCAATTCCTTTTCCCTATTTATCGTGAGTAAATCTGGCATATTCAGGTTTGAATTCTGCTCCAATTAATTCTCATTGCTCTACTTAAAAATAAGTTTCTATAATGAGCTTCTCAGCCACCTTGATGAGTTATACTGATTCCCTTGAAATTCATACAAAAATATGGGAGATTCACCTCACAGTATATTCTGTAAAGCGCTTTGAGACATCTAGAAGATGTGAAAAGTGCTATATCAAATGCAATAATTATTATTATTAAGATTTAAGCATGAAATGCAGCTTAAGTGTTCAACCACTCTCAGGAGGCTCACAGAATTGACCAATTAAATATTCATCTGATTGACTATAATCATCTAAGTCTTTAAATTAAAATGCTGGTACTGTCCAGTTATCTCCTTTGGAGCCCAATAAATATGAGGTGGCAGTCCAAGGCATGTCTCGTTACCACTTGAATCTGAAAATTGTGGAAGGATCTTGTTGTAAGTTCTGATGGGTGACCTTTACATAGGCTTTAAGGAGCTGCATTTCTTATGTATGACTTTTACCCGCATGAGGAAAGTGTTAATTTAAGCTACGTTCTCAGTTTCTGGCCAATAGTATCAGTATTTTAGCTCAAATAAAACACTCCAGGTGCAGGATACAATTGCTGTAACCTTATCTCATGGACACTGCATCAGCAGAGCTATTTACAGTGAATTTTAAGATAACTGAAAAATATAGTGATCTTATAGTACTTTGCCTGCGTACAGGCATTTTTAGAATTACAGCCAATCCTCCAATAGATCCAATTCAATATCCTTACTTTCAAATGGTCCACAGCGTTAGCCCTCCCATCTCCTACAACCTTTCCTGTGTCAATGCCCTGGGATGTCTTTCCGATGTGAAGGGCGCCGTACAAGTGTCATTATTTGTTGTTGTTGTACTGCTGTGGCTGACCTGGTGGTGATATCAACTAAGCAAGCCAGGCTGACAACTAACTTACGCATTCATAATGTACAATCTGAATATAATTTACATCTTTTAATGAAATTATGCTCCCCACAGAGCATCACAAAGCCTCAGGCCACATGAACATGATTGATGGTGAGTCTGCACTACTTGTTCCATCTATGTAAGTACAAATGTGCACATGAAAAGGCTGTAGTCAAATCAAGAACCAAACTTGCAATTCCTTGTTACTCTCCCCAATAATACTAGGAATACAATCGCTGCAAATATTTTATCAGTCAGTGGTTGGCAATGATTTATGATATTCATGGAGAAATATTCAAACAGAACATTTATTTTGTTGGATGACCAAAAAAGGTTGCCACCACTGGTCTAGGCAGACACGTCAGTGCAACCTGCAGAGATATTGTATCTTTGGAGGTGCAGACCTTCTGATAAGATGTTAAACTGAGATCCTGTCTGCCTGGTCAGGTGGATGTTAAATGGCACTATAGTATTAAAAAAGAGAAGGGAGTTTCTCCCGGCTAATAATCATGCAGATAAAATTGTGCATTCACCTCATGACTATTTGTGTGACATTCCTGTGTGCAAATTGGTTGCCACATTCGCCTACAACTGCACTGGGTGAAGTGCTTTGAGATGTTTCAACTATTATTATCATGATTATAAACTCTTCAGTAGATATCAAACACCTTTATGACAAGCAAAATTTCATCTCCACTTCCATGGGCAAATATGATTGTTTTTTGAATAGCATATAACACCCCCAGAATTAAATTATCTGTTTCATAATATCAGATCATCTGAAAGTGTTTCATGCTCCAAGTTTCACTTATACACTTAATCTTCACCTGATGATTTGTTTCTATCTGGGCAGTTGAAATTCTTTTGTATGTTGGCTAGAACAAATAAAAGAGGTTTAAGTTCTTGTTTTGAATGTTTATTAATATTCTGTCAAATGTAAATTTATTGTGCTATATCCAATTTATCCAAATACAGAACTGCTTGCTCGTTAAGATGTGGAGTAGCATCTTTGTAGATTTAATGCAACTAATATAAAATCAACCTTGCAATTGATATCGCACAACAACAACAAAATTACATTAATATAGTCCGCAACTACCTCACACCCCCACGCTGCCGAAACACTCGTGCATGCATACATCACCTCACGGCTGGACTACGGAAACTCTCTCCTCGTCGGCCTCCCCAGTTCCTCCATTCACAGGCTGCAGGTCATCCAAAACTCTGCAGCCCATGTACTATCACTCGCCTTCTTGACCACATAACCCCCACCCTCGCCCGTCTCCACTGGCTCCCCATCCTCCAGAGGATCGAGTTCAAGATCCTCATCCTAAACTTCAAGGCCTTGCACGGCCTTGCCCCGCCCTACTTAACCGACTTACTTTCCCCCTATAAGCCCACCCCTCCGTTCAGCAGGTCTTGGCCTGCTCCAAGCCCCCCGCCCGAACCGCCCCACCATTGGAGGCCGGGCTTTCAGTTTTTCCGCTCCCACCCTGTGGTATTCCATCCCCCAATCCCTCCGTCTTGTTTTTTCCCTTTCCTCTTTCAAGGCCGGTTTGAAAACTTTCCTCTTCAACCGTGCCTTTCGTTCCCCCCCGAATTTTTCGACCTCCCCTACGTGTTTCACCCCTTCCCGAACCCCCCCCTCCCAGCTCGGGTCACACGCCTCCTGTGCAAAGCCTTGGGACGTCGTCCCGACGTGAAAGGCGCTTTACAAATTTAAGTTGTTGTTGTTGTTGTTGTTGTTGCCTTTCATGTCGGGAGGAAGTCCCAAGGCGCTGAACAGTCAATGTTTCAGGCCCGAGCTCGGGTCAGGATCAGGGAGGGTGGAGGGAAAGGATTTGGTTTGGGGTGACTGATGAGACCATTGAAGAGGAGGGTCTTGAGGCGGGACTTCAAGGAGGCTAGGGAGGGCATGAGACGGAGGGACTTTGGGATGGAATTCCAGATGCTAGGGGCAGAATGGCTGAAGGCTCACTCATTGATGGTGGGGCAGTTGGGCCAGGGGACATGGAGTAGGCCGGAGCCCGCTGAGCGGAGTGGGTTGGTTGGCTATGGAGGGCTTTGAATGTGAGGACCAGGATCTTGAATTGAATCCTTTGGGTGATGGGGAGCCATTGGAGTTGGATGAGAATGGGGGTGATGGGGTCATGGAGCTTGGAGCGGGAGAGGACATGGGTCGCAGAGTTCTCGATGATCTCGATGATATGGAGGGAGGAGTTGGGAAGGCCAACAAGCAGGGCAATCATGTCATCAAGACCTCTCCAAGCATTACATGGGATTTTCCTGGGAAGTGTAGTAACTGTATATTTGTAGGCAAACGTAGTGAGCTTATGGATTCAAGCCCGACTTCCAGTTTTTGACCTCATAGACTTGACTCTAGTGTAGTGCTGGGTGACAACTGCATTCGTGGATGTGATACTAAAATGATGTCCTAAATGATGGACTTTAAAGATCTCATAACACAACTCAAAAAAAGAAGGGGATTTCTTCCTGTGTCCTCGCTAACTATCATCCAGATTAAATTGATCATTCACTTGAGCTCTCTGAAACAGATTCTGTTTTTCAGTACTTGTCTGATATCTTAGGTTGAATTCTACTCCCAGAGGAAGCACTTTCATGATTTGTGAATCCCAAAGGCTTTAGAATGTCTGAATGCTACGTATTCATGAGAAAATTCCTGTAGCAACAATTATTTTTTGAGGCTCCTGCACCATTTGTTCAACAGACACATGAAGTCTTAGTCACTACTTTCTGACAGATCAACATGCTTGAGGAAGGTATGGGTGTAGGAGAAATAACACTCATTGTGTGGAAGGCTAGACAGTCAATAAAGCTGGTATGAAACAATCAGTGAATATCAAACAAATCACTAATGATATGAACAACAACTTGTATTTATTCAGCGGCCATCACACAGAATAGAATATCAGTGCTTAAATGCTTGAACATACTTTGGTTCCATTGCAGTCAATGAGAATTACAAGTGAAAAAGCTGTTAAAATCACATTTGTTTCATGTTATTGCTAGTTTGGCTAATTTACTATGCTTGCTTCTGGCTGAAATGTTACAGTTCCAGGCGAAATTGAGCTCACTCAGGCTGTTACACCGTACTGAGGAAGCACACTGTATTGTCAGAGGTACCATCTTGCAGATGAGATATTGAATTGGAATCTTGCCTGCATGTTGAGGTGGCTGTTCAAGATCCTATGACACAATCCAGAAAAGAAACCAAAAAGAGTGTTGCTCCTTATGTTTTGGCCAACAATCCTGTGGATTACAGCATCAATGGTGAAAGAAAAGTGAGTCAACGTTTTGGCCCTACAACATTTCATCAGAAAACTTCTGACGAAGGGTTGTGGACCCGAAACGTTGACTCAATTTCCTTTCTCCATAGATGCCTCCTGATCTGCTGAATGTTCCCAGCGATTTCTTTTCTTATTTCAAACTTCAGCTTCTGCAGTATTTCGTATTTAATCCTGTAGATCAGTTTATCATTCACTTCAGAGAGTTTTGCAAGCCCAGGCTAGCACAACAGGCCATTTGCCTTCACTATCAGTACTTTTGGCAGCAATTACTTGTGAAGCATTTTGGAGATGATGTCTCCATAAAAAAAAAATTGATTTCAAGATTAATTATTTTCGTCTATTGGAGAGATGGTCTTTTTCTGTTAGATCATTGTGGTCCAGGCTGCAACGATAGCATATCCACATTAGGTCACATGTCCAGCTCAACAATTCATGGGTTCAGCAAACACAGATTTAGTCTGCTGAATTTCTGCTGCTGAAGATAAAGATACAATGATGGAACTATATATGAGAATTGCAATATGGTACGTGGTGTTGGGCTGGTGTTATTGATATTACAACTATGGGAAAGGTGCAATGTAAATTCACAAGGATGACATTGGTGAAGAGACAAAAGAACCATGAGAAGACTTTGGAGAAATTAACTCTTTCCTTGGGTGTAGAGAATTTTGGCAACTGAAGCTTAATACTGATGAATACAAAATACCACATAAAAGATCCAAAAAAAGGAAATATAAATATTCCTTGAATGGGGTTGAACTCACCAAGTGGGAGGCTGAAAGAGATCCTGGGGTATTAGTTAACTTTATTGCTCACTGTGTCAAAACGGCAGCAATAAACAAGTCAAATAGTATGCTGGGCAATATTGCTAAATCAGTTGAGTTTAGATCTCTCAACATAATTCTCAGGCTGTACAGTTCACTGGTCAGATCACATCTTGAATACCGCATACAGTTTTGGCCACCAAGATTTAAGGGTGATGCCCAGCTCCTAGAGCTTGTGCAGAGGAGAGGAATAAGTATGATTCTCTTTGCTAGAGGAATTAATTACGACCTGGGCTTTTTCCTCAGAATTCACCACACACACCCTCCTCTGATACAAATACAGAATATACTGTGAAGTGGATTGACTATTTATTAGGCGAAATGTGGCAGCTAATTGCATATAGCAGTGTCTCACAAACAGTCATGGATTGAGTGACCAATCTTTTTTTGAAGGGGCTATTACCTCAGAAAGTGATCTGCCAATCAACGAACAACCAGGTTCCTACTCACTGCTAGGAAAAGAGAGGAGAAAAGAGTAATGAAACTTACGTAAAGTTTCATTCCTGACAGGGAGTTCATTAAGAAAAGTAATCAATTGTTAGAATTAGGCATCAGATGAGAATGTGAGAATATGTGCATTTGTGTTTGTGAGTGGGTGTCTCTCTCTGCATCTGTGTGTGTGTCTCTGTGTCTCTGAGTGTGTGTGTCTTTTTCTGTGTCTGAGTGTATGTGTCCCTCTCTGTGTCTGTATATGTGTATCTCTCTGTCTGTGGGAATATCTCTCTCTGTGTCTTTGAGTATGTGTGTCTGTTTCTTTCTGGGTCTGCTTGTGGTGCTGGGCCCTGAGAGCTGCTATAGCCTGATTGGTGTTCTCCACCCATAACCACCCCCCAAAAAAAGGCCACCCAGTTTTTGTTAAAGAAGCAATTTTGATTTTTGCAACAATGCAATATGTGTTATTTCATCTTGCTTAGTTTTTATCAATAAAGTGAATAAAATGTAGGTTCGCAGTAAAATGCACCAATCAATTCCCCGCCATTTTCTGCAAAATTGCCCTGCTATTTTTGACAAATATTTCCACACCTTTCTATTGGCACAGGCTAAAAACATTGATTTAGACAAGTTAGAGCTCCAGTTTGGGGAGATGACAACTCAGAGGGACCTCATAGAGCTGTACAAAATTTAAAATGAAATTCCAAATGTAAACCCAGATCAATAGTTTTAGGATGTATCATGACAATAGAGCAAGCAGACAATAGGTTTAGAGTCGTAAAGGGCGATTTCAGGACAAATACAATTGTTTTTCTTTATGCAGAGGGTAATCGATGACTATAACAGTTTGCCGGGAAAGGTGGAGGCCAGGACACTGGAGTCGTTTAAAAAGCAACTTGATGTAGTGATGAGGGGACAGTAGGATGGTTGTTCTGGAGGGATGAGATCGGGTGGGCCAAGGATCTTTTTCATCCAGATCAATCTTGTGATCTTGTGATAATAAAAAGGTATGAGAGAATGAATGATGTGGAATTGTTTCTACTGTTAGGTTATTTAAAGAAAAGAGGAGAAAGAAATTAAGACTCTGCCTTAAACAGCGGATATATTATCACCTAGCTGTATTTAACTTTTTTGTTGTGGGGTAATGGAGGATCTAATGGCAGGCTGAGCTTTTCTTTTCCCAGTAATTCCAGCATTGATACCATCTAGATTTATGTAACTTCAAATTATCTGTGCATGAGTGGGTGTAACTAACTTCCATCTTGCACTAATAATATTTCAATTTCAGGAACAGGTTTCAGAATTTCACTGACGGTGTAGGGCTATCCCAGGGTGGAAATTATATCAACCTTAGTGTCTAAATAAGTGGGTATAGATTGTTCTGAGCACAGAAACGAAATCAGCACTGGAAAGATTATGGCAATAAAAGGGAGGAATAAAATAATGCAATTAAAGAGCTCACTTAATGACATAGATTTAATCCATTTTAAGCACCAACTATACAGTGCAATAAGGAGAAGAGAAAGTTCAAGACTGTAAAGGACTATAAAAGCACAACTATTTGGGAACTTTTTGATGGATTCCTACAGCCTGTTATACTGTGAAGATACTTCTGTTCCATTAGCTCTTACATATACAAATCCAGAATTTATACTGTTCAACTCTTAGAATATAAATGTTCATGTCATCATGCTGCTGAATAATACAGCATAGCCTTTATTTATGCAGCAAATGAATTATGCTAGACAATGTAAACTTCTTATTCGTTGGCATGTTAATTTATTCCTACACACAAACTGACTTTTCCCATTCACTGGATACATGTGCAAAAATAGATGTGATGGGACAGAGCAAGCCATCAATGTTGGTGTTGGTATTTATCCCAGTTTGTGCCCATCTTTTGGTATTTTGCTTCCATATTAAAATTGTACCCTTTACGGCTGAACTGGTTGAAATATTTGCATATATTAAAATTGGGATCAATCACCAATAAGTAGCTGGTTAGACTCCTGTTCTAGAAACAAGGATTTTCCTTCTAAGATTTGAACTATGGTTACAGTGCAAGGTCTAACTGCTAGAATATACCAATGATTGCTACGTTAAAAAGGACCTTGTGCCTGCATATTTCTGAAGCAACAGCTTGTATTTATATAGTGCCCTTCATGCCGGACGGTGTTTAGGAGCACTAATTGGTGAGTCCATCCCTCAAATAACAATTGGTTATTTTATGGCCAGTTAGCTTGTCCAAGCCACTTCCAACTTTGTCAATATTCTTTGCTAATGCCCTAAAAGCATTTTCCACCAAATTACACAATAGAAAATTGAACCTTTTTTTCTATTCAATACAAGTTTATGAATTATTTCGGCGGCAGGCAACATCTAAAGAATAATTAGCAATTCATAGATTACTATGGCTCTTCAGGCTATTGTCTAATTCACAAGATATATAGGTCTCTAATTGCCAGGTTTGATGTCCCCTACTTGACATCATCAACTTCTTCCAGTCCGTTGATATCTTCCCAGTGCTGATTGACTCTCCCATAATGCATGTCAATGCTACACAAATCTCCTGGCTTGCTTCTCTAAGTGCCCTGGGCCTTGAGTATCATCCATCTGTCCCATTTGTGGATTTGTCAGTTTGAGCCCTTCAAGGCTATCCAGAATCTTAGCCTCACATATGTTAAAATACGGGAGCTCAAACAATGTTTGCTGTCATGGGGTGTGGGGGGTGGAGGAGAGCTGATTTTAGTATCCTCCCCAGTAAAAAAAACCCTCTAGCCAGGAAATAATCATTTAATATGTTTCCCATTTCCTGTGCATTCTCTCTTTTTTTAACCCCATTTGAATCCCTTAGGGTTTTAAGCCGGACTACCTTTTAATAAATTATTGAAAGACTGTTTTTAGAGGGGTGTATGTTTTGCATTTGCTGCTATGTCCCTTTACAGTTCTTTCATAGCTTTTAAAAAAACATCTTTCTACAGTTTTGTATTCAGCCTGGGAGCGATCCTCCCCTCTCTCACTATAGATTTATAAATATTTTCTTAATTATCTCCCTTTTTATTTTCCTATTGATCCATTTTGTTGCTAATTTTGCCCTTGCTGCACTTAGGTAGATGCTTATCCCGCATGCACTGCATAATATTGGTGATATGCAAAATCTTTTTCAACATTACACTGACCAACAACTGAAACATTTGGAAGAGGGATGGTAATTGTATTTGAAAGTACTTCATTGGATACAGAACAACTGTTTAACCATATTTAGACATCCAGAGGATCAGGGTGAGCTCCATTAATTTCAGGGCACATGGCAGGTTTCATGTGACATCACCCATAACAACAACAACAACAAATTACATTTATAGAGCGCCTTTCACGTCGGGAGGACGTCCCAAGGCGCTGCACAGGAGGCGTGTGACCCGAGCTGAGAGGGGAGTGTTTGGGAAGGGATGAAACACGAAGTGGAGGTAAAAATGTTCGGGGTGGAACAAAAGGCACGATCGAAGAGGAAAGTCTTCAAACCGGCCTTGAAAGAGGAAAGGGAAGAAATGAAACGGAGGGATTGAGGGAAGGCATTCCATAGGGTGGGAGCGGAGAAACTGAAGGCTCGGCCTCCGATGGTGGGGCGGTTCAGGCGGGGGGCTTGGAGCAGGCCAAGTCCTGTTGAACGGAGGGTCCGGGTGGGTGTGTAGGGGGAGAGTAGATCGGTTAAATAGGGCGGGGCAAGGCCGTGTAAGCCTTGTAGGTGAGGACGAGGATCTTGAACTCGATCCTCTGGAGGATGGGGAGCCAGTGGAGACGGGCGAGGGTGGGGGTTATGTGGTCGCGGAGGCGGGTGCGGGATAGTACACGGGCTGCAGAGTTTTGGATGACCTGCAGCCTGTGAATGGAGGAACTGGGGAGGCCGACGAGGAGAGAATAACATGGATGAAGTGATGAACAAGATACTGTATCAAACTCAACATCAACATTACATTTGTATAGACATCATTACACTTGACTCATCTGCAACAGAAAATAAAATTAATGGTAAGAAAAAGCTAACAGGATTTTGTGAACACCTTGTACATTTACTGGCATGCATGCCAATTCCACATACTGTACACTGTAATTAATTACAGACATGAATATAGGAATGCAAGTCTTTCTGGCAATGTTCTATAATCATTGGATATTAACACAGCAAGATTATTTTAGTCAAATATTAAACAGTTATTGGAAATAAATATTTCCCTCTCCAAAAAAATAAAATAAAGAATTCTGCCAAATGCAATCTACGGTATTTGATCTGTTCTACATCAGTTACTTTATCATGTTGTGCGCTGTCTAGCTGGTTTAGACTATTGTTTCCATTAGCTGAAATGTTTTTGAATAGAAATCATTGAAATAATTTAATACATAAATCACTATTCTGCCCAAAGGCACCTATTGTAGGCTAAGCTATCTTTTCTATTCCACATCCACCACATGGTTAAAAACTGAATGTGCTTTGCATCGGATTATCTTGTTTTACGATTACTTTGAACCGTCAGACAATAGCATGTAAGCTACCTAAAGCATGGAGGTATATCAGTGTTGGCATTTATAAATATTTACACCAGCGTTATCCCACTTCTATTATTGTGCTAAAAGGCATAAAAATGCAAATATTAGGAAGACAAATCCAATTTTTTTGTTACAGCTTGGCTTGATGAAACGATAAGAGTGATTGAAGTAAAAGAAGAATAATGGAGGAACTTTGCAGTACAGCAGGGTTGCTGTGCCATTAGCTGAAATGACATGGCTCTACAATGTATTGTGTTCCTTTCATTTTATTTGCCCAATATATTGTCAATTCTAAGACAGTTCCAACTTCCAAATTTCACTGGCAGCATGAGATATAAGAAATACTAGGTGTGTAGTTATGCCTGGAGGGAGGTCTGAATCCTAAAGGAGATCTGGCTCCACATGCAGTCTTGCTGAGCCTTGGGACGTTCTCCCGACACGAAAGGCGCTCTATAAATGTAATTTTGTTGCTGTTGTTGCTGGAAATTTTCTCATCCATAAAATATACTCCCTGCTATAATAGACCAATCTTCACTTAATCCCTGAGGGTGGCTGGTTCTCTACTTTCACTTAACCTGGCTGTGAGTAAGCAAGCACTACTGACCTATTATGGTGTTTGTTTCACAATTAATGAGTTACATGTGATGTAATAATAAATAATAATAATCTTTGCATTTTTATATCATTTTTCATGTCTTCTCGATGTCTCAAAGTGCTTCACAGAATATACTGTAAAGTGAATTGTCTGTATATTTATGGGCAAAACATGGCAGCCAATTGCGCACAACAGTGTACCACAAACAGTCGTGGATTAAAATGACCAATTTATTATAGTTTTTGTGTGACAGATTATTACTACGTGCGTGGAGTAAGGAAACTTGCCCAAGGTTTCGCCCTGACCTGCCTGGATTCGAAACACAGGTCTCATGCTTGCAAGGTGAGTGCTTTAACCACTGAGCTACATGGTTGTAAGCTGTGGGTGCTAAGAGAAATCCTGGAGATTCAAAATCAGCGCTCAGGCAGTGTTAAACGTTCTGAGAAGCTACCCTGGGTGGAGGATGTTATAAAAGTGCAAGTAGTTGTTGTTGTTGTTGTTGTTGTCAGCACTTTCACACCTCAGGCACTGGCAGCATCACCATTCATGGATTCACACTCCATCTCAATGAGGCAGTCGGGAAACTTGGGATGTTGTTTGACTCTCAACTGCACTTTCTGCTCGAAATTCGTGCTATCACCCATTCTGCCTTCCCCCACCTTCAGCCTCTCTGCCCCTGCCTTATCTCTTCCAAGGCCACCCTCTTTGACCGCTTTTGGTGACCCTCTTTCACCCACCTCCCTGCCCTCAACCTCTCCAAATCCCAACCTGTAACTCGGGTGCAAATCCTTGACTGTCCAGTTTGTCCTGCCAACAAGAAAAACACTACACAAATGTAAGTTGTTGTACAACTGTTTTTGTGTTGCCTCAGTACTGTGTGCTTTTGAAGATAGAAAGGAGTTGCTCCTGTTGTCATGGCCAACAATTCTCCAAATAAATCATGGCTATTTGTGAGACATTGTTGTGTGTAATTAGGCTGCTGTATTTGCTATAAACATACAACAAAATTACATTTATAGAGCACCTTTCACGTCGGAAAGATGTCCCAAGGCACTGAACAGTCAGGTCTGGACCCAATCAAGGGAGAGGGGCAGCGTAGGGGGGAGATGCGGGAGAGACGTAGAAGGGAGGGAGCGAGTTGGGAGGACAGCAGAAGGCACGATTGAAGAGGAGACTGGCCTTGAAGGAGGCAAGGGAGGAAGTGAGGAGAAGGGACTGTGGGATGGAGTTCCAGAGTATGGAGGCAGAGAAACTGAAAGCCTGGCCACCGATGGTAGGGCGGGTTGGGCGGAGGACATTGAGCAGACCGGAGCTCGCTGAACGGAGGTGGTGGGCAGGTTCATAGGGACATAGCAGGTCAGAGAGATATGAGGGGGGCAAGTACGTGAATGGTCTTGAAAGTGACCAGACAGTCATCACCATGACATTTTGATGTGAAAGGCGCATAATCCAAATGCAAGGATTATTGTTGTTATTACTGTTGTTATTTGTTGTTGTTATAATAATATTTTTTTTGCACATAACTCATTATTATTCCCAGAAATGTTAATTTTGTGCCACTCTGTATTTAATGTGTTGCAATACTGATTTATGTTCATTTCTCTTCATTTACATTTACGTGTTCGTCTACTATGGCATCACCTTGTTTTTTATATTTGCTAGAAGTGTTGTGCACTTTTCCTTTCTCGCTGTGTTTTTTTATATAGATTTATTCCCCACTTTTGGGGAAGATATTAGAAGTAATAAAAATAAGAGAGAACCAGTAAAAATAAATGAATAAAAAACACCACAAGAGACTGAGCTCTACAAATCCTCCCAAAAGTTATAAGAAGACTCGGAAAGTAAAACTAAGACAGATAATACAGCTTTAAAACGTGCTCATAATCCTTCCATTTGGTATGGCACTTACAATGTTAAAATTCCTCAAAATGCTTCACTGGTTATAGCTTTCAAATCTATGCACGCAAGGACCCATATATAGATATCAAAATATACCAATTTATTTGAAGATTGTCAACCAGTCCATCCGGAGAAACTCTTTTCTCTCTTTGAATAGTGTTATGGGACCTTTAGCATCCACCTGAACAGAGCAGATGGAACCTTGATCCAACATATCATCTAAAAGATGCCATCTGCAACAGTCCAGCTTTCCCCCATTGTGCTTCATTGGATTGGGAGCTTGAACCATGAACAAAAATTAGATTGCATTTCTTACTCCCATTCCATATGATATCTTCAGGAACATTTCAGTTTTGTCCCCCACCTCTATGGTTAACATTTCCAAACTTCTAATTCTACACTTCCTATTACCAGGGTAAGTGTGTGAAACTTAACGTAATTTTTTTAATCATAGAAATACATAGCGAGCTTATGACCAAAAATAAAATGAGCAAGGAGTTAGAGAAACACCCAGACTAATGTCAGGTACGAATTTCAGCAAAAATCTGTGACTGCTTCCACCACCTCCTCACCGTTATGCAGCATTGTAAACCTATGTGAAATGAAGCACTTCTGCATCTGAATAGGTTAATTGGCTGTTATAGCTTCCAGCTATACATGCTTAATGGTCGTGAAACACATTAGAACGATCACTGCAGGAATACTTTGGTTGAGACCTCTTTAAAGCACACATTGAGAAGCCTACAGTTATGTGCATATGAGTGCTAGGGACTGATGTTGTTTTTCCTTGTATAGCTACTTTAATTTTTTAATTCCATCTCTTCCAGGTCGATAGCTTTTATTGCTATTTATTTTCAATTTTTAAAAAATAAAGTGAACTTATTGTCAAGAAACACAAGACTAATAAATTATATCACTCATACTGATGATAGATTCACATTAACAGTCTTGTCAGCCGACACATCTTTGTGTTAAACACTAATAGCCTTATGACATCTGGATGCTGATGATGGTGGTGGAGAACCAGGAAGTGGGAGGGCGGGTGGGGGCTTAATGTTTAACTTAAAAATTTTAAATGAAAGGAATTATGTCAGCAGCTGATTCCTATGCTAATGCTTATTATAATGCACACAGTTTGATAATTGAGTAAAAGTTTTGATATCAAGTGATGATTTATATTGTAATCATGCCAGAAAGAATGATTAATGTAGAAAAAGATACACGTGATCATTTGCGTGCTAGTACTTAATAAAGCCTTGAAATAAGCCCTTCGGGACAATATTAGCTTGAATGCTGAAATGCAACCAAATGGTGATTTATTTCTATCACTCCACTGTCTACTTGGAACACCACATTATTGATCTGCTTTGACACTAAAATATCAATGGGTGGTACTTTGAATTCTAATGACCTGACTGC
This sequence comes from Hydrolagus colliei, assembly GCA_035084275.1. NCBI lineage: Eukaryota > Metazoa > Chordata > Chondrichthyes > Chimaeriformes > Chimaeridae > Hydrolagus > Hydrolagus colliei. The sequence goes on from CM068742.1 coordinate 68,729,026, forward strand.
ACATCACTTTGCAGCATCGGGTATGGAGCACAGACATGCTCCTGTCTTCTGCATTGGCTGCATAACTAATGGGGTACTGTTGTTTATTTCCATTGCTCACTAATGTATTGCTTCTTTTGTTCACTCCAAGGGCCAAAAATAATCTTATTTTGTCTCCTACACAGACCTATCGTTATAATTTGCTGTAGAAATTCACAAGATTAATTATTAACTACGGAAACTATACATTTGGGAGTATTTTGCTGTTCGATATTAACGCAATATTAATGGCTGGAAATTAATTTCAAGTTTGCCCCTCACCTCTGTGATTGTCATTTGATTACAATAAGGGTCTTTACCTATTGGAAGCTCGTGGGGATTTATTTCTGTTACATAAAACATTTGTAAAAGCAAATGTTATTAATGTAAGTTTGATTTATCTTGCAATGTATTCTCATTCTTCTTTTTTAACCCATAATGTGTATCATTTTGCATTTTATTTAACTTATAATACAGTAGTTTGATTTTATTTGGACAGATACTGGGTCAACCTGATTCAGTTTATATCACCCTCACCTCTGAATCAGAAGATTGTGGGTTTGAGCCCCATGTTGGGATTTTGAGTTCGAGGTTGACATTCCAGTTCAGTGTCTCGGAACTTTCCATTGTTGGATATGCCACCCTTCGGATGAGACTTCAAACCAAGGTACCATTTGCACGTTCAGGTAGAGTTTGAGGATTCCATGACACTACTCAAAAAGAGAAGGGAATTTAATCTGGGATCCTGGCCAACAATCCTCTTGTTAAAAATGATAATTCCCTCATGGTTGTTTCTGAGATATTGCTGTGTGCAAATTGGCTGCCGCATTTGCCCACAAATACACAGTCACTGTGATTCACAGTAAACCTTGTGAAACATTTTGAGACATTTTGGAAACCTATTAAGGCCCTTTATCAAATGCAAGGATTATTTTTATGCATTGTCACTATGAAAAGGGAAAATGGAAAGAGTGTGGGAAAAGGGAGGAGAATGGGACTAAATGACTAATAATAATAACCCTTGCATTTGATATAGAGCCTTATCACATGTTTGAGACTTCTGAAAGCACATCACATGAAATACTGTAAAGTGAATTGATTGTATATTTTGTAGACGAAACAATAGCGTTTTCATAGAGCGAAATATAAGCACAATGAACCAAATTGTGTACTATAAAATGTTGTGTTTATATGTTTCACACGATAAATTATCATATGTAAAATGCATCTCATTGATATGAACATTACATAATAATAAAGTGATAATCTCAGGATGGGCAGTAGCAAAATGCATTTACTTGGGATTGAGGGTTTATAGTAGACGCTTTTGGTAGTGAGCATTAACTATACTTTGTGGATGAGTTTGCTTTCCGCTTGTCACTGTATGTCAGCCTGCCACAGTTGACAGTATTGTTGCCTCTGTGTCAGAACATTGTGGGTTTAAACCCCATGTCAGGATTTGAAACTTACCCAGTTTACGATAATGTTCCAATGCAATGTTGGGGTATGTTGGGGTATGTTGTATTGTTAAAGGAGCTGTCCTTTGGATGATAGGTTAAAATGATGCCCCATCTGCCTGTTCAGGTGGATGTTAAAGATCCCATGGGACTTTTCAAAAATGGGAAATTTCTCCCAGTTTTCTGGCCAACAATCTCCCAACTAAAACTGGTTATTCACTTCATGGTTGTTTGTGGGACATTTGAGGTGTCTCGAAGATGTGATAAGGTGCTATATCAAATGCAAGGATTATAATTATTATCATTGTTGTGTGCAATTAAGTGCTGCGTTCGCCCACAAAACACCCAGTCATCGACTTTACATCATATCTTGTAAAATACTATAAAATATCATCCTGACGTGAAAGGTACTATACTAAATTTAAGGCTTATTATTATTATCGGAGAAATCTTAGCAGACAACATTGAAGATTATTTTATAATTGTGCGGCAATTTCTTATCGCGGTACATAATTGTTGTACAGCGAGGATAAAAATAAAATGTGCAAACAATTATTTGTCCTAAGGATGCCATGTGTATGAAACTTTGATTTTGATTAAAACATTATTGAATTGACAATGCCATTTAATCTACCACCAACATATTCTCAGCTGCGTTGATGACACATTTTAAAAATCCAATATTTTACTCTACAGTTTTTTTTATTGGGAAATAATGGATACAAAACGTTTGAAGTGTCTATTGTAAGGAGATTTTCAATTAACATTACTTGTTTGCTGCTGACAACACCTCCTGCCACACTGCTGAATTGATGATACTTATTGTTTTCTTTATCACTGTGAATTCTATGTGCTTAAATTGATATTTTTGGAAAATTCTGTTAGAAATCAAAGTAATGATTTTAAGAATTGAAGGCTGTAACCTTCCTATCTTAAAAGAGCTGCTGCTTAAATCTCTTCCTCCCTTTGAGTGAGACTTCATTTGTGCATATGAACCTACATGGTTTCCCGTCAGGTTCAATCCCTAGCTATCCTTCCTCCCCCACATCCAGTCCCTCACCAGCACCACTTTCTTTCATCTCTGCCACATTCGCTGTCTCCATCAATAGTTGAATCCAAAAGCTGCTGAAACCCTGGTCCATGCCTTGTCACCTCTTCACCGGTTTCCCCTCAGCCATCCTTCACAAAATTCAGCTCATCCAAACTCAGCCACCCGCACCAAACTGTACCCTAGTTACCCGAGTCCTTGTCAAACTCCACTGGCTCCCTGTCATAGAGCGGATCGACTTCAACATCTCAATCTTGTTTGTTCTTTCCATTCCTTGGCATCCCCTACTTCTCTAACCTCCTCTCTTCTCACAGCAGTACCTGCTGCCACCACTCTACTGGATCCAGCCTCCTCCTTGTCCCCTGAATCCTCCGCTCCATCATTGGTAGCTGTGTCTTCAGCCACTACACCCTGAAACTTTGGAATTCCCTCTCTCGACCCCTTCACCTCACTTCCTCCTTTCCAATCTTCAGGTCGCATCTGAAGACCTTTCTCTTCGACTATCTTATGGTCACCTTCCCCCTCCCCTGGCTCAGCCTCGGGTTCCATCATTGTGAAACCCTCTGAGGCACTGCCCGGTAAGGAGGGCGCTATATAAATACAAGTTGTGTTGTCCATCCAAAAATAACATAGAGTGAGTGAAACAAGAGATGGTTTTCAATAAAATGAAGATAGATATATGGGGAGGACAAATTTGCAGGGCTATGGGAAGATAGAGGGGGAGTGGAAATAATTTGGATAGCTCTTTCAAAGAGCTGGCACAGACACAATAGATCGAATGGCCTTATTCTGTATAGTTTAATTCTATGATTCTAAAAGAGAAAGTGCTGATATACAGTCGATAAATCATAGAATCATAGAATCATAGAATTGTACGGCACAAAAGGAGGCCATTCGGCCCATCTAGTCTGTGCCGGCTCTTTGAAAAGAGCGATTCAATCCCACTGCCCTGCCCGCTTATAGAGCAATAAAAGCAGTGCAATAATAATTAATACAGGATTTATAATAGTATTTGATATAGGTCTTAACACATCATCAACATGTTTCACAGGATTTTTCTGTAAATTGTAACGATGGTGTATTTGTAGGGATTCCAGTAGCCTCATTCCAAACAGCAAAGAGCCATGAAGTGAATAGCTAATTTTTATCTGGGAAGAGATTTATGTCCAGGACACCAAGATAAAGTTGCTTCTCTTGTCAAATAGTGCCGAAGTTGCTTTAAAAATGAACAAGCAAGCTGGCCAAGGTTTAACCTCATTCAAAGGAAACCACCTGCTGCAATGCATCACTCTCCCAGCATTGTAATGGCATGTCAGCCAAGGCTATGAGCCTAAAGTTTCATGTTTGAGCCCGCAATCTTTTGACTCAGAGGCAAAATTACTACCAACAGAGGTAGTCTGACATTTAATAGCAATGTCCTACAAAGAGATGTTAAGATTCGGTAAGATATTTATCACTGTATTGTGTATTACACGTGCCATTGTGATTCTCTATCCATTCAAAAAAACAATAAATTCTCATAAACTAGCTTAATAGATACAGTGATATACTTCTTTACAGTATATTCCGTGAAGTGCTTTGTGATGTCCTCCTGAAGTGAAAGATGGGTTGTCAAATGTAAGATTATTATTATTATAATAATACAATATTGCCTGTCTCCATCACTACCTCTCCCCTCAGGAATTCGAGACTCTATTTCACACTTTCATCACGTCCAGGCTTGACTATGGCAACTCTGCTTGTTGGATTACTTAACTCTCCATTCACAAGCTACATACAATCCAGAAGTTTGCAGCAAGTGTCCTCTACTGCATTAGGCTCCATATCCCATCCTTTCCTGGCTTCATTGGCTCCTGATTCTCCATTGGATCGAGTTAAAAATCCTCACCCTAACTTATAAACCCCTCACCCCTACCCGATCGATTCAACTCCACAAACCCTTATTGCAGCTAGCTTCACAGCCCCTGCCCTATCCACCTCACCATTGATGGTTGGGCTTTCAGCCTATTTACCTCCATTCTCTGGAACTCCATCCCACAGTTCTTATGACCCACACCTTCCATCGTCGCCTTCAAGATTTACCTCAAGACCTTCCTGTTTGACCGCGCCGTTGGTCACCTTTCAACCCCTGCCCCTGGCTCGGTCCCAGGATCCGCTACTGTGAAGCTCTCTGAGACGCGTCTGGCGTGGAGAGCACTATATAAATCAAAGTTGTTGTTTATGCTTTTGCTTTTACCATTTTGCCCTCCATAATGAATAAAAATGGGATTATATTTTTGTATCCAGAAATCATATAATATATGCACACCCATACAGATATAATATACTGGTATGTGTATTATGTTACCCAACCATTGATATATACCGCAGAGTTTATGAAAGTGGTTTTGATACAAAGTGGAGCCTTTTTTTTTCTTTTAGCTGGAGGCAAAACATTACAGTGGATATTAACAGCTGTTACACTGAATGACTGATGACAATGAAGTCTGCACTGATCGATTAACAATAGTGTCATGATTGCTGCAGGTTCATACAGTAATAATCTACATCTGCTTACCGAGAAATGGCACACAGCAATCACTATACAATATATTACCATAATGTGCATAAACTAGAAACTACTTGAGCTCATGATAATTTTGTGAATTTTGTTTATACATTTTACTGCTAGAAGCTCCATGATCATTTGTAAAACAGAAAAACTGATATGCAGTATTAATTTCTTGTGCAGGAAAAATGTAATCTTTTAAAATATTGTAACCAGGGTGGAAGGGTGCTTTTATCACCCCAAGGCTAGATTTCTTCAACAAACCAGTTGCTAGCTTCCCTAACTCCACCCTAAACATCAACTGATGAAAATCTGTGCAGCCAGTATTCTCTCCAACAATCACCTCACCATATAATTACCTTTATCTGTGGAGAACTGTAGCTCAGTGGTTAGAGCATTTGCCTTACAAGCAAGAGACCTGGGTTCAATTCCAGGCAGTTATACAACTGTGGGCAAGTTTCCTTACTCCACACGACCAATAATAATCCCTCCAAAAAAAAATTGTCATTTCAATCCATGGCTGTTTGTGAGACACTGCTGCGTGCAATAGGCAGCCAAGTTTCGCCCACAAAAATACAGCCAATTCACTTTACAATGTATTGTTATGTTCCACTGACTCATTATAACCCAGTTGAAATAGTTCAAGATTCTGATTCTGGCCTTTAGGTTGCTTCACAATCTTGCCCCCTCCACCAACCTCCCACCCGTCCACTCCCCCACTCCCACCCACGATTGCCACAGTTTCCTTCAGGTCTACTCCATAGCTCAAAATCTCTGTGCTTCCAACTCTGATCTACAGTAGTATGATTCCTCACTCCTTCCATCCCATCATACATGCACAAGCCTCTAGCACTAAGTTCCTGGTATATGTAACTCTGTCTTGAAATTTCCTTGCCTTGAACATCCTTTCCCCACATTGAAAACCCTCTTTAAAAAACAATTGTTTTTACTGTGTCTTTCATCAAAGAGTCCTGCAGTGTAATGGTTAGTGTGCTTGCCTTGGGTTTTGGAAGGTGTGAATAACACTATATCAGATGCAAGGATTCTGATTTTTATGGTTGGGTAAAATACAGTGTTAAAAATAATCCCTTACAACCATCTACTTCTCCACTAATTATATTGTGAAGATGTGGAAGTAAATTGCTGATGTCAAATGCAGGATTATTATATTATATATTAGCATGTTATCTAAACATCCAAACCCTATATTTAATTTTGATTTTGAATGGATTTCCTTACTTGCATTGAAGGCATACTTATGTATATACAGTATTAAGTGAGATCTAGCAAACTTTAAGGAGATGTTTAAAAGGTACTGTTTCATTATGCTGAAAAATTAAACTGTAATGCATGTAAAAATCACCATTAATAATGCCTTTTCAAACCATGAATTGAAATGGGATGGAACTGAAGTTCTTGCAAGGAAGATTCTGAGTAATAATTACACCAACATGTCGTGTGAGCTTAATTAAGGCCAATTTAGAGTAACTGGAATCGAGTGCACTGGGACCTCAGCAAATAAGGAGATGATGATATTTAATGAGTACAAAGCATCTTCTATAAAGCTTCATTAAGTTGTACTTTCAGCAAGAAATCATTCAAAATTAACTAGTAAACGGTGTCTGATTTTTAACAGTGGAGTCAAGTTTATCAGCTAGATGCCTTTAAATGTATATTTCATACGTGACTAATTTAGCCGAAAGTTAAAGTGCTGCATTTGCTGCACTCTCAGTTATCTTACCACCAGAAAAATAATATTTGGTTCAAAATGATTAGAATATATCCAAATTGTATGAGAGAGTCTTGGTAATTATTTGAAAGTTCAACTTGCACAGGGTTCTGATGTGGTATTATTATATTAACAGACAGATTAGAGAAAGGCTTAAGCATCTTTATTCTAAATTGTTTTCATGACACTGAGTATTAAAATTGTTATGACTTTTTGATGCATTCCCAATCCATGATTCTTACTAATGAAAATTTAATTGTAGACATCTGCTAAATGGGAATGCACTTAAATACATATTTCCTCATGGAATACATTAAACCTCATGGTTTATTTTCCATCAGATAAGAATCAAAAGCAGAAGAATCAGTTATTTTGCATATTTTGAGCAATTTGAATAATTGTCATTTTGAACGATTGGCCATGCACACACACACACACATATATCTATATATATATATTATATATGATAGGCTGGAAAGTCTATCTGAGGCATTGGGATAGAATGAGGGCAGGTGTCTGTCCAATAACATGACTGTTACTTGGAGATGAACCTACCAAACCATAAGCACTGCAAATAGACCAAAAATTAGCATCTAATTGATTCCAGTTAAATTAAATAGGAAGCTTTCAATGTGTACAGTGTTAGTCCTATTTGTCTCTTTAGGTTCTATACAGGTTACCAGCTAATTCCATGTTCAAAAGGTTATTTATCTCTGTATTCTGCACATTACATAGCTCTGTGCTGCACACTGCTCATTCTAATTGAAAGGGTGAGTTGATTATCGAAATCTATAAAATATATGATTTACTTTTCTAAAAGGTTTGTACGGTAGTACCTTTAGCTGATATCTATGTAAACTGTAATAGTCTGCCTTTTTACAACGAAACTATAGATATTATTTTCATCTTCAAATTGATCGTTCTAATGTAAGTGATGTTGGAAAATGATACTAATAATCCTTATATTTCCCTTCTAACATTAACGTCATAAAGAATTTTGCAAGATTTACTATAGATTGTAATGACTGTATTTTATAAGTAAATGCAGCAACCAATTTGTATACTGCGTGTCCCATAAACAGCCATTAAAGAAGGACCAACTGAATTAGGGGGACTGCTGACCACAATAATGGGAGAAACTCTGTTCTCAACAGCAATAGCTTGCACTTATATAGCTCTCTTCATGTGGGCTAGAATCCTGGAGCTCTTGAAATGCCCACCTAACCAGGCAGATAAAATCTTGGTTTAACATTTCATCCAGAGACCGGCACCTCTGACAATGCAACACTCTTCCAGGACTGCATTGGAGTATCATTGGAGCTGAAATCCTGGCATGAGACTTGAACCCACAAACCTTTAAGTGCTATTAATTGAACTATGCTTACATCTGCTAATTATAAGGAAATAACAAAACTCTACCCACTGCAAAAAAAAATGTCCTTGCATACTTTTTTTGTAAAATTGTTAAGGATAATGATAGGGGGCGATGTTGTAAATTCTGATTTATTTTAGGACTAGGAATCTGAAAAAAAAAAGATTGAACAGCAAAATGAACTTTGTAAAAATGGAAGTGAGAATGTAGAATGACGTGTCCTGGAAGGTCATCAATGCAGAATCGATCGAATCTTTAAAAGATACCGGTAGTTACTTGGGAAGTAAGGACATTAAGGAATATAGAAAAAGAGCAGTGGAATAGGATATAAACACAGAGCTAATAAAATGGTTGAACAGTTTTGAAAGGCTGAATAACCTCTTGTTCCCATATTCCTATGTATGAGTGCATAATAAACAGTCTGTGAGTGATTGGACCTCTCTATCTTTGTTGAGCTGAGCTATTCACTGTTCATGTATGGACAGTGAGCCACTATAATTTCTTATAATAAGCATTCTAATGATATTACAAATAATGTAGGTTACTTGAACGAGTAGGAACTAACCAGGGAAGTGAGATTATTAAGAGATTTTCTTAATTTTGCACTCACAATTTGAACCTTCTGTGAAATGGACAAGTGAGAGATAACCAATACAACTGTAACATAAAATCATTATACCACAAGGTTACGGTCAATGAAACATTTGTTTCAAATACTCCAAAGGACATTAAAGGAATTTTAAGTATGGGCCACATGCTGTGAACAAAGGTATGAATATAAATGGGCTGAAGATGAAAGCGATTAGATATTAGAAACGTCAGAAAATTGCCTTTAAAGAGGATACAGCAGGAGACTAGCCAATGCTCTTGCTTACAAGACTAAGCTTTCTCCTAAGGGAGAGAGTTGTATAAGATGCAAACAATAAGTATGTAGGCTTCAACTCCTCCTTGTCAAGCTTCAACACATTGAACACAGTACCTGGATTGAAAAGTCATCAATCGCAAACCAGAAGTTGGAATACTCTTTGGCTCTCGTTGTAATCTTCAATCCCATGGCTCTCACCTCCTTCACCTATCCAACCTGTCCCTAAAATTATCTGAACCTGTACGCAACTTAGGCGGCAGGTTCAACCCCCAATTATTCTTCCTCCCCCACATCCGGTCCCTCACCAGCACCACTTTCTTCCATCTCAGATACATTTCCCTTTCTGCCAATATCTCACCCCAAAAACTGCCGAAACCCTGGTCCATGCTTTTGTCCCCTCTTGGCTGGACTATTCCAACACCCTCCTTGCCGGTCCCCCCTCCGCCACCATTCATAAAATCTAGGTTATTCAAAATTCCGCTGCCTGCATTCTCACCCAAACCAAACTGGCTGGACTATTCCAATGCCCTCCTCGCTGGTTTCCCCATTCACAACAGAACCGTTATGGGAGGAGTGTTAGTGGCAGCTTATTTCTCTCTTCCTTCTCCTCGATTGTGGGAGTGTGTTAGGTATATTTTGTTTATTGGTCCTTCTCCTAAAACTCATTCATACACATATACAATAAATATACCTCAAAACGTTTAGTTACTCCAAGTACATTTATTATCTATCTCTGAACCAGTCGCTCAGTCTGGTACAGGGATAGGGTCGAAGCTCCACCAAGCTAACGACCCCGTCACTTAGGTTACATCTGTATTTATCCTTTACATTTCATGTGGGAGGATTTACCTCCTTTCAATCACATTCACTTCACACATCTCTTATCTGTACATTGACCCCCTTTGTTAGTCAATGCTCTGGGTTGGAGACGCTGACACAGATGTCTAAGCAGGTGTTAATTGTGGGTGTGATTTTATCTTGTTTTCCGAGTTTTGTTCATCTCACATGCTTTTCTGCCCGTGCACCATTGAGCTTTCTGTTTTAACCCCTTTTGTTCTGTACATTTCCTAAATATTATAATCTTAATTCCCTTTTTCTCTAACAGAGTGACATGTCAATTCTGACATACAAATGCCACTCATGATTGTGGGGATGAATTGGCTGCTGATTGGGCTGGACAACATAAACCTTTGAACAAATAATGGGGTGAGTACAGGGGGAGGGGATGGAGGCAAAAACCCTGGAAGACTTATACGGGAAACATGTGGGTAAAGTTAGTTACTAGAATATACATTTCTTATAAAACTTCATAATGCACACCTCAGTCCCTTTGCCTTGGTCCTGGTACAGATGGTATGCACGTCATCAAAAGTGGTTGCAATACAACAACAAAATTATTTATAATGCGCCTTTCATGTTGGGAGGCAGTAGACCCCTCACTCCTTATTCTTCCCCTGAGAAGTAACTATTATGCCATTTGATCACTCTAATCATCTGTGACCCCACATTGACTGGTGTTTGTGTTTACCAGTAGTAAATTCTGCAGTTTGATTCTGTACACATTTCAACCACAAATGCTGAGATGCACCAATTCCATGTGCCTTCTCCATCACCTCACCATGGTGTTACATTGCCCATATCACCCTTACATGCAAGTGCCCTTGTTGTTTCATATCTTGCACTCAGCCTCCCCAGCTTCCCTCAATTAATTTCAGTTCCACCAAGGTAAGTTATTTTTGTGAGGTCATGTCATGGAGAATTGGGAGTACATATATAGATGACCTTATTGTACCCCAAAACCTAAAATCCCAAATGCATTGTGTTTGGGTGCAGTGCCAGTATTACCTTTCAAGCGACAAACACTGAGAACCCAGAAGAACTGCACTGTTGCTGATTCAGCACAAATGAAACTATAGCTCTAATATCCAGATGCCACCCTCACCCCCCTACCACTTGTTTTTCAAAGTAGTCTACAGAAAAAAAACAATGAATCTTCTTTCATATTCTAAATGTGCTTCCCACTTTAACCACCCTCAAATTCTAAATGCTACCTACATTTCTACAGCTCACTGTTCAAAATTCACGTGGATAGCAGGTGTTATGCTTTCAGTAAATCTCATAGATTTATGTAAATTGATCTGTGGAGAACAATTCGATGGATCTTCTGGCTTGATAAAATTTTGTTTTAAAGTTCATCAGGAAAAAGTATGACTGTCTAACCTTTGTGTTTTCAGATTGGAATGCCTTCCATGAGTGGCTAATGGGAGCCCATTGGTAACAACAACAACAACAAAATTACATTTGACTATTGCCTTTCATGTTGGGAGGATGTCCCAGGGCACTGGACAGACAGTATTCCGAACCTAAGCTGGATTTGGGAGAGTGGAGGGCAGGGGTGGGGGGAGAAGAGGTTGATCGAAAGAGGAGGGCCTTAATGTGGGTCTTGAAGGAGGCACAGAGGTTAAGAAGAAACTAATAGAGAACAGATTGTGCACCAATAGGTTGCCCTTCTATCAGGTATTTGTAAATTCTTCCTGTCTTTTACAGTTTGTGATTCTCAAAGTTTGACCAAGATTAGGATTTCTGTACATCTACTGATAGAATTAATAATTATCTCCCATAGGTTTGTGCCATTCTGATTGCCTCTTCCCAATCCCAGCAATGGATTGTAACATAAATGTTTACCTCAAAAAGATTTATTCTTAATAAAGATGAATTAAAAAAAAGAAAATTGTGAATGAAAAAAGGACATTTGATTAATCAAACTAACTCCCCGAAATTGCCTGCAGTCAGTTCTAATAAAGGTTCTGCTCCAGTTATTTTTACCTCGCAAGAGAAAGTGCAAACCATTTTCTCTAATACCCAAAGGCAATCAAACAGAAGTTCACTATGGGGGATAATTTAGCGGTATGTTCAATATCTAGTCTACCACATTGAATGTTCCCTGGATTTGCCAAAAGAGGATTCCTCCACATCCCAATAGTATGCTCAATAATGATGCTTGAGAAGTGTGGTCTGTGGTGATGGATATTGTCTATCCTTGAATGATTCGGATTCTACCTCACACACCACCTCTACTTTATCGCCACAAAAAGTTTCTTCTCTAGCCCTTGCATTGTCTCATACTGTCCTCTTCAGGGCTCTGTCCTTGGTCCTCTCAATATCTATATGCTCCTCTTAGTGACATCATCTGCAGACATAGGGTCAACTTCCACATGTATGTGGATGACACCCATTTGTATCTCTGCCTCCACCCTTGACTCCAGCACCACTGCTATCCTGACAGACATCATGTCCTGGACTAGAGCAAACTTTCTTCAGTTTAACGTCAGGAAGACCAAGGCTCTCCAGATTGGCTCCCATCAGCACCTCCACACCTCAGGTGCTGATAGCATCATCATCATCCATGGATTCACACTCCACCTTACTAAGTCATTCCAGAATCTTGGCATCCTATTGGACCCTCAACTTTTCTTTTCACCCCATATCCATGCTATGATCTGCTCTGCCCTATGCCCACCTCCACAAAATTATCCAGCTCCGCCACTGTCTCACACCAAAGTCTGCCAAAACCCTCAGATACACATTCATAACATCCAGGTTTAACTATGCAAACTATGCTTGTTGGCCTCTCCAACTAATCCCTTTTTATACACAGATCATCTAGAACTCTATTGCCTATGTCCTTTACGCACCAAGCTCTGTGACCCTATCATCTGCATCTTCACCCGACTTCACTGACCGTTCCATCACATAGAGGATACAGCTCAAGATCCTGGTCCTCACCTTCAAAGCCATCCATTGCCTTTCTCTCTGAATGTGAATACAAATTAAATTTTGTTGTTGTTGTTTTCTTGAGATTGCCACATTAGAATGTTGCCTAGTGGGATACAGTTGAGAGCACATTTAGGAACATGGGAATTAGGAGCAGGAGTAGGCCATTCGGTCCCTTGAGCCTGTCCCCCATTTAATAAGATTATGGCTGAACTTCTAATCTAACTCCATCTGCCCATCTTATCTCCCATATCCCTTAATCCCTCTATCTATTAGAAATCTATCAATCTCACTCTTGAATATGTTCAAGGAATGAGAATCTACAGCCTTCCTGGTAGAGAATTCCATAAATTCACCACCCACTGAATGAAGAAGTGTTTCCTCAACTCTGTTCAAAAAGGCTGACCCTTAAGCTTAAAACTATGATGCCTAGTTATAGATTCTCCTACCAGGGGAAACAGTCTCCCACTGTCTATTCTGTCATACCTCTTAAGAATATTATAGGTTTCTATAACATCACCTCTAATTCTTCTATATTCTAGAGAATATAGGCATAGTTTAATTAACCTATCCTCATAGGTCAACCCCCTCATCCTAGGAACCAACTTAGTAAATCTATTCTGCACCCCCTCTAAGGCGAGCACATCCTTTCGTAAATAAGGAGATCAAAACTGCACACAATATTCATGGTGCGGTCTCACCAAGGCCCTATGCAGTTGCAGCAAGAATTCCCTACTCTTGTATTCTAATCTGTTTGCTATTAGCCTTTCCAGTTGCTTGTTGTACCTGCATACTAACGTTTTGCGACTGGTGTACAAGGACACCCAAATCTGTCCGAACACTAGCACTATCTAGTCTCACTCTTCTAGAAACAAATCTGCTTTTCTGTTTTTACTACATAAGTGAATAACTTCACACTTCCCCACATTATACTATATTTCATCTGCCACCTTCTTGCCCATTCACCTAGCCTGTCTATATCCCATTGGATTTTTTTTGTGCCATCCTCTGAGTTTACTCTCCCACCTAGCTTTGTTTCATCCGCAAATTTAGATATTTTTTAGTTCTACGTCCTCATCCAGATCATTGATATAGATTGGAAATAGTTGAGGGCCACGCATTGATCCTTGTGCCAATCCACTAGTGACATCCTGCCAATCTGAGAAGGGTCCGTTAATCCTTACTCTCTGTTTTCTTCCCGTTAGCCATTGTTTGATCCATGCTAACATATTGCCTTTAATTCCATGGGCCCTACAACAACAACAACTTTGATTTATATAGCGCCCTCCAAGCTGGACGGCGTCTCAGAATGCTTCACAATAACGGACCCCGGGGGCGAGCCAGGGGCAGGGGAGAAAAGTGATCAAAGGCGCGGTTGAAGAGAAAGGTCTTTAGCTGAGACCTGAAACTCGGAAAAGAGGGGGAAAGGCGAAGGGAGTGAGTAAGGGAGTTCCAGAGCCTCGGGGTGTAGTGAAGGCATGGCTGCCGATGGTGGTGTGGAGGATTTGGGGGACAAGGAGGAGGCCAGACCTGGTGGAGCAAAGGTAACGGGTGCTGGTTTGAAGAGAGAGGAGGTCGGAGAGGTAGTGGGGTGCAGAGGAGTGGAGGGATTTGAAAACAAGGGTGAGGATCTTGAAATCAATCCTCCCTGGGACAGGGAGCTAGTGAAGTCTGGCAACGACTGGGGTATTTGGGGAGCGAAGTTTGGTGCGGGTGAGAATGCGGGTGGCAGAGTTTTGAATGAGTTGGATTTTATGGATTGTGGTGGAGGGAAGACTGGTGAGGAGGGCATTGGAATAGTCCAGCTGAGATGTGTCAAAGGCATGGACCGGGGTTTCAGTGGCTTTTGGGGTGAGATATTGCCGGAGATGGGTGATCCGTCGGAGGTGGAAAAAAGCGGTGCTGGTGAGGGACCAGATATGGGGGAGGAAGGACATTTGGTGGTCGAACTTGATGCCTACATTGCGCACAGGTTCAGAGAGTTTTAGGGGCAGTCTGGGAAGGTGGAGGAGATGAGAACCGTGTGATTGAAGATGTTAATGAGAGCCAAAGAGTATGTCTTCTGTGTTGTCAACATTCAGCTGCAGGAAGTTCGCGCACATTCCTCTCCTGATGTCTGACAGGCAGGTTGACAGAATATCAGGGGACTGGAGGTCGCAAAGTGAGGTGGAGAAATAGAATTGGGTGTCATCCGCATACATGTGGAAGTGTACCCCATGTCTGCGGATGATATCCCGAAGAGGGAGCATCTGGATGAGGAAGAGGAGGGGGCCAAGGATGGATCCTTGGGGAACCCCATAGGTAACTGGGTGAAAGTGGGAGGAAAAGCCCTAATCTTGTGTAGCAGCTTTTATGTGGCAATTTGTCGAATGCCTTCTGAAAATCTAAATACACTATATCTACTGGTTACCCCCTATCTAGTTACATCCCCCCCAAACCCTAAAAAATTTGTTAAGCATGACTTCCCCTTTGTAAACCATGATGAATCTGCCTAATCATGTTATCTGCCTAAGTGCCCCACTACGACGTCCCTAATTAAGGATTGTAGAATTTTCCCAATGACAGATGTCAGACTAACTGGTCTATCATTCCCCATCTTTTCTCTCCCACTCTTCTTAAATAGTGGTGTTAACATTTGCAATCTTCCAATTAATGGGAACTATTCCAGAATCCAGAGAATTTTGGAAGATCACATGCAAGGCATCCACTATCTCATCAGCCACCTCATTTAAAACTCTAAGATGCAGACCATCAGGTCCAGGGAATTTTTCATTTTTCAATGCCAACAATTTCCCTAGTACTGTACTAATTCTTTGCTGATGTTAATTTCAATAAGTTGCTCACCAACATTAGCTTCTTGTTTCACCTTTAGTTTTGGTAAGTGTCTTCTGACGTGAAGACAGAAGCAAAGTCTTTATTAAATGACTCTGCCATATCTTTATCATTATAATTTCTCATGTCTCTGCCTGTAATGGACCCATATTCACTTTTGCTAAATGTCTTCCTCTTTATGTATTTGTAAAACTCTTGCAATCTGTCTTCATGTTTCTAGTTAGTTTGTCCTCATAATCCATTTTCTCCCTCTTAATCAATTTCTTAATTTCGCACTCAATAATTTTGCGCGACCACAGCCCAATCAGCAGTCCTGTGAGGAGAGCATTTGTTAAGTAATCCATTCCCCACAAAGAGTAGAAACCATTGGTAACCAATGTTTTTGATGTTGACCCCGTATAATCTCAACAAACAAAGAGATAGATGAGCATGATAAATGAGTTGGATTGCTTACTAGATTCACTGACTAAATGACATAAGTAGATACAAGCATAAAGAAATCATAAGATATGTCCCCCCCCCACCTCCAGGAAGAGACTGCATGCTGAAATATATTCCTATAAAATGTCATGAATATTATTGATGAATGGAGCTGGCTGGATATAATAACAACAACAAAATTACATTTGTATAGTGCCTTTCATGTCGACTTGTAAGACTCTCTGATAAAATGAGTTTGGGAAGTCTCACTTGCGAATTCCTAAAGGATATGGACTGATGGCCAATTTAGCACTAAATTAAATCTTAGTCAGAGAGACTTAACAGAGTCAGATGATAGATGTGGGAAGTGGCTACTTTCTCAATGGTGCTGTAGAGGGTCTTGTTATGTTCAGGTTGAGGTCCATTATTATAGCACAGTATGTCAAAAGGAATCTACCAACCTGTGCTATTATTGACCTGGGAGTGTTCAATGCTGAATGTCAAAAATAAAATGAAACTAATGATCATTTCCACTTCCAAAAACCCAGTTTACCTACAGCACAGAATTGGAGTGTCAGAAAGCCTTTGAGTATATGAGTCAAAGTCCTTGTGTAGGGCATGCACCATTTGGCAACATTTTTTTGAAAATACCCAGGTGCAAATTTGTCAGGTTAAGTAGATGTCATGATCATGGATTCCACACAACTCTGCATATTTAATACTCATAGCAATATCATCCTTTCATTTTACCATGCCAATACCATCACATTTACAGCTGAACCATTGAGTGGCATCATTTATTACTTGAATTACAGTCAATTCTGGCACTGGGCACGATAGAACTGATATTCCAGGAGATGCCCCAGCTGATCCAGTGGTGGGCAACATTTGCCAGATAACAAGCTACAGTGCAGTTAAGTAATACTAATTATGGCTCTCAAATTTAAGCAGAAGTTTTACATCGTATTATCAATCTTTTATGTTGCAGAATTTAGGCAGACGATAGCAGGGAGAACCAAATCAAAGTGGCCTGATGTAAATTCCAAATTGTTTAATGGCAAATCCTCTGAAGTTATAAATCATACTTGCCCGAAACTTGATTCTAAGGTTACAAAAATCTGAGTTTGCTGTGAGGTCCATAGAAACTCCTGCTTTCATGTGGTCACTCATGTCATGTGGCTGATGAATTGTAGCTCAGCACCATTCTGTGGAATGGGATTTAAACTGAGGTGCTGTTGGCTCATTAACGACAACAAAATTAAATTTGTATAGGGCCTTTCACATCAGGAAGATGTCCCAAGGAGCTGGGCAGTCAGTATTTAGACCTGAGCTGGGCTTGGGATCGGGGAGGGTGGAGGGAAAGGAGGGAATTTGGGACCGATGGGATCATCGAAGAGGAGGGTTTCAAAGCGGGACTTGAAGGAGGCTAGGGAGTGGGTGAAGCGGAGGGACTGTGGGATGGAATTCCAGAGGTTAGTGGCAGAGTGGCTGAAGGTGAACCCGCCGATGGTAGGGCTGGTGAGTCGGAGGACATGGAGCAGGCTGAAGCCTGCTGAACGGTGGCAGCGAGCAGGTTAGTAGGGGGTTAGTTGCAAAAGGAGGCCATGGAGGGCTGTGTTCCCAGGAATTTCTGTTTTTATTTACCCCTTGCATTACTTTGACACAAAGAATAAATAACCTTCTTGAGCTTTCACCAAGATAACTGGGTATTTGCTGAACTACCCTTGCTTAATTAAGTGCTCTGGGATGCTTCCCTGCATGATGGGCATATATAAATGCAAGCCATTGTTGTTATTAACAGATTTTACAACCCATGGCTCAGAGCATTGCATTCAAATCAAGCTAATGGAATAGATAAAGGGTATTAAATGCTAAACATTTTAGAAAGTTCACTTAGCAGCAGGAACTGTACCAGACAAGGTTCATTTTGACATCTTCAAGATGATTTGAGAGGTTATCGACCGTCCTGGAAAATCCGATAATTTCATTCCTTGCAGTCTTTGGCACGCAGAGGTTTTGACATTATAGCTTCTGACAGGCTCGATATTTAAACCAGTGAGAGAATAATGAGAACCAAGGCTTGGATTTAAATTGTTATCAGAGTGTGGCAACTAGAGTCTGAACCCAGGTAGACATAACTCAAGCTTGGCTACAAAGTGATTAACAAACTCCCCAACCTAAGACCGTGACTTGTATTGTCATTATGAATTCATATTTTCTATTTCCTGTTTCACAATTGCATGGCATCTGTTCGGTTCATTGTAATCTGTAAATATGACAGGAAATCCTCAGGGAAAGAGAACCAAATTGAGATGTTGACAGAATCCCATTCATCATAAAATAAAAATCAATTGTATCCACAACCCAAATACTTTTCAGATTAAGATTATTTTAGTCAGCTATACTTCTCCCCCTCTCCCTGACATTGTATCACTTACGAATCCCAGAAGATGGCTAAACCCCATGTTCAATCAAAAAAGATTACTTACTTCCTTTTAAATGTTCACTTTGGGTCTGACTGACAGACAAGATAAGAACATCCAGCACTGTGATTCAGTTCAGCATCCAATCGTCATCTCTCAAAAACATTGAATAAAATGGAGGTGAAAACGGATCAGCTCCCCAAGACAGAAAATCAAAACATTTCAATGTGTCCGACTTGCACTGCCACTCATCACTGCACAACCAGACAAATCATTCTGAACAATTCCAGCAAATTTTTTTTCTCCAAGCATGTAAAGTCTTGCTTGCCATTTGGGGCAACTATATTTCTATATCAAAATTATGGTTTAGCAAATTATTATTAACGTGATGGTAATCCTTGCTCCACAAATTTACATAAGCAATGTGAGATGACAAGTATATCTGCCTACAAAACATACACAGTCTCACCAATTCATAGTATATCCTATGTTGCCTTTTAGGACTTACCTCCAAGGCTGCTGAAACCCTCATTCATGCCTTCATTACATCCCAACTTCACTTTGCAAATGCCCTGCTTGTCTTCCCAATTCCTCCCTCCACAATTGGCAGATAATGCAGAACTCTGTGGCCCATGTCCTCTCCTGCTCCAAGCTTCATGACCCCATCTCACCCATCCTTGCCTGACTCCATTGGCTCCCCATCATCCAGAGGATCCAATTCAAATCCTGGTCCTCACAGTCAAAGCCAGCCATGGTCTCGCTCCACCCCTCTCTGGCCTCCTTCAAGTCCCATCTCAAGACACTCCTCTTCAATGGTCCCATCGGTCACTCCTAATCACCCCTTTCCCTCCACCCTCCATGTTCCCAGCTCGAGTCTGAAACAATGACTGTCCAGCGCCTTGGGATGTCCTCCTGATGTGAAATTACACTATACAAGTGTCATTTTGTTGTTGTTGTGTTGTTTCTTTTGATGTGAAAGGCACTATATCAAATGCAAGGATTATTATTATGTATCATTATGTGTAACATGGGGGATGAGACCTATGCAATTCAGTTCATATACACTGCAATTATCTAACAAGGGCATTCAAGTTATTTTATAAGCCCTAATATTGTTTTTTATGGTTTTAGATGGGTCGAATGATCATCTTATATGTTGCAACACTGTGGTTTTAGTTCTGTAGCTGTGGGGTATAGTTTAGAAGTCGCATTTATGTAAAGAATCAAAGGATATATAATCAGTGATATTGCTTTGTAATGGAGATTCATGACCAGCCAAAGCTGCATGTGAATACAGTTGGGCATTTCATCCCCAGTGTAATGGCAGAATACGCTGCCCAAATGCAGCAGGACACACTGTTCATTGTGTTTGCTTTCAATCTGACCGTTTTTTTTTTAACCAACCAGGCACCAAGCAGTCCCCACTGGGTTGTGTGGAAACTAAAATGAGCTCAAAATAACAATGTTTTTATCCATTTTGCACATTCAGTTCGTTGAGTGCATTGAGTTAATTGATTCAGTTGTAAAATCAAGGCACTTTGAAAAGCTGGACATTTCAATGCAATTTTGCAAATTCTATAAAGGTGACATAAAAAGTCATCTGATATTTCATTCAATTGCTATTTTAGGCTTAGCCAATAAAGTACCCTCAGAAGGTTATATTATATGGCAACTAATTTAAAGGGCTTTCTCAGTAATCTAACTTTATCACTACTGTAATAATAGTTGGAGTGGTGCAGTGGGTGAGAGAAATATCCTTTCTTCTCTGGTACAGTATTTTGAATTCATATCTAGCCATTATGCCTTTATTCTTCAGCAGGCTGTGCTACACTGGTCTTGGAGTGCTAGATGATGACACTATGGTTGTGAGCAGTGCTAATTAGTTGGATTCCTTATCAGTAATATAACACTCAAAAATACATGGAAAATTTGGACAAAAATAACTGCACAAAAACGGCAGTATTTATCTTAATTTTGCCATTTTAGACTTACAATAGGGATACATTAATCCAGCATGATTGTCGGGGCTATGCTTATCCTGTTTGGGTTGAAACTTTTCAGTAACCATATTAGGTAGAGCATTAAATGAAATTGGATCATTATTGCATTTCACACTATATTTGACATCACATGGCCTTACAGGAATTATAGGTCATTTCTCTTATAAATAATTGACTAGATAGAAATGACTTTGAAAACATACCTTAAAAGAATAAGGTTAATCCGTTTTTAACAGGAAAATCCAGGACATCCCTTTTAACATTTGGAAACAGTAAGCACTTGAGCTCAGAACAAGCTTATGATGATGTCTGTTGATTTTTTTGTTCCAAATGGAAGCATGCTTTTGGAACTTATAAACGTGTAATAATCCTTGCATTTGATATAGCATTTTTCATGTCTTCTAGCCATCTCAAAGCGCTTCAGAGAATATATTGCAAGTGAATTGACTGTACATTTTGCGGGATTTTTTTTTAGCAATTGTTGTTGGTTGTTAGTAAAAGCATAAGTAACAAAGTGGAATGAAAATGTTTAAAATAAATCAATCATATTTTAGCCAACCAGTGAAATCCATTCTTGAAAAAAGAATAAGGTCAGTCGAGAGATTATTGAGAATATAATTTAAAAAAAACTTAATAACAACGACAACAAAATTACACTTGTATAGTGCCTTTCACGTCAGGAGGACGTCCCAAGGTTTTGGGACAGTCATTGTTTCAGACCCGAGCTGGAGTTCTGGGATGGGAAGGATGGATGGAAAGAGGGGGATTTGGGGTGACCGATGGGACCGCCGAAGAGGCGGGATTTGAAGGAAGCCAGGGAGGAGGCAAGGTGGAGGGACTGTGGGATGGAGTTCCAGAAGTTGGTTGAAGGCTCACCCGCCAATGGTGGAGCGGGTGGGTCGGGGGACAAGGAGCAGGCCGGAGCTGCTGACTGATTGGCTTGGTGAGGTTGAGTGTGCAACTATCGAGGTTGATGCTGCCAGCACTAACTTCTTTGATAATGATTCTATTGATCTTGCTACATCTTTACACCATTTTTTTGGGATCTGGATTAAAATCCTTGTGAAGAGAACGTCAAAAATTTGAGCTCTGATATAAATTGAAATTGTAGAACTTTGAGCCTAAAATGAAATTTGATTAATTTGGAAATCATATCGTGTAAGTGTGTCAAAAGTTATAATCATATGGTTTGAATAATTGATGACTCGCGCTAAGGTAATATCAAGCTATGAAATTCCTTTACGTGACATCTTACAAATCATAAATGATCAACTGAAATATTGTTTCAGGGGAAGGCATATGTTAAGAATCCTCTGGTTTGGAGGCATGCAAAATAGCAATTACAATAAAAAGTTGGAAAATTATTAAATTTTTGATTGCATGATATTTTATGACTTTTATTTCTTCCTCTGATAGCCAAAGTGATCACACTTATTTAAAGTCTAATTTAGACTTCGGCACATTTCAAGGCTATAAATGGCAGGGTGATTTAGTTCTGGGATTCCTAATTGTGAATATCTTTAAATATTAAAAATCAACCTTTGCATTTCATATAGTAGTTTCCCACCAGGAAGCCCTTCTCAGGATGTGGTGTAAAGTGAAGTGACTGTGTATTTGTAAAGCTGATATTCTTCTAATTGAGACTTGGGTCTATTCCAGGTGAGGGATATGTTCAATGAATATTATTCAACTGCTTGAAATGTCCATGTTCCTGGCTAACTGAGTTGCCCTATGAAACAATAATAATCCTAATAATCCTTGCATATAATAATTCAAGTTGGGACAATTTATTTCATAGGATTTACTGTGAAGTGAAGTGACTATGTGAACAACAACAACAAAATTGCACTTATAAAGCACCTATCATGTTGGGAGGGTGTCCCAAAGTGCTGAACAGTCAGGTCGGGACCCGAGCAGGGGGGGAGGGTTGGGGTAGGGGAAAGGAGAGGGGGAAGAGTTAGTGGGGGAACCGAAGGCGTGGTCGAAGAGGAAGGTTATGAGACTGGCCTTGAAGGAAGAAAGGGAGGAAGCGAGGTGGAAGGGCTGCGGGATGGAGTTCCACAGTGTGGGAGCAGAGGGGCTGAAAGCCCGGCCACTGATGGTTGGATGGTTAGGATGCGGATCAGGCCTGAGTCTGTTGAACGGAGGGGGAAGGCAGGCTGATAGCGAGACAGTAGGTCAGAGAGATAGGCGGGGGCAAGGCCGTGAATGGCCTTGAAGGTGAGGATTAGGATCTTGATTTCGATCCTTTGGGGGATGGGGAGCCAGTGGAGATGGGCGAGGATGGAAGTGATGTGGTTGCGGAGCCTAATACGGAAGAGTATAGGAGCTGCAGAATTCTGAATGTTCTGCAGCCTGTGAAGGGAGGAGCTGGGAAGACCGATGAGGAGAGAGTTCCCATAGTCGAGCCTAGACGTGATGAAGGCATTTCGGCGGCGTGGGGGGGTGAGGTAGTGGCAGTATTGCGGAGGTGGTGGTAAGCTGTACCGGTCATGGCGTGGATATGGGGGGGGAAGGACAGTTCGGGGTCAAACAAGATGCCCAGATTCCTGATTGGCTTCGAGATGTGTAAAGAGCAGCCTTGAATGCTGATGTTGTCAGCGCCTGAGGTTTTTATCCAAGGTCCTTGAACGAGTGGTTGCCTCCCAGCTCCGCTCTTTCCTTTCAACTCACTCACTCCTTGAACCCCTCCAATCAGGTTTCCGCCCTACTCACAGCACAGAAACTGCCCTGGTTAAAGTTACAAATGATATCCTAACCGCCTGTGACCAGGGGGTTAGGGGTTGCCTCCTTGTCCTCCTTGACCTGTCTGCTGCGTTCGACACAGTCGATCACACCATCCTCCTTCAACGTCTTTCCTCCCACCTCAACCTTCAAGGCACAGTCCTCGACTGGTTCCATTCTTACTTGACCCACCGTTTACACTTTGTATCTTCCAATGGTTTTTCCTCAAACCCCCGCACAGTTTCTCACGGCGTCCCTCAGGGCTCTGTCCTCGGCCCCCTCCTTTTCACCCTTTACACGCTCCCTCTGGGCGATGTCATCCGCAAACATGGGGTAAATTTCCACATGTATGCGGACGACACCCAGTTGTACCTTTCTGACTCATTCCTCAACCCCCAGACCATTGATGTTCTGACAGCATGTCTGTCCGACATTGAGTCCTGGACGAGGGAAAACTTCCTGCAATTGAACGTGAGTAAGACTGAGGCCCTCCTGATCGGCTCAAGCCAGCGCCTCCGCACATCGGGCGCTGCCAGCCTCAACATCTGAGGCTGTACTCTCCACCTCACAAAGCCAGTCAGGAACCTCGGCATCACGTTCGACCAAAAATTCTCCTTCCTCCCCCACGTCTGTGCCTTGACCGGCACCGCTTATTTCCACCTGCGCAATATTGCCAGGCTCCGCAACTATCTTACCCCCCGCGCTGCCGAAACACTCGTGCACGCATACATCACCTCAAGGCTGGACTACGGAAACTCTCTCCTCGTCGGCCTCCCCAGCTCCTCCATTCATAGGCTGCAGGTCATTCAAAACTCTGCAGCCCATGTATTATCCCGCACCCACCTTCGTGACCATATAACTCCCACCCTCGCCCGTCTCCATTGGCTCCATTCGATCCTCCAGAGGATCGAATTCAAGATCCTCGTCCTCACCTTCAAGGCCTTACATGGCCTTGCCCCGCCCTATTTAACCAATCTACTCTCCCCCTACAAGCCCACCCGGACCCTCCGTTCAATAGGACTTGGCCTACTCCAAGCCCCCCGCCCGAACCGCCCCACCATCGGAGGCCGGACCTTCAGTTTTTCCGCTACCACCCTATGGAATTCCATCCCTCAATCTCTCCATCTCGTTTCTTCCCTTTCCTCTTTCAAGGCCGGTTTGAAGACTTTCCTCTTCGACCGTGCCTTTTGTTCCACCCAGAATTGTTCGACCTCCCCTTCGTGTTTCACCCCTCCCAGTACACTCCCCTCCCAGCTCGGGTCATACGCCTCTTGTGCAGCGCCTTGGGATGTCCTCCCGACGTGAAAGGCGCTTTTCAGTGTAATTTGTTGTTGTTGTTGTTGTTGTTGTTGGAGGCGCTGACATGAGCCAATCAGGAGGGCCTCTGTCTTGTTGACGTTGAGTTGGAGGAAGTTGGCCCTCGTCCAGGACTCAATGTGAGACAGACACGCAGTGAGAACGCCAGTAGTCCTGGAGTCGAGGGCGAACAGCGAATGTGAGACATAGGGAGAGTCTTGATTCATGTCCATCTGAACACACAGATAGGAACAATACATGTTATTATTGCCAGTTGCCTGGTCAAGTCTCTGTGTACAGATTTCAAAATCATGGTATAACTTGTATTTGTTTTGGAATACATAACACAGTACTTATAGTTGTTAACCACCAGGGATATAAACTTGATATAAACTTTCCGTTTCGAAGATTAGCAACCAATTTTGCAACAAAATTCAATTGTAATACAGTACAAAGCATATTACAGGTAATAAAGCATAATATAGCTAAAGGCTGCTTAGGGCAATCCTACATCATTAAGATTAACTTTGACCTTGAGCATTTATGAAAGAAAGCATCAGCGATGTATCACAGCAGTGTACATGCTTGGGTTCTTGTGATAATCAGAGGGCCTTTTGTACCAGATTAAACCAGTAATCTTTGTTCTGAGAATTTATTCCTTCTTCTTGTCTGTACTTCACTACAATCAACTATTCAATAAGACGCTTTGACTGTGGCATCTATAAGTTAATCCTTTCAAGGGTTAATTGTGGGTTCTGGTAAGGTGAATTCACAATACCCCATTTTCAATCTATTAAGTGCTCTTAATGCACTGCACAATTATTTTTATTCTGTAAAAATGGATCTAAAGCACCTGTGGGATACCTGTCAATTGGGATAAATGATGGACAATCACCATCTCTATTTAGACCCAGACACTCTGAACACCTCCTGGAGATCCTGGAGAGTGTTTAAAATAATGAAAGCAACTGATGAGCTGGAGAGTGGATGACTTTTCTGTCTGATAGTGGGACCTAAACTACAGGGGCATTATCTTAAAGTAGGATACTTGGAAGTGAGATCAGAAAACAGTTTTTCACTCAGAGGATTGTGAAAATGTGGAATGAGCTGCCCCAGAAGACTGCATCAAAATGAAATGCCTGCAATACTTGGGAAATAAAGATATTATTGTCTTGCCCATAACTTCGACATCTATCCTTATTCATAGAGTAATGGTTCCACTGGTTTGAGGTTTCAAACTTACCTCTCTAATATACCAACCTAATATAATAATAATGCTTGAATATAATATAATATAATGCCTTATCACATTGTTGAAACTTCTTAAAGTGCTTCACAGGATGTATTGTGAAGTGATGTGACTGTGTCTGTTTTGTGGGTAAAGTCAGCTGTCAATTTGCACACAGCAATATCCCACAAACAACCATGGAGTGAGTGACCAATGTTGTTTGGGTAATTGTTGACCGGGAATTCCCTTCTTTTTTTTTGAAGAGCTCTATGGAATGTTTAATGTCCACCTGAACAGGCAGACGGGACCTTGGTTTAACATCTCATTGCTCTTCTCATGAAATGTTAATACAAAATACTGGATTGGGGGCATCTAACAATAGGTCCCATTGAGTGGCTGGTGTGCATGGGTCTGAGGGTATTGCATGGGATTTCAAGGTGCAGTCTGCCAACAGCACAATATCATCTGCATACAGAATTGTTGCATTTCTGTTCGAAATCTCTGGTGCAGACATACTGGGTTCATCCATCATCTATCCTTAAGCATGGTGATGTTCTCTGATATGTATCCTGCATGAAGGGTACGGTGTAAATGCAAGCTGTTGTTGTTATTGATGAGTTTCTACATGTGTCAGACACCTAAATGATCTTCCAAAAAAAGTTATTCAATGGACTAACAGTTATCCTTTAACATACGTAGGCAATAGTTATGCTTTGATGTAATTATTTTTTATAACTTAATTTTCCATTTTATAATAAAAAGACAGATGTTTGTTTTAGGGTAGGATCTGCAGTATGATTGCTTGATAAATCCCCTCAAACTGTTTAAATACATATTAGGAATCCAAGAACATAAGAAAACCAAATCTAGCTTGTTCCAACATATGGATTCTTTATATAACCTGATCTGGTCATTTACTGCATTTTCCTGACCAAACAACATCAATGTACCCAAAACACAAAATACTACAGATTCTGGGAAGATCAATATACCGTACACGCCTACAGTCTACTGGAGCTGAGATCAATCCAATTGCCTTTTAAAATATTTCTATGGGGTTTGCTTTGCTGCTCATGATAACATTCTTTTCCATGAATTGTTTGTTGCATATAACTGATCAATAAATTGATTTAACTGATAGCTAATTAATTATTTAAGTGTGTTGGATCATTATTTTCCTTTCATGTCTGATGAAAGCTTTTCCATAATTGTTTAACCCTTGGATTGCCACCCAGATCTACAAATACTCTTGCTATGCACAGTGAAATAATACCAAACACTGCAATTATAATCAAAAAACAGAGATTGCTGGGAACACTCAGCAGGTCAGGCAACATCTGAAATTATTTTGACCTGATTTTGTTTCAGGGTACAGTGTTTTGCGTTTTGTTTATACCACAATTATATAGCTACTCAAAATTTGTGGTATTTATGTTTTATTTGTCTGATATTAACCATAACTATAACCATCAGTGGCCAAGCTTTCAGCCTCTATGTCCCAATCCTCTGGAACTCTCCCTCAATCCTTCGGTCTTGCCCCTTCATTCCCACTTTTCAAATCCTGCCTAAAAAACCTCCTTTTTGATTATACTTGCACTCACCTCCCCTTCTGCTTTGACGGGATTAGACTCCACCACTTTTAAGCTCTCCGTGTAAAGGGTATTATGCAAATACAAGTTGTTGTTCTATAACTGGACACAATATATCATAAGACAAATATCTTAAAAATGTTATTTGGGCCCATCGAATTTCTCTTTATCCTTCTCTATTGATTCTCTATTTTCCATTCTCTTGATCCTTTTTTAAATTTTAGCTTTACTTTTTTCCACCTATTCTAATATTTTTTCAATTTGTTTTTAAATTTAAAAATTAGAACTTACTCTTGTTTGCTGGTTGTTGCATCCATTTGGGGAATGAGTGTCTATTTCTAAAATAATGTGTTTTGGGGGTTGAAAGCTAGATAGGCAATGTTGTGCCTTATTTGCTATTTTGAAAAATCTAATCGATTTATTTAAATTTTATGTGGTTGATTGTTGGCAAGGACACCAGGAGAAACTCCCTTCTCTTTTTGAACAATGCCATGAAATCATTAACATCCACCTAAACAGGCAAATGGGACCTTGGTTTAATGTCTCATCTGAATAATAATAATCCTTGCATTTCATATATCACTTTTCAACTCTTCTATATGTCTCAAAGCGCTTCACAGAATATACTGTTAAGTGAGTATATTTTGTGGGCGAAACTCGGCAGCTAATTGCACACAGCTAATAATAATAAATAATAATAAGCATTGAATTTAATATAGCGCTTTTCAGGTATTCTAGACTTCTCAAAAAGCTTCACAGAATATTATGTAAATTGACTGTATATTTGCGGGCGAAACGCGGCAGTCAATTGCGCACAGCAGTGTTCCACAAACAGTTGTGGACTGAAATGACCAATTTCATGATTGTATTTTTTTTGGAGGGATTATTATTAGGCATGTGGAGTAAGGAAACTTGCCAAGGTTTCTCCCTGACCTGCCTGGATTCGAACACAGGTTCACCCTTGTAAAGCAAGTACTCTAACCACTGAGCTACAGGACTCCAGCTGTGTCCCATGAATAGTCCTGAATTGAGTGACCAAATCATTATTGTTTTTCTTGAGGGATTATTATGAGGCATGTGAAGTAAGGAAACTTGCCCAAGGTTTTGCCCTGCTGGGAATCAAACCCAGGTATTTCGCTTCAAAGCGAGTGTTCTAATCATTGACCTACTCCTGGATTTATTCCACACTTGCATACAAATTAAAATAGAATTTCAGAATTTGCCAAAAATTCTGCACAATCTCACATGTTAAAACAATGTTTTTAAGGTTAAGACAATCACAGCATGGCCTTTATGGTTTTTTGCAATTACAGTGTTGAATCAAATGGACAATAGAAATGCTTGCAATTCTTTGAGATGCAAAGCACTAACAAATATATCTGTTGCATTTTATTTACCGATAAGTTATGATAATAACAATAATGATAATCCTTGTATTAGTTAGAGTGCCTTATCACACTTTTGAGATGTCCCAATGCACTTCACAGAATTTTTCTATAAAATGCAGTGACTGTATTTTGTGGTTCATGAGTGAATTATCAATTTTATCAGGAGGATTGTTGGCCAGGACTTTCTGGAAGAGAGTTGCATTTGACTGCATGTTAATATGTTCTTGTTACTGTGAGACGCTATCCTGCATGAGTTGTTGTTGAAATGACCTCTGCCAAAAATATTTGATAACTGATGATAAAAATGTTGTTACATAATAGAAACTTTTTTAAAACCAGCTTTTTGCATTAAACATGGACTGATTTCAGAACATGCATTGTCCAATATGTTTTAATTACACTTTGTTGATTGCACTGATTTTGTGCCATGGCTTGTTGATGCATAATATATTGCCTCTTTGGCAGCAAGTTTACATTTTGGTAAAAACCCTGGGGCTTTATCCTTACCACTGTTGAGCTGATTTAAGTTGGCATAACTAGTCCAGTTATTTAGTGGTGCACCATCTACAAGAAGCGAATAAAATCAAAGCACAGATTCAGCAAGCAGTCATGAGTTTAACAAGAAGTTTATCAACCCCACTGAATTGCAACCAGTGATTTGATGAACTCTGATGTTTGTTCAAGAAACAGTCCAGGAACAGTCCATAACAGTTTACCAAATGTCCATGATTTGTGTTCATTAACCAGATCCATCAAGTAACCATCAAGGTAATATCCTATATTCTTATTTTTGGTTTGCAACTGGCCTGTCAATATTTCATTGAAGTGAAAGGAATGATTTAAAAAATCCCAAAAATGTATATCTCAAAGTAAAGATGTTTAGCTTATTTGTTATCAGAGTTGAAAGTCCCTGTTGGGGAGAACATTTGATTTCCAGTGGACTGCTCCCTGGTGTCAATGAAATAGAAACAGGTTTGTTATCACAGGTGAAATTAAATGAGAAGATTGAGTGAAGTATCCACTAAATAATTCACCACAGAACGGCTTCTCTGCTGTTGTATTTACCTTCAAAAGCAATTGACAGAAAGCACTCTCATTTTATGGTAAAAGTTCTTTAATATCTTCCATATATATTATTAGCTTTTTCTTCAAATATCAATCTCTTTTTGTGATGCAAATGGTCAAGTACAGGCATAAGTGTATGGATCCAGGGGTGATTCTCAAAAAACAACATTATTCATCAATTATCAAGCAGTTATTTTTTAAGATAAACTATCTATTTAATTTCATTTGATGGCAACAATAAGAACAATTTACATTTACATAACACCTTTCACATCAGATGTCTCAAAACAACAACAACAACAAAATTACATTTGTATAGCACCTTTCACTTTGGGAGGATGTCCCAAGGTACATTAAATATTAACAACAATAACAACAAAATCACCCTTGTGTAGTGCCTTTCATGTCAGGAGGATGTCCCAAGCATTGAATAATCTCTTATTTAATGCAATTCAATGCAATTGGTTTTTTGTAACTTTTTTTGTGTCATCTTTCTGGAAGGGTTCTACTGTACAGTTGAATTTCCTTACATATTGCGCAGGCGCTACCTCTACAGTAAATTCTACAAAGTGTTTTGAGATGGTTCAATGATGTGATAAGACACTTGGTCTCCCCACTCTTCACTATCAGAAGTTGGATTTGCAGCCTATTTGCCCTGTTTTCTGTAATTTCATCGCCGTGACTTATTGCTTAACTTACTGGACCATCCTCTTTGACCTCATCTTCAATCATCTTTTGCCTTTCCCTATGGCCCTTGCCCTCACCCCCTGGGTGAGACTGGACGGTCTCGCGATGTGGAACACGCTATGTAAACTTTTAGTTGGTGTTTGTTATAGATAATTTGGAATAGATAAGATTACCAAACATTCATAACATTCTACGCGATAAAACTTATTTTCAAACTGTTGGGTAAACGGCACTTTCAGCAGGTTGTGGCAGCATCTGTGTGTCATAAAGATGAGTGCCTTGTCATCACCTCCATTGGGTTTTGACATATTGCCTGGAGAAGTTAAGTTATTCAATCAGAGATATTAACATGTGGAAGTAAGGTGGTTGACCTATGTCAATGACATGACTTGAAGATCAACAGAAGCTGAAAAGGTTTTAAAATATCAGAAAATGGTCAGATTTAATTAAGTTGATGGGATTCACCTCCAATAAATGTACCAGTTGTTTTTAGCAGAAAGCATTTACAACTGAGCTAAGTCCACATTGGAACATGTGATACACTCATTTTTGTCGAAATAATTTTCAATGCAACAGTCCCTTTTTCAATCTATGATTTAAAAAAAATCCTGCTTTTTTTTAAAATCAAGATTCTGAGTTTGGCATTATAATAATGTTAATAATAATAATCCTTGCATTTGATATAGCGCTTTTCATGTTTTCTAGATGTCTTAAAGTGCATCACGAATATACTGTAAAGTGAATTGACTGTATAATTGTGGGTGAAATGCGGCAGCCAATTGTGCACGGCAGTGTCCCACAAACAGCTGTAGATTGAAATGATCAATTTATTGTGTTGTTTTTTTCTGAGAGATTATTATTAGGCGTGTGGAGTAAGGAAACTTGCCCAAGGTCTTGTCCTGCCTGGATGTGTCTATTTTACAATTTGGATAGTAGAAACTGATTATAGGAATAACTTGTCATTTCCAAGGTATTTTGGCAGCCAATATCTTTACTGATAACCATAGTGAAAGAAAAAAATGTCTCGCCTTTTCTTTCTTAATGTACCAAATGAAATCACACAGAAGTTTTCAAATATCCTCCTGGCTTTTTAGCTGATCTCTCCTCAGATTTTTGTCATCAATCCCACTTGAAGAGCTCCATCTGCACAATACTTTAAATATTGTTTTAATTGAGCTCATGCAGGTTAATGAAAGCATCTGATGCATTCCTATGTTATTTTGCTGCCTCAAATGCCTAGACCAGTATTTCTTTTCATCTTCATTTGGTTTCCATGAGAACCACCCTTAGAACAGAGACCTTAGAAGAGTTGAAGTGTGACCTAATAAAAAGGCACACAAGCACTGACATTAATTATTGCCCAGTCTGCCAGATAATTAAAGCCGGATACAGCAAAGAACAAATGGAGCTACACTTTCAGTGTTTAAAGACTGCAGGATGGGTCTCAAGCAATTTTGTTCAAAGGTCATTTAGATTAGATGTGATTTGTTATTGTTGGATATCTGTCGGTTTATCGTAACTGTTACACGAGAAAATACATTGCAATATCTTTCAATCCAATAAATTCTCAAAATTCATGAGCTAAATTTAAAAAGCAAAGAATTAAAAAGTCATTCAGACCAAGATTTTTCTCATTATCTCAGTTAATGATACTGTAGAGCAGACAATGGGTAAGATTCTGATCAAAGTTCCCAATAAATGGTTCCTTGCAGGTTATTTTTGGTATTATAATGATTCTTTCAGATACTCCCTAATTCTGAACAATCAGACTAAATGTAAAAGGAAATTGCTCCATTAGGATGTGAACGTTGAGGAGCTGTGAACAGGTTCACACCATAATTGATCTTTATTATCGACCTGGAATGAGTAATTGCACTAAAAATGAAATGAATTAGAAATGTATTTCATAAATTCCCTCTTATGATTTTTTTATTTGGACTTGGTGTCAGTTGCAACTAATCTTCACAAATGTACTTACAGTGGTAGTCAATGGCAATTGGTTATCTTCAGCAGTTCACGATACCTCCTCAAACTCAAACTGAGGAGAGAAACGATTTGTTAACTACAGTACACTGTAAGGTTTTACTATGTCTCTTATTGAAAGTAGACTCTTTTGATGATGTAGTATCCTTTTTGCTTTGCAACAGCACTTTCAGGCTTTCACTGTGGTGAAGAGGTAATTCAAACTAACATAATCTGTGCCGTTTTAGCACTTGAGCAAACAAAATCATTACTCCAGCTGCTCTAATCTTAGCTTGTGTGGCTAAACAGATGTTTTTACATTTGCTTCTTTACAAAGCAACGTTAAGACACAAATAGGCAACCTGCAGTTTTAAAATAATTAAAAATTTGTCTTAGGAATTGCATTTGTTGTTTCAAATAGACTTTTCAGAAGTCTCAAGTGCTATTTGCTGATAACTGTAAATTGTGTTTTCTTTTAGTTTAGTTTGTTAATTAAGCTTTGAAGATTACTGGTATTTATTTCTGAATATAATCCTCCAGTTTCAGTGGGTATGTGATAAAATATCCAGCCTCCTGATAACTGTTTTCCTCCACTTAGTCTCACTAAGTTTCTTGAATTCTGGGCTTGAGGGTTATTGGTTTCTCTGCAGTTCTTTGTCTTGATGCAAATTCAATTTTCTCTCAACAGCAGAATTTATTAGAACACATTCTGAGAATATACAAATTGATGCAGAACTGGTCTGTGTTGAAGCAGAACTGGTGGGATTGGTCATGACAATGGAAGAAACTCCCTTCTCTTTCTGAATACAGTAGTGCCATGATATCTTTAACATCCATCTGAACAGGCAGATATGGCCTTGGATTAACATTTCATCCAAACAATGGCACCTCCAGCAAATGCAGCACATCCATAACATTGGAGTGTTAATTTAGACTACATGAGTTTAAGTCCCAATGTGTGGCTTGAACTCACAACCTTCACAGCGGTGAGAGAGCTACCAACTGAGCCAGACTGACAGGCATATTATATGCATCCTCACGACCATTTCCACAGAAATAATTATCTGATTCACTGATACATGTTTAGAATGTCAATCTGAAACCAATGTTTTCTATTGTATATGCCTGACATTCCACAAAGTGTGATTTAAGATTATAATGTCAAATCTAGAACCCTTTTATTAAATAACCTTTTGACTGAGAAATGTGGGCATCACCAACTGAGGCAGGGCGATCCCTGAAGAGTAATCCAACAGAGGACTCCTGCAATTATACAAATATATTTTTCCAGATCATGGCGTTACAGAGACATTAGCGGTTCCTTGACAGTATGTGTCACAATTGCTACCCAAAGCAATGTAATCTTTAACATTCATGCTAGGCCAGTGAAAAGTATCACTTTGTGCAGACATGTTCTATTTCTGATCGAATGGATACTCTGCAACATGCTTGTCACCACATCTCTAGGAATTGGTGACACTTTTAGTGGCATTCCCTTAAACACAACTGGGTAGAAATTCCACCTGGGTCTATGTTTTTCTATAAGTATCTTTTAAGAATCTCAGAAGACTGGGTTCAAAGTTAAAACTGAATTCAACAATTTGCCAAATTCTTCAGATTGTGAAACATTGTTAATAGAGTAAATCTAGACTCTGGATACTGTGCATCAGCTAATAACATCTTCAGAAGATTTGGCTCATGACACCTTTCTGCACTTGTCAGTTCTGTGACCTTTTACCTACCTTTTGAAACCGAGATGTATCGAGATCCACCTCTTCACTTTACTTTTGGCGACTGGACACATTACTGAGCTATTTTCAGTGTAGATTCAACATACAGGTACAGTATATGGAATTTATATGGATTTTTCCTTTTATTTTTTATTTGTCTAAGGAGAAGTATTGACCCACGTTGGAACAAATATATCCTGTTCATATTGCTTTAATGACACAATTGGCAATTGAATACACATGGTATAAGTATAAAAAGATTCTGGAAAGAGTGATTTTCAGATTTGAAAGAAAGCGTGAAAGAGATTGATTTGAAGGAGGTTGACTTGTAAAGTTTGAATTAAAGGACTAAATGAATCTACATTGCTTCTTGTGGACTAAATAGCATTACATGCCCTACACTGTCCTTGTCTTACACCACTAATAATAAAATGTAATGCATTTGATGTGACACTTTATCATGTTAAAATGTCTCTCAAGTGTTTCCCAATGTGTTCTGAAAGTATAGTTACTTTGTATTTGGAGTATTTCTAAATTATGGGGAGGAAAGTGATTATTTAAAAACCTGTCTCTTACACTGTCCTTCTCAATAATAGACTATTGATCCTGATCCCGGGATGTCTCTTCACAAAAACGAGCAACCAGCAACACATCTCAAGTTAGTTTAGCTCCTATTTGGTGGGGTTTCCTATTGGGTTATTTATTCTTGATATTCTTTTTTTTTCTTACTCAAGGAATAGTTTCAGAACCCCTGGTGTGCTTCATTTGAGTCACTTGATTTTCCTAGTCCATTTTATCAAGCAGTCTCTTCTGGTAATGATATAAGTAGCTTTTGCTTCACGCTGAACTGTGAAGGAAAATTGCCAAATGTAATAATAACAATCCCTGCATTTGATATAGCGCTTTTCACATCTTCTAGCCGTATCAAAGCACTTCACAGAATACAAAAAAAACACAAAATATTACAGATGCTGAAACAAAAACAAAAGTTGCTGGGGAAAATCAGCAGGTTAGGCAGCATCCATGGAGAAAGGAAAAAGAGTCAATGTTTTGGGTCTATAACCCTTCGTCAGAACTGGGGCTTGTTTGGAGTGAGAGGTTTCTTAAGGATGTTAAAGGGGGAGAGGCAGGACATGGAAGACAAAGGAGAGAAAGAAGGTAAAGGAAAAGGAAAAAAGAGTATGTTGACTGATGGGTTGAATATGTGTTAACGACTTCAGGGGGAAAAACAGAAGGGGTGGGTTTAAACGAAACTGGGGAGAAGAGATGTTTAGTGGTGATAGAACAAACAAAGCACCAGAGAGGCAAGGGGTGTCTGGAGTTATGATTTCGATGGGGGGAGGTGGGGTGGGGGGGGGGGGGGAAACTCCTATGGCCTGAAATGGCTGAAATCAATGTTGAGGCTAGACTGCTGTAGTGTCTCCAGTAGATAGATGAGGTGCTGTTCCTCAAACTTTCGCTGTGAGTCATTGGAACAGCGCAGGAGACCATGGATCGAAAGATCAGCCTCTGAATGTGAGCGCAAGTTGAAATGGAGGGAGACTGGAAGATCAGGGTTGACCCTGATCTACATTGGGGAGACTAAGCGCAGACCCTGTACTGAAGTACAGAGCGAAGATGCTCTGCAAATCTGTCTCCCAATCTGCGCTTAGTCTCCCCAATGTAGAGGGGACCACACCGTGACCAGCGGATGCAGTAAACTACATTAGTGGTAGTAGATGTGAACCCCTGTCTCACATGGAAGCTGTGTTTTGGTCCCTGGAGAGTTTGGGTGGAGGTGAAAGGGCAGGTATTACATCTCCTGCGCTGGCACGGGAAGGTGCTAGAGGAAGGAGAGCAGCTGGTGGTGCTGACAGCGGAGAATATACTGTCCAGTGACTTGACTGTGTATTTGTGGGCAAAACATGGCAGCCAATTGCACACAGCAGTGTCCCTCAAACAGTTGTGGATTTAAATTAACAATTTTTAATATTATTTTTTGGAGGGATTATTATCAGGTGTGTGGAGTAAGGAAACTTGCCCAAGGTTTCGCCCTGACTTGCCTGGATTCGAACACAGGTCTCACACTTGTAAGGCAAGTACCACTGAGCTACATATATCCCTCTTCCTCCTGACTGCACTGTGTTGATTATTCTAGTGTTTAGGTTGCACAGATACAATATTTACCCACCACCACACTGTCATTATTTAAGTACATACAACCTGCAACTTCCATTAAGAAAGTGCCATAATATAAAATAAATGTCTCAAAAGCAATTTGCAGAAGAAAATTAATTGGAAGCAAAAGTAATGTTGTTATAAGAGTTCCCCACATAGCAGTTAATTTGATGTCCTATAATCAACAAATAGATGAAGAGCTAATTAATTAGGATTTGGTATGAATTTGGATGAAGTGGGATTATAAATCAAAATAATTGGATGAAAAATTCCACATTTATACGAAGTTTGTCAGAGCATTGCAATGTCACAAAAGCTATCCTCAGACAAGGGATTATCTACCCGTCCAGGTAAACGCTAAAGATTTCAAAGCACTACCTGCAAAGAAAAGGGAGTTTCTACTGGTGTTCTGGCCAAATAGGATTGGTCACTTATCTGGATGTTTGTGGGACATTCCTGTACCCAATTTGCTGTTATCTTCTCCTACAAATAGTCACTGTACTTACAGTAAACCTTGTGAAGCAAATTGAGGTGTCTTGTCAGGGATTAAATCAAATGCAAGAATTATTATTTCTGAAAGGAATTATTTAATACATTTTGATGTAATATGCTTTACAGTATTAATGTAATAATTAACAATCCTAAGTGGATAATTATGGAAAATTTGATCAACTGAAAAACAGAAAATCCATCCTTATGAAGAAAGAAAAGTTTTTTAAATTGCGGAAACTTTCAAATTAAGACAGTGCTATCAATGGCAAACTGCGCGACAGTATGTGGCAGATTCCAGCAATACCCCAATTCATACTCTGGGCCTCCCAAGATTTGGCGTTTGCCAACCTGCATCTGATACTTTATGGAATTAGATACACAGGATGAGTTCCTCCAGGAAGAGAGGGCACATTCCATTCCAATAAACATCCCTGGATTTTCCATGTGTAATAATAGTAATAATCCTTGCATTTGATATAGCGCTTTTCACATCTTCTTGACATCTCAATGCGCTTCACAGAATACACTGTAAAGTGAATTGACTGTATATATGTAGACAAAACGCAGCAGCCATTTGTGCACAGCAGTGTCCCACAAACAGTTGGGGATTGAAATGACCAATTAATTATTGTTTTTCTTTGAGGCATGTCACAACATGTTTCACTCTGCCTGGAATTGAACCCAGGTCCCTCGCTTGTACGGTGAATGCTCCAACCATTGAGCTACAGGACTCCTGCTGTAGTTGGGGTGATTGAAAATTCTCAGTTTGGTTTGGAAACTCTTGAGCACGGTGATGGGTTTGGACATGTACCAGACACCCGGCTGACCAAAAATTAATAAGACTGGATTCAAAAAATTCAAAAATTTGAATGTTTTTGAGTTTTGAAATACTGATCTTAAGGCTAAGACAGTGAGCTATTTCGCCCTCTGCAGTTTTAAGAAAGAAACTTGCAACTATTGTGCAACTTCAGTGGTGGAAATGAGAGGGACAGGCAGCAGAGACTAGTTCACTGTCAGTGTGAAAAAAGAGCAGAAACCAATGCCAGAAAGAGGAATGTTATTTTTCAATGAGAATTCGGCCTTCTGTCACAATCCATTTGTTTTGCTGTAAGTCGAACTTAGTCAGTAAAATACAAATGGCTCCTTTGTTCTTTGTTTGTCATTGATTTCCATAGTACTGAATGTAATATGACAGGGAGCCAGTTTGGATAGCAAACAAAGGAGACACATCTCTGGAGTCTGCTAGAACATAATTTTTTTGTGGTGCTAAGATGTATCAGTGTCTGGAGTGCACTCTCACATCTACAAAATAAGTTTTTTATTTTCTTCCTGACCATGATATGCATTCTTTTCAAAGATATTGTGATGTTAAAAATCCCATTTGTGGCTCCCAACAGCTGGAATCAACAGCAACAACGAATTACACTAATATAGCACCTTTCACATCTGGAAGGCATCCCAAGCTGCTGCAAAGTAGGGGTTGGAATCAGAAGAAGTGGAGGACAAAGGGAGTGGGGGTGCAAAAGGGGCAAATTTGAGGGGTTTTGGGAGCAAGTTCCAGTGGGTGGGGGCAGAAAGACTTAAGGCCCGACTACTGCAGGGCATGGTTGTGGAGCAAGTGAGTGCCTGCGTGGAGGGAGTGGACAAGTTGGTAAAGGTTTAACAGGCTGTAGAGGTATGGAGGAACAGGATCATGGCAGACTTTGACAATGAGGATCAGGGTCTTAAACTGAATCGTTGAGGTTGGGGAACCAAGTAACTGGATGAGGATTGGGTCACAGAACTTAGTGTGGGAGAGGATATGAGTTCCAGAGTTCAAATACTGGGTCTAAATCCTGCAGTTCTACACCTCTGGTTCCGGCTTCCTCCTTGTCCTTCAAATCCTCTTCTCCATCACTGGTGGCCATGGTTTCAGTACTACACCCCAACATTTTGGAATTCTATCCCTAAACCTCTTCGCCTTGCCCCTTCCTTTCCCATCTTCAGATTGTGCCTGAAGTCCTTTCTCTTTGACTTCGGTTACAGTCACCATCCCCATCCCCCTGGTTCTGCCTCGGGTGCCTCCATTGTGAAACGCTCTGAGATGCCACCTGGTGTGGAGACCACTATATAAATGCAAGTTCTTGTTGTTGTAAATAATCTACAGATTGTGGAGGGAAGATTTGGGAAGTCTGACGAGCAGGGAGTTAACAAAACCAAGATTAGACATGATGGAGAAATGGTTGATGGTCTCATCATCTGAGGGAAGAGATAGTAGCAAATGAGGGCAAAGTTGCGGAGGTAGGAGAAGGCTGAATGGGTTATGGCATAGATTTTTAAAAGGATTGAACGAGACACCAAGGTTCTGCACTGGCTGGGTGAGGTGGTAAGAAGGTGCTGATGGGAACTAAGCAGGACTGAGTGTTTTGGTAATTCTTGAATCAATCTAAGTTCAAGAGAATGTTCTATAACTGGTATCCATTTTAGTCTTATGTTTTTACAGCACAGAAGGCCATTCGACCCATCGTCTCTGCGCTGGGTATTTTAAATAGTAATCCTTTCTGTCTTACTTATCTGCACTTTCCCTCATACCCCTGTAATTCAACATTGTGAGATATCTATCAAGTTCCTTTTGACAGCTAATATGGATTCTGCTTCAATCGTTCCTGGCAGGGCATTGCATTTCTTGTCATTTGAATGCATTGGCATCATATGCCACAGTGACAAAAGATTAAATTTTTCTCCATTGGCTTGTTTTCTGTTAAAGGGAGTGCTTCATTTGGTTTAATTCTGATAAAAATCATGGCAGTCAGCACAATCTCCCACTTTCACCAGTTAAGATTGAACAGCACACTGCAGTCTCTTTTTCATAAGCAATTGTAAGGATTCTGTAATTAATGCGTTAGATATTATCTGAAAGTATAATTCTGATACTTGATTTTTTTAGATTTTTAATTAATTTGTATATACTTGTAGAATGCAACCTGCCTCATAGGGTTGTTTGTTTTAAATGAATAACCTAGGGCCCCTGAGAGGATACATGTGCCACTTAGCTTTGCAAACGTGAAAATATATTGGCTTGATCCGGTCTGAGATCAAGTTCATATAACTTTTGCCCACTCCTGGACATCTGCTTATCTCAAGACTGAAAACAGAAATCCTCCCAAAATGCTGTCCATTTCTCTTTCTCCTTATCAGTTATTTTCCCGTGCCAAAAGGACCATGCTCAAGCTCATTAACAGCTTGAGGAGGGTGGAGGTTAACTTCATTTTTTTCTAGAGAAAAAAAACTACAGATAAAGCAACCATCTTGTAAAAGGTGAAGTAGATGAAAGGACATCTACCAACTGGATAAAGAGAGATTGATTTGGGAAGAGAATCAGAAGAGACAGGGAGTTGGAACTTGGAGTCGTGAACCTATTCCAGCTTCTAAAGAAGGAAAATCAAGACTAAGACTTTTGTGACTGTCAACAACTTTATCGACGCTCTCAATCTAAACAGCAGTGCCTGGATATCATTTTACTGATCGAATGGGCAGCAATGCAGTAGCACCTGAAAACCTTTTGGTGGACATTAAATTGGACAATAAATTGGACATTACTCCTCCATCTAAAATGTGGCCAATCTTAATCATCGTGAACTGCATGTGGATACCTAAACATTACCCTGTTGTATTCTTTTAACTAACTGTAACCATTACTAATTTAAATGAATAAAACTTGATTAATTGTAAAAGATTTATGTCAGTCTTTACTTCACAGTAGGGTTAAATTGGACATCTTACAGCATCTTGACAGTAAACACAATAGAATATAGTCTACAGTTTGTTTTGTAAACTGACAAGATAAGGAAAAATATGGGTCTAGAGCATGAATACATGAAACATATCATAAGGTATTGTTCAAAAATAAGTTTAACCACACTATGTTTTCAATTACTCTAATACCATACAATTGTCCACAACTCCAATACAATACAATACAAATGACATATTGCCTTTCACGCTGGGAGGACATCTCAAAGGGAAATCACTGGGCTGCATGGGCACCCCAGATGGGGGTGAGAGTTGAGGGAAGTGGGGATCTCTTTAACTAGACAGGCTGGTCAACCATCAACACTGGTTTTGAATACTTATGCATCTGCCTGGCTTTGTCAAGCATTCCTCCTCAGTGATAATTCAATGGCATTGAAGATGTTCTTACTCTGAATGTAGCACACTCATGTTTAACTACCATTAGAGGCCCAAAATTCCACAAAACCTTAACCTGCAAGAATGAATTTCAAAAAATGCTTAATACTGTATCAGGCTTTTGGAATTCAATGTTCTGAAATTCTTAAAATGAGCCAGATTCCATATTAAAACTTAGATTTTTTTTCAAATTCTGCATCTATTTTGCATACACCTGAGAGAAAAGAATTGGGTAGGCTTGAGAGAGGGAATGGGGTGGTTTAAAGCTGATGTGGAGGTGCAGTATAATCACTGGCATGACTTGTTGGGCTGAATAATATGTTTTGGTGCTGTGGATTCTATGTGTTTGATTCCATGAATGTTAATTAGAAATGAAAATAATATAATCTTATAGGCAAAGAGTAGGTGGGATTTCAGATATATTGACATTCCTACACACCTTTACTTTGTTGCAGCACCTGTAATGCACTAAAATGTAACATTATGTTGAAAACAAGCAGGATTGGGGCATCTTCATGTTAGGGAAATGGAGTTTTGGAAAATGTAGAATGGTTAAAAACTTTTGCTGTGTCATTCCCAACAAGCAAACGTGTGAGAATTCAACAAAGTGGGAACACTGCACATTGATATTCCCTGCTCCAAGAGGTTCACTGAAGCATTTGTATTTTAATATGTCCGCTAGCCCTTTATGAATAGTTTATATGTTGCAATGTTGAAAAATTAGGTAGGAATAGACTTCCCAATAAATATATATTTCTACAAATATCTGATGGTAAATATTAACTTTGCGATCTATGATGTGTTGAATATTGATAATCATTCATCATTGATAAATGTGATTAACAAGTCAATTGGCCCCAGGTGTGAGACCTCCACAAACTTCATTTCAGATTCCCTTTAGAGTCATGAATGGGTACCAGTACAACATTTAGCCGTGTAACTCCAGATACCTTATTTTACATTGATTTCATGGCTGTTTATTGGGTCATATCTGTTCAAAAATTTACTGCTGCATTTGCCTACAAAATTGCAGACGTTTATTATATATTCTGTGCAGCACTTTGAGATGTCCTACTAACATGATAGACTTTGTACCCAATGTAAGGATTATGATTGTTATCATCAGTTAACCATATTATGTACATGTATTATGTGTGCATTTGAACTCCTTCTACTCATAACCCAGTGGTTAATATAATTAACAGTGTGCACTCTTCACATTTGTTTTGTGCTCATTACAACCTTGAATTTAATGATGTTTCATTTGTTTTCATTCTTCTGCCTTGCTGCATATGACCATGAAAATTTGAAAATTCAGAGAATTGTGAAATTAAAAAGCTGGTCTAATTCTATTGATTGCTGCATTGCTCGGGAATATTGGGGGTACATTTGGCTGTGTTTTACTGCTTCCCTTAAGGGCATTCAATAACTATTAGTAGGCTGTAGATCTTTTTCAGGAAACTGTCCTCTTCCAGCTCATCCGATGTGAAGTAAATGGCACATTAAGTGATTGTTGGGCTTAGGCTTGGATTTAGCCTTATGATTGCTGATTTGGGGAAATTGGGGGTTTCCTCTATTTGGCTGATGGACCTTAAACAAACAAATATTTCAACATCATAAATCAATTAGATATCAGAAGCTTTAAAAAAATGTGATTGCTCTGTTGATAGGCCTGTTTAACATAAAGAACATGACAACTACTCCAAATGCTCACCTACTGACAAACCAGCAAAGGGGACCATCTATTTTACTCCACCTCCTACCTACTGTAGGAAAACTTATGTGTAGAGACCTGTAGCTCAGTGATTAGAGCACCAAAATTATTATTATACTAACCTTATTAAATTATTTTATAATTTGAAATACCTCTGTTGGGTGTATGAAATAGCTTTTAAATGCCTCTTCTCCAATTAAAAAAATCTAATCTATCTAGTCCATCCTTATAGCGGTAACTTACCAACTGAAGTATCATCCTAGTAAGCCTATGCTGTTAATCTTTCCATTTCTGCTATATCTATACAGTATCTGTATCTCATTTAATGATATTTATAATGTGAATTATTAACAGTATTAAATTAACAAAACATAATGATGTTTTATTGGTGTTTTATTGAGATACAAATAACAAAGGACATGTTTGTCCCTTCTTGTCTGAGGGGACAAAATGATATTTGCACTCGATCGTCTTAAAATTCTGCCTGTTTCTGCAAGCAATGTGTTCGATATAGTGTCTATAAAGGAGGTTTGAGATTAATTCAATGTCACAAGCATCAACTGAATGGCTTTTAGCAAACATCTATCTGCCTAGACACAGTTGACCTCTGCATGCCATTGCACGTTGCAAGTGGAGAGGAATGTCAGATTCATTTGTGAAGTAGCTTGCAATTTGATCGACTGCAATAAAATCACAGCAGGAACAGGGAAGTCTCAGAGAGCGAATGGAATGACTGACATGTAGATAGATAAAGAATTAAGAGCAAAATCAATGTAAACACGAGAAACAATCAAAACAATGATAGGTTATTGGAAGTCAAACCAACAGGAGCTGGGAGGGCTGACTCCCAGTCCCCAGAGACGGCTCTGCCCTTCCAAGTCCTGCCAGGATGGCTGTGTTGTTATCAGTGGTGCCCTGAATACTAAATACTGAGAACTTGCCTGGCTCAGGAACCGGATTAGGAAGACCACCACAGATGGCTAGCTCAATTCCTCCAGTTTAGCTCCAAGGAGCCCCCACTTTCCCACAAAAGAACATAGTCATTACTTGGTCAATCAACATCAAGCAAGCATGAGTTCACATTCAAAGCCCTCCACAACCTCACCCCACCATACATCCGTGACCTTCTAACCCCCTACCAACCCGCCTGCCCCTTCTGCTCAGCAGTCTTTGGCACGCTCCACGTCCCCGACCCATCTGCCCCACCATTAGCGGGCGAGCTTTTAGCCACTCTGCCCCCAACCTCTAGAACTCTATCCCGCAGTCCTCTAACTCGCCCCCTCCCTGGCCTCTTTCAAGTCCCACCTCAAAACTCTCCTCTTTGATGGTCCCATCAGCAACT
The DNA here is from genome assembly GCA_035084275.1 of Hydrolagus colliei. Classification (NCBI taxonomy): domain Eukaryota; kingdom Metazoa; phylum Chordata; class Chondrichthyes; order Chimaeriformes; family Chimaeridae; genus Hydrolagus; species Hydrolagus colliei. Next base: position 68,773,053 of record CM068742.1, read on the forward strand.
CCTAATCCCCCCCACCCCACCCCGTTCCCAGCTTGGGTCTGACACCGTGAATGTCCAGTACCTTGGGATGTCCTCCTGACATGAAAGATGCTATATAAGTGTAATTTTGTTGTTGTTATTGTTGAGTTTGAGCCCTGACTAGCTGGATGGTATTTCATGCTAAGCTGTGATGCCCATCAGAAAGCTCAAAGGTACATCCTTTGAGCTTTCTGATGGGCATCACAGCTCAGCATGAAATGTGAGAGAGCCTTGTCACCACTTCCTGCTCACAGCTCAGGCACATGTCCATTTTCATCGAGTCCTGGACAAGGGCAAATTTCCTACAGCTCAACATCAACAAGACAGAGGCCCTCATAATTGGCTCATGCCAGTGCCTCTGCATCTCAGGTGCTGACAACATCAGCATTCAAGGCTGCTCTCTCCACCTCTTGAAGCCAATCAGGAATCTGGGTGTCTTGTTTGACCCCAAACTATCCTTCCTCCCCCACATCCACTCCATGACCGGCACAGCCTTCCATCACCTCCGCATATTTTCAGACTCCTCCACTACCTCACCCCGCATGCCGCCAAAACTCTTATCCACGCCTTTATCATTTCCAGGCTCGACTATGGGAACTCTCTCCTCGTCGGCCTTCCCAGCTCCTCCCTTCATAGGCTGCAGATCATTCAGAATTCTGCAGCTCATGTACTCTCCGGTATCAGGTTTCATGACCACATCACTCCCACCCTCGCCCATCTCCACTGGCTCCCCATCCCCCTGAGGATCGAATTCAAGATCCTCATTTTTCACTTTCATTCACGGCCTTGCCCCCGCCTATCTTTCTGACCTGCCTCCCTATCAGCCTGCCCAGACCTTCCGTTCAGCAGACCCAGGCCTGCTCCATGTCCATTGCCCGAACTGCCCAACCATCAGCAGCCGGGGTTTCAGCCTCTATACTCCCATACTGTGGAACTCCATCCCGCAGCCCCTCCGCCTTGCCTCCTCCCTTTCCTCCTTCAAGGCTGGTCTCAAGACCTTCCTCTTCGACCATGCCTTCGGCTGCCCCACTAACTCTTCCCCCCACTAACTCGTTCCCTTCTCCTTCCCCCTCCCACAACCCTCCCCCACCGCTCGGGTCCCGACCTGACTGTTCAGCACTTTGGGACGTTCCCCCGACGTGAAAAGCGCTATATAAGTGCAATTTTGTTGTTGTTGTTGTTGAGTGATGATTCCATCAATTGAAGGTGCAGTGTTCAAGCAGAGGCATTTCTGCAGGCCAATCAAGGTGGATTACAGGTGCTGGACGTATGTAAGAATGTTTGTCGCAAACTGTGATGCCTTATAGCAGCTGCTTTCCCAAGCTTCAGAGTTTCCTCATCAGTTATCCCACTGCAGCTGCCTTCAGTGTGGTGGGCAGACTTTCACAGGACAGCTTGTGATGTGTCAGCCACCTTGAAGTTCTTGAGGTCCAAGTCTAATGCCACGTACCAGGATTACTCAGTATCAGCTGCTGAATCCAAGTCCTCATGCAAAGGGCCTTAGCAAATAGACGCTCACTGTTCAGCCTCCTCTGCCTCCAGGGTGTTCAGTGATTGATCTATGCTGGCCGGAATCCATACTTCCTCCCTGTAGCCGGTTAACACAAATCCACCTCAATTGCATGATTTTGGACTTTGCAGATAGATAGAGACACTTTGAAGTGTCTCCACTGCATTCCCAGGTGCTCAAATCCATAAAGGAGAACACAGCAAACAGAGCATACAATCCTCCTTTATGCCTAATAACAATCCCTCCAAACAAAACACAATAATAAAATTGGCCATTTGAATCTAGGACTGCTTTGGGGACACTGCTGTGCGCAATTGGCTGCTGCGTTTCACCCACAAATATACAGTCAATTCACTTTGCAGTGTGAAGCGCTTAGAGACGAAAAGCAGACGTGGAAAGCACTATATCAAAATGCAAGGATCACTGTTATTATTATGCATATTTTGTATATTGTTAGCAACCAGTTAGGATCATGCTTCCCTGCTTTCTCTTGGCACTTCCCTAAATGGTTTAGTAGATCAATGGACTGCACCACTGAGAACCAGCAATGTTATTTGTGTTCACCATCTTTGAAATTACAAAATGCCAGAAATTAGGTTGTGACCTAACATCTTGCACAATAAACATGTAATGCAAATTATTGGGTGAGATGAATTCCAACATTATGATTAGGTTTGCTTCAGATTATCGACAACGTAACCAATACTGCAATTTTTAATATCACATATAGTGAATCAAACTTTTTGTTTCACTCACAAAATATACAATCAATTCACTTTACAATATATTCTGTAAAGCACTTTGGAAAATGCTAGGAACTTTCGTGATGAGGCATTATTTCAAATGCAAGGACTATTATTATTATTATTATTTATGATCTTAATCAAAATATTATGAGTAGTCATTGAATGGTTACTTTTGCAAATTCCACCAATGTACTTTCAAGTACTGGATTGCACATTTCTGTCTTTGAAGCCAATACCAGTTGTCAATATTATAGAGACACACCTTTAAAGTTGCTGGGCAGCACATACATGAAAGGAAATCTTAACTTTAATTTTGGAAGGTGCATTGACCATTCATTATGGCTAAGTGAATCATCTTGATTGGTAGCTTATGTTCAATCTGTTTGAACTGGCCATAGACCTAACAATCCCCAAACAGAATTGTCTACATTGAACTCAAGCCTTTCAATGTCTATTTATTCAAGTATTAAAATTCCATGAATATTCTAGCAATTCTTCCACTCAATTCTAATGCAACAGATTGAAGCACCTAATCTTTTGTGCAGTCACTAGTGAGGCTTTCTCATTGACTCATCAAATTCCTCAGAAACATCAGTAGTGTAATATTGTACAGTGGCAACAGTTGATGCTATGTGTAGCTGTTATCAAGAGCAAGGGAGAAACAAGTACACAAATTCAAATGATAATTAATGACTGGAACAGTTCAAGACTAGGGCACAAGACTCATTTAGAAAACAGCTTGATGTTTCAATGTGAGGATAGATGTACTGGAAGAAAGGGATCAGATGCGTGGAAATGCCTTCTTCATCCAAACCAATCTTGTGAATTTGTGAACAGGCCAATTGGTTCATAGCACTCCACCCTCTACTGGCTGGGAAACTCGCTCCTCTTCAAATGATTATCTGGTTTTTCATGGCTGGAAGTACCAGGTAATGAATGTAGGAGAATGGCTGGGGGTGTATCAAGCTGTGAGATGATCAGTTCACTTTCTTCTGGACTACCAAGGTAACACAAGGATACAACACAAGGACTTCAGTGGTTCAGTGGTTCCACTACCAAGAGAAATTGTACCATCACCTTCTCAAAGCAACCCAAGATGGGTAATCTATGCTTGTACTGTCAGTGTTGATATCTTTCATCGATGAGTAAATAAAAATTCCAAATTGTAACAATTCTGGGTATTGTTTCCAATAATATTTCAATGGACCCAAGATATATTCCAAATTTAAGCAAGAAAATATTCTGCTTTAAGAAAAAAAGTTTGCTTCATTTATAAGGACCGACAACTCTGAATGTTGATTGCAGGAATAATTTGGAACATGAATAATTCCTCAACGCAACCATCTATTATGCAAAATCATTCCTTTGGGGTTTTCTGATTTTGCATCATGCTTTGCAAAAATATTTTCCATAAACTTTAAAGCATGATTGGACCAAATCACTATGTCTGTATGAATACGCCTTTCTATGATCACTCCTCTGGTGTATTAAAAGTGATGACCTGACATTCTAAACATGAATTGCTCCACTGAATTTTGTCATTTAACCTTTTCATATGTGCATATGAACTATTGAACAAGAAGGCAAGTTGAGTTACTCTGACTTTCAACCACGTTGCAAGAGTTCCTTTGATGGGGAGTCCATAATACAGTAATTGCAAATTATTTGTGTGTAATAAACTGTTACCTTTTCATTCGTTTAATCTAATAAAAATGTGTAGGTGGGATGTATGGAATCCTCAATTTGGTTTGGATTGGTTTGGTAAGCAAGAAGACATGTTTCAAACACCTGGTTGACCAAACAAAATCCCATAAACATAAAATATAACCACTAATATTCCCACAATATTAAAAACATGTTTACAGTAGGTTACAATAGAATGCCATTAATCCACAAATCAATTATCTGCATGGCAAATCATCTGCATATCTTATCAAAAGAAAATGGATGCAGGGCTGGGATACTGGCGAAACATGTTCTGTACATATGCAAAGTTGCGTGTTTGCAACAACCACAGTCATTAAGCATGCAACTCACTGCATTTTTATTAAATAGAGAACATGAAATTCAGATCTAAATTGTTAGTGTTGATGTCTATGTTTATCAGTGTGGGGGAGGGAAAACAGGAAACAATGATCTCCCTGCCTGTTTTCTTCCTATAGTCATGTGATTCCAAGATTAAAGCAATTGGAGGAATGGCACTTGGAATATGACAGCGTTTAAGCTGATTGCATTTAAATCCAATGTCACACCTTTTAAAACATAATATTTTCTGGACTGCTGAAGGCAGAATATTAATTTATTTTGAATTATAAAACATAACCTAATTCATAGATTCATAGATTCATAGAATTTTACGGCACAAAAGGAGGCCATTCGGCCCATCTAGTCTGTGCCGGCTCTTTGAAAAGAGCGATTCAATCCCACTGCCCTGCCCGCTCCCCATAGCCTAATAGACCTGTTCTCCCTAAATAAAGATCTAATTCCCTTTTAAAAGTTGTTATCGAATCAGCCTCCACCACCTTTTCAGGCAATGCATTCCAGATTCGAACATGTTGTGAAAACATTAGGGCACACTCAATTAATTTTTTTGTTTGGTCAGCCAAGTGTCTGACGCATGCAGAAACCCAACACCATACTTAAGAGTATTCAAAGCAAACAGAAATTTTAATGCATCCACCTACATATAGAAATCTGAGAGATAGATTGTTGGAATGGAATGCACACTCTCTCCTTGGAGGGAAGCAAGAGTCAAGGCTTGGTGATCCAAGAGTGTGCGTTGGGTACTGGTGGTGTCTAACCAGCTAAAACAGCATAGCTTGCCATTGATATCACTGTCTCTCAAACTTTACAGTTGTTTTTCTTAGAGCTTTGGCTTGTAGATTTAACCAGGAGTTGAGTGGGATGATTTCCTACCCCCAACAAGTGGTCTGCTTTTCCAAATCCTGTTGATGAGCCAGGCTGTCTATGCTGTCATCAGCAGTGCCCTGGAATAAAACGGACCCGACTGGCTCAGGCATTTAATAACAAGTGACAGCAATGCGTCCAAACTGATTTGGTTAGGTAATTATCACATTAAGTCTATCCATCACTAAAAATTGCCACAATAATTTGGACTGATCCTGTTCTGAATTCTCTCTTGTGGCCACCTTTGTTCTGACGCTGTGTTTGATGTTTCCTGTTGTGGACAATGGCATTGCTATGCCACTTGAAGGAATGCTGGTCTAACTCCATTTGTATTAAGTTGGTATGCACTAATGAAATCAGCAATCGTATAAGCAAATTTCGCATCATACCCCAGCATTTATAACCCACCTTCAAAGGTACTTTAAGCCACTCTGCCCCTGCTCTTTGAAACTACATCCCAGAATTCCTCTACCACAACAACAAAGTTACATTTCTCTAGTGCCTTTAATTCGCTCCCTTCCTCCTCTTGTTCAGCACATGTCTGAAAACTGTGAAAGATGTGCAAAGTGCTATATCAAATGCAAGTTTTATTATAATCTTCTAACTCCCTACCAACCCTCCTTTCCCTTTGCTCAGCGGGCTCTGGCTTGCTTCACGTCACCCGACTCGCTCACCTCACCATTCCTAGGCCTTCTGTCCCTCTGGAACTCCATCCTGCAGTCCCTCCACCTGGCCCCTCACGTGCCTCCTTCAAGACCCGTCTCATGATCCCTCTCTTTGTCCCTCTTTGACCGTGCCTTCGGTCCCATCACCCCTGCTCTTCAGCCTTCCTGATTGTGACCCCAAACTCAGGTCCGAAACACTGATTGTCCAGCACCTTGGGATGTTCTCCTGACATGAAAGGCGCTATATAAATGTAATTTAGATGTTGTTGTTGTTGCTGTTGTTGTTTTGGTCATGTCTGACATATGGAAACTTATCACCGTGCTTAAGAGCATCCAAACCAAACTGAGAGTTCCATGCATTCCACCTACACATAGAAATTCCCATCTGTTGGAATAGAATTTGAGAAGTCTTGAAGACATGATTAAGTGCTATATCGAATGCAAGGATTATTATTACAGTGGCAATAGATACAATAATAATAATTCTTGCATTTGATATAGGGCTTTTCACATCTTCTAGATGTCTCAAAATGCAACATAGAATATACTGTAAAGTGAATTGACTATATTTGTGGGCAAAACGTAGTAGCCAATTGCGCATAGCAATGTCCCCAAACAACAGGAAATTAGACCCCATTTTATTATGCATTCATGAATGCATATGCACAGTTGGAATTCTGATTGTACTTTGGGTAAATTTAAAATGATATAAATTTAATTCTTTTTTCTTTTTGCAATAAGAAAAGCAATTATGCGAGTTTACCTTTAAACTCAAAGTAAATATCCTTTGCTGTGTAAATTGTCTGTTGTATTGACTATTCCATTGTTTGCTTGTGCAATTGTGATTGCTTGCGTAAGGTGAATTGATTAGCTGTCTTGTATTATTGACATACATGCATTGTCTTTCAGATGTAGTTGATGTATCTTTGCATCAGCTGCTCTATTACAGGCATGAATACAGTACACAATGTGATGAGAATGATTAACTCTGGATGTCCTGTACTTCGCTCTTTGATCAAGATACTTAATGTTTCAGAGAACAAGTCAAAGAACTTGTACTATTTGTACCATTTAGAGCACATGTCCCTTTGTCAGCAAGTTCACTGCCTTATGATGGTATGTGTATAGGATGAGATTTCCCATTCTGCTAACAAACTACTGTAAGTGGAGAAATACCCTCAAATCTAATCGATCGAGGACTTTGGGGAAGTAGTGAAACTATTTTTTGGAATATGATTCAAAGGGCAACATCAACAACAAAATTACATTTATAAAGCGTCTTCCACATTCGGAGGACGTGCCCCAAGGTGCTGGAAAGATGGATCAAGAAATAAACATTTTTCCACGAGTCACACTAACTTTTTTTTTAATGTCTCTGTATTTTTTTCTGTTTACACCCAACTTTGCTCCATTGGCAAAAAGTTGCAATCACACATGGCAAAATTATTCGCACAAATGCAATTGCTTGTCCCAAGAATCATACCATATTGTGGGGAAATTGCATTCTGTGTAACAACAATAGCAACTTGGATATATATAGTGCCTTACACACATGCCAACATCCTGGAGTGCTAATCCTCGCACATATATGTGCATTGCTTGCTAGCATCTTGCAGCCCAGCAGTGTTTGGCTGTTTCTGCAAATACAAAATGTGGAATGATTTTTAAGATGTAATTTAAGGCAAATCCATCCATAATAATACAAATTCTTGCATTTGTTATATCGCCTTATCATCTCATTGAGATGTCACAAAGTGCTTCACAGGATATACTATAAACTGTGTAATTTGTGGACAACGTTTTTGACACTCAGAACAATGTGGTACTGTATATTGGTTTGCGTGAAGTGACACATCTAGCACTACCAAAATGAGGTCCAATTGGAAAGAACTGAACCCAATAATGACACAAGAAAAATAATTGTTTTAATTTTCATGAAGTTGTGACCAGCCCTTTATCAGAGCAATATGTTATACAAAGGAAATCATTTCTGTGGCTTGCAAGACTGATCTATGTGAACTGATGCCTCTCTAAGGAAGAAATAACATACAGTTTGATAGACTTTGACTTTTATGGGGTTGATTGCTTACAGTGCATATTGCACATTAAACACTTTGTCACTTACTGAAAGCACCAATATAGAAGTGGTCAGAATCCCTCGATAAAAGAATCTATTTCATTACCATTGCCTTGCACAGTCTACAGTCATAGTGCTTCACTGTACTAAATGTGTCAAGGCTGACATTTTCAGCCTAATGGTAGAAAGCCATTACAGTATTTATGAGAAAGGACAGGTGCTCCATTCATCTCTTGTGTTCTTTTATTTAAAAAGAAAAATGCACAATGGAAACTTTGAAAACAATCCAGAGAACTTTAGATATGCTTGAGGATACACTGGATTTTACCCACAAGTTTAAAATTCTCTGCAACCTTTGATAAATCCTGATCATGTTTTCTATGGTCCAGTGCTATCTCATCTAGCCACTATTTCAGTTCTCTATAATTTTGGGGGGAGAAAATTTGATACGTTTTGGGTTAATTGTCACCAGTGATAATTATTACATCAGACATTACATTTGCCTCCTCCCTCATTTCAACACACAACAACAACTTGCTTTTATTTTGCACCTTTCAAACAGGTTAGTGTTTCAGAGTACTGTACAGTGGCAGGGCTGGAAGCTGAGCAAGGAAGACAAGGGAAGTGATGGTAGGCATAGGCAAAGAGGTAAATCTGCAGATGGGATTTAAAGATAGATAAAGTAGGAGTGAGGCAGAGGGATTGAGGCATGGAATTGCAGAGGCTAGGGATATGGTGGCAGAACATATGGCCATTGATGATGGCAGGGATGGTTCAGAAGATATGCAGCAGACCTGCATATGAGTGAAAAGGGATGGGAAAATGCATGGGACATAAGCAGGTCAGAGAGGTCGGATGGTGCTAGGGTATAAAGATATTGTATTTTTATGTGAGGATAATAAGAATAATCCTAATAATAATCCTTGCATTCTATATAGTGCTTTTCACATCCTCTAAATGTCTCAAAGTGCTTCACAGAATATACTGCATATTTGTGGGTGATATGTGGTGGCCAATTGCGCACAGCAGTGTCCCACCGTCAGTCGTGGATTGAGTGACCAAATTATTATGATGATTTTTGAAATTGATTCTTTCAAAGATGGAGATGAGAAAACAGTTGAGCCTGGTGAGGATTAGGATGATGAGCATGTGAGGTATGGTGTGGGTTAGGCTGCAGGTAGGTGAGCTTTGCATGAGCTGGACCTTGTAGATGGGGCATCAGGGGATACCAATGAGTAGTGCATTTGGGTAGTTGAGGGGCAGGGTGACAAAGGCAAGATCAAAGGTTGCCAATGTGGCAGGGTGGAAAACAGCACTTCTAGTTCATTGCCAAATGTGGGGTAGGAAGATCAGTTGGTTATGGAGCTGGAGTTGAGAGTTGCTCACAGATTCGGTGAGTTTGAGAGCATGTTCTGTTGTAGAATGCCTCCATGAAGTCATGAAGTCTACTGACTGTAAAGATTAACTGACTGGAAACATTATGTGCCTGAATGATTTTGCAAGGACCAAAAATGTAATCTCATCAACCAAATAAAAATATGAACTCATGAACCAACATACCATGTGCTTCATTCCTTTGAAGCAAACATCCCATATAAAAACAGTTGAAACAGTTCAATAAAAATCTAATTTGATTAAGCACATCCTTTTCAAGTTGATCATGCCAATTGCTATAAAGGAAATAAATAAGTCTTTAAACAAATTTAATTGAAATTTTCAGCTACAACTGTAACTGAAGAGTTTCCTCAACAATTAGATTTATCAAACCATAAAACATTTATGATAAATTGTACACACTTTATAATAAAATTAGGTTCTTAGTTTCTTAGCTAATCTAGTCAAAGATGGGTTGTCAGTGAATAGGTTTGTAGTTATTTGTGCTGCTGTTAATGAAGGACTATTGATTCACTGTCCTGTGTTTGACTCAATCACAGTTATTTAATTATGGTAACTAATTAAATAGCAGAATCGTGCAAAAACTGCTAACACCTAATATCAATTGTTCTTTCCATGTCCCAGTTTTTTTTAATGACATTTCATGCTCTTCAGGGTGCTACAATCAGTCCTGGGGAATGGAACAATATACCACAGTTGGCTTTCGTAAGCAGAACCAAGCATTCCCAAGTCAAGTCGCTTAACAGGAGGACTGAGGAGTCATGCAGCTTAGTGGTTAGAGCGCCTTTTATAGAGCGCAAGCGAGAGACCTGGTTTAATTCCCGGTAGGTAAGAAACTTTGGGCAAGGTTCCTTACTCCACATGTCTCTGTTTGCCTAGCAGTAAATAGGAACCCAGTTGTTAGTCAATTGGCGGATCGGTATTACCATTAATTCTTTCAAAACATTTAAAAAAATTATCAATTGATCATTCAATGCATGACTGTTTATGGGGCACAGATGTGCACAATTGGCTGCTACGTTTCACCCACAAAATATAGTCAATTCACTTTACAATATATTCTGTGAAGCGCTTTAAGACGTCTTGAAAACACGATAAAATGCCAGATCAAATTCAAGGATTATTATTCTCAAAACTATTGTATCCTGAATGGTTCCTTATCTGATCAGGCTCTCTGCTATAACATAAACCTCAAATCTGTAAGGTCCAAGACCCATGCTGCTGAAAGCATGCGGCTACAATCTGGCTTCACAGTGATCGCCAGATCTGCCTGGCTCACACTGACAAAAATAACAACTTGCATTTATATCATGCCCTTCAGGCAGGATGACATATTGGAGCACAGTGGCACGGTTGGACTCCAGGCAAGAGAGAGAAGAAGGTAACCATAGACCATGGGATTTTACTGTGCAAAGTAGTGAATGAATTTGGAGCCAAATGTGGCAGGCAATTTGCATACTGCATAAGGTGCAGCCATAAGGTAGAACGATTCATTTTGGCCAGGACTCTTCAATAAGATCTTCCCTGAAATTTCTTTCAATATAGAAATTTCTAGTTTCTGTAGCATTTCCTCATAACTCAGGTACCCATTTCTAGCTATTGATTGAGTTTACTGTATCCTTTCCAATGCCAGAATGTCTGTACAGTACTGTGACCACTAGAAGTTGTCCAGCTGCAGTCGGACTGCTACTTTTTATGAAGTTTAGATTCACTGCCAGTAATTTATGCTCTATGCTTTTTAGCTGGTCACACTGGAATCATTTACCTCTAATGCTACCACATACTGAGCTGATGGTTTCAGTGTTCTCAACATGAAAGATGCTATAAATGTAAATTTGTTGTTGTTGTTCTATTCACTTGAACTCCTAAACACTTTAATTGACGTAAATTTCTTCTTTCTCTCCCCTTTTGTTAATTCTGTATTTTAAAAAATCTACTTACCAACACAGGCTTGTTTGTATCGCTTGCTGGTATTGCTTCTCTTATCCCAAGTGTGTATCTTTTCCTTTTCAGATACACACTGGTTGCCATGAGCTACGAGCTACTCCTACATCTATCACACAACTCTCCCCCCTCCACCCCCCACATTTTACTTGTCCAACTGCCCACTGTGACGCAGTGGAAACAATTGGTTTGTTTGCATCAGCACTAAATTTCAATGGTGAGCAGGCGACAGTGAAAAGTGAGATTTCAATAATGGTGCTGAGAAATTGGACCAAGCTGCAGGTTGCTCAATACTTTCATGCAATCCAGGACACTCGATTGCCGGGTGATGTTGTCTCAAATTGGAAATGATTTTCCAAGTAAAGATGGAAAGATAAAAGGCTGCTTCAGTTGCTGGCCATGGAATCCTCCAATATTGCGAAACCCCCCAAAAAGCCATGTATGATACTATGAAATGTGAAAGTAAAATGATGTAGAGATCATTGAGACGCCTCAAAGCGCTTCACACAATACATGGCAAAGTAATCTTACTATACTTTTCAGGTGAAATGAAAGCCTGCAGGACAAATAATTGTCCACAATCTGAGTGTCAACAACAGTAACAATGGATTACATTTATACAGTAAATTTCATATCAGGAGGAAGTCCCAAGCAGGGACAGTCAGGGATCCCCACCCAAGTTGGTGGTTGGATTCAAGAGGGGTGGAGGGCGAGTAGAAAGATGAATGAAGGCATGTTTGAAAAGGAGACTCTTGAGACAGGTCTTGTCATAGACATGAGAGAGCGAGGTGGAGAGACTGTGGAATGGAGTTCCAGCGGGTTGGGGCAAAGAGACAGAAGTCCCGACCACTGATGGTGGGGCAGAAAGGGCGGGGGTGTCAGTGGTCTCTTCAGTCCCAAAAATGTTTTTTTATAATTTTATTTTAACAACATTTCTGCCCGGTTAATAATGTGTTTCTTAACCAAGGAATGCTGTTAATTAATTAAGACGTGGTATACAAGTAGGATTCCTATAATTTTTTTGCTGAAAATCGATGGTTTATGTGTAATGGTCTCTATATCTCAACAGGAGAAACTTCACATTTTACTCTCTCCCAGGCGTGGATTCACTATTTATTTATAAAGCAGACAAACCTCTGTTAACTGCAGACATGTGGGATCAGAAGCATAGCCATTTGAGATCTCACTGCTCTCTCACTGAGCAAAGCACTAGGTAATATTCAGACTGGAGCCTGGCATCAAGATTCACCTCTCCTGGGAAATCAGAATTCCTTGTTTCAGTTCCTCAGTCCTTCAACTATTCAGACCAGACTGAGACTGCTTATTAAGATAACTAGTGTCCTCAAGTCATCTCCTATTTTGTTGTGGGCATCAGAGATCAGCTCACAACCACCCTCCCCACTATTCTCTCACAATTATGAGGATTCCATTTTTTTTCGGCAGTCAGATGTTGTTTCCATATATCCCACCTTCACATGGAAAGCCCAAAGGTAGATTATAGAAAATGAATGTGCACCCTCTCCCTGGAGGGATGCATCCTGCTTACCTAATTTCAGAAAGTATTATGTGCAGTTTGGCAAGAACCAAGGCTTGGGGACCCCAAATTTGGGATACTGCTGGAGTCTAATCAGCTGAAACAACATAACTTGCCATTGATACAGCATGGCTCAGAAGCGTTCATGCTTCTTGTCCAGCTAGGAGCACCCTACCTCATAGGGCTTTGGCTTACTGTGTTAATAGGAGCTGAGTGAAATGACTCCCTGCTACTCGTAATAGGTATGCCCTTCCAGGAACTATCGATGAACCTGGCTGGCTGTACAGTCATCAGTAGTGCCCTGGAATACTGTGGACCTTCCTGGCTCAAGAACCAGACTACCAAGACTGCCACAGAGGACTGGCTCACTTATAGCATCCCATGGCCAGGCACGTCACCTTGCAGCCATTTCAACTCCAAGGAGACCCCACTTACCTCCCCAAGGAATGTAGTCACAAGTTAGCTGTTCAACATCCAACAAGCATGAGTTTGAACCATGAATAGGTGGATGTTGAACAACTCGTGACTATACTCATCAAAGGAACTCTCTATGAGCTACCTGGTGGGTAAAGGCATTAAATGCATGAGAGCATTGCGACCGTCTTTCTGTCGGCAACTCGGGCATACTTCCCTTTCCATTGAGCGATGGTCCCATCAGTTGGTAGTGCGGAGTTTAAACAGCAGCTGCTTTCCTCTCTGCCTGCCAGGTCACTATCTAGGCATCTTAGCTCATCTGCAGGATTTGATGCAGTAGACTGAGAGAATAGATTTTTCCTGTTAATTCTGTACACCTTAATGAGCAGAATGGATCTTGCTGGAAAAGCATCTGGAAGCTCGCCAGACACTGCTTTCATTTACAGGTAAAACAGGATCCCAATTGATATTCTTGAATCCCCAAGGCTGTAAATACATTGGCTCAATGTACATTGTCCTTCAACTAAGACTATATTGACTTTGGGGTCAATGTACATTTTCAGGACTCCGATACTACTCTGTTGAAGAGTGCTATATAAATGCAAGTTGTTGTTGTTGCACATTGATACATTGACCTTCAATCCAATGAACATTGGCGTTTGACTGAATACACATTGACATTCAGCACAACTTACATTTCTTTGACTCAAAATACATTAGCATTCAGCTCAGAGTAGATTGATCTTCGACTGAATGCTTATTGACCTTCAACTCACTCCACAATGATCTATCACTCAATGTACATTCACCTTCACCTCAATGTATACTGACCTTTGACTCATTGCATACTAACCTTTGATTGACCTTTGACTTAAAGTACATTGGCTTTCAACTCAAATACATTGACTGTCAGCTCAAAATGCATTAACTTTCGGCTCAACAGTGGAGAATGAAGGTAAGTGTATAAGCTGAACATAATTGTCTCTGAGAACTCATATTTACTTCAATTAAATGTCATATTAGAGGCTATAATGTCTCAATAATTAGTTCTTCCACAGTTTTATTACTTTCATTCCAATTACTGTACTGTGAAATGTGTTACAGTTATATGAATGCAAGAGACCCAGCAAAGAAGCTACAATATTATTTTGTGGATATATTAGTTAAGGCTGAAAAAATACATCCTGCTCACTCACGTGAAGACGTATTCCCTTCATTTAATACCAGTCGTCTATTTTCACATTCCAATCATGGCAAATGAGATCTTCATTTTGATACCTTCATGCATTATGATAGGATAATGCCAATGAGGCTCCGGGCTTACTCACGCTTGCTTAATAAAATGAAACAATTTAACTAAACACTCTTTTGCAGGTTTTCCAGGATTTATTACTTTAATCCATTACTCATTTAGCTGCCGTAATCCATTCCCTTTTAAAGTTTGTTGTTGTTCAGGTCTCAGCTAAAGACCTTTCTCTTCGACTGTGCCTTTGGTCACCTTTTTCCCTTTGCCCCTGGCTCGGGCCCGGGATCCGTTATTGTGAAGCACTTTGAGATGCCATCTGGCATGGAGGGCGCTATATAAATCAAAGTTGTTGTTGTTGCTCTACTGTTTATAAACGGAATTAAACTATTATTGTAAATACAGCACATAGGGTTTAACCGATTGAGGACTTTAATTCAGCGTGCTACTTCTCATTTACTAATACCCTTCTGCTGCTTATTTAGACTGGGCAAATACTGTGGTTATACAACTTCTGCATAATAATGTATGATCCATACTTAAGTGTCTGGAATTCTCCTGGGCTTACAGTCCATATTTTGAAACTATGAAACTATGTGCAATATCATGCTTCCCTGATTTGAACAGAGGACAAATAATAGTTCTGGGAGTCAAAGCATTTAATCACTGAAGCCCATATCCTGGTTGATAAATCACATCACATGGTATTCTGGAGGCAGTTAACACAATTCCGCACCTTTGGCTTTCTCGATATCAATATGCTTTCTCATGACAGGAACTTTTTTCTCTACTACAGTTCTATTTGTGTCTCTGTCCCCTAAAGGTAAAGGTAAAGAGAACACTCAAGAGTCACAACCTTTGTAAAACACTTTCAATTCTCAAACATTTTTTGTGCTGTCGGAAGTGATAGTAGAGAAATGTCACGATTGTCTAAATTTATTCTATTTGTGTTATAATTTACCATGTCCAAATCTTGACACATTCTCAAATATTGTACAGTCCTAATTTTGATGTTTTTATGTAAGTTTCCTCGAAGAACTATAGAACATGATTTTAAAATCAAGGCTGAATTCAATAAAACTCACCAAATAGTAGAATAATTCTAGAAACAGGAGGAATTGCTCCCTGTCAGAATGGTAGGTATTAGGAAGTGAATTGTGAATAAAGTAACACACAATTGCTGAAGGACATGGGAAGATGAATAGCAGATGCATTTCAACACAGCAAAGTTGGGATGGTTCAGAATGGAGTGCCAGAGACTACAACCAGAAAGGCTGAAGGCCTGCCCACTGATGATGAGGCAGATAGACTCTGGGCATAAAGCAGACTGCTGAGCAAAGGGAGCAGCCAGACAGGTAAGATTGGAGTAGATCACAGAGTAGGATGCGTTGAGGGATTAAGAGGTTTGGACAAGGATCTTGAATTCAACCTGCTGAGGGTGAGGAGTCAATAGAGCTGGGTGAGGTTGGGGGTCATAGGCTTGCAGAGCCTTATTCGGGAAGAACAAGGGCTACATTATTTTCAAAAGTTTGCAGCTTTATGTAGGGAAGAGATGGGGTCTGTTGAGCAGTGCATTGGCGTAGACAAGCCTGGTCTTGATAAATGCATGGATGGGGATTATGGTTGCTACTGGGGAGGCATAGTGATAGAGGCTGTCACAGGTGGAAGAAGCTGAGCAGGTTAAGATGTGGATGTGGGATTCAAAGGACAGTTGGGAGTCAAAAAAAAAAGATGATGTGTGCATCCATACAAGTTGATGGATCATTAACTAGCAAATAGTAATATAATAATTATTGAATTTGATATTGTGTCTTATCATGTTTTAAAATGGCTCAAAGCCCTTCACCAGATTTACTGCAGTGTAGCGACTGTATTTTGCATGGAGTACGCATTTGTAGACAAATGTGGCAGCTAATTTGCACACAACATTGTTGCACAAATCTCTGTGAAGTCAAAACTTAAATTGACTTAAAGCACAATAAATGAGAAGCACCTACCAATAAATATACATTGTGTGCATTGAAGTTCTGTTCGCACAGTATTGTAAACACACTAGCCTTAAATATCCACCTTGTGTGTACTAAAAATGTTCTGCTTCCCACTGGTAATACAGGGATAGGTTTTCATTTCTTTTTCACTGTAAAAGTAGTTTCACAAATTATCCCTTCTCACAGTTTCCACCGTATTGTTCTTCATAACTTGATGGCACAACACAGCATTGACATTTTAACATCCTGTACACACTACAGTATTAAAAACAAAGTCAAAGCTGTTTAGTGATCAATTTTTAAAAATAATAATCTTTACAATTGGTATTGAACATTTTGTATCTGAAGAATGTCTTAAAGCATTCACAGGATACATTGAGTGACTGTTTTTAAAAACTTAATATGAACATTTAGCATAGCACTGCAAGCAATTTGTGCTTCAGGAAATTTATTAGATTAAATTCATTCAGCTACAGACTGAAGTCATATGGCTCTGATTGATGCTTATTTGTTTATAATGCCTTTAATTTGCTAATATCTTTCCTATTAAGGCTTGGGATCATTTTCAACAGAACATTCAATTTAGTTAATGTTTGGTAGAAGGTATAAAAGCTCCAAAGCTTGTATAACACCACAAGTTGTTTACCATGCCAACTAGATTCTGTAACTAGATCATTACGTTGTGTTGGAAGCAAAGTGCTAAATATTTCAGATGTATTGCATTCACTCCTTGTGGGTGCTTTGTTAAAATATGCTTGTGGCTAATTATTGGAGGATTGATAACTCCTGTTTAAATTCACAGTATGTTTCTATGAGAGACAGCTTAATATATCTCGACTAAATTCATTCTATGCGTTTTATCAACAGACTATTACATAATGGAGTATTGTAATTTGTATTTGTTATTTTTAATAATCACTGTTAACATTCATATCTTAGAATCAATAGCACAAGCCTGTCATGTGAGCATCTTTCATTGCTGAAATGGTTTCTTACATAGTAAGTGCACTTATTAACATCTTTTTTCTCTTACAGATTGAAACACTTGCATTACAAGTAGCAAATTCTTATTAGAGCAAGTCAGCATTACCAATGTTATTGGGAATATTTCATAGCTTTAAACTGAGTAGCATTTCTGACAGTTGTGCCATTAGTTACTACCACACATGTTAATAACATCATTTTTCTCAGCTGGCCAAAGTACCTCAGGTCTCTGGAGGAAAGTGTCAGTGAAGATGAAAAGACTACCCTGGTACATGCTGCTCCCATTATGATCAGCAGTTTAATCAGGTACATGAGCCAAGAAAAGGAATGGTTGAGAGAATGCAGACAGGCACGTGAAACATGAGGAAAAAGTACTATGAACAGAAGATGGCTCCCTGACCTCTAATAAGAATAATATATTAGCTCTTTCACAGAGTGTCATAGAGTCGCTCCCTCATCCTAAATTACTGAAACCAAGATTGTAGGTCACAGCTGTGGCCATCAGTCATACCATCAATTGGAGCCTCAGGTGCTGGGAGCATATCCTAGGTTTTTATGGCAACTCTTCTATCTCAATTCCTGCTGCTGAGGAGGCAGGTATTCCCTCCGTACCAAGACATGTCATCGGAGACAAAGAGATTCAGATTCCCTTGGTGTAAGACTCTAGTCTATTGGCTGGTCTTAGTCTCGTCTTGGAAGTCTGATGTAATTGTATCTCACAAACCCACAAGAGACCTGACCAAGATTGCTAGTAAGTCTCCAACAGATTTTAAAAAAAGAGACCAAGGCACGGACTCGGAAGACCACGTTGCCGGAAAGGAAGTTGCAAGCTCAATTTAAATTTAAATTGATAGCTTGAGCTGAAGGTTGGATACTGCAGTGTAACTTTGGTAAGGCCCCGTGTCTGATTGCCTGAATTCCAGAATCATGCCTAAGAATAAAAAGTGCTGCAATCATTATCCTTGCATTTGATAAGGCTCCTATAATGTCAAACAATCTCAAAGCCCTTCACAGAATTTCATGCAAATTGTGTTTGGAGGTGAACACAGGACAGGATTGCCCCACAACAAGCTAAGAAGTGAACGACTAATTTTTATCTGAAGTTTTTTGTTCTAGTGATTGTGGGAATGGGATTTTTACCAACCACCTGAAGATTCAGACATGGCAGTACCTTTGTCCATTGAATACTACATCAACACTGCACAGGAATATTAGCCTTGACTATGAGCTTAAAGTCTCAGTGTGAGATTTGAACTCACAACGTTTTGACCCAGAGGGAAAGCACTTCCAACTGAGCCAGATTGATACCTCCAGTCCTCTATAACAGAGATCTGTGAGTTGGGGATTTAAAGGTAACAATTGGAGAGAACCTTTCTTTCCCTCTTTGGATACCACTATCATGTTGGTTCTATGTTTATGAGCCATCTAAATTACAAAGAATGTTACAATACTGAAACAGCCTATTCAATGAAACTAGTCAGATTTGATACTTCACTTGAACCTCCACCTATCCCCTTCCATTCTACTTCAGTGCTGTATTCCCTTCTCCCTCAAGTATACATCACATTTTCTCTTAAAATGCATTCATGTTTTTTGCTTATCAATTGTAATTCTAAAAACAAAAGTGAGAAAAAAGAAGACATCCATTTAAAATGTGGAAATTTGAGAAGCTGGCAGAGAATGTCAGAAAGAATTGTGGAACCCATCATCAATCTCTCATTTATGACACCAGTCTACCCCTCTTCCTCATGACAGTTTATTGTATACAGAACACTGACAATATGGCTTCGCTGAGATTTAAAACAAAATAAAAGGAGATAAAATTGGGGGAAAATAAAGTGCCCTCTCAGGAAAATGAAAGACACAATTCAATACTCTGAATAATGAAACGTAGGTTCAAAGCTACTAATTCAAGTGGATTACCTGCTTAAAACAGACAAGGCAGCATCAGCAAAATTAAATGATCCCGACAATCATGGGAGAAGGAGCAGCCAGAATGCTGGTGTGCCAGAGATTTTAAGTGCAGTGAGTTTAATGAAGTTTAATCATCGAGTTCAATCAAGCAACTGCACAAAGTGTTCTACTTCTGACACTATAATAAAACTGACAATCGAAAGAGCACACTCTTAAATCATGTAAACTGCACAATAGTCCCGACACTGAAACACCAAACTAGAGAAAATATGTCTTGCGCCTAAATCGGAGCAAGAAAACATGAGATCTGCATAAATATTTATCCTCCGGTTTATTCTATTGTTTCATGGAATTTAACAAGGCTGAAAACAACTGCAAACAATACACCTGCAGCATAGATCACCTGACTAAATTAAGAATTATTCACCCAATGCAGTGTTGCGGGTGTATTGTTGAAGGTGCCATCCTTTGGATGAGATGTTAAACCAAAGATCTGGCAGCCTGTTCAGGTAAATATTAAAGATCCCATGGTACTATTCAAAAAGAGAAGGGAGTTTCTTGCACGAGTCATGGCAACAATCCTCCAAATAAAATTGGTCATATACCTGATAGTTGTTTATGGGACATTGATGTACATCAATTTGTCTACAAAGTCACTACACTTTACAATAAATCCTGTGCAGTGCTTTGAAACATCCTCTCAACATAAAACCACTATATCAAATGCAATGGTTATTATTCTTATTATTATATTTTTAAATTAAATTGAACTGTGATAGGTGGAATCATTGTTTGAATTGAAATATGTGCAATGATTGAAATTTCAGATTTAATAAGTTGAATTGTGTAAAGCTTTGGATTTCAACTTTTTTCAATATCTTGGGGTGTCCTCCCAATGCGAAAGGCATTATACAAATGTAATTTTGTTGTTGTTGGTTGTTAAAAACAGTGATGTGTTTTATTTATTAAAGCTACCATTCAATTTTATATTGTGGTTGTGAAATAAATGAATATGGATCTTAAAATTACCTGAAGCATTCACATTTGTTTTGGATAAAATTCCACAGAGGCTAAAGGTCAGTAAGTGCATTAATTGTAGGCCAGCCTTGGCCAAGCATCAAAAGAAGAATCAGTGGATAGAAGCACACAGATCAATATTATATTCCAAGAGCAACACTGCCAATGATTTTCAAACATTTCTTTAATGTCACCCTATTGTCTCATATATCTAATTTCAGGATAATGTATGATATATCTGCTGCCACACTTGTTAAATTGTTCTTCATGAAGTTCCTGTGTTAGGTGGGTATCTCAAGAATATCATGAGTTCACAAATATAACAGGTCTCATTTATCATAATATTAATGATCCTTGCATCTCATAGAGTGCCCTATAGCATTGTTGAGATATCTCCTGGAAAGGCTTCACTTGAAATTATTGTAAACTGTAGTAACTGGATTTTACAGTTGATCACAGTAGCTAATATGCACACAGCATTGTCCAAGAAACTGCCATAGTGACCAATTGCCCAATTTTAACTGGGATGGATTGTTGGTCAGGACACCGGAAGAAATTATCTTTTCTTTTTTCGAATAGTGCCATGGGTTCTTTAGTGTCCATCTGAACAGGCAGAAAGGATCTCAGTTAATGTCTCATCCTCTAACAATGCAGCACATCTCAGCAACTGTACTAGACTGTCAGCCTAGGCCTTAAGATCAAAGTTATGGCTTGGTGTTTGAACCCACAAACATCCAACACCAAGACGAGAGTGCTACCAACTGAGCCAGGATCACACAGGACATTACCTCCAGCTGGTGAGTATATTTGTGAATTTTTTACAACATTGTGATCACATAAAGTCCAATAAGATTAGATTGTTTTATATTATAGAAAAGCTTTTAGGTTTAACTGATGATGAACAGAATTTTCATGATGGGAATAGGGATATCAGTGTGACAGAGAATGATGGTAGATGTCTAGAGCAATTTGGTAGCTTTATTGAGGACAAGGCAAGTCGGTTAGTAACTTCAGAAGTTGGATTTGAAGACTGAGATGCTGTCATAATATCTTTTGTTGGAAAATATACTGAATGGATGAGGCTGACATTCTTCTTTGAAACTCATAACGAAAGATGATGAATTAGGACTGAGATAACCACTGACACTGTGTCAAATTTAATAGATATGTCAGGAATTAAATAATACTGTGATGTGCATGATCACCAGAACCAGTTGGGCAGTGAATGCTTAGAGATAGACTCAGTTTAAGTATCATGCAGTTTATTAACACACGGGAAAACCTTAATCTGAATCTTGTGGCCATAACAGAGACAGACAAGACCTACTACCTCTTGTATGTGGAATGGTCCAGGCACCTAGGTTTGATATTCAGAATTCTGCAACTCCTCTTATGCGCTCTCTCATTCAAGTTTCCCACTCTGCCCAGATATTAACTAACAATGACTCTCAAATGTAATAGCCATCTACATTCATGTGGTCCCTGACCCCACCCCATGCTCGGATCCTGATTCCTGACTGTTCAGCGCTTTGGGACGTCCTCTCGACGTGAAGGCTGCTTTACGATTGTAATTTTATTGTTGTTGAAAGACTGGTGACAATAGCTGCTTTCCAAAGCAGCTTGTCCTCAAGATTTCTTTGTTTTCCCTTCTGTCGTGGAGTTTGAGAAGCTAGAGTGGATCCTTTATGCTGCATTGGCTCTACCCCTCATTCTCAGGTACACTGCTTGCCCCACCTTAGTCGATTACAGCCTGTCAGAAAGCCTATTACATTACCCAAGAGACCCAAAGCTTTATGAAGTGTATGTGTGTAGTAGGGTGTGGTAGGAATTTAAAATATATCGATATCGTGTTTTTTTTTTGTCCTGCGCATGCGCGCGCATTCCGGTGTACGCGCACATTTGGATATCGACAAGGTAAGTTGAAAAACTTCGCATTATACTGATATATACCGATATATCGATATATCACCTAACATGATATATCAATATTTGCGATATATAGAATTTTAAAAAATATATAGAATTTTTCGATATATCGATATATTTTAAATTCCGATATCTGCGTATCGATATGAAAATTATATTGGATATAACCGATATATCGACATATCGCCGGATCCTAGTGTGTGGGTACATCTACCGAGGGGATCATAACCTCTGTTGGCTCTTTGAACGAATAATGCATTGTCAAGCCTTTTCCTCATACACTTTTATATTTCTGCTTTTCCCTATGAAAAACTAATATGGATTCTGCCTCAACCTCAACTAACAAACCTCTGGCTAAATTTTTTTTTCTAACCTTTCCCATTGTGATATGATTTTTCTTTGACCTGATCAAATATAAACAGCATTATATTCTCTTTATTGTGATTTCAGTTCAGAACAGTTAAGCCTCATTTCCGACCCCCACATCCAGAATTTTATAAAATATCTTTGTTCTTTTAAACACTGTTTGGAGGGATTCATTATCATCAGTTGCAATACTGATGTGGCCTGCTACTAAATTCTCCAGCATTAGGTGAACAGGGGTATATCCCTAGTGAGAGAATTTGCTCGGAAACCATACAAAACCATAGAATCAGAGAAGTTTCCAGCACAGAGAAGGCTATGCTGCGCATTGTGCCTGTGTCAGTTCCCTCAAGCGTAATACTTTTAGTCCTACTTACCTGCCCTTTTGCCAAACCCTTGTAGCTGATTCTTGAGTGTAAGTGGAATTCAATGTAATTTGGTTTGGAGACTGTTAATGGATGATGTGTTCTGCGATGTATCAGACATATGGCTGGTCAAACAAATACATCATGAAGGATATGTCGCTCCAGGGAGAGAGTGTGCATTCCATTTCTGACACAGAGAAGTTTCCATGAGTAGGTTGCCATGAATATTGAGATGTTTCAGCTTTATTTGAACACCCTTAAATATGTTGATGGTTTTCGAATGTGTCCCAGACATCTGGCTGATCAAAAACAAAATGATAGCTAGTGTAGCATAATGCCACTGTTTGCAGATGTTTTTTCCAATCATAAATTCTACATTGATAGCTTAGAACAGAAGTAAAGCAGCCTTTATACTGCTTTGGCTTGTTCAGAATACTTGAGCACGAAAAATAGGCATGGACTTATTTGATTTATCATGTTATTAGGCTGAAATTTAGGTGGCAGAAACTAAGGATGAACACAATTTCCAGACTGCCCTAAACTTGTCCCTTCTGACTGTTTTATTAGTTTGCAGTTGACTGAATTTGCATTCAATGTATTCTTCACCAGTTTTACATCTTGAAGGTCGAATTACAATGTGGATAAGTGAAAACTTTAGCTGACTTGTACATTTTAAATCATTGCCAGTGGAATAGGATGCATCTCAACAGCTACACTTCTAATTCACATGGTGGTAGTACAGCTGAGAAGAAATGCCACCCAGTACAGACAGCAAATCCATGCAGTTGGCAAAATCTTACTCATTCTCTCATACAATTCCTTCACTCACCCTCATTCCACCTGTATCTACTTATACATTTATAGAGAAGGAAGTTGTGTTTATAGGTGTTCTATAACAGTTTTGTACAGGTGGTCAACAATCCCCCCAAATAAAAGTTTCATGGCTGTTTGTGGGACATTGCTGTGCACAATTGGGCTACTGTGTTTGCCTACAAATTCACTTCACAATAAATCCTGCGAAACGCTTTGAGACGCCTCTTGACAGCAAAAGGGGCTATACCAAATGCAAGGATTATTATTAATTAATTAATTTTCTTTCAGCTTGTTTGCAGTGTGTAGGAATTCCAGACACAGAACAGAGGATTCCTCTCCATCCTCCAGCACTGTTTAAAAACACAGAGAGTGGTTTGTACCTCTGAGTTATGGTTATACGTCATTTAAAATGTGTTCTGTTAAAAAACTGAAAGGCTGACTATCTCGGAGTGTTTGTTTCTCCACAATAGGAGTTAATCTTATTTGATCTACTATTGTGTTTTAAAAAAATCTAAAATCCGTAACTATCATTTCTAAGCATTTTTGTTGATGCAGTAGTGGCTGTTTCTCTGGGACAGTCAAGAGGAACAGAGAATAGTTTCACAGATTGTGTAGCACGAAAGCAGGCATTTGGCCCAACCAATCCGTGTTGCTGTTTATACTCTACATGAGCCTCCACCCTTTCCTTTCTCCCTCCTATAGTTTTCTATTCCCTTCTCCCTCATGTGTATATCTAGTCTAGCTTTCTTCTTGTGTATACAGTATGTAGGTTCAGTGTGCAACAGTGTAACATTTATATCTAATCTACATAGCATTCTTGGTGGTTTAATGAGCAGTATGGGATGAGGTGGTGGATAGGGAGATGGTATGTCTAAACACAGCTTAATAACGTAATTGATCCATACATGTTCAGCTGCACTTAACTAATGAACATGAGCACTTTGGCTTATGTTCAAATTGCCCATTCGCAAAAAGTCACCTCAATGTCCCCAATCATAACATTATTCAGCCTTGCTGAGGAGCCTGAAATCACTGCCAGCTACTTATATTAATTGATAAAAGTGGTTCAAATCCATTTTGCTCACATGAAAAATGTAATCAAATGCATATCTATTTGATGCTTCCTTTCTGACTATTTTGAACCTGGTTCAATAGTTCCATGGAGGCAAACTAAGATAACATAACTCTGCTACTTATGTCATGAAATATCTGTGTTTTACCAGGCTGTGGTATAACTGCTGAGCACGCGTAATATTAGTGTCTCCTGCAGGTGCAGAAATTAAGTACTTGGTTCGAGTACAACTGGCTTCAGATACAGCAAAAAGAAAACCAGGAACATAACATTATTTGATTGCACACTGCTGTCATCTTTATCCATTTTCTCTTTGTGTTCCACTATCAAAGTAATGCAGCCACATTCGGTTTGCTTGTGCACATGTTCAGTGAACAATTAATTTGTGTTGATGTGACAGGCAAGGTATGTGAAGCAACGAAAATAAGCAGTTTAAATCAGAAAATGGCTGAACTTGAGAGGACAATTTCAACAATAAAAAGCAATCAGCAGCGATTAATATAAATTATTTTTGTTTTCAAATAGCGCCACGAGGGACCTGAATGCTCCAGTTTGTTAGCACTGTTGTTGTTAATTCATCTCTGGCACTTGCCAGAGATGAATTAACAGCTCTCTTCTCTGTGCTAGCGGTAAAGACCACAAAGCAAAATAATTTCAAACAGTCTTAGCTCAGACCCAGGAATCTCCATGACATAAAACTTCTCCTTATATAGGGTATAGGGCCTTATAGCATTGGAAGGACATCTCAAAGCGCTTCACAGGATTTACACAGAACTGTGTATTCATAGGCAAACAGAGCAGCACAATTGTGCACAGCAACAACAACAAGCCGAAAACCCAACACAAAAAAATAAACTTAAAAAAAATACCATATTAATAATAGACTAAATAATAAAAGAATATTGTATGGATACTTACCAATAAAGCAATAAATATATATTACAGTATATAAACACAGCACACAATCACATAGCAAACTTCTACAACAGCGGATTGCAGTGGCTTGAAGTGGTACTGTTGTTTTTTCCTTTTCTTCTTTCTCTCTCTTCTTCCCCCTCTCTCTCTTTCACACACTCTGTCTGTCTGGCATCACAGTGGCTCCAAACCTAACCCACCTCCACTCCTATCATTTTCCATCTAAATTAATCAACTCACCCCCCACCCTCTCGCTCCCCTCCTCTCTCCCACTTCTCTCTCCTCCTCCCACTCCTCTCTCTTTCTCCCCCACCCCTCTTTCCCTCTCTTTCCCCCACCACCCTCTCTCTCCCTGCCTCTCTCTACTTATCCCACCCCACCCCCCACCAAAGTGCATAAACCCATGATACAGTTAGGGTACACAGGCAATGTAGTATCTGTCAGAGAGAGAGGGAAAGAAAGAAAGGGTAAGAGATAGAGGGAGAGATAGAGAGGAAGGAAGGAGAGAGAGAGAAAGAAAAAGAGAAAGAGAGAGAAAAAGGAGAGAGGGAGAGGAAAAAACGACAGTGTCGCTTTAAGAAGAAAAACCAGAAGTGCCACTACTGGCAGCGTTCAGAACTAATCATACTGTACTCTCATGCGACGATCGACTCATTAAATGAGCCACCGTGATTGTGCCGGATAAGATTCGATTATTTGAATGGGGACCTTTTTTTTGAGGTGCCGGTTATACGGAAGTTACGGTTGATCGGGTCACGGATAAATGGGCTTTTTCTGTACTACCAGGGGATTTATAATATCCACCTGAACAGGCAAACAAAATCTTACTTTAACACTCTCACCTAAAGTATGGCACCTCCATCAACGCAACACACACCCATTGTTGCATTGGAGTGCCAATGTAGGCAATGTGAATTCAAGACCCAATTTGGCATTTGAAAAGTAAACAACAGTAAAGATGGAAATAAATATCAGACTTACACACACAAACACACATACACACACAGGTATAAATTATAGTTGCTTACTATATAGGATCACTCACTTGTTCACAAGTAGAAGTTTAGAATGTTTGTGGCACAGTTGGGACACAACTGTTTTTGAGACATTACACAAATTGTGTGTCACATTTGTTTGCAAATGCAGTGACTACACTTTACAGTTTATCCCGTGAAGCACTTTTAGACATCAATCCCCCCCAACCTCCGACAACAACAACAACAACCACTTGCACTTATATATTGTTGTCTACACAAGATAGCATTTCAGAGTGCTTAACAGTGGCGGAGCTTGAAAGGTGCTACAGCAATTGTGAGTATTATTACTTTGAGTATTTGTGATAAAGTGCACCACTAAACAATGCTCAACATTGTGCTACTATCCGCCAAAAAGATATCCCTCAGCATGCATACATTGGGAGGTCATAACGTAGCCAATTTCTCCTCGCTATACGGATTAGTTACTTTGTCCACAATGAAAATAACAATAATCCTTGAATTTGATATAGGACATTCAAGTCTTCTAGACGTCTCAAAGCGCTTCACAGTATATACTGTAAAAATGAATTGACTATATTTGTGGGAAAAATGCAGCAGCCAATTGCGCACAGCAGTGCCCGCAAACAGTTGTGGATTGAAATGACTAATTTATTACTACTTTTTTTTAAAAAGGGATTATTATCAGGTGGGTGGAGTAAGGAAACTTGCTTGAGGTTTTGCTGTGACCTGCCTAGAATTGAACCCACGCCTCTTGAGTGAGTGCAAAGTGAGTGCTCTAACCACTGAGGTACTGGACTTCAATTGTGACCTGCTAACCTCACTTACATGTGTGCAACTAAAAAAAAATCAATTGCACATTCGGGCTCAATCGAATAAACCAACATTAATGAATCTCATTCAAATACGCATCATTTCATTGTTTAAAGCAATTTTAGTACTCTTTGTAAACTTTCTTTATGAATTGTATTTGCTGCAAACATGTCAACCTACTTCATTTGCAATTTGTAGCTGTCTGCAGACATTACTCTGCCTGAAATGCAACCTTGCAGCTGATCAACAATAGAGAAATAGTAATACAATAGTAAAGCTGCTGTAACATCAAGACTAGTTCCATGAATGTAATTTTACCCTTAAACAAACAAAATAAATATTAAAACCATAGTTTTTTTTTAAAAATTACAAATCAAACACATCACCTCTGCTCCCCGAATTGTGTTATTCTCCTCCTTCTCTCTCCAAATCAGATTCTCTGACTTATTTTTATCATCTCAAATTAGAATTTTGAAACATTTGATAGCTAGACAGACAGACCTTAAAGATCACATGGCACTACTCAAAAATAGATGAGAGTTTCTCTTGGTGTCTTGACCAACAATCCCCTAGATAAAATTGATCATTGCCGACAAATATACAGTCAATTCACTTTATAGTATATTCTGTGAAGTGCTTTGAGACGTCGAGAAGACATGAAAAGTGCTATATTAAATGCAAGGATTATTGTTATTACATCAAATGGAAGGATTTTTAAGAAATATTACTGCAAAGGGAATAACTTGATGATCTTCCCAATGGCGCAACATACTGGTCTTCAGTGCATCAATCAGGTTATCAGAATGTAGTTCTCAAATTAGTGTAGTTCTCACTGAAAACAGTGCATCAATCAGGTTATCAGAATGTAGTTTCTCAAACACTATTTTGAAAGCCTCCGTCTGATTTGGGTGGCTGAATTACAAATCAAAGAATATACAGTAAAGCATACACATGATTTACGCTTGCCAGGTGCTTGTCAGTGTCAAGCATCTCTTTCAATGGACGCCTATTTAAAAGATAGCAGTGATTGAGTTAGTCAGCAAGACTAATTGATTTTCACCAGATGTCCACTTCTCATCGCAATATGATTCTATGGCTTCCTGCTTCTCATGACCTTCTTTTTACTTGTCAATAGGAGCAAGAAGCAGTTGCAAGATATTATTGAACATTTGACCTTGCTCGGTGCAAAAAATTAAATGCTTCATTGAAATTTTTTTAGTTAGAATTTATATATTTCTTTATCATGCTGTCTTCATCTACATTTGTATAGAATTTATATTGCAGGATGAACTAGAAATTGAACTGCAACATTGTACAATAACAGCAATTTACATCTATGTAGCACCTTTCACGTAGGAAGGATGTCTTAAAGCACATCATATAGCTGACTGGGAGCCTGAGATGGGGGTGGGGGGTGCAGAGGACAGTGGTGATGGAATAAAGGGAGTAAAAAGCAGGGTTGAATAGAAAGATTTTAGATAGCAGGAAGTTTGATGGGGTAGAAGAAGGCTTCACTATTTTGCGGGAAGCTGCAGAAAATACATAGACTTTATACCTGAGTGCAACTTATTTATTTTATTCTTCTTCTTTCAACATATCCCTGTTAAAGATCCCCGGTTACTAATCAACAGAGAAGGTAGTTTCTCCCAATTCTCCAGATAAATTTATCTTTGCCTCTTTGTGGGACATTACCGTGTGCAAAATGTCTGCGAGGTATGGGCTATAAATAAAGTTTTTGTGCAGCTCCTTTAGACATTTCAACATTATAAAAAGTAATACAATTGTGGCATTTGACGCTGCACCTTTTCCCATCATTGAGACGTCTCGAAGCATTAAACAGAAAGTAACGTATTAGAAAAAAGATTTGTTTCATCATTCCTCAATTTGTCTACCTGTGGCCAGAGAAGACTCATCTCTTGATCATCCATTCTGCCAGAGAGCTTTTCATTCGGTGTTTCCAAAAGACAGCTGTCAAATTGACTTTGATTGTGTTTCTTTCCTGAACAACTGGTGGATTTCTTTAACAAAACATCTTCACTATAGAAAATGCAATGCTTTCGCTCAAGTGGCTATTGAACCTAAGACTGTAACAACCTTTAAAAGGGAACTGCGGTTGGGTGGGTGGATGGGAGGGGTCTCGAATTGGCATTACACATGATGTTTACCACAACACTGATTTCAATATCTGGGTCTGTAAGGTTGAATTTGAAAGTCAGTTAGTGGCATCCTAGCACTTTGAGTTATCGTTCACTAAATCAGTAGACTGCAGATAAAGGCAGTTGGTTCCACCCCTGCCCGTGGGCTTGCCGACCTGGCAGTGACCGGTGGAGCCAAGATGGAGCCGAGGACACGAGTGTGTGGAGCCGAGTGTCAATGAGTGGGGGTGCAACAAAAATGTTGCTGAATTAGTGGGGGCGCTTTTATTCAAAGTTTGGAAGCCACTTCCTTACAGTATATTCTGTGAAGTGCTTTGAGACGTCTTAAAGATGTGATCAGCGCAATATCAAATGCAAGGATTATTATTATTTTTAACTTTTCCACATGACAGAAGACTTGTTTTATCATCACATTCATCTTGTATTTAAACTTTTCAGTGGGCCTTTTGTTGGATGGGAAATTCCTTTCAATGTGAACTCCACTGCTCAGAGGCGTGATTTTAACATGGACACATAAGTGTTCTCATTCCAAACAGGTGACAAATCATTTATCTCCTGATCACAGGAAGCTTTTTTTAAAAGAGTTTTGAATGATTTGTACAGTTTAATACACCATTCAAGGAAGCAAATTTCATCACTGTTGACATCTTTTCATGAATAACAGAACATAATATGTACTGGTATGCAGAGCTCATTATATGTTTCAGTAAGTTTTAAATAAAAAACAACAATGATATTTAAACTTAATTTAGCTCCAATCAGTGAATGATATAGCTGGGCAATGCAGCATACAAAGTTACAGTTTACATGGAGAAAATCCTCTCTGTAATATAATTTTTCAGATCCATACAGACTGCCTAACTGAGCGAGAGTTTGTTACTGAGAGGAGGTTTTATGCATCTTCTTTCATTAACAATTGGAGTTATGAACAATTTGTGTGACATGTTCAAGGTCATAATAAGTCAGATATCTTACAGGAATGGGTAGCAGCATTATTTCATTTAAATAGCAGAGTAAAATATCATCAAGCAAAAAACAATTATGGTGAAAAATAAGATGAGCAGAATGTTGAGGATCTTTGTGAGGATCATTTTGTATTGGCCAGTAAAGTCGAATGAACTGTAAATGAGAGGAAATAATGTGTGTATATACAAATGAGATTTAACTATGAGCAGCAAATATAACACAAAGCAAACATTCTCAGTTGGGCGAAACAGGGATCTCATCTGAACAGGCAGACAGGACCTTGGTTTATTATCGAACTTTGGACAATGGAGCGTTCCACTGTCACTGCCTTAGGGTGCCAGCCTAGGCTAACCTACCTAGTCTAATCCTGATGTGGAGCTTGAACCTACAACCTTCTGACTCAGAGGCGAGCATGTTTCCAACTGAATCAGACTTACATCTGGCCAAGACAGGGCGGTCCATAATAATCCAAAGCTTTTTTGTCAATGAGTCACCAGCTTGATTGGCTCGTTTAAGAAACTGTCAATGTACGGATATCCTGTGAACTAATGGGTAAGTTGGACCTAGCTGGTAAATACTATACTGTTACCATTTTTATGGTTACTAAGCTTCTAACCTGCATTGATCGTGGCTTGAGACCTGGCCCTCATATCTATTCTAATAAATTGTCAACCCGACTGAAGCTCACTAGCTCGCAGTGAAACAATAAGTCAACTTTTGATTTAGAAAGAAAAAAAATTATATCTGCTCTTTTTCTAAACATACTTGAACATTTCAAATTGCAATTAATGACAAACACAATCTTTTCTGCAATTTGGAAGCTGTACCAATTTCTGTTTTATGGGCTGTTTTCAGTTTTTGATTGAAGGCATATACTGCTATTTTTAAAATCCAATCCTTTGTTCAAATGCAGTAGACCAACACGCTGTTAACTGTATTATCTACCCATTCACACAGAAGCACAAGGTGAAATGTTCTCAAACTCCTTGCAGATTGTTTTTCAACTGAAGGTGCCAATTTTCTTTGAAATATGAAACTTAAAAAGATTTCCAAAGGAAAGAATTCTCCAGCTTTAAAAGGGTTAGATTTTGTCAGAATTGGATTTTTGAAATGACGACATTGAGCCTAAAATCATAGCAATACCTTTATAAAATCACACCCTGTCATTTTTTGCTGTATCTATCTCTTTGTTCTAAATAGCTTGAAGACCCATAGCGTATTGGTTAGCACACTCGCCCCACAAGCGAGATGTTTGATTCCCAGGCAGGACGGGACACATGTCTCTATTTACCTAACAGTAATTAAGAACACAGTTTTAGTTGATTACCAGATAGCTTTTGGGGACTAATAATCCCCCAAAAATAAATGTTGTCACTCAATTTATGACTGTGTGTGTTGGACACTACTGTGCACAATTAGTTGCCGCATTTCACCCACAGAATACGCAATTAATTTACTTTGCAAATATATTCTGTTAAGTGCTTTGAGATGTCTGAATGATGTGATAAGGCACTATATCAAATGCAAGGAATATTATTATTAATATTATTATCATCGTACATGAAAGAATACAGGTCGGAAGAAGTAGGAGAGCAGCAGCCGAAAGCGAAAGCAAGCAGGACTAGAAGCAGCAATTACTCAGGAATGATGTGAAGTGAAACAGTGAAAAGCAATCACCTGCAGAAACCATTAGGACGTGTCTCCAGATGATTCAAATTCACCCATTAAACGTCTAGAAATACTTAAAGGAACAAGGTTAACTGGATTCATCTCCACTTGACTGCATGCAGATTCCACAGATGTCAGCCCTTTAGAGCAGTTTACAATTCCAAACTTCAGTATAGATTTATTCCTCTCTAAGAATCAATACACTGTTTGGAGGTGCTGCCCTGTCCTTAATGTCCAATTTGATTCTGCCAGAAGTGGTTTGAATTGCATGCAATTAATTAATTAATTTAATGGTACAAAATAAACAATATGGACGTTCATAGCGCCTTATCGCTTTGAAACAATTGAGAATGCTTTATTGAAATTGTTGTTAAGTGTAGCGACTGATTTTTAATATCATATGCAGCAGCAATTGTGTGTACAGCAATCAGAATGAATTAATGAGTGCACGACTAAATCATCTGGGGGATATGCTGACCAGGCCTTTTTTTGTTTTGTTTTTAAATTGTGTCATGGAGTATTTAATGCCATCTGAAGAAAATGCAGTCAGTTCCTTGTTTTAATATCTCATTCAGAGAATGGGATATCTGACAATGTAGTGCTTGCCCACATTGCACTGGAATGTCAGCATGGGTTACAAATGCATTGGTTGCAAATTCATGTCATAATGTGAGACTTGAACCCATAATCACTGACAAATACATAGTTGACAAATCTCTCAAAGCACTTCAAATAGATGGAGTGGAAATCTAACCAATAAAGGGTGGGGAGAGGGATGAGGTATGTAGGGGGGAAGGCAACAGAAGGTGATAATGAAGAGATGATCTTAGAAAAGATTTGAAAGCAGAATGGGAAGCTGAGGGATGGTGGGATTTTGGGAAGGAGTTCCAAAGAGTTCTTTGCTTTTGGTGGGACTGAGGGGATGAGTACAGTAGAACAACAACAAAATTACATTTGTATAGCGCCTTTCACGTCAGGAGGATGTCCCAAGGCGCTGAATTCACAATAGCCCCGAGCTTGTAGATCAGGAGAGGAAGAAAGGGGTTGGAGTAGGTTACAAAGATATGATGGAGTGGTACAACAACCAAATTGATTCAGAGATTAGAGTCAGCCAAGGTAAAAGCATTTAACAGCTAAATTGAAGCATGAATTAAAAGTGATGTCAACAATCATATGCCACATGCACTGTCAGTAAGACTTTTGTGAGTTGCAGAGATAATGTAATGCTCAATCTGCTGAAAAACTTTAGACGTTGTCTGCTTTTTACACAAATCCTGTAGTGTTATACAACATTATCCTGTCTGTTCAGTATATGTCTATGCAAGTGATACAACAGTTGGACTTGATCATTCATTCAAGAACTAATAGTGACTTTCTTATCTGTCCTTCACAATGACATGTGTGACACCATTCACCAGATTATTTCATCGATTAATAAATTGTGATAGCCTCAAATTCCAGAGAAAAAACTTTTAAAGGAATTTTCATAATAATATAATCCTTGCATTTTGACATAGTGCTTTTTGCATCTTTTAGAAGTCTCAAAGCGTGTCACAAAATGAACTGTAAAGTGAATTGACTGTATATTTGTGGGTGAAATGTGGCAGTCAATTGCGCACAACAGTGTCCCACAAACAGTCGTGGATTGAAATTACTGATTTTTGTTTTTTTACAGAGCCTATAACTTTGAAATGTATCAAAGCATTTCATTGTAAATATCTGTCAGATGAAGTAACTGTTTCTAGGCAAACTCAGCAGATATTTTGAAGTTTGAATATCTTTGAGGTTTGAAATATCCTCCTCTTTTTATGGCTAGGGATCTTTAATGTCCTTCTGTGTAAACTGGTGGGATTCCAGTTTACATCTGAAAGCATGTACCACCAATAATGCAGTGCTCTCCCAGCACTGGCATCGTGCTCTGCCACTATCAAGTTCTCTGGGATGCTACCTTGCTTGAGAGGCACTGTACACTTGCAAGTTGTTGTTGTTATTATCCTCAGCCAGGGGGTCTCCAACCTGTCGTTCGATGCTAGGTCTTGTGCATTCTCAATCAAAACAAGAGGAAGAAAGGATATTTATTATCATTTAAACACTGAAGATTTATTTTTATTTCAGGATACATTCAATATTTTGTGCAACTGGCTTCGTTTTCAATTGAGTCCTTGAGTCCACATCATTCTAACCCAATACCAAAAGAGCTGAGCTGAAAGGGAAATTTTATTAGCTTTAAAAGCTAGAGGGTGGGTCTAACAATGAAATCTTGAAAGGGGTACAAACACATAGGGTAGCTTCCTACAGTGTCACCAGTCTCAGATGTTCAGGCTGAAACTAAATCAATTCTATCTACTTGATGAAATAAGATTGCAAAACGGGCACCAAGCCAACATTAAGCAAACAGAAGACAAGGGGAAGTGATCCAAATACGACAGATTCAAACAGGATTTCTTAAAGTGGAGTCTGAGTCCCAAATGGGAATTTCTTCCACTATCTGTTGTATGTTATGGAGAGCTGTGAGAACTATGAACTGATAGTGTTAGATGCAATTTTCTGTAGGTCCGAATGATGTACTTGTCTATCTGCACAGAATCATCTAGTGAATGGTGTCACATCGTTCATCTTGTTGAATTTAAATTTGAAATAGTTGTTTCTGAGTATTGTGAAGAACAGAAAAAGCAGTTACTATTTGTGCTTGAATCAATGATTGAATCAAACTGCCGTACATGTTTCCCTGTTTACCATTTTTAATCTGTATCAAGCAATCCAGTTTAAAAAGAGTTTATTGCAAGGCATTGATGTTTCTTATAGCTTCAGGTTAAGCTAGTAACTTCCATTGATTTGACTCAAGAATGTGATACAGGAGGAAAATTGAGAAGCCAGAATAGAGTTTCTCAGTACAAGTTGGTAGGATTACTTGATATCTAACTGTGGTTATTTGGCAACCATCTTCAGAAAAGGAACAGTATATTATACGACATGAAAGCAGGAGCTGCTACACCCAACAGAGTCCTGCTCTCCAAACAATTTTGTTAGGAACCAATCTTCAGAAGTAAAGAATTGTTTTAAGCCTCCCAAAATGTTTAATTGCACAAAAACGTTTTGTTGAGAATTTTTTCTTGGCACATGTGGAAATCTAGTACATGCATAAGGGTGGCCAAACCTGACTGAGAATTCCACACATGCATGCCATTTCTCTGTATGTGGAGTAGAATGTACACTCCATGTTCATTGAGGGCTGAGCCTTCTCGCTTCATTGTCTTCACACAATTTCAAATCTATACCTTACACCTGATACTCAGTGACATATATTTGGGAAGTTATCTTTCATTTACTTTATTAAATGTCTTTTGGAATTCAAAGTATACTCTGTGATACAGCTTTTAATTGTGAATTTGGGATACACCTCATCAAAACAGATTATAAGGTTGCCCAGACATTGTATTGTACATGTGTCGTCTTCTATTTATGATTTTTTCAACTCAAGCAAGTATGTCAATGTTTCCTTGTGGTTGTCATTTTAACCCTGACAGTCTGAAAAAGTACTGGATGATATAACTTTACATTGAAACATTTTAAAACTGTTATAAACCTCACTTTATGTTAAGATTTTTTGGGGGGTTAGCCAGGTATTTCACGCTTGAGGAAACTAATTACTGAGAGTTTCAAATATGAATGGTTTCTGTTTCTCTGGAACGGAGTGCACATTCTCTCCCCAGGAGGACACAAACTGCTTGCCTAATCTTAGAGCATTTCAGGAGAAGTTGACAAGAAGCAAGGTCTTGGGAACCATAGAGATTGTATTCAGGGTAGAGTCACTCTCTGAAATTAGGAAAAGGAAAGATCAGAAATATTGAATTTATAATAATAATCCGTATATTCACATAGCATTTTCATGTGAGGAGGATGTCTCAAAGAGCTTTACAGTGGAATAGATTATCTGGATATCAGGTGCTGCAAATATAGCAACCAATTTACGCACAGCAATGACCCACGAACAGTCAAGAATTGAATGACCAATTTCAATTGATAGCTTGCTGGTGGGGACATTGGGAGAAACATCCTTCTGTTTGGGGTATTTTTGTGCTATGTGATCTTTAATTTCCACCTGAACAGCCAGGCAGACTGGACCTCAGCTTTATGTCTCATCCAAAGAACATGACCTTTGACAATGCAGCAAATCCAGCAGTGTATTGGAATGTCAGGATACATTTTATGGGTTCCAAAAACTAGTGTGAGTGTTGCATTCTGTGTTATTCAGCCAATGTTAGCAGAGCCCATGTCATACCCACCACTACATGCTAGGGCACAGAATCATAGGAAATTACGGCACAGAAGGAGGCCATTTGGCCCATCATGTCTATGCAGGCTCATTGGAAGAGCGACCTAATCAGTCCCACTCCCCCACACTCTCCCCACATTCGTGTATTTTTTTTTTCTTTTCAAGTACCCATCCAAACTTGAATATGAAACTTGTTATTGAATCTGTTTCCACTACCCTTTCAGGCAGTGCATTCCAGACTGTAACAACACTCTGTGTGAAGAAAAATATCCTCATCTCTCCTCTGCTTTTTTGCCAATGAACTTAAATCTATGTGCCCTGGTTGATGACCCACCTGCCAGTGGAAATAGTTACTCCCTATCTACTATTAAAACCCTTCATAATTTTGAAACCTCTATTAAATCTCCTCTTAACCTTCTCTGCTCTAAGGAGAACAATCCCATCTTCTCTCTTCTCCCCATATAACTAAAGTCTCTCAACCCTGACATCATTCTGGAAATCCCTCATGTACCAAGAGGAGGATTTCCAGAAATCTACAGATTCTCCTTCTCTCCAAGGCCTTGATCTCCTTGATTTAAGAAGCTAACGGATAAAGCTAAAAGGTATTTTTGAATAAAATATTTATTACATACAGGTTAATCTCAGTTAGCTCTCACACAGTTAAAGCACTTCATTATAAAGAAAAGGTTGTAATGCATTATTAATCACTTACTTTCTATCTGTAATGAAGTGGTTTTACATGCTTAATTTAGTCAGGAAAAATTTAAATAAAACATTAACGCAGAATATTACACAGTGATTATTCAAGAAAATTAACCAAAGCGTTTTGCCGAAATTGTGTAATTTATTTCTTGATCAAAGATGAAAGAGCTGTCGATTAAAATTTGTGTTAAGCACTTGATAATAGCTCATGCTGGAACAAATCACTCCAGGATGAGTACTGAGAGGCAGTTTCCTCTGCAATCTCCCATACCTGACCTCAACACGCTAGACACAAATTTGATGTATTTGTGGGTCAAAAGGATTAATGAAACTCAGCAATTGGCTGGAATCAATGAGTGTCAACTCATCTCCTTAAGATGACTAAAGTCTGACAACTTCTGCAATGAGTTTCAAGATGCAAACACTAGTCAAAGGTCAAATTTAAATATAATACAAAACTAAAGTTTCTTAGAATTGTTTTTGCATGACATGTTTGTTTTCTAAAGCAAGCTCTGGATGAAAATCATAATAACAAGGCTCCTGTTTTCGCAGAGTTGAATTTACAGGGCAGTACACAGTACAGGCACTCCAAATG
This sequence comes from Hydrolagus colliei, assembly GCA_035084275.1. NCBI lineage: Eukaryota > Metazoa > Chordata > Chondrichthyes > Chimaeriformes > Chimaeridae > Hydrolagus > Hydrolagus colliei. Next base: position 68,811,034 of record CM068742.1, read on the forward strand.
TGGTTATCCAAGGTTTTATATACGTTTAGCATAACTTCTCCGCTTCTCATTTCTATCCCTCTAGAAATGAACCTTAACATTTGGTTTGCTTTTTTTAAAAGACCTTAATAATCTGTGTTGCTATTTTTAGCAATTTATGTATCTGAACCCCTGAATATCCTTTGCTCCTCTACCCCATTTAGATTCTTATTTTCCAAGCAGGATGTGACCTCCTTATTTTTCCTACTAAAGTGTACCACCTCACACTTCTCTATATTGGAATTCATTTGCCAATGAAATGCCTATTCAGCAAATTTATTAATGTCTTGTTGTACATTAATTTGTTGCAGTACTCCTCAGTATTGACTAAATCAGGGATCTGATTTCAGCACTCCAGAACACCCACCCATTCTCCCTGCCATCACTGCATTAAGCTATTTAAATAAGTCCAGTGTCCTGGGCTCAACCACCTTCCTGGATATTGGCTACTCGTATGCAACTCATAGTGCATTTGAGACGGTTATAGCAAATCCATTTAATTATATCTGGATGCATGCAGTTTTGAGGCAATGCCATTAAATTCTGAATCTCAAAACAATTCTAATTACTAATAACCTCGCATTTGATATAGCGCCTTTCCACATCTTTAGACGTCTCGAGGCGGTTCACAGAACACACTACACAAAGTGAATTGACTGTGCATATTGTGAGGGAAAGACCCACAAAATGCCCACAAATTTAGGTACAAACTATCTTTTGGATCTATTGTAAATGGTCTAAATTTGCTATAAATTGTGTATGTACGGTATTACAAAATGAACACATTCCCTTTAAATCCCTTTAAATCTATACAATATAGTATGATTTGCAATATACTTCTGGCTTTGGGTGCTTAGAGCACAGAAGTAGAAGATCTCCCAGGATACCAGCAATCTTTGGAAACACACAGCATGCAGAAAGTGATGTTAGCACAGACCAGGCAACCTGGAAACTGCTTTTGTATCATATGCTTTGAATGGAGGGCCTTATTTTATGGTTCCCAAATGTTATAATGGGGTGGGCCTGCGAAATTAGCAGAATAACTACACATAACATGGGAAATGACACTATTTTTTCCACCAGTTGATGCGATCCCCTTGCCACCATTGTCTCTAAATCATAGTCACAGTGTACCGATTGAGCAAGGAGAACTTTGAAACTTCAGCAGTAATACTTTTGAAATCTGCACAGCCACTGGGGTTAGCTTCCAAACCTGGAATATAAAAATGTAATCCCATTTAATATCTTAGAAATCACTATGTGATTCCTCCAAGTTATCTCTTTTCAACACTGGAGAGCGTTAATTTATCTAATTAATTTCTCATAGCTCAATTTTCCACCAATGAGGATCATCTCGCTGCTCTCCGCTGCACTGTCTCTAGGGTCTGGGTTGTGGCAAAACCATATTCCAGGTAACAACTTCCAGTAGCAGTTATCCTAATCCTCAGAGTTCTACAGTCATTGTTTTGTTGAACATCCAGCTGCAATGTTATGGGCAGACATTTGTACATTTGCCATGTTGTTGCATCATAACATCACAGAGAACGTACCAGAAATAGATATAACCATTGCACCGGATATTATCCAGATGTTATTGTACAAGGCTATCAAATGTCGCTTATTTGGAGTGAAACCCATTTGATTTAGAGATAGAGTACTCCAATTTGCAGTATTTCTCAACAGATTTATTTAAATGAGATGTGCAAATCAGCGTTCTAACACATCGGATGTGCTGCAGAATGTATCATGAAAACTTGAAATCATTGTGTATGCCGAAGAATGTTTTCTGCAGCACATTGCAAATTTGAGAAATTTGATCATTATACATTTCTTAATATATCTGATAACATATGTTTCAATTTAGAAAGATAAACTGCTTCAATACACCTCATCCCCAGAAATCAAATAGCTCTCTGTAGAGTTTTAATAGATCTGTAATCTGTCTGTTTTTGATCATAAGTCTTGCTCCTAAGAAGCATTGAAAATGAATGTGAAAATGAATGCTGTTAGGAGCATTGTCAATATGTCTGGAGTGTAACGCTATTAATTCAGTTCTATACAAAAGTTATTTGTGGCTATATCTGCACTAGAGTGTTTACGCCTGAGACTATAAAAGTGATGCTGGATTTATACAGGTATAAAGTGTCATGTTTAAATGGGGTCACTCACAAATGTAATGTCCAATTCAGTTGCACAATAACTCTGATTCCTTGTTTGTGCATTACGGGCAAAGTCTGAGGTAAATGCAAACCTTCATTCAACCATGGCAGAAATAGGGTTGAACAACAGCAGTAATCTCCCCACAACTGTAACACTGGGAAACGTGAGGAATTTACACAAAACGATAGCAAAACAAGATTTGATTTGAGTGAATTTTATAACACAAGCAATTCCCCTTCGTGTGAATGTTTGAAAAGTAAATGTTTTGATTTAATACTGTACAGTATATAGAAATAAATAATCAAGTAAAACTCTATTTTATGAGATGACAATGCCTGTACGAGACGCTGAACCCAAGTATAAATTTGGCACCTCACATCAGTCTGGCTTTATTCTGTGCATGCCTTTACAAACAGCACAGTATTAATAACATGTGTGAATAGGTCCTAATGATATTCTGCATTTACATAATGAGTACAAATGGGCTAAAGTTTAATCTGATCTGACTGCAGTTTGCACATCCTGTAGATGTGGTGGAGCAGTTCCCATAATTACAGTCATATAAACAGGTCCAGTGGCAATATTTGAATATTGAATTCGTTTGTGCCTGATATCTCTCAACAAAATGCATCCCACATCACAATGCTGTGGTCACTTCAAGCTTTCATTATATTCAGACACACGCTGACTGTTTGCAAAGGCATGAAAGAGCGTTTAAATATGGGGTTTGTTGGAACGTTACTGTGCATCGTACTCTTGAAGATGGATAACATTTGGACTTTAAGAAAGAGAGGCCATCTCTCCAGTTACAAAGATTGCATAATTTTTCTAGTAGTGTGAAAGACTTGTAATTCATGAGTGACACATTGATAAGTAAGTTACAGTGCTCTTTTCCATGAGAGAAGGCATGGTTGAAACTCATGGACATTGGTGAGTAATTCAATTTATCCCATAGATGGGAAGCTCTTGCTGGATTCTTGAATTCATTCTTAAATGAATTATAGATACTACTTCTGACTTCCATCAAGTGTTGTATCATATTTGTTTAATAGCACTGGAGATTTTCATTGATGTGCAGTAATTTCCAGCCAGAGAGATTTACCACTCATTCCAGAAACTTACTATTATTTAAAGCTTACAGCCTTGTATCAAATATAATCTGAGGCATCATGAGAAAATGTTCTCAATGATTACAATTTTCCAAGCCTTTATTTCTCTGTTTTATCACATGGCTGCATTTTCAGTGACTACGTACCAAGACTCTGGAACACTCTTCCTTCCTGTATCCCTCCTCCTTCCCTCATCCTTCCCTATCTTTAGGTCACACCTGAAGACCTTCCTCTTTGAGCATTCCCACGGTCATCATCCCCCACCTCTGGCTCGGCATCATGCTCTGCCACTGTCAAGCGCTCTGAGGGGGCTCTATAAATGCAAGTTTTTGTTGTTGTGGACATCAGCAAGTGACAACACAGTTACTCTTGGCTGCAATGCCAACTCCCCACTGACATCTTCCCATGTTCGAATATTAACTGTAAAGTTTGCCTTGTGCCTTGGACCCTGAACTAATCAAAGGAAAATTGTTATTGATCTATCAGTTTTATCACAATCAAAGAGAGTGAATACGCAGCTTCGGGAATATTTTATATCTGAATTGTCTGGCACGTGAAATGAAAATAATGATCCTTGGGACTTTGTCCGGTGAATGTAATTAATTATTTTGGCTATTGTCAGCAGCAGAATGAAATATTCTCACATGCCTCATGCTTATTTTTTCATTATAACTTCCGTAAACCTCTGTCACATTCAGAAGAAATCAATTGCACACATTTGCAAATGTACATAATGTACAAATTCATAATTTGGTTTCAGGAGCAAAAACTCTAGATGCTATATCTTTGAACTCATTTATTTGCTTCTATACCTTGAAAGCCTGCTTTCCACTGTCCTATCTTTATTGCATCATGAACAAAATCACATTAGTTTGCATTTTTACATGTCACCGGGTTGCACCTTGGGACCATAAAATCTATGTGCCACACTATAGTACAGGGATTACACCATGAATAATTGAATGCTGGGGGATATTGTTTGATTGAAGCTTTGCATTCATTTTTTGGTTTGTAATCCCAAAATCACTTTGATGATGTTGCAAAGCAGGTGCTCTGTATATTCTTAACCTCTGAGTAAAGACAGGATCAAATTATCGTTCTGATGGCTCAGTATTGCACCCAACTCTATTTCTCCACTTCACTTTGCGACCCCCCAGTCCCCTGATGTTCTGTTAGCCTGCCTGCCAGACGTCAGGAGCTGGATGAGCGCAAACCTGCTGCAGCTGAATGTTGATAAAACGGAAGCCATACTCGTTGGTTCGTCAACGTCTTCAATCACACAGCTCTCACCACCTCCTCCACCTTCCCGCCTGCCCCTAAAACTCTCTGAACCCGTGCGCAACCAAGGCATCAGGTTTGACCACCAACTGTCCTTCCTCTCCCACATCCAGTCCATCACCAGCACCACTTTTTTCCACCTCTGACGGATCGCCCGTCTCCAGCAATAGCTCACCCCAAAAGCCGCTGAAACCCTGGTCCATGCCTTTGTCACCTCTTGGCTGGAGTATTCCAATGCCCTCCTCACTGGTCTCCCCTCCACCACAATCCATAAAATCCAACTCATACAAAACTCTGCCACCTGCATCAAACTTCGCTCCCTTATTACCCCAGTCCTTGCCAGACTTCACTGGCTCCATGTTCCCGGAGAGGATCGATTTCAAGATCCTCACCCTTGTTTTCAAATCCTTCCACTCCTCTGCAACCCCCTACTTCTCTGACCTCCTCTCTTCTCAAACCAGCATACCATGCATTGCATTCACTCCACCGGGTCTTGCCTCCTCATTATCCCCCGAATCCTCCGCTCCTCTATCAGCAGCCGTGCCTTCAGCCACTACGCCCTGAGGTTCTGAAACTCCCTTCCTCACTCCCTTCGCCTCTCCCCCTCTCTTCCCAGGTTCAGGTCTCAGCTAGAGACCTTTCTCTTTGACCACGCCTTCGGTCACCTTTCTCCCCCTGCCCTGACTCACCCCCAGGATCCGTTATTGTGAAGCGCTCTGAGACGCTGTCCGGCATGGATGGGCTGAATAAATCAAAGTTGTTGTTGTTATATAGCATTTAATCCTAATAAATTTACCGACTCCTACTGTAAATTCCAAAAGTGTGGCATGTAGATTTATAATAGTAATAATAAGCAGTGCAGTGCGGTGATTGTGCATTTTATAGGCAATTGCAACAGCTAATTAGAGTGATGTCCCACAGACAACCATGAAGTGAATGACCTATTTTATTGGGGATTGTTGGCCAGGACACTTGCTCGGTCAAAGAGCCGGCACAGACTCGATGGGCCGAATGGCTTCCTTCCGTGCTGTAACATTCTATGATTCTATGACACCAGGAGAAACTCTCTTCTCTTTTCAAATAATGAGTTCTTTAATACCCACCTGAATAGGCAGATGGTGCCTCAATTTAACATCTCATCCAAAGCACAGCACCTCCAAACAGTGCAGTTTTCCCCTAGCATCAAACAATCATAAAATGAATGACCTATGCACTGAGGTGCCCAATTTATGCCCGCACTGCACTGAGTTAAAAGTGCTAGCAGCTGAGCCAGGATTCTTACAACCTACCCACATAAAAGCTGACCATTTAAAATAATTTCTCTCTAAACAGACTTTGTTTTCCTCCAGATGTATACATTTATTATTTATACAGAAGATCCATCTAAGAGAAGCTGAACTGTTGTTGACAAAATTGTTTTCAACAGAATTCATCTGTGAGGATAAAGGAAACAAGATTTACTCTGGAATTTCTAGGGATTTCAGTGCATTTCACAATAATGAAAGCCAAAATAATTTGTGCAGACCTTGTATAGTTGAAGAAATTATTCGAGGTTTTAGCTAAACTATTGGAATTTAGAGTAATCTCAAGATATGCATTAAATGCTCTGATGTGCTCAATCACTTTGATCTTAATCTAATTTGTTCCATACCTGTTTTTAGCTCTGTCAAATCAGCTGGAGTGCGTCCCATTGGAATGAATGGAAATATAAAATTGACAGTGAAAAATGGAAACAACTCTAGAGAGTATTATGCCTCAATCCTTCTAACTAATTGCAGCTTCAGATTTTATTGTGTTGTGACATTTTTATTGTATTCCATGAAGAATGTTTTGAGTAAATACAGTAGATCACATTTTGTGTGGCTGTGCAGGAATCGTCAGGAATATTTTATTCACAGTTTTCTAAAATGCATGAAACTTTAGTTTCAAAACTTACTTTGTCATACTGTTAGAGGCTATTTGGGCCAAGTGGTCCTGTAGCTCAGTGGTTAGAGACTCACGTTGCAAGCGAGAGAGCTGGGTTTCATTCCCGGCAGTTTGAACCCTTGGGCAAGTTTTCTTACTCCTCACAAAACAAATCTATAATAAATTGGGCACTTCAATCCATGACTGTGGGATAATGCGCAATTAGCTCCTGCATTTTTCCCACAAAATATACAATCAATTCACTTTATAGTATATCCTGTGAAGCACTTTGAGATATCTTGAAGACAATGAAAAGCACTGTATAGAGTCCTGTGGCTCTGTGGTTAGAGCATTTGCTTTAAAAGCGAGCGACCTGTATTCGAATTCAGGCAGGTCAGGGCGAAACCTTGGGCAAGTTTCCTTACTCCACACGCCTAATAATAATCCGTAAAAAAACACAATAATAAAATTGGTCATTTCAATCCACGATTGATTGTGGGACACAGCTGTGCGCAATTGGCTATCGCGTTTCGCCCATAAATATACAGCCAATTCACTTTACAGTTTATTTTACTGTTCCAAACTCCATAACCCCATCTCCCCCATCCTTGCCCGACTCCATTAGCTCCCCATAATCCAGAGGATCCAATTCAAGATCCTGGTCCTCACATTTAAAGCCCTCTACAACCTCACCCCACCCTGCATCCATGACTTTCTATCCCCTTACCAACCTTCTCGCCCCCTCCGCTTAGCAGGCTCTGGCCTGCTCCATGTCCCCTGACCCACCTGCCCAACCATTGGCAGGCGAGCCTTCAGTCACTCTGCCCCTAACCTCTGGAACTCCATCCCAAAGTCCACTTCGCCCCCTCCCTGGTCTCCTTCGTGTCTTGCCTCAAGACTCTCCTCTTCGATGGACCTATCGGCAATTCCTTCCCCCACCCACCCCACTGTCCTCAGCTCAGGTATGAAGCAGTAATTGTCCAGCGCCTTGGGACGTCCTCCTGACATGAAAGACGCTATACAAATGTAATTTTGTTGTTATTCTGTGAAACTTTGAGAAGTCTAGACATCTACATCAAATGCAAAGGTTATTATTATTATCTATATCAAATGCAAGGATTATTATTATTATTTATATCATATGCAAGGATTATTATTGTTTTTATCATATCAGTGCCAGCTCTCTGAAAGAGGAATCTATTTAGACCCTATTTAGAATCTATTTAGATTCCCTCCCTTCTGCCAAAGCCCTTTTATAATTTTCTTATCACTCTTTTTCCAAAACAACTATGAGGAAGCTCACAATTAATCTGGAAGATTGTTGGCCAGGGCACCCAACAAAAGGGCTGAAGTCCTCATTTACTTTATGACGTCCCGCTCCTGTTTTCCTGCATTCCTATGATCCAATAAGTTGATGGGCTTCGAGCCTGTTCTTGTTAACAGGGAATGCATCAAATCCATCCAATATCCCCCTCCCCTCTCCTGGCCTCTCAATGTTCATGGCAGGTGCATTGTTGATTATGGTTAGGCTTCTCTCCTTGTTGACAATCATTGAGGAACAGCTCATCTCATTTGAATGAGCTAAAGAGAATCTGAGTGCTTGTTCCTCATCACTGAGCAATCATTGTCCTAACTGTTGACTGTGTGGTCCTGTGCTCCCTGTACTTTGACGCCCAGCAAATATATGATAATGAGTCTTTTACTGATAAACTACAATTTCTATAGCATGTAAACTGCTGCAGAATTCAAAAAGTAAATAAGACATGTCTCATTCAATCCGATTTACAAATGTAATCATGGGAGGCTGGATTCAATTTACTGGCCTTGATGGCAGGAACACATTATACGTGGTTTGTCAGCATTCACTGGCAAAGTCAATATGTTTACTTACAAGTGAAAAATAATCCCCAGTAATTTATTAAGTGTTGGTTATGTTTCTAGAAACAGAGATAAAAAGTTGATTAAAGCGCATGTTTCAGGCAGGTGCTTTCATCGAACTAATTCTTTCAATTTCACTAACAGGAAATCTATATAATAATCCTTGTAATTGGTAAAGCACATTTCTCATTAGGAGAACATCTCAAAGCTCTTCACGATTCAAAGTAAAGTATCATGACTATGTATTATGTAGGCAAGTAGGACAGCTAATTTGTACACAGTGATCTGCCACAAACAGCTAGAAGTGAATAACCAATTTTATCTGGAAGATTGCTGATCAGAATACTGGGAGAAATTCATTTTTCTTCTTGATTAGTGCCATGGAACCTTTAATGGTAACCGGAACAGGCAGCGAGGACCTCATCTGAAGGATGGCACAGTCAACAAAGCCGCACACACTTGTACTCTATTGGAGTATTAGCTTGGACTTTGAGTTCAAAGCCTCAATGTGGGAGGTGAACACACAACCTTTCGACTAAGATCTGGAGTGCTACCAACTGAACCAGGCTATAAGTAACGCATGCTATAACTGTTAATTCTTTCATTCTATTAAGATCTTGTTTGTTTCAAAGTTAACACACAACCTGCTATATAGATCATCAACAATGGAGTAAAAAAAAACAATGGAGTAGGCAAAAAATTTCACCTAGTCGTAGCTTGCAAGACCATTTTGTCCTCAAATTTAACATTGCGCAAAATTGTCAAAAATTCTTAAATACATTTTTAACTTGAAAGCTGGATTTCCACAATTCTTACAAATAAATGACTTTCATATAAAGACTGCATTTAAGAAGTTTGAAATTTGGAAGAACTATCTGCAGAGAACGCATCTCCGATGGATTGCACACGAGCCTCGCTATATCCACTCTGATACCAGTTTCTGCTTTGACTTCTGTGAAGTCAACATCAGTTGAATTCCAGAGAATCAGCTGAGACACATGTGGGATTTGCTATTTGCAATTCCTTTTACTAAAATTTTGAAAATTAGGTTCCTGGGAGCTTGAAAATGTCCCTGTTGATAAAAGAGTATCAGAAATGATGCCAAGGAACTGGAAAAAAAGTACCTCAGACACTGAAGTGCAATTCATACTGGGAAATGCTGTCAGAATTCCATTTCATGTCCCAAAGCTCTTTTTCCAGGTTCAAAGGGTTTGTGCCAGTGCCATTTTTCACCACTATTATCAGCAGAAGCATCCAGAAATATTCAGTTTGCAGTCCCCTTGCACTCGTAGAAGAGCACCAATGTGAGACCATACAACAATTGTTTCAGTTAGAATTATGCTCAAGACTATTTGGATGAATATTCCATTCAGCAAGCAATTCCGCACAGATGCCTGTGGACTAATGTCTCATTCTTTCAATGCTTTTCATGCATAAATTCCTGTACTTTACAACCATACCATTCATTTCACTTAACCAGTTACACATCTCTTCACGCATCAGGTCATGACATTACCAATGTGCATGTAAATCCAAAGTATCTTTGGATGATATTGTTTGCATAAAAATAAGAAGTACCAGGCAAGCTAAATAATGACCCAAGCTGTTGTTTCAGGGAATTTGCCTAACTTAAGTAATACTTTAGAACACCAACAACAACAAAATTACACTTGTATAGAACCTTTCACGTCAGGAGGACGTCCCAAAGTGCTGGATAGTCACTGCTTCAGACCCGAGGGGGCCGGGTGGGGGGTGAGAGGGTGGGTAGGGGGTGAGAGGGTGGGTGGGGGGTGAGAGGGTGGGTGGGGGAGGAGGGTGGGGAGTGGGGGGATGGGTGGTGGTGATAGGGCAGTGGGGGATTAGGACAACAACTAAAATATGTATATGCTTTTCACATTGAATAAGATCTTGCATAAATGTGCAGGGCCAATGCTGAACAATGAGGACTGGTGGGGAATGGGGGAGGTAACCACAGCACAGGCAAATAACTAGGTTTTTAGGTGGCTTTTGATGATTTTGTGGAGTCTGTAGCTTGGTGGTTAGAACACTCACCTTACAAGCCTGAGACCTGTGTTCAAATCTAGGCAGGTTGGGACAAAACCTTGGGCAAGTTTCCTTACTCCAAATGCCTAATAATAACCCCTCCAAAAAAAACAATAATAAAATTGGTCATTTTCAATCCACAACTGTTTGCAGGATACTGCTGAGTGCAATTGGCTGTCGCATTTCACCCACAAATATACAGTAAATTCACTTTACAGTATATTCTGTGAAGCGCTTTGAGATGTCTAGAAGACTTGAAAAGCACTATATCAAATGCAAGGATTCGGATTAGGTAGTTAGACAGCTAGATAGATAAACTTGGGTGTCTTTTGCATACATGGAGAAACTATCCCTATGTTTGCAGATGTTGCCACCAAGGGGAAAGATGTGGGAAAAATAAAAGGTGCCGTCCTTCAGATTTATCTCCCTGTCAAGATGGGTGTTAAAGATCTTGTGGCACAAGGAGTTTCTCTAAGTGCCTTGCCAACAACACTCCAAATAAAAATTGGTCATTCATTTCATAGCAGTTTGTGGGACATTGCTGTGTGTTGTTTGGTTGCCAAATTCATTCAAATTTCACTTTCAGTATATTCTGTGAAGTGCTTTGAGACGCCTCAATGATGTGATAACGTACTACATCAAATGCAAGGATTATTAGTTTGTTTAGTAACTATGACTTTTGTGTTCTTTTATCCTGAATGAGGACTTCAGTGGCTGTTGAATTAAAAAAAGCACACAATATTCATTGCTTTATATCCAATAGTATCTTTTTGGACTTTCAATGGGAGTATCATCCTGTATTGCTCAGAACTTGTGTTTATTCTAAGTCCCAATTCATACATAAGGAATGTGAAACGGTGATGACCTTGGGTGTATAAATCTACCTATAAAACGCAAGCTGAAGCAGCCTTTTGTAAAATGTGCTGTGAATTTCTACAAAGGAAAACTGTTGTTCACAAATAGATAAAATACACAACACAACAACATAATTGCATTTATAGAGCGCCTTTCACATTGGGAGGATGTCCCAAGACGGTACACATCTGGTATTGAAACATGGCTTCTTAAATAAGACTGAATTCATGAATTTATGACAAGTATGTGCAACCTTAAATTTTAAGACAAAATGTTCTTAAAGGCTAAGACTAGGTGGAACTCTGAGTTTGTGATGTTCAGTTCTGTCTCTCAAACTCATGTGGTAGTTATCCTTATTGCCATTTCCATCACAATCAAGTTTGTTTGGTGGTCAGTAAGACCTCACTGGGCTCTATGTTTACCAGAAGTTATTTGAACAGCATTTATTCCATCATAAGGTCATAAGTTTAGAAACATAGAAATCTACAGCACAGAAGGAAGCCATTCGACCCATCTAGTCTGCACTAACTCACAGAGCAAGGAGATAAGTTTGGTTCCACTGTCCTACCTTATCCCTAGACCCCTTCAAGCCCATCTCTTTTATATGCCTGTCTACCTCACTCTTGAAAGCTACAATGAACTCCATCTATTCTCCATCTACCCATTCCACATACCAACAATTCTCTGGGTGGAAAAATGAATTATAACTTCTGCTTTTGTTGTGTTTGTGACTCTCTTATAGCTGTTTTCTGAGTTTAAAAATGTAGTTTCTCAAGTTTAAATTTTTAGAACATTTTTCGTTCTAAAAAATCAGGTTATTTTAGAGCTTTCAGATACAGTAAAATCTTTGTTATCCAGCACCCTCAGCACCTGACCATTGCCAATTAATCAAATATGCCGGATATTCGAATGGCAAGTTGTCAAAAATCCAACATTTTTAAAACTTATTTTAAAATATACCATATTATTAATAGACTAAATAATAATAGAATATTGTATGAGTACTTATACTTATTCCAGCACACTTAATAAAATGAGCGGTAAAAAAGCATTCCAGCATTCAGTAAGTTTAATAAGTACGCATGCACACGCATTGCACGCATGTGCAAAGTGAACATACCACGAATGCCCCGGATGGCTATGGTATGAGATCCAGTTGCTGGAATGGTGAATTGTATTGGGAGATACCAATTGGTTGAATATGCCGGTCGGTTGGGTATCGGATAAAAAGGTTTTACTGTACTTGTAATAAAAAGATTCAGCTGCCTCTCTCGCGTTTGTATCTACCAGGCATGCCTGGTCACTTTTAACGGTAGTACAGGTAATTGGTTTGAACACCTGTCAACCACCTAGCTGGCCAAAAAGAAATGGCATGTACAGTAACACTGGGAACGTACTGAGTGAGGACCAGAATTTCTATCCTTTTCACATTGTTTTTGCCATGAGTATTATTTAGATATATTTTAGTACTTCAGTGTGATCAGACTTAACTGATGTTTCTGCTACTGAGAGGTAGGAATGTTAATGTAATGGGGATCGAATGGAGATAAAGAGGTCATAACTTGACATATCATTGTCTTTGATTGAATTAAGGTGGTGTGTGGTTTGAGATAAATTGGGAGATAATTCAAATTCCATTGGTGTTTTGGTTGAGCAGTATCGTGGGGATTGAGAAATTGAAACACATTGGTAATAGGGTGTTTAAAGCAGGAAATTTTTTGTTTTAAATAAACTGTATTTTGATATTAATGTATAGTGAAAACAGGTACAGTTTTATTTGTAACATTATGGTACTTTGTTAATTCTATTTTGTTCTAGCCTTTAGTAACTCTTTAAAGTGTTATTTTTCAATTGTTGTGTTTCACAAGCCAGCCTGGCAGGCGGGAAAGGAAATGTTGCCACTCAGCTCCTGCAGCTAAAGCCCTAACGTGTAGGATTCTCGATGCTGGACAAGCAGTGAGAAGCTTACTATACAGTACTCTCAATGGCATATTATACAATTTATGCTGGTTAGACTACTGAAGTACCCCAATGCACACTATGCCTTGGCTCTTGCCAGCCTGCTGTAAAACCCTCGGAAATTAGCTAGAGCAGTGTACATCTTTCCAGGGAGCAAAATTCCATTCATATTCATATTCCATTCCAAACACTGTATAAGGAAATTTCCATGTAGTGGCATACATAGAATCCAATCATAGAATCTTACGGCACAAAAGGAGGCCATTCGGCCCATCAAGTCTGGACATAGGTGGACCTCTGTTAGGTTTGGAAACTCTTAAGCATGGTGATTGGTGTCAGACACCTGGCTGACCAAAAAACGTAAGGTTATATATGAACAAATATTTTCCAAGTAATTTTATGAATAGTATGATATGTATCTTGATCTAAGTTTAAAATCTGAATCACACACCAAAAGACGTCTGATTTAACAGATTCAATGATTGATGGGAGAAAATAATTGTTCAAAATATTGCTTTTAGTCAACAAATTGAGCTGAAGTATTGCGAATGAGGTTTTAAAGAGTGAAGAATTTAATCTTAAAATCATCAGCTTGGATAATAAAAGTAGTCTTTACATTTGGTGCCAGGTCTTTCAAGTTGGGAAGATGTCTCAAAGTTTTGACATAAATTATCAGTGGTTTGGAACCTGAAATAACGAATCTCACAGAGAGTTTGGTTGAATTGCAAATGTTTTAATGGCAGTTTAAATTACAGAAAAGTAGAGTTATCAATCTGAGGAACAGAAAAAATAATTCTAAGAGTTTATTCTGCTTCTTCTTTAAGTGATATCTTCTTTTCTTATCTTGTCTTCTTTCCTGGGTCTTTTTCAACTTCAGGCTGATTGGTGGCAGATATTTATTCACAGGAATAAACACGTTTTTGCGACCTTCAAGATCATCTGATTTGTCTCATGGATACCATTTTCTTGCTTTTACTCCTCACCTATCAATGGCCCTATATTACACTTTTCTTTTCCACATAACCATACCACATAGAGCAAGGAAAACAAGTAAACAAAAAATAGATACTATTCATTTCCAGCAAGCAAATAAGTTACACAAGTTCAATCATGTGCAAATCTTCACTATATTAACGTGATTCTTAATATACTTTTCATGCTGACAAAGCTGAGCAATAATATTTATCCCTATTAATAATAATCCTTGTATTTGATATAGTGACTTATCACGTCTTCGGGACATCTCAAAGTGCTTTACAGTATATATTGTAAAGTGAATTGGCTATATATTTTGTGGCCGAAATGCAGTAGCCAATTGTGCACAGCAATGACCCTCAAACAGCCATGACCAAATTATTAATTAAAAAAAATATTTTTGAAGGGATTATTACCCCTCAGAAAGAGATCCGCCAATTGTTTAACAACCGGGTTGCTAGTTACTGCTAGGTAAACAGAGTATGGAAACTTGCCTAACATTTCGCGCTCCCCGGAAATTGAACCGAGGTCCTCTCACTTGCGAGGTGAGTGCTCTACCAATATGCTACAACAAACAACACCAACAAAATTACACTTATAGAGCGCCTTTCTTGTTGGGAGGATGTCCCAAGGCACTGAAAGGACTCCATCACTCTTATGTCAAAAACAACTTGCGGTTAATGTTTCAAAAGAATTTCACAGGATACCAAGATACCTTGCAATATATTTACAAACTGTTTTAAAAGCAATGTCCAATATATCCTTACTACATCAAAACAGTTTATTTTGGAGGCAAACATAGAAACTTGGCAGCCAATTTGTTCACAGCATTGTTCCACAAATAGCAATAAAGTAAATGATTAATTTTATCACCTCCTGCATTACAGCCCTTCCCTTGAACTCTGAGCTTGAAGTCCTGACATCTTGAAGACGTGATGAAGTGTTATATCAAATGCCAGGATTATTATTATTATTGGATCTGAACCCAAATCCTATACAGGTGGAGTAAGGTTTCCAACAGTCCCCAAATAAAACATCCAATTACAATTCACCTTTACAAAGTGCACTTGTCAGCATTATCTTTCTAAATTCAACTATGGAAAACAAAATCCTCCATCCTATACAAAAACAAACAATGGAAATGTTTCCATGGAACCTAGTGAAGCAATAGTTCATTAAAAAGACAATTTTGATTCCTCAGCATGAAGCCTGAACACTGTTACAGTGATCTTTACAGCAAAGATCACTGTAACCTGTAAACAGAACTCAATGTCCGATATTGAATTAACAGACAAAATGAATTCTAGACAAAAAGAAGAGTTTAAATAAAATAGAAACATGGCAGTATTCCATGTGAAATAACCAAACATGGCCCAAATGGAAAAACAAAACCCTGATATGATCTGGACAGAGTCAGAGCTGACCTAATTTCTTGATCAACCATGTGTCTGACACATGTCCGATTGTGAAAGATGCTATATAAATGCAACTCACATTAATTCGGGATTGCTCCCAAGAATTTTTTCATTGCAGCATGCAATACGGATGAATACAGGCGTGAATTTTTAGTCAAGGAAAATGATATGCTGAAATCTATTTTCTTTTTCAAACGTATTCCTATTTCACAATGAGAATTCTGAAGTTCTGCAAAATGTTGTACCACATAACACAGTATGTCAATCATCCTGGCTGAGTTGGTAGCACTATTGCTTGTCTCGTGAGTCAGAAGGACTCTTTGAAACGTCGGTAAGATGTGAAAAGCATTATATCAAATGCAAGGATTACATTATTATTATAAGGATGGGTTGTTCAAGCCCCATGTTGGGGATTGGAGCCCATATACTATATGTTGGTAGAATCCCCCAAGTAACATTGGTTACTCATTCCATGGCCGTTAGTGGAACATGGTTGTGTGAAAATTGGCTGCCACATTCACCCACAAAACCTTGTCATTGCACTTTACAATATTTCCTGTGAAGCACTTTGTGATGTCTTGACGACGTGATAAGACTCTATATCAAATGCAAATATTACTCTCATTGCTATAAAATTTTGTTTTCATTGGTAGATCTGCTTTGAGAAAACTAATACAATAAAAATGGAATTTCATGTACCCTTCAATTAGTATCAGGTATCTTTTTTGCTTTTATTTTGCAGTATACTGTATATATTTTGTTAGGTTTTGTTCCCAATGGGTTGCTGTTACATTTGAACTCTTGAATAGCATGTTAAAATCATTCACCATGTGATATACCGAATGGGTTCATTTATATATCAATATTAATTATGGATGTACTTTTGTTTATGTACTAAAGCAACAACAGAAAGTTGTATTTGCAGAGCATCCTTCACATAAGATAGTGTCCGACAGCGAGAAGGAGAGAAGGGAAGGGCGAAGGAAGAGGTGACCATAAGTGAAGTCGAAGTGGTAGGTTTTAACGTGGGACAGATAGCAAGGGAGCTAGATATAGCAGTAGGGGAGGAAGTTCCACAGTATCTGAAGATTCAGCCACTAATTGTGGGGTAGATACTCCAATGCTTTGCTTGGGATGCCTTGTGACGTTTGCTTGGACTGCCCTGTGATATACTTTTGAAGTACAGTATTAACAGCAAGTTATTTTTGACATAATAGTAATGGAGTCCTTTTGGTGCCTTGGGATATCCTCCTGACATGAAAGGTGCTCTAAAAATATAATTTTCTTGCTGTTGTTGTTGTTGTTTGCTGTGAGAGTGCTGTCTTGTCAGAAATGATGTGAAGTTAACCAAGAGGAGAGAGCAACCAGACGAGTCCTGACGGAGAAGATCAGAGCGATAGGGGGAATGTTAAGGCATGAAAGGATTTGTGGGCGAGGACCTTGAAGGCAATCTGCTGGGATATGGTAGATGTTGTTTCACAAATGCCTACAAATTTTTATATTTGTAAAAATAAATATGTTATAAAAATTATACTGATCTGGGACAGAAAATACAACCAAATCTGCAATTCTACTCTAATTCTATTTTCCTCTTGGTTGAAATCAGATGTGTGAAACCCAGTCTAGTCTTGGCCTCATACATCATTTGAGATGTCTTGAAGATATGATAATGTGCAATATCAAATGCAAGGATTATTCTTCTTATTATATAATTTCCCTTTCCTTCTCCCTCAAGGTTTGTTTACTTAATGAGTGCATCACAAGATAGTACTGTGCCATCTGATAAAGGTAGCCTTTTCAATACATTTGAAATGCTTTAATATTTCAGTTTTAATATTTTTTCTCCTGACACTGCAAAGTGAGATGTGTGTTGGCAGGAAGGACTGATGGCCTCTATAAGTCACGCTGGAGACTGTGTCCTAGCCATGCCCACTTAGTGGATTGAGCGTTCTGAAGGTGAAGAAATATTGTACTATTCATAGCCAGTCATTTGTTGTCATTGTACAATTAAATTGGATCTGAAGGTTCAAGGCAGAGCTATTTTGCTCCGTGCTTCAGAGCTGAACGGAAAGGGTTGCTGTGGGGATCACTGTCAATTTTAGGTACTTGGCTTATAATACAATGCAATGAAAAATTACATTTGTATAGTACCTGTCACATCGGGAGGACCAACGGTCAGGGATTTGGATATAGTATCTAAAATCTATAGAAACAGGTGTATCACACCAAATAATTTATTGGAGAAGGAGTATTGAAGAGTATCAGACAGTTGAAAAACCTTTTCGGAGAGGTTGTTGTTTTGCTAAGTACCTGCAAAAAGGACTTTGCCTGGTGTTTGTAATTTGGGAGATTTGCATTTGTAATTAAATGAAGTCTTGGTGTTTGTGTTTGCTTTCGCATTTGTTTTGCATTTGTTTGCCTGCAGGATTTCCGGCATGAGTCAAAGGCGGCATCTTCAGGGTCACTGAATGGAAGCAAGAAGATGATTCACATGAGCAACTGAAGAGGTTAACATCATGAGGAGACAAATGGCCTGCCAGCAGCACCTTTATTGGCTCCTTGAACCTGGGGGAAGATCATACAGGAGGTCTCAACAACTTCAGAAGGAGCTTTGTAGACATGATGGAGGAGGAATGTGAAAGCCAATGGTGCTTCACATTATCATTTCTTGGAGTAAATTGAAGCGACTCTACAAAATAATAATTTTGCGTTTGTTATAGAGCCTTATCACATAATTGAGTCCTCAAACTGCTTCACAGGATTTACTGCCAATTGGAGGGACTGTCTGACCACGTGCACTTGATGCCAATAATAATAATAATCTTTGCATTTGATATTTCACCTTATCACGTCTTCGAGACCAGAATATACTGTAGAGTGAACTGTGGGTGAAACACCGTGGCCAACAGATTATAGGAATTCAGCTGTGATGTGAATTTTGGATGGAGCCTGGTTCCTGGAGCTCAGCATCACATGAGAATTCCCTGAAGTCAGCTCATTCTTTTCCCAGAGGCTTGTTTCGAGCATTGAGACACTATTGCTGCTGCTGTTTATCTGGCAAGAGTTTTTTCCAGCTCCAGATAATCATCCTTTTTTTTTACTGCATTATTGATTTAGATTCCATCTGCCTTGTCATTCAGGTTTTGTTTTGATATGTGGAAACCCATCACCATTGTTTAATAGTATCTATACAAACTAAGAATTCTATATACTGTATCCCATCTACATATAGAAATTCCAGAGATAGATTGATGGAATGGAATATGCAATCTGTTCCCGGAGGGACGCATCCCGTTTACCTAATTCTGGGAAGTAGGTACAAGTCGGCAAGAGCCCAGCCTTGGGGAATTCCAGGGTGTGTGTGAGGGTTTTGGCTTGCAGGATTAACAGGAGCTGAGTGGGATGACTCCCTCCCTGCCCTTCCAGATACTGCTGTGTTCTAAGCGGTGTTGTAGAGTTTGCTGTGGTAGCAAATTGTTTTCAGTTCTTTCTATTTGGAAATTTGCTTCTGAGATGATTAACTGGGCACAGGCAACACTCAGCAAAAGACTCTCATATTTTATTCTCCCTTATTTATTATTATCCGTGCAAGCACTTGGACATAAACCAGAAGCGATTCTGTGAACATCAGTACACTGACAGACATTGGCAAAGTGAATTTATAATTAGATTTGCAGTGGATCATATCAGCATTTATTTTACTCAGAGCTGAGGCTGAGGGCAGATAAGATCAGATGATTTCCATAGTGTGAATCATACCACTTTATGGAAACTGTAGCTCAGTCCTTGAACATTGATTGACTTTTCCGGAAGCATTAAGAGCACTTTAAATATCTTCATGGAAAGAACAATTTGTTTTGCTGACATGATATGCAACAACAACAATAACAACTTGTATTTATGTAGCACCCTTCACATGAGGTAACTTGCGAGTGGCGGAGTCTGCTCCCTCCCCCCATATAATCCCTGTGATGTGTGTATTGGAGGAGGGGGTGCCATACAAACCCATCCATCAAAATTTTGTTGCATTAAATCTTACTAGTTGGGCTGGACCTAGAATCTTTATGCTCCCTCAATCTCAGTGTTTATCAGCTAAAAGTTCCATTAACTAAATGACAGATACCTATACCGAATTTTGATTAGTCACCAACAACCATTTGTCAACGTATGTAATGTAGGATGGAACCCACATATCTGTGGAATTGCTGTCCTACTAACCAGCAGACATCACCATTCAGAGAGATCAACAAGGTGGATGTCACTTGCTTTACAATAATAATATTAATCCTTGCATTTAATGTAACACTTTTCACGTCTTCCAGATGTCCCAAAGCACTTCTCAGAATATATTGTAAAGTGAATTGGCCGTATATTTATGGGCGAACGGGGTAGCCACTTGCGCACAGCAGTGTCCCACAAACAGCCATGGATTAAAATGACCAATTTATTAGTACAGTAGTTTGTTTTGAGGGATTATTATTAGGCATGTTGAGTAAGGAAACTTGCCCAAGGTTTTGTCCTGCCTGGATTTGGACACAGGTCTCATGCTTGTAAGGCAAATGCTCTAAACATTGAACTACAGGCCTCCATATTTATCAGGGAATGTTCAAAAATAATAATAATAATAATTCTTGCATTTGATATAGTGGCTTGTCACATCATTCAGACATCTCAAAATGCTTCACAGAATACACTGTAAACTGAATTGACTGTATATGTTATGGGTGATAAACATTGACTGTATGATTGAATACTATGATTGAAAGCACAAGAAGAAGAGAGGAGGACGTGTCTCTATGAAAGATTTAAATAGGCACAAATTGCAGGATACTTATGATACAGGTTAGAACAATCGTCCTTGCAATTCATTTCTCGTATCCTGCCACTGATTCTTTACACCTCTAACTTTCTCAGTATAATTATAAATCACACATGCTCTTCAATATTGCTATTCAATGACAGTGGGACAAGTTTAGCAAAGAGTCATGCTGAACAAAATCAAAAGCTTTTATAAATGAATGTGGGTTTCCATTTGAACAATTTCATTAAAACATTTATGCTGATTGTAAATTTGTATAAGTGGATCTAATCCTATCAGACGATCTACATAGAACAGGTGGTGAGTTATCAATGTCATTTGGATACTGTATTAGGATTATTCTGTCTTGCATTACACAGTGTGGGTTTCAATCTCATTGTGTGTTTCCGTCAAGAGCAGTATGTAACTGCTGTACCAGCAACAGATTTCCGAGAAAACAATAACTTTCAATACATCACAAGATCACGAGCGTAGATCAGACAAACAAGGTCCCTTCAGTTTATTTGATCTCATGTGTCCAGAAATGAGGAGCTCCTGTGGCTCAGTGGTTAGAGCACTTGTCTTGCAAGCTGGGGAAACCAAGCTGGGGAGACCTGTGTTCGAATCCAGGCAGGTCAGGGCGAAATCTTGGGCAAGTTTCCTTAGTCCACACGCCTAATAATAATCCCTCCAAAAAAACACAATAATAAAATTGGTCATTTCAATCTACGACTGTGTGTAGGACACTGCTGTGTGCAATTGGCTGCCGCGATTCGCCCACAAATATATACAGTCAATTCACTTTACAGTATATTCTGTGAAGCGCTTTGGGACGTTGATAAAATGTGGAAAGTGCTATATCAAATGCAAGGATTATTATTATTATTATTATTATTAAAACCCACCCTCCGGTCTTAACTCTACTAACTTCAGTTATTTTCAAGAGAGATGCACTTTTTGAATTACTTTGTAAAAGTGAAATTAATCTTTGCATGCCATACTGGGGTACTTTTGAAATGCCAAACATAATTGCCCAATAAAGGTTAGCACAATCTGAAGTATCATTGGAGTCAATACACCTTAGAAATCTGAAATGGTGTTACTGTACGAACATCACTGCTAGTGTGCCTTTTCGACTATGCAATGCAGGTTGAGTGCCTCCTCAATGGGCTTTAACAAGGGCTTAACAAAGCAAATTGCTGCTTTAACAGTGTTGACATTAATATTCTTCCACCGTGTTGCAGGGTGAGCAATACTAAGGGAAGCTGCAAGTCTTTCATTACATGATTTCCCAAGCATTCTCACCCTATTTACTCACAAAACAATACATATGTATCCGCCTACATGTACAATGCAGTGCAGCATGTTATTGCCCTGAACTTTAAACAGATCAATAAAACTTTATGGGCTAGATGCATCTTTGTCATTCACTGCTCCAGAAAAAAAACATTTATCTTGATATACTACTTGCATATGCAGTAAAATTTGTCAATCAGTTCAAATAGTTTTGACAGTAATAACTTCACTAAATGCATTGAAAGACAGTATACTGAAAAATATAAGTTACAAAATAGTTGTAACAAACACCAAATAGTTGAAAAACAGATAAAGCAAAACTATTGTGATTATTCAATGCACAGTTAATTGGTATAAAGGGGATACTTTCTGACCTTGATACCATTTCCCAGTTTTAAAATAGTGGATATTAACACATAAACACATAAAAATAATAATTATTGTACAGTATTTGTTATAGGTCCTTAACATTATGATATAATAATATAATAATAATAATATGACATTGTGAATTTCTCAAACAATTACACAAATGGGGATTCCGCCTGCGAAATGGACATAGCTATCACTTATCACCAGCACTTCATTCTCTTACTTCTTAGAATAAGTGTGAAAGAGTTATACATTTTAACAAAGCATGAATCTTGTTCTTCTATCTCCAAGCCTAACTAATTACCTTTCATAGTCATGTGTCCCTGATACATACCTTTTCAGAGATGCTGGATCAATAGAATGTGGCTGTTCCTTCAATATTTCTCACATAAACCTTGAAATTATACAGGGAGGGGCAAATTTATGGTATTTCAACAACAGGATTTTTTTTACTGAGGAATCCCGTTGGAATTCCTGTCAACCTGTGTGAATGCCGCTCTGAGTATAGATTGTGTCGGAGCAGTGTTCCTGCTGGTGGAAGCAGGAGATTTCCAGTTTGGAGTTCTGTTATCGACTCCCATTAAAAAATAAAGCAAAATGGACCCATTAGTTTTTATCTCTAATTCCCCTAAAGGGTGATATAAAGGTAATGATGAACTCTGAGACATGGGTAGATCACCGTCATGTTTGAAAAGATTCACTATCAAAGTAAAACAACAACAAGAACTTGTATTTAGATTATGCCCTTCACAAAAAATAATGTTTCAGAGCACTTTATGACAGCTGACCTTAGTGGGGTGGGTGGCGGGGTGGAGGAAGAGATGACATTGGCAAGGGTAGAGTGGTCGGCTTCTTGTACTTATAGATGGTATGAGATGGCAATCCTATGAAAAGGGCACTGTAAAAAAATGCAAGTTGATGTGGTCCAGTGCCTTGGGTCGTCCTCCTGACATGAAAGGTGCTACACAAATGTGTAATTATATTGTTGCTGTTGTTATTGAATACATCTCAGTTACTACTCTAGGAAGGGGATCATTTAATTGATGTTGTAGCCAATAGAATGCTGTAAGTGAGCAATGACATTACATTTTAAAAAAGGAATAGGAGATTAATATTTTTAGGAAGGTCTGCCCATCACCACACCACCATCCCTCCCACACCCTCTCCTCAACGCTGATTTTTATAAAATGAGTCGCTTTTTAATGTAGTAATGTTTTCTTTCAGCAATAGTCAATGAGTTATAAATGGCAATGTCAGAATCAATAAAAACAGACTTTAATCATGGCCAGTAGCTTATTGTTCTTTATCGCTTATTCAGCCTTATGTAAATATATGTTGCACACTATGCACTTTTGGGTGGTTGAATGCTACAGACTGCAAAGAGAATATCCATAATTCATATTGCATTTGCTAAATATCACACAGATGCACCAACAATGATGACAGCGCCACGATTAAATGATACAGTACTGATTTACAGTCATGTCTCTTTTTCTTTGGAATAGATTAACATCATGGTTCTGAATGCGGTCATCCTAAAGAAAACTGTGAAGCAAGATAATAAATGTTTCCTACTTTAGTCAGGCAGGCACAAAATAACACAATTAGAAGTTATCTAAAATTCCTAGCAAGGAAGGCAGCATTCATTTTCAACTCTTTTCAGAGCCAAAATCAATCTTCGTGACAATGTTATCTGTCACTCTAGTAATTATAAGCACAGAGGGCTTGACATTCCTCTGATGACTAATTTTAGCATTGTGTTGATGTGCATAAATGGCAGCAAGCTGTTGGGAGGTATTAGTATTGAACAATTCAGCCACTTTTTGCCCTTCTAAATTATGGAGATGGTTACAGTAGTTCCTGTGGAGAACCTTGAAACATCTCAATCCTGTGATATTAAGCCATGATACATTACACCATGACAATTCTACCTTCCCCACATCTGCAACATTGCCCGCCTCCACCATTACATTTCCCTTTAGGTTGCCAACACCCTCATCAACACTTTTATAACATTCAGGCTTGACTATGTTAACTCTCTGCTTGCCACTCTTCACAACTTTTCCCATCACAAGCTGCAGGTTATTCAAAATTCTGCAGCTCATTTCCTCTCCAGTACTAAACTCTGTGTGTCAAATACACCATAACGTACTCATTCCCAATGTATACAGGTCAACACACTTTGCAGAATATTCTGTGAAATGCTTTGAGACACTTCAAATGTACTATTTCAAATGCAAGGATTATTATTATATTAGTATTACTTGCCCAGGTTCACTGGCTCCCCATCCCCCAGAGGATTGAGTTTAAAACCCTTGTCCTCACCTTTAAAGCCCTCCCTGGTCTCGGGCCACCCTACATCTGTGACCTCCTAAAACTCTATTAATCTGTCAACTACCTCTGTTCGCTGGACATTTGCCTGCCTCATGTCCTCCACCTTGAAGGTCGGGCCTTTAGCCTTTCTGCATCCACCTTCAGAAACTCATTTTGGAGCCCCTCTGCCTTGCCCCCTCCATTTTCTCCTTCAACACAAGACCTTCCTCTCTGACTGCGCCTTTGGTCATCTGCCCAGCACAACCCACTTTGCCGTCCATTCCAATTTCCTCAACTTGGGTGCAAATCCTTGACTGTCCGGTGCCTTGGGGTATCCACCCAGTGTGAAAGGTGCTATATAAATGGAATTTGTTGTTGTTGTAAACTGGGGTCTCACCTGCTTGTTCATGTCAATGTTAAAGGTTGCATAACACTATTCAAAACGATGAAGGAGTTTCCCCAGTATCCTACAAAAATCCTCAAGATAAAAATATTTATTTCAAGGCTGTTTGTGGAACATTGTTGTCTGCAAATTGATTGCCACGTTTGCTTACAAATACATAGTCACGACTCTTTACAGTATACCGTTGAAGTGCTTTGAGCTGTCCTCCTGACATGAAATAAGCAAAATTAAATGCAATCATTATATATATCAAATCAAGGAGTATATTTAATATTTTGTGTCATTATTCCTGCTCTATCAGAAATCATCTTAATGGAAATTAAGGGGAAAGGGTGATTTATTTAGCTCAAGAACATGTACAATGAACTTTTGCTGCTCAGGACAAACATGGAAAAGCCAAGGAATGACACTAGGTCTGATCTGGATCTGAGCAAATGGATTGCTTCATTCATCAACTTCTTTCAGGACACATAAAATTCATTCCTCGCACAGTGTAACAGCTAAAACTAGAGTATTTGCTGTAGGCAGTTTGGTGGTACAATGAACAATTTCTTTCTTTCAATTCTTCACAGAAACCACTGAAATTACAACTGCTAACTTTCACAGCTCCACTCTTGATCTTCTTCATCCATCAACATTCTTTGCCTCACTATCACTTCTGATCTGAATAAATCTTACATCTCCTTTGTTCTGAACTGATCTACAATATTCCAGGCTCCTTTTTTTGTGCCAAATACCTCATTATTCTACTCAAAAGGATTTATCTTCCTTTTAAACTTTAACTGTTCAACACAAATTTGTGCAGACATCTATATGTTGTAACAAAGGATGAAACCTTGGGCAAATTTCTTTACTCCACATACCTGATAATAATCCCTCTCAAAAAAATAAATAAATGGGTCACTTCATTGCACGACTGTTTGTAGGACACTGCTGTGCACAATTGACTGCCATGTTTCACCCATAAAATATACAGTCAATTCACTTTACAGCATAATCTGCAAAGTGCTTTATTCTTATTATTATTCTTGCAGTGGGGCAAAAATATTTCCTGATACTTGGACATCAATAGGTTCCACAGTATAGCTTGAACTAATAGTGTAGTACTTCCACAGACCTTCTACAGATAAGAATTTTTTTTCAAAGGTTTTCTTATGTTCAAAATTTTGAAATGTTAATACTGTACTATGGAGATAAAAAGAACAAGATAAACTTTTTAGTTAATCTTAAACTGCTCAGGTGTGCTTTTGCTACCTCTTGCCTCAATGCAGCTTTGTCGATAAGATCTGTTCCTTGTTAATATCAAGTTGTTTCTTTGATGTTAGTTTATATTTTTCTTTTTTATTTACTAGCGAATGGAATTCTTGGGAATACCATGAGGAATCAGCTGGAAAGTCTTCATAAATGTCACAATGTTCAGTGTAGTCTTAAAATAGAAATTTTCTTCAGTCTGGTAGCCTTGAACATTAACCTACTGATTGAGCATTAACCTAATAAAATATAAACAGACCACTGTTATGTAGAAAACAAGTATGTGTTTGCTTTGTAGGTTCAGTGCACTAACATCAACAAATTACACTTGTATAGTATGTTACAAGTTGGGAGGATGTCCCAAAGTGCTGGGATGCAAAATAACAAGCAAAATATACAGGCAAGAGCTTGGCTCAGTTTTTGGTCATTTTCTTTTGAAGAATCAAACACATTAGAGAAACAAGTCACAATTATTGGTTGCACTTGTCACTATGACTCAGGCCTTCTGAACTTGGAGCTCACAGCATCGGCCTGTGATTTGCAAATAAAGTTTCTGGTAGCATCAGTGTGCAGCCACCAACACTTAATGGTGGTGGTAGTGCTATTATTTCCCCAAAATACAGATATATGTGCATAATAATAATTATTATTATATATGTAGATATATGCACATCTCAAATGGTTTTCATTTATTTCTGTACATTTGACAAACCACATTTCAGAAACACTTTTTTGCACAGATCCTTGCACTGGCAGGAACAAGAACGGCACAATCAATAAACAAAAGTTTGAGATATGAATAAAAATGATTATTATTAGGGACTGGAAATGTCAGTTGAATTGTAATCCCCTTAGTGGTTGAGAACATTTATGCAAACAAACTTGCGTCTCCATGTTTGTTCTATTCCTTTGCATAACCTGTATTGTATTGACATTGTGTGTGTGCGTGTATTTGTGTGTGTAAGTGTATTGGGGGGAGGGGGGAGCTGCTGTTCTGTTGGCAATTTAGTGATTTTGTCACTGGATCTAGTGACTTTTTAGATCTGTTGGAGGTTTTATGAGCTTTGCTGCGACCTGTGCTATACTGAAATGCTCAATAAAATCTGGTGACATTCTGTTGCCTTTTTGTAATCTGTGTCATTTCTACCCCCCTCCCCTTCTCGAGCCAGCTGGCGTGGGGAAAGAGAGAGAGAGAGATAGAGAGATAGTGTTGCCAACTGCCGCTCAGTGAAAGTCGCCAGATGGACCTTGAAAAGTCGGTAGATGAAGCAAAAAATTATTAAACTCCAGAGAGGCTGTATTATGAAAATGTGTGTGGGGAGGGAGAGTATGTGGAGTGTGTGTCTGTGAGCAAAGTGCCTGCTGGTCCTTATAGTTCAAGCGCGCATTAGGCCCACAGCTGTGGAGGGGGTGGGAAGATTACATCGCTGAGGTAGTACTGTGAGGGTGGGTGGGCAGCCAGTCAGGCTCGGATATGCTTTGTGGGGGCTCACAATCACACTGACTCCCTAGTATATTGCTGCTTTGTTAGCATTTCTATCCTTTCAATGAGACATTAAACTGAGGTCATGTCTGCCTGTTCAGATGAATATTAAAGATCCCATGGCACTGTGTGCAAAGAGAAGGGTGTTTACCCCGGTATTCCGACCAATAATCTCCTGAATAAAATGAGTTGCTCACTACGTTATTTATAATAGATTGTTATGTACAAATAAACCACCACATCTGCCTACAAATACATAGGCTTGTCACATTTTACAGAAAAATCCGGTGAAGCTATATCATATGCAGCGATTATTTTTTATCAATACAAAATGTACCGATGTTGTTGAGAATGTAGGTAAAAGCCTCTCTGCTGCCTCCTCCGTTCAGTGGGCACTGGTCTGCTCCATGTCCCCCGCCCGACCCGCCCTACCATCGGTAGTCGGCCTTTCAGCCTCTCTGTCCCCACACTCTGGAACTCCATCCCACAGTCCATTTGCCTCGCTTCCTCCCTTGCCTCTTTCAAGGCCAGTCTCATGACCCTCCTTTTTGATTGTGCCTTCTGCCACTCTCCCACCTTTCTCCCTCCCCTCACCCCTACACTGCCCCGCCCCCTCCTCCTCTGTCCCTCTCCCATGCTCATAGAATCATAGAATTTTACGGCACAAAAGGAGGCCATTCGGCCCATCTAGTCTGTGCCGGCTCTTTGAAAAGAGCGATTCAATCCCACTGCCCTGCCCGCTCCCCATAGCCTAATAGACCCGTTCTCCCTAAATAAAGATCTAATTCCCTTTTAAAAGTTGTTATCGAATCAGCCTCCACCACCTTTTCAGGCAATGCATTCCAGATTCGAACAACTCGCTGAGTGAAAAAATTTCTCCTCAGCTCCCCTCTACTTCGCCTTGAAACTATTTTAAATCTGTGACCACGAGTCACAGATTCACCCACGAGTGGAAATAGTTTTTCTCTATTTGCCCTGTCGAAACCCCTCATGATCTTATAAACCTCTATTAGGTCTCCCCTCAATCTTCTCTGCTCCAGAGAGAATAACCCTAGCCTATCTAGCCTCTCCTCATAGCTGAAGTCCCTCAATCCTGGCACCATCCTAGTAAATCTTAGTTGTACCCTTTCCAATGCCTTCACATCCTTTCTGTAGTGTGGTGACCAGAATTGAACACAGTATTCCAGCTGAGGCCTCACCAAAGTCCTATAGAGGTTAGTCAGCACTTCCTGACTTTTGTACTCTATACCCCTATTTATAAAGCCTAGTATCCCATATGCCTTCTTAACAGCCTTGTCTACCTGTCCTGCCACCTTCAACGAGTCACTAACACAAATCCCCAGGTCTCTCTGTTCCTTTACACCATTTAAAATTGTACTATCTAGCCTATATTGCCTCCCTTCATTTCTTCTCCCAAAATGCATCACCTCACACTTCTCTGCATTAAACTTCATCTGCCATGTGTCTGCCCACTTTACCAATTTGTCTATATCCTCTTGCAGATGGCTACTATCCTCCTCACTGTTTACTATTCTCCCTAACTTAGTGTCATCTGCAAACTTGGAAACTGTACTCCGTACACCCAAGTCCAGATCATTGATATAGATTACAAACAGCAATGGTCCCCAAACTGATCCCTGTGGCACACCACTGCTCACTTCCCTCCAATCTGAAAAACAGCCGCTCACTACAACTCTCTGCTTTCTGTCTCGCAGCCAGTTGTGGATCCACGCTGCCACTGTCCCTGCCAGGTCCCAAACTGTGACTGTTCAGTGCCTTGGGACATCATCCTGACGTAAAAGGCGCTCTATAAATGTAATTTTGTTGTTGTATTTTCAAAACCTATGCAAATCCATATTAGTAAATAGAAAAACAATACAAAAGATACAAAGGTTTTGTCAACGCGCCCAGATTTCATATTTGCTGAAACATTAGAAATCTACCATAACTGCAAAACCATATTGAAGGCGGGGAAAACAAAACCCTGCTGTAACTGTGGTCGGAATGAAGGAAGCTGTGAAACTGTTAAATGTTTCACAAGGCAGTCACTCAAGTGCAAAACAGCACAACTGCTGTCACCTATATTCCCAAGCTAAACAACATTCATTTTCACAAATGTGTCTTCATGCCTAGGCTTAATCACAGCAGCTATTCAATATCCCAGCTGCAATGTTATTCCTCACTCTTCATAATTATAGGTTTTGTACCTGTGATTGTTCCCTCTGCTAAATGACAGAGAGCAAAGACATGTACATCTATTTCTGGCTAAAGAGACTATGGCAAACAATGCTCAGACATACGATAGCTGTGACAAGGCATCTAAACCTAAGTACAGCAGAAGCCTGTTTATCGGCACCCGCGGGACCTGGCCAATGCCGGTTAAAGCACCTGCCAGATATTTGGGCGGCCCACGGCCGAAAACCCAGTACAAAAAAAAGAAAGTTCTTTTAACACACACCATACACACCAGAATAAATAATAACAGATAATAACAGAATATTATATTGGTACCCACTGTCAAAACCACTCCCCCGCGCCTCTCACCCCCACCGGTTGAGGTTTACAGTCCAGAGACCATCCTCCAAATGGAGAACGCCAAGCGGGCGAAAAAAAAGGCAGTGCGATTTTAAAGTTGTGCGACTTTACTAATGTAAACTGAAGCCCTAGACTCTATTAGCGGCAAACCAAAATACTGCACCTGTGCGACAATGTGGGTTATCGGCTAGCGTTATCGGCATACGCACTCCGTTTCTTTCATCCGCTTGGCGTGCCCCACTCCATAAAGAATCGCTGGACTATAAACCCCAACTGCAGCATCATGCCTTCAAGTGCAGCGACTACCAGCAAAGGTAAAAAGCACAAGAGAGTAGCCCCAACAAAAAGTACCAATACAACACTCTGCCGTTATGTTATTATTTATGCATTTACAAATGCTCCACGGCTATTGTTCCAGATAAGTTCTGGTTTATCGAATGGGGACTTTTTTTTGGTGTGCTGGTTATACGGAAGTGCCGGTGCATCGACTCACGGATAAACGGGCTTCTACTGTACTGCCTTTCAATTTAATAAAATATTATCAAATATTCTCAACTAATTTCAAGTGTTGCTTTTCTTTTATCATGACTGACTGTTCCAGATGCAGTGCTGATTTGCTAGGCCTTGTGGAAGTAATCTGTATCCTTGCTAACGTTAAATCGCATTTTCTCTTTTGACTTTGATATTTGAAACAATAATAATAATTGTATTCAAAATCGTGTATTTTACGTTGGAAAAATGCCTAAAACCACTTCACAGGATTTATTGTAAAATGATAGTATTTTATTGGCAAAAGTGCAATTTATGCACAACAATGTCCAACACCATGAAGCAAATGGCCAATTTTAACTGGGGGATTGTTGGCCAGGACATTGGGAGGAACTCCTTTCTCTTTTCAATGTTTTGATTGGTATCACAGGAACTTTAAAGTGCACCCGAAAAGGCAGATGGGACTGTGGTTTAATGTCTCAGCTGAAGGATGGCACTCTAACAATATGGTACGCACATCACTGCATTAGACACTTATCAACTGTATGAATTCAAACAACCATCTGATTCACCAGCAATAGTGCTACCAATTGAGCCTGCTGACACTTCTTTAAATTAAGTTTCAGCTATTTCAATGTTTAATATAGTGGCTGAGAAATATCCAAATAAATGTTTTGATCAACTGAATATCAGAGGAGAGTAATCATGGGTGTTCGCCTTAGAATACTTTGGACTTGATAGTAGATCCTGTGAAGTACTTTGAGTCACTCTCCAGATGTAAAAGGCATTATAACAAATTATATCAAATGATCATTAATATTGATATTATAGACTGGTTCATTTAGTCTATAAATTTAGTCTATGCTCAGTCACACAGTTGCAAATGATACTAACTATGCATCTTGACCTGTAAATGACATTTTATCCTTTCAGGAAAGCTGATTATAGTTCATTCTCAGGTAGTTGTTTCATTAAATGTTTAGGACTGAGCTCCACCTTCCCCTCCACCTTGTTTGTCTATCTGAACTTTGATTTCTCCTCCAGAGGTTTCACACTTCAAATGGTGTGCATTCTTATCTATTGAACACGGAGACCAGAAAATTCATTCCCAGTAATTTAACTTTTGAAATACATTATATGATGGCGTCTGGGGAAGAAGCACTAAATCTTCTATCCTATGGGTGAGATTATAGGCCTTTGCATATTTTGCTCACTTTGATTTGTTTTTATGCTGTTAAGAGATTGTGAAGGCCTTTAATCATGCCCCATGGTACAAAATTGAATGCTTCTTTACAGATACTGGTTTCAATTTAATTTTAAGTGTAATAATAAATACTTAAAACACAATTTCATCCATTAGGGTTAACAGTCATGGAGTTTCCAATTACTGTAATAATAATAATAATCCTTGCATTTGATATGGCGCCTTATTGTGCCTTTGAGATGTCTCAAAACGCTTCACAGAATATACTGTAAAGTGAATGGACTGTAAATATTGTAAGAGAAACAAATGCAAACAAATAAAATTGCCATTTAGATGTAAAACTTGTGGGGGAAACTATTGACTATTCATGGACTGGACTTTAAGCACAGGTTTTAAGGACACATTTCCAGCCTGAATTTTTTTATCAATTGTCAACATTATCCGTGTTAATTAAACAATACAATGCATTTAGGAAATTTTAACTGTATAAGAAAGTTGATTTACTCAGAGGGTATTTTCTTCACTCAAAAATTACCAATGACTGTAACAGGTTGCCGGGCAGGGTGGTGGAGCTGGATGTTTTGATTGGAAGATACAAGATTGGCAAAGATGAGACCAGATGGGTCAAAGTGCCTTCTTTACCCAAACCAATCTTAGAATTGGAAGAATGTGATCAACCATTGGAACCCTCTACACTAAAAAGATAACACCACTTGCTTCACCTATGATCTGTTCTTTTCCGATCATGGAATCAAATTTGTTTCAGGTTCTACAACTATCCTATTTTAAGCAATACATGCATTCATTAATTTTCATCACAAACGGTGTCTTGTTGTTTAGAAAATAAATTTAGCTCGGTATGTTTCAGTAGCTTTTTGCAATCTGGTTCATGCTTCTGGTTGTAATTTTTTTGATAACCTGCTGGTTGGTAGTCTTGGGAATCAACTCTATATGGAAAAAAATAGAATTATAGTCACTTCATGTTCTATTTCACTAAGAAAGTTACTTTTCAATGATAAGATCATTTTCTTGAGGTTCAGCGCCTCAGATATTAGCCTTGACTTTTAAAGGGCATAATCTTTTAGTATTTTATTCCTTGCTATATACACAGACACACATTTAATATAATTTAAGAACATAAGAACATAAGAATTAGGAGCAGGAGTAGGCCATTTGGCCCTTCGAGCCTGCTCCGCCATTCAATAAGATCATGGCTGATCTTCTCACCTAACTTTGATTACCTGCCCTATCCCCATATCCCCTGATCCCTCTATTTTTCAAAAATCTATCAGTCTCAGCCTTGAAAATGTTCAAGGACTGAGCATCTACAGCCTTCTGGGGTAGTGAATTCTATAAATTCACTACCCTCTGAGTGAAGAAATGTTTCCTCAACTCTGTTCTAAAACGCTGACACTTAATTTTAAGACTGTGACCCCTGGTTATAGATTCTCCTACCAGGGGAAACAGTCCCTCAGTGCCTACTTTATCTAGCCCTTTAAGAATCTTATATGTTTCAATAAGATCCCCCCTAATTCTTCCATACTCTAGAGAATACAGCCCTAGTCTATTCAACCTATCCTCATAAGTCAGTCCCCTCATCCCAGGAACCAACCTAGTGAATCTACAATGCATCCCCTCTAAGGCAAGTATGTCCTTTATTAAATAAGGAGACCAAAACTGCACACAATACTCTAGTATTTATGTCGAAAAAAACAACAACTTGCTTTTATATAGTGCTCTCCATGCTGGTTAATGTCTCAGAGCGATTAACAGTGGTGGAGCCTGACTTGGAGTTGGTGGGATTGAGGGGGAGGGTGTTCAGCACGGTTGGAAAAGGTTTTCAGAAAAGGGGGAGAGAGGGGGCAAGGTGGAGGAATTGAAGGAAAATGTTTCAGAGCTTTGGGGTGCAGTGGCTGAATGTGCAACCATCAATGGGAAGCCAGAGGGTAGAGAGTGCAAGGGAAAAGCAGGAGGCTGGTGCCAGTCAAGCACAGGTGGATTGGGGAGTGAATGGATTTGAACACAAGTGTGAGGATTTTAAAATCTATCTGTTCAGTGGTGGGGAGTCAGTGGCCAGAGTTATTGAAAAAGGAATAGGGATTTTGGTCCGGGTAAGTATGTGGGTGGCAGAGTTCTGAATGAGCTGGATTTTTTGAATAGTGGAGTTGGGGAGACCACAGTGCATTTGAGCAATCCAGTCGAGAGCTGAAAAATTCATGCAGGAGTGTTTTGGCTACATTTGGGGTAAGATACAGCTGTAGGCGGACAAAGTGGCGGGAGTGGAGGTAGACAGTCCTGGTCTGGGACGTGATGTGGGGGAGGAAGGAAGGAAGGAAGGAAGGAAGGAAGGAAGGAAGGAAGGAAGGAAGGAAGGAAGGAAGGAAGGAAGGAAGGAAGGAAGGAAGGAAGGAAGGAAGGAAGGAAGGAAGGAAGGAAGGAAGGAAGGAAGGAAGGAAGGAAGGAAGGAAGGAAGGAAGGAAGGAAGGAAGGAAGGAAGGAAGGAAGGAAGGAAGGAAGGAAGGAAGGAAGGAAGGAAGGAAGGAAGGAAGGAAGGAAGGATGGAGGAACCATTTGCCAAGTTAAAATAAGTAATTACAAAAATGCGATGCACCATTTTCATAGGGTCCGGCGATATATCGATATATCGCTAAAACCCGATATAATTTTCATATCGATACGTCGATATAGACATTTCAAAAATATCGATATATCGAAAAATCAATATATAGAGGTAAAAACTCGGGATGCGTGCACACTGAACTACAAGACCCAGAATGCTCATCTCTATACACAATGCACAGACCGAGGTGCAAAGCCGCCATATTGTATTCATAGTCCTCGAATACAATATACAGGTATGCAAGGGGTGGGGGGTGAGAGAGATGGCTGGGGGTGGGGGGGTGATGGGGAGAGAGACAGCTGTGGGGGTGGAGGGAGAGAGAGACGACGGATGGGGGGAGGGAGAAAGAGACGGCTCAGGGGGTGGTGGGGGAGAGAGACGACGGGGGTGGGGGCTGCGAGAGAGGAACGGCGGGGGGGGGGGGGGGGGAGATGGGGTGGATGTGATAATACACAGATAGATAGAGATGGGGGGGATGTGAGAGAGGATAGAGGAGAGAGACACAGAGACACACAGACAGAAAAACACAGAGATGGAGAGAGTGAGAGACACAGAGAGAGAAAGATATTTACCTCCTGAGAAGATAGGCCCCGAATGCGCGCGCACCTGGAACGCGCTCGCACCCGGAACACGCTCGCATTCCGGATGCGCGCGCACTCCGAATCCGTGCACACATGCACAGTATGAAAAACCCCAAAATATCGATATTTCGGTATATCTCGATATGATCCCATCGATATATTTAATCGGAAAATTTCCATATCGATGGACCTTACATTTTCATGAGATGTACTTCTGATACATCTGAATATGAATATAAATTATCACTGTAATCTTGAAATTCCTACCCCAAATCCTCTGGCTGGTTGTCTGTTTATGTATCTTTAAATTCCAACTAAGCCCTATTTCTTAGACAGTGCCTTTGTGTTCAGTGTCAAGCTCAGGTACCGGTAGTTAGATTGGGGAATGAGGAGGTTGGAGATCTTCTCCCCATATGGAGTGAATAGATTTGAACACAAGTATGAGGATTTTAAAGTCTATCCGTTGATGATGGGGAGCCAGTGGAGCCAAGCCAGAACAGCCTCACCAAAACTGCCTGGCCAGAAATGCCAGAAGTGCCTCACCCCTTCCCTAGCCTCCTTCAAATCCGCCTCAAGACCCTCCTCTTTGACGGTCCCATTCATCACCCCAAATCTTTTCCTTTCTCTCCACCTTCCCATGTCCCAACCCCAGCTCGAGTCTGATATATTGATTGTCCAGCTCCTTGGGACATCCTTCCGAAGTGAAAGGCACTGTACAAATGTAATTTTGTTGTTGTTGTTGTCATCTCACCCAGCTTCCACCCCCACCCCTTGCTCAGCATCCAAGTGCTCCAACACCATATCATGTGTGAAGGGCGCTATAAAATATAAGTTGTTGTTGTTGTTGCTGCCGTTAATTTGTTGTATGGCAACAGAGACTGAAGGTCTATCATAATGTCAAAATTGAGTGTGCAAAAAAAGACAGTTATGTTGAATTAATTGTTTGCAAAGGATTGTTGGGATGGATAGCTAGGATTCTGAAAAAAAACATTTGTTTCTATGTTATTTAGTGTTTTTTTTGCCTCTTAGAGATTACTCCTGTGCCCTATAACTCCAGAAAGTCCCTTCAGCTAAAGAATGGTACAACATTGTACAATTCCCTCTCCACCCTCACAATGAGAAGATTCTTCCTGTCCGGAAGCTCCTTGAAAAGAGCACATTTAGTATGCCTAGCATGTGCCATTTCCAAAGTGTAGCCTATCAACATCCATGTGAAATTTGATAGTGATTCTCACTTCGGTAAAAGGTCAGTCCCGATTGTTTGGAAATGACAATGATTTATGGAGTAGTTTGATTGCTCCGTTCCAAATGTTAGTGTTGAAGCTGGAGTACTGCAAGATGGATGCTCACCTGATACGTGCAGATTGGACACAGATCCACAGCTCAAACAGACAGTCTAGAGGTCATGGTTTGTAGTGAGGAAAATGAATGAATTGCAAAGAATTCTTCATCTGAAATATTCCGCAAATAACAAAAATGTACTTTTGGAATATTACTGCACATCCAGCTCATACAGAACTCTGCCACCCGCATTCTCACCTGGACTAAACTCCATTCCCCAATTTCCCCCAGTCCTTGCCAGACTGCACTAGATCCCTGTCCCGGAGAGGATTGATTTCAAGATCCTCATGCTTGTACAGTATTCAAATCCTTCCACTCCTCTGCACTACCTCTCTGACCTCCTCCCCCCTCACAACAGTACCCATTGCCTTCACTCCACTGGGTCTGGCCTCCTCCTTGTCCCCTGAATCCTCCGCTCCACCATCGGTGGCCGTGCCTTCAGCCACTGCACCCCGAGGCTCTGGAACTCCCTTCCTCACTCACTTTGCCTCACCCCCTCCTTGCCTATTTTTAGGTCTCGGCTAAAGACCTATCTTTTTGATCGCGTTTTCAGTCACCTTCTTCCTCGTCCCCCTGGTGCCGGCCCTGTGATTTGTTATTGGGAAGCACTCTGAGATGCCGTTCAGTGCAGACGGCACTAAATAAATCCAAGTTGTTGTGCTGATATCGGATATGAACACTGCCATTGAGTCTTGTGCATGTCTGGTTTCACCCTTTATGCTTGCTCAAATAAGACCAATACTGTACTGTAGCAGGGAGGCAGGCAAGCTGGCAGGTTATTATATCTTTTTTTCTCTCATAAGTGTTCTGTTCCAAAACATTCTGATTAAACATTAGGTCTTTAAATTAAACATAGAAACAATGGAGAATCAAAGAAGGAAATTGTATTTGCCACTGTATTTACTAACATAACTGAATAGCAAGATAAGAATGTGCTGTTTCCTGAGTAGAGTAGGCGGTAATAGTATTAACAATAATAAATCATAATAACCCTAACCTTAACGCACTTTCCCCTCCCTTCAAATCCAACCCAGCTCGAGGGCAAACCTTCTACGCTCCAATGCTTTTTAATATCCTTCCGACAGGAAGGACCCTACATATATTAAATTTGTTGTTGCTGTTGTTGCACTAAATAACACCTGTCATGTCAGCAGCATGCTTCAAAGTAGAATTTACTGTAAAGTGTAGTGACTGTGCATTTGTAAGCAAATACAGCAGCCAATTTACAAACAGCAACATTCCATAAACATCATCAATTGAATCACCAATCACCAATTTTAGTTTATAAGCCATTTGGATCACATATACATGGATTTTTATTTCACTTAGCAAATCCCTCTAAAAATATCCTTCAACT
Source organism: Hydrolagus colliei (assembly GCA_035084275.1). Taxonomy (NCBI): domain Eukaryota; kingdom Metazoa; phylum Chordata; class Chondrichthyes; order Chimaeriformes; family Chimaeridae; genus Hydrolagus; species Hydrolagus colliei. The sequence goes on from CM068742.1 coordinate 68,848,672, forward strand.
CCAATAAATGATAGAACAATTTGAGTTGTTTAATAGCTCTTCAACCAAACCCTAGTGAAGTGCCACATTCTTAGGGTTTGGAATCTGTATTTACAGGTAACGTGGAGTCAAATACCTAAAAGTAAATAGTTACATGTTTCCTGTGTGATGGATATACTATATTCTATAGCTGTGTACAGTATTTGTCGGTTACAGATCTGCTCTGAAAGGAATATATAACAGTAGCTGATAGTTCTACAGAGCTTCTAGCAATAAATATGCAAAGCCATTTAAATCTTGTTGCATAGCACATTGTTAATCCATTACCGTCTCGCACTAGTTGACATGCTGTTGCTGTCAATATAGTTGAGTGGTAACAGACAGTAATAACAAATAGGAGTTGCACATTATCTTGTGATCTAACAATTGTCAGCTGTCTTAGGAACCCAAACTGTCAGGAAACAGACAGTTAAGAGAAATAGGCAGCAACTTAAATGAATTAATAATAATCTAATCTTATGAAACCTGATATTTATCACCATTATAATGTGCAGTAACTGAACTAATTTCTTCCACCAGATAGTGATGATTATAGGATTTGCTTCATAATTAATTGTCTCTGAAATTGTTAATACTATGTACATACTATGGCTGTGGTTTCTCAAGTTCAGCCTTGCCATCAGGATGTTTTCCCCCAGTGTAAAATTTGGTGGCCTGACGATCAAATTAAAATGAATTATGTTGTCACTTATAAAATAGGAAAGACAATTTTCCATAAATTGATGGGTCATTCTCAGACGGGCTCTGGTGAATCAACAGGAACACATGTAACTAACACAACCACAAATAAGCTGTGAATCAACAGGACAACAAGACCACCAACAACAGCTTGGATTTATATTTGTCACCATGTGTTTCCTTCTAGAATTCTTGTGTATCTGTTTCACAGAGCAACTTGAACACAATTCACTTTGGCACCTGCTCTTGTTAATTAAAACTCAATGAGCCTGAAATCTCATCTTAATGTCACATGCACAAACCAAACATAGGCTTTGCCTATGAATGAGTCTGTCAGGTCACTCAATCTAATGGGATCTCTGGGAAGGCCTGGCCATGAAATAATCATGTCTTGTGCTGTATGTACTTGTTGAATAACGCTACATTACATGTTAACAACGGGCAATGACTGCCCAGCACTGAGAGAGAGAGCAGTCAGGTGTATATTGTACAGCAGGTGGAGTGTGAGGATTCATCTTGATGTGCACCTACTGGGCATTCATATAGCATCCTCCACACAGGATAGTATCTTGCAGTGTTTATAAAAATAACAATCATTGCATTTGATATAGTGCTTTTCACATCTTCTCAACGTCTCAAAGCGCTTCACATAATATACAGTAAAGTGAATTGACTGTATATTTGTGGGCGAAACATGGCAGCCAGTTGAGCACAGCAGTGTCCCACAAACAGTCATGGATTGAACTGACCAATTTTTTTTTAGGGATTATTATCGGGCATGTGGAGTAAGAAAACTTGCCCAAGGTTTTGCTCTGCCTGGAATTGAATCCAAGTCTCTCGCTTGTAAGGCGAGTGCTCTAACCACTGTGCCACAGACCTCCACAGTAGAGGAGCTTGATGCCAAGCTAGGGAGAAGCCAGTGACGTGCGGTGGGTAAAACAACAACAACAACAATACATTTATAGAGCCCCTTTCACGTCGGGAGGACGTCCCAAAGCGCTGAAAGGTCAGGTTGGGACCTGAGCACGGGGGAAGGGTCAGGGTAGGGGGAAGGGGAAGGAGAATAGAAGAGGGGGAGGAGGTAGGAAGGGAGCAGAAGGCACGGTCGAAGAGGAAGGTCTTGAGACCGGCCTTGAAGGAGGAAAGAGAGGGATGGTTCCATAGTGTGGGAGCAGAGAGGTTGAGAGCCCGCCCATCGATGGTTGGGCGGTGGCTGGCCTTGAAGGTGAGGACTTGGATCATGAATTCGATCCTCTGGGGGATGGGGAGCCAGTGGAGACAGGCGAGCGTACTGTGATGTGGCTGTGGAGCCTGGTGAGGGAGAGAACATGAGCTACAGAGATCTGAATGATCTGCAGCCTATGAAGGGAGGAGCTAGGAAGGCTGACGAGGAGAGTGTTCCCATCGTCGAGCCTATAAGTGATAAGGGCGTGGATAAGAGTTTCGGCTGCATGGTGGGGTGGTGAGGTAGTGACAGAGTCTAGCAATATTGCGGGGGTGGTGGAAGCCTGTACCGGTCATGAAGCGAATATAACGGAGGAAGGACAGTTCAGGGTCAAACAAGACGAGTGACAAGATGTGTGGTTTTACAGCCCCAAAAGCAGCAGCAGACCCTGCTTTTTCCCAGTCATTTCTTCCGAAATTCACATGAATGGAGATGGCATTTCAATGTGATCTGATTACAATTGATAGAAAGAGGAAAGGCAGTGGTAGCTTGTGTTGATTTCACCCATTACTGAGACAATGAGAAAGGAAATCGCATGCGCATCGGAACTAAATTCAACTCGATGGGTAAGAAAGGCCATGACACGGCATCTTGCTGCTTTTCTGTTACTTTTATAGTAGGTCTCTAAAATTGCAGTTAAATAATTTTGGTAATTTCTACCAAAAATCGTTTGCATTATGTAAAATGTGCATTATAAAAATATAAACCATTAAATAATCATATACAATTGAAAGTTTTTATTTTCATAAGTTGGCACTGCCTACCCTACCTACCCTGACTGCATGGGAGAAGGGGTAGGTGACAGTAGGCATGGGTGAAGAGGAAGGTATTCAGGTGTGATTTCAAGATGGGGAGAGGAGAGGGTGGCAATACGAAGGATTGAGGAAGAGAGTTCCATGGCTTTGTGGTGCAGGAACTGAAACCATGATCACCAATGGTGGAGCAGAGAGAATGAGGTATCTTTGAAAAAAATTGAAACAACCCTTTTCTGAAATTGTTCGTAACAGCTGTGATGTTTTACACATCAATGTGAATAATAGGAATATAAATAATGATACTCCAGAAAATGAACACTGGTAATTGAATTTGAATTGTTGAATGCCTCCATTTTTAATCTCCAAATTAATAACTACATATTAAAAGTTGCCTTTACAAAAGGAGACACAAACTTAATCATTTGTATTCGTTGTAGCAAAATTGGTTTCTGTTCTTTTAGTTTCTTGAAATAATTAAATCAATTTCAGAAAATACTAGGACTAATATATGTCGCTAATTAACACATAATTAACACATAGAACACATATAGCCTTAGGCTATTGATACAAGTGATGTTCCCACTTATCTTTTATTCATAGTCTGGAGGCCACATTTCTTCAATAAAGCACACCAATCTTCAAATGATTATTAAGAGCTAACTCAGATCCAGAACAGGTCCACCCTAGAATGTTCGTTCTCAGAAGTCTAAGAAGAAATGCTAGTTAGGCTTAACATACATATACAGTACTGTACATACAAGTTGTTGTTGACGACATGTTCACCGCAAGAACAGTACTAAAACAGTAATAATCCTTGCATTGGATACAGCTTTTAAGGTCATGAGGACATCACAAGTGTTTATAGAACTGCATTTTGGCGAGTGGCTCTGGATTTTGCAGGTGAATATGGCACCCATTTTGCACGGAGCAATGTTCCATAAACAGTCATGAAGTGAATTACCAATTTTATTTGGTGGGTTTGTTGGGCAGGACACAGGGAGAAAATCCTTTTTCTTTTTGAGCTGGACCATAGGATCTTTACCATCTGGACAAGCAGATGGACCTTGGTTTAACTTCTCATTTGAAGCATTAAAGGCTGCACACCCCTACCTTTCTGACATCCTCTCTTTTCAAAACAGCAACCGTTGCCTTTGCTCTACGGGGTCTGGCCTTCTCCTTGTCTCCGAATCCTCCGCTCCACCATCTGCGGCCATGCCTTCAGCCACTATGCCCCGAGGCTCTGCTGCTCCATTCCTCACTCCCTTCGGTTCGCTCCCTCTCTTCCCACTTTCAGGTCTCGGCTAAAGACTGTTCTCTTCAACTGGGCCTTCGATCACCTTTCTCCCCCTGCCACTTCCCCGGGATCCGTTATTGTTAAGAGCTCTGAGACAAGGTCCGGCGTGGAGGGCGCTATTTAAATCAAAGTTGTTGTTGTTGTTATCAATGAAGCACATCTCTAGCACAGGACTGGAGTGTATGCTGCCTAGTGAATATGGTTTCACAGACTTCGGATGCAGTTCCAATCTCTGACCAATATCTCTCATGCGATAAACACATAATGCATAGCACACCAAGAAAGAGGGATATGACTGTTTGAGATGTAATAAGATGTGTTACATGCAAAGATTATTATTATTATTTATACTAGCAGGAATTAATATCCACATGGATGTTTGCCGCAAACAGTGGATCCAATTACATTTTGACTTAATTTGGGGAAAAATTCATATCAGCAAGCATAAATTGTTCTTAGAATTTTGTACATAATAGTTGTAAAAGTTGATTGTGGGTCTATCATCCACTTGTGTAATTTAGGCTCAGTTTTCTAGCAGAATATATATATATATGTATGTTTATCCATTTCTGTCATAAACTCTGTTCATGTTTGGATACGCTAGAAAACAGTAATGTTGATTAGCTGTATGTAAGATTCATTTATTTCCTCCATATAACATTAACATTGAACTCAATATAACATTTAAATTTAGATATACACAAAGACTGGTTGAGCCAAATGGCTTGTTTCCATGCTGCATAATTTATGTACTTCTATGTAGCTCAGTGGTTAGAGCACTTGCCTTACAAGCATGAGACCTGTGTTCGAATCCAGGCAGATCAGAGTGAAAGCTTGGGCAAGTTTCCTTACTCCACATGCCTAATAATAATCTGTCCAAAAACAAAAAATAAAACACACTAATAAAATAGGTCATTTCAATCCATGACTGTTTGTGGGACCCTGCTGTGCACAAATGTCATGTTTTGCCCACAAATACACAGTCAATTCACTTTACAGTATATTCTGTGAAGCACTTTGAGACATTGATAAGATGTGAAAAGTACTGTATCAAATGCAAGGATTATTATTATATTATTTATAAATCTACATAAATAATGCTTTTAAATGGTGAAAAGGTCAAAACTTGTTCTGAATAAATACTTTGTTAAAATTAAAGTTATTCGTTTAATTCACCATAAGTTTGTAATGAGATCTCAAGAAGTCACAGTAAGTGAAGCAGAAGCTAGTAAATCTTTTCCTATAACTATACATCACTAATTGATTCGCTAAAGTAGTTCCTTCTGGTAGATTTCAATATTAAATTTGAACTTACCCTAAGGCATCACTGTCAGATATAATTTGATTTTTTTTATCCTCCCAATCAGACTAGATCTTAACTGATTTAATGAAGTCTGATGGGATCAGTACTTTACTGACCCGAGGCGAGCCATTAGCCTTTACATCTGTTTATATTAGTACATGTTTTAGTAGCTTGAATTGGGTCTATTTGTCTGATTTTTTTTCATACAACTTGATTCATCTTTTATGACTAATCATACTCAATTAAATTTTTATTTGTCCACTGGTCTAAGAACAGGTCAGTCCTTCAGTAAAATCTCTGAGGACCATCTGATAAAATTGTAAACAAATTTGATGCAGAAAAATAACAGTAGCTGCATTGTGACTTCAATACATTTGATATTGATTAACAGGTGAACGCAAGCATTAACCTTTGCAATTTTTAAAAATATCATCTTGATTAGTATCTTGGCTGTGAATGTAACTGAACTATAGATTTATAGTCTATAGTCCAGTTCTAACTATAGTACAAGCTACAGTCATGAATGATACCAGGGTCAGGGCTGACAGGAGCTTATGCAGCCAATGTGATACCATGCCTTTTCAAACCTGAACTTCAACAATGAAATTCATTTACTGGTCCCATTCTGGGTTTATGGTGATGCAGAATGGTCAATTTTGCTGTTCCAGTTCTTATTTTCTTCCCCACCTCATAGTTCTGTTCTGAGATCTTGAGATTTCTTTCATTATTGATGCTAATTTCAGTATCGTATTTTGACTGTTCCTTGTTTTTTGATTGGTATTAAAGATCTGCATTCGTTGAAATCAAGTAAATAGGTGTGGAGATGCAGGGTGTAGTTTGGTTTTGGTCAGCCAAGTGTCTAACCTTTACAAAAACCCATCACCATACTTGAGAGATCGTGGAAATTCCTGTGTCTGGAATTGAATATGCACTCTTTTTCTGGAGGCACACACACCATATACCGAATTCCGCGGAGTATTATGTGTAGCTTGGCAAGAGCCAAAGGCTTGGGGACCCCAGAGTGTGCATTGAGGTACTGCTGGAGTTTAACCATCTAAAACTGCATAGCTCACCATTGATCTCACTCTCTGGCAAGTTTCCTTCTGCTTCCCCTAAAAGGATTAATCCACCAATTAGGGCTTTGATTTACTAGGGGTCAACAGGAGCTGAATGTTACACATTCCTGCCTCCAATTATGTAATTTTGTATCAAAAACTTTTGATTGGGGGAAATTTGGCTGCCGCGTTTCGCCCACAAATATACAGTCAATTTTCCTATTCTTCTTCATTCTGTCCTCCCCCTCGACCTCCCTCTTCCTACTCTTGTCCCTACCTGACTGTACAGCGCCTTGGGATGTCCTCTCGACCTGAAAGGCGCTATATAAATGTAAATTCTGATTGATTGATTGATTGATTGATTGATTGATTTACTGAGCCTATTGGCATGGTGGCTTCTGTGAGAGATGTCTACAGTTGCTCATTGTAAAGAGCTACCGCAATGATTATACACTAGAACTGGAAAGCTTTGCTTTGACCATCTGGGCTGCACCCACCTCCCAGGATGCTGCAGTGGATTGCTTTTGATATATTCATTATTTCCCTGAATACTTTCTGAGCTGGAGTCTATTGCAAAATTGGTCACTTAGTCCATGACTGTTTATGAGACATTGCTGTGTACAAATGGACTGCTGCATTCACCTACAAAAATACAGTTGTTACACTTTTCTGCAGATCGTTTGAAGTCGTTTGAAACATCCTCCCAATGTGAAAGCCTCCATATCCAAATGTTAGTTTTGTTATCATTAATTCCTGCGGCACTGGTGGGAAGCTTACCAATATCTATACAAGTCCTGTAATATGGTTATTATAGGAATCATTCTGTTCTGTTCTCAGCTACATTGCCCGACCCAACAACAACAACTTTGATTTATATAGCACTCTCCACGCTGGACAGCATCTCAGAGCGCTTCACAGTAACGGATCCCAGGACCAAGCCAGGGACAGGGGTAGAAAGGTGACCAAAGGTGCGATCAAAGAGAAATGTCATGTCCTTTACTGTTCCAAACTCCGTGACCCCCATCTCCCCCATCCTCGCTCAAATCCATTGGCTCCCCATCATCCACAGGATCCAATTCAAGATCCTGGTCTTCACATTTAAAGGCCTCCACAATCCCGCCACACCCTACATCCATGATTTCCTATCCCTTTACCAACCTGCCTGCCCCATCAGCTCAGCAGGGTCTGGCCTGCTCCACAATTCCCCAACCCACCCACCGTACCATCAGTGGGCGAGCCTTCAGCCACTTTGCTACCAACCTCTCGAACTCCATCCCGCAGTCCCTCCACCTCGCCCCTTCTCTGGCCTCCTTCAAGTCATGCCTTAAGACTCCTTTTCGATGGCCCCATCGGCAACTCCTATTCCCCCACTTCCTTCCCCAACCCCTGTCCTCAGCTCGGGTCTGAAGCAGTAACAGTCCAGTGCCTTGTGACATCCTCCTGACGTGAAAGGCGCTATACAAATGTTATTTTGTTGTTCTTCATACACAAATAACCTCTTGAACAATTCTTCTGCCTATGGTTGAGGGCAGAGATACCAGAGTTAATTTCTCTTCCTTATGTCCAGAATGGGCATAATGATAATAATTAGAATAATCCTTGCATTTGATATAATGCCTTTCATGTTGGGAGGACGTCTCAAAGTGCTCCACGAGATGTACTCAACAGTATAGTGACTGTATATTTTTAGGCAAAAATGGCAGCCCATTTGCACACAGGAATGCCCTAATAAGGAGAAATCTATCTACACTTATTATAATGCAAAACAATTGTAACTATTATATCATGTAACACTATGATAGGCTGATGGTAGTGATAATTTTCATTGCAGTTTCTAAAATACATGTTAATTTATTTTATATTTAGATAAACAAAACATTATGTTAATGTTATCATAAACCATGAAAGAATAAAATATTCCTTAAGCAAAAATACCTTTAATAAATAAACTAAATGCCAATGTTGCTGAGAATTTGTATCTCGATCTGGGCATTGTTATGCTCTATTTTGTGGTTGAGCAAAGGATCAAGCACTCATGACAAAATATTAGATCAACTTCACATATGTCCATTTACAGTATTGAATAGAAGGGAGAAAGCTGATTCTCTGCTAAAGTGTAAATTTACCCACCATAGTGCTGTGAGCTTACATTTGGAAATCCCATTACAAGCTCAGTACATTTATTGACCATGGAGTATACAGGATGTTTGTCCACCAAGGATGGTAAATTTATCAGTAGGTAGAGAATTCTTCCTTCACCAGAAATATCTTTAGACCTTTGTGAGGGGATGAATTTCTAAAGCACTTCTGGGATTTTTTCATACATTAGAAACCCCCTCTAGACTAACATTTTCCAGCAAATGAGTGCAATTGAATCACATACCAATGAATATCTTAAGCATGGCTTATCCCTTTTGCTCAGAAACACTTCCCCTTATTGATTTCAAATGATGCATATTCCTAAATGAAACTGATACCCACTGACGTGATCTGGAAGCTGCTGGGTTTTCACTTGTTAGTGCAGTTGTAGCTTTATGAAACACACTATATACAACTCACACTTGTTTTGCTTTCCCTGGGGCAAAGTTTACATTTACAAGAGAGATGCATGTGAGGCAGAATACCAGAAGGCACAAAGATGATGCAGACACTTGAAAATAAACAGTTGTTTCAGTCTTTCACTGCGAGTTCTTTCAAATTACTACAGATATTAAAGATTCACAAAAACTCCATAGGGCCCAAAGGTATTAAAAAGCAAAAATGCAGCGAAAAGGCCTTGCAGCAAATTGTAATATCATATCTATCAGCAATTCAATCTACTTTCAGCCTCTTCTCAGCTGTTTGCACAATAAGTGTTGACTTATAATGAAAGCAGATGGAGGTTTGAACATGTAAGGGATGATTAAATGCATACTCTGTGCTTTGAATGAAAATAAAGGACTGAATTTGGTTATTTTTATGCCAGATGTGCCAGTGTTGGGAAATAGATTGAAAACTGATAATTGAAGTTTCATTGTATCTTCTTCCCAATCAGAAGAACTGCCTAGCCAATGACAATTATTAAACAGTTTGGATGAGGGAGAAAAGCAATAGTATTTTCTCAATACCAATGAGCTAGTGGAGAGGAATACAGATTTGCAGCATGTTGGATGAATTGCTAGCTTTCTGTATTCAGAATTCAAGGCTTATCGCCAGCTAAGCAAACTGCTCCAATAGCTTTATGATGAAGATCGAAAGCTTGCCTGGAGTTTCGAATTAAGGAAACTGGCTCTGTCAGGTCACGCTGGAATAAAATCATGTTAGCTCCCATCACGGCATGCACTTGGGGGGAAAAATCCCAATTTATTTTGTTCTGAAAACGATGTAGATTGTGATAGTAATTAATCATCAATCACAACCTGCAAGAATAAGATGATGTAAAGGGATTTTGAGATGCATATCATTTCATTAGCTAATGTATGCCATCCTTCAGAGAATCACACAGATTAATTATGAAGATGTCTTTCCAATTATGTCCTTTAAATTTGGAACATACAACATGTTCTCCCAATAGTGGAGTTCTCGTTAACTAAGGATGTTTTGTCTAGGGAAAACCTTCATTGCTTCTGGCAATATTTTCGATCTGATCCTTGTCAATGTCCATCTGCACAGGAAATGTTAACTTTGGTTGAAACAATTTAATACATATATAAGATTTACATTGGGAGGTCATCTCAAAGCACTACACAAAGAGCATGTGAGAGCCTAAACTGGGAGGGCACTACAGTGATGGGGGAAGGGTCAGTGGGAGATAGTTAGGCAAAGGTAGAGGATGATGGTAGAATGCGTAGTTAAGTATTTCAGGAAAGAATTCCAAAGGATGGGGCGAAGTCTCACCCACTGATGGTGGGGCAGAATGAGCAGGGGGCATGAAGCAGGCCAGAGATGGCAGAGTGAAGGGAGTGATTGTGGGACCAAGGTTAGGAGGAGATTACAGAAGTACAGTGGGATATTTAAAGATGATGGCACGGAAATTAAAGTCAATCCACAGAGGGGTTCTGGAGCCAATGGAACTGTATAAATGGAGTTGTGGATTCTCAAAGGCTTGTGCAGGTGAGAATATGGCTTGTGCAGGTGAGTTCTGGATGGACTGGAGTTTCTGTATTAAAAATAAGAGTAACATCTGCCTTGATTTGGAAAATTGCAAACGTCACTACATTATTTAAGAAGGGTGGAAGAAACCTGGGAACAAAAAATACAGTCAATTCACTTCACAGTATATTCTGTGAAGCGCAATCCAAGATGTCTGGAAGATGCGAAAAGCGCTATAACGAATGCACAGATTGTTATTATATCAGACAAATTACGTGAGTGGGTAAAACTGTGGCAGATGGAATTCAATGTAGTGAAGTGTGAGGTCATCCACTATGGATCCAAAAATATAAAAACAGAATATTTTCCAAGTGGGGAGAAACTAAGAAATATGGAAGAGCAAAGGGGTTTGGGTGTCCATGAAAACAAATCCTAAAATTGAGCTATTATGTACAAAAAGTTATCAAAAAGGCTAATTGGATGTTAGCCTTTATTTCAAGGGGGATGGAATATAAGTAAGACACAAAAGTAAGCCTTGGTAAGACAAATACCTTTCTTAGAATCCTGGCATGCCGACTGGTAATGGGCTGTTGTTCCCCTGTGCCAATTTCCTCATGGCCTCAAATGACTTCTGTTTCCTCTTTATGAGTTGCTCCATGGCCCCATACATGAGTTCCTTTAAGCTTAGTATATTTGCTTTGCATGGATACACATTGGTCCATGCCTTCTGAATCACCTTGAATGAGTACCATAGTTCCTCTGTTCCTTTAGCCATATTTCAACCTACCAGGCCACTTTGACAATATAATTTATCGTATAATTTGACAATGTTGTTTTTATAATATCACTGATATCACATATAAATGTAATTTTGTTGTTGTTGTTGATCCTTGTGATAACAAATATGATAATATTATGATCACTGTTGCTTAAACCATCGCTCACCTATGTGTTGGAGATTTGATTGTCCCTGAACCTCATAACCAAGTCCAAGATGTTATTTCCCCTTGTTGATTCCTTCATAAATTGAGTTTCTTTAACTATAGAAATTGCTTTCCTATCTTACCAATTGATATTTCAGTTTGTGGTAAGTTACAATCATCAGCTACTGTACTATGGTTGGTCCCTTGCTAATCGCCTTCTTTAACTCATCCTCATGTTCCATATCAAGGCTATCGCTCCAGCCTGGGGGTTTCTAGCAATCCCCAAATAATAGTTTACCTCTGCTGCCATCTATTACTGCAACCCAAAGTGATTCTGTGGCTGCCCTTTCCTTTTTTATATCCTCTCTCACTTGTGCCTCAATACTGGAGTTTATGTGATTGGCCATACCACCTCCTTCTCCCACCAATGGAGTTAGACTTAGTATACTGTACTTTGGTTATGCTTCCTTTGGTATACTTTAAAGTTTCAACTAACCAGTTGGGTGCTCTGTTACAGGTATCAAAACCACCTCTGTATCTAGTTTATACACTGCCATACATTCTATCCTGCCTGCCGAAAACTTTTACCTCCACTTTTGTTCAGGTGGAACCCATCTGGTTAGTATAGGTGCCACCTATTCCAAAGGGTGCCCCACTGTCTGAGGAACCTAAAACCTGATTCCCTACCCCCAATGCCTTAGTCATGCATTGTTCTGCCTTATTACCCTCAGTCTCTCTCATAAGCATATGGTAATGGGAGTAATTCTGAAAAAACTACACTTGGGGTCTTTCCCTGAATCTTCCTTCCTAATGCCATGAATTTGGCATGTAGGACTTCTGGGCTACTTCTATCTATATTATTTCTTCCCACATAGACAACCACAATTTATTCTTCATCTGATCCCTTGAGCATTTTGTCAACCTGAAACGTCAGATTTTCAATTTGAGCAGCCGGGATGCAACTTACCGTTTGATTTTCTAGGTTTTATTTGCACAGAATTCTGTAAACCAAATACAGTAGTTAATAATAATAATAATCATAATCCTTGCATTTGATATAGGGCTTTCCACATCTTATCAACGTCCTAAAGAGCTTCACAGAATATACTGTAAAGTGAATTGACTGTATATATTTGTGGGAAAATTGCGGCAGCCAATTGCGCACAGCAGTGTCCCACACACAGTCGTGGATTGAAATGACCAATTTTATTATTGTGGTTTTTTTGGAGGGATTATTATTAGGCATGTGGAGTAAGGAAACTTGCCCAAGGTTTCGCCCTGACCTGCCTGGATTCGAACACAGGTCTCCCCAGCTTGATCTCCCCAGCTTGGTCTCCCCAGCTTGCAAGACAAGTGCTCTAACCACTGAGCCACAGGAACTCCACATAGTTGAATCCCCTAACAACACAACTTGTCTGGTTTTCTTTCTTTTTCCTTTCTTGGAACGTCCTCCTGATATGAAAGGTGCTGTACAAATGTAATTCATATAATAATAATAATTTGTGCACTCGATATAGCACTTTACACATCTTCTACATATCTTGGATTGCGCTTCACAGAATATACTGTGAAGTGAATTAACTGTATTTTTTGTGGCCGAAATTTATTGTTCTTTTTCTCCGATGGACTGCTGGATGGTCTCAGGGTTGGCAACCAGCCCTTGGGTTTCCCTATCATCTCTCTTCAGAGGAGAGAACCTCTTTGGAGCACCAGGGATGCCTGCTCCTGCCTCATTACATGACCACAACTTCCAGAGCCTATTCTAAAAGAGACCCAACCATCCCTTCTAGGTAATGGGGACTCCTTTCCTACTCTGCCCCCAGCATGGTCTCGTCTCATTCCCCAATTTTTTTAAAGAAAAGCATCTTCTGTAATACTTTGATGTGTGGCCAGTCACTCCCTAATACTGACCACGTCAGCCTTTAGTGCATCAACAAATTTGCAGTTGTGGCAAATGAATCCTTCCATAACCTGAGTTAATCACACTATTAAGTGCAAATAGAAGCCTCATCTACCAGTTTCTTACCATTTCAACTCTCTTTCCCACTCATAGTCTGACCTCTACATCTACAGTTACCTATGCTGTTCACCGCAGCACAAGCTCGAGGAACAACAACAACAACAAAATTACATTTATAGAGCGTCTTTCACATTGGGAGGATGTTCAAAGGCACCGAACAGTCGGGTCTGGACCTGAGCAAGGAGAGGAGCAGGGTAGGGGGGAGGGGTGGGAGAGTCAGGAGGGGAACACACCTTACACATCTGCTAGGGACCTTACAGCCCTCTGGCCTTAATATTGATTTCAATAATTTCACACCCAATTTGTTTACTATTATTAACATCTTTTCTCTCCAATTTCTCTCCAGTTTCACCCACAAATATACAGTTAATTAACTTTACAATATATTCTGTGAAGCACTTTGAGACGTCTAGAAGACGTGAAACGTGCCATATCAAATGCAAGGATTATTATTATTATAATATCTCACCCCGAAAGCTGCCGAAACCTTGCTCCATGCCTTTGTCACCTCTCGGCTGGACTATTCCAATGCCCTCCTCGCCGGTCTCCCCTCCGCCACCATTCAAAAATCCAGCTCATTCAAAATTCCACCGCCCACATTCTCCCCCGAACCAAACTTTGCTCCCCGATTACCCCAGTTCTTGTCAGACTTCACTGACTCTTGTGTCCAAATCACTCCTCTCCTCTGCACCCCCTACCTCTCTAATCTCCTTTCTCCTCACAATCGTACTCTTGCCTTCACTCTATTGGGTCTGACCTCCTCCTTGTCCCCTGAATCCTCTGTTCAACCGTTGGTGGCTGTGCCTTCAGCCACTATGCCCCGAAGCTCTGGAACTCCCTCCCTCACTTGCTTCACCTCACCCACTCCTTTCCCATTTTCAGATTGCATCTGAAGACTTTTCCCCTTCCCCTGTCTCGGCCCCGGGCTCCGCTTTGTGAAGCACTCTGATACACCATCTAGCATGGAGACGCTATATAAATCCAAGTTGTTGTTGTTCTTGCTGGACCCAAAACATTGCCTCACTTTCCTTTCTCCATAGATACTGCCTGACCTGCTGTAAAATGAGTCTCTGTTTTGCAAATGTTGAGTTGAAGAAAAGTATGGCTCATTTCTGACTTGATGTCTGACAGACAGTTTGTCAGAACATAAGTGGTCAAGGATGTAGGCAGAAAAGCAGAGTTACATGCCATACGCATACTTTTTGAAATGGACTCTACATCCAGCTGATGGTCATTAAAGATGAGCATTTTTTTCAGGAAAAAGAGGATAGAGCCCTGAGGAACACAGCATAAAACTTTACAGGTGTGACAGGAGAAGCCATTATATGAAATTAAGTAAACATATGGGAACAGAAACCGGAACATGTGGAAATAATACATATTTAGGATAATAAGAAATACAACAACAACAACAACAACAACAACTTACATTTATATAGCGCTTTTCATGTCGGGAGGACGTCCCAAGGCGCTAAACAAGAGGCGTATGACCCGAGCTGGGAGGGGAGTGTTTGGGAAGGGGTGAAATACGAAGGGGAGGTAAAAGAGTTCGGGGTGGAACAAAAGGCACGATCGAAGAGGAAAGTCTTCAAATCGGCCTTGAAAGAGGAAAGGGAAGAGGCGAAATGGAGGGATTGAGGGATGGCATTCCATAAGGTGGGAGCGGAGAAATTGATTTTTGTTCAATGATAAAATAATGATTTTTGTTCAACTAACCTACCCGTTAGTGTGATTCTAAAGGAAGAATGGTGTGGAGAAGTAAGGAATGGACAGTGCTGAAAGAGCAGGGATACAGGGGAGTGGATTTTGTTAATTTTGGATACTAGAAGTGTATAAAATGCAAGTACCAGCATTTACATGAAAATTGGGCAATGTGTCAATCTGCATATCAAAGATTATATGTATTCACTTTAAAATGTAACCCGAATGAAAACAACAGACAGCTTTTAATTTTAACAACCAAAATATTTACTATCGTGAGCACTGGCTTCCCATATTTTCTGAGGGAGTGTGGAGGACAGAGTTTTAGAATCGTCATTCTAAAGTGCTTTGCAGCTAACAATTGTGCCCTGAATTCTTGAAATAAAACCATTTCTTCACTGCAACTATAAAATAATACACATTCAAACTGATAAGAAATAAATAACTTCCATGCAAGTAAACTACCTGTTATTGTGATTCTCTGCAAAATCATTACTTCTCCCAAATATAGGTACTTATCAGCTGAACATAGCCTGAAGCCAGTTATCAGTTGCACAGGGAAAACTATTGGATTGGAAGCTTAAAAGTTGAGGGATGTGAAAAAGAGCCAATTGAATGGGAAAACAAATAAGGGTACAAAAAAAATTGTTTATTTCAGAACAGACACAAGGAAGTAATTATTTACCCAGAGAGTGAAAAATGAAAGTTGTTGTTGTAATTAATGCCTGGAACAAGTTACCAGGAAATGTGTCTGAGGCCAGGATGCCAGAGACATTTAAAAGCAACTTGATGTGCTGATGAGAAAATGATAGGGTTGGCATTCTGGAAGGATGAGATCAAATGGGCCAAAAGGCTTTCTTCATTCAAACCGATTTTGTGATCTTGTGCAATCTTGTGACAGGCAAGAGTATTAATAGGAGAAAATGATGTGAAGAGGAACTCTAAATCGTTAGCAAAAGCCACTGAAAATTCATGAAATGGTGATTATACAGTAGTGAATGTAATGTTTTCACTCCGTATAGTGAACTAGAAGAAGAGGAACAACAACAAAATTAGATTTGTAGAGCACCTTTCACATTGGGAGGACGTCCAAGGCACTGAACAGTCAGGGATCGGGACCCGAGCGGTGGGTGTGGGGGGAGGGTTGGGATGAGGGAGCGCAGAGAGGTAGGAGGGCGACTGAAGGCACAATTGAAGAAGAAGGTCTTGAGACCAACCTTGAAGGAGGCAAGGGAAGGAGCAAGGCAATGGGATTATGGGATGGAGTTCAAAGTGTAGGGCTAGAGAGGCTGAAGACCCAGCCACCAAGGATAGAGCGGGTCAGGCGGAAGATGCGGAGCAGGTCTGCTGAATGGAGGGATTGGACAGGTTGATGGGGTGGTGAGCAGGTCAGAGAGGTAGGAGGGGGCAAGACTGTGGATGGCCTTGAAAGTGACTGACATTAGGATCTAGTCTAGATGAATAACCAGCAATGATATTAGTACTTTATATGTGAAAGCAACTGATAAAACTTATAATTTAAAAGTTATAATTTTGATTTGTGTGGGACACTGGCTCTTTCTCATTCAAAAGTATCCAAAGAGAGTTAATCATAAGGAGCAAATTTGTAGATCCAAATAAATATTAATTGTGAAAGCAAAATAGATCAAGAATTATTTAGTTACCCACATGTATAGTCGCAAGACTTCTGATGTTGCTTCTGAATGTCTTGGGACATCCTTGGGACATCCTCCCAATGTGAAAGGTGCTCTATAAACGTAATTTTGTTGTTGTTATTGTTTTTGAATGACTTAACAGAAATATTTTGATGATAAGCCACCCATCAATTTCTTGTGTGTGGATAAGGGGTAGCAATTAGTTTTAAAAAATCCTGTCGAACTGAGAATACAACCAGAAAATGCTAGGAAGGCAAAGCAAGTCAGTAATGAATTATTGTTTCCCCAATTGCTTGCATGAATTCAACTTTTAAGAAATACGTGTGATTAATGGTGCAATTATTCTTTCCCAGCACAATGATATTTGTTAGAGATTTGACTGCATGTTGTACAGTGGATATAATTAACACTAAGAAAGCTTTGTTTTCGAGGTGGTGAGCTCGGCTTTCTCCTTGCCCATTTATTTCAGACCTTTTTTTATGAGAGGATATTTCCTTTGATACAAAATGTTTGCGGCCTGACCTTTCTCAGCTTTTGAATATTTCCATTAGTTCCATGCTACTTTATAGATTCTGTTTGTTTCAATACAACAAATTGAAACAAAAACTTTGCAATAAAATGTTCTAAGGTAGTGAATACAAAATCAGTAAATTGCAGGACTATTGTACGTCTACTGAATAGACTTTTTGACACTGAACAAAATAAACTTAGCCAGTTTTAACAACTGCTTTTGCTCATTCTAATGTGCACTCGCCTTACCAGTGAGAAACCTGGGTTCAGTTCTCAGCAGGGCGAAACCTTGGGCAAGCTTCTTTACTCCACCTGACTGATAATAATCCCTCGAAGAAAAAACAATAATAAATTGGTCAGTTCAATCCGCATTTGGCTACCTTTAGCCCACATATATGCAGTCAATTAATTGTACAGTATATTGTGTGAAATGCTTTGAGGCGTTCTCCCTTCGTAAAAGGTGATCTATAAATGTAATTTTGTTGTTGTCTAGAAGACGTGAAAAGCGCTTTATCAAATGCAAGGATTACTATTATTATTATTATTTGGCTGCCACATTTCGCCCATAAAGTTGGTTTGAAGTAGGGGGAAGGGGAAGGAGAGTGGGAGAGGGGGAAGGGTTAGTGTGGCAGCCGAAGGCGCGGTCGAAGAGGAAGGTCTTGAAACTGGCCTTGAAGGAGGAAAGGGAGGAAGCATATGAGCATGAAATTTGTAAACACATCCGATGTTTTCTAAACATAGAAAATTGTGGCTCCATTTTAATTATTGGAAAACCTATTACATATAAAGATAGAATCATAGAAATGTATAGCACAGAAGTAGGCCATTCTGCCCCTTGAGTCTTTTCCAGCACCATTATAAGGTGAAAATACAAATTAAAATTATTTGCCTTAGTATGATTAGATATATTTGTATTGACATACTTATTGTATTGTATATTTAGGTGGACACTGCTGAGGTCATTGATTTGCACGATGCTTATTGACTTGCATAGCAGTGTGCATTTAAACTGATTTAGATTATGTGTTCAGATTAACTACGTGAGAGTACAATCCTTTGATGTGGCCTAACTTTGCACATCTGCTATATTTATTGATTTACCTTGTGAAATTGACTCTTATTATGTGTTTACATTGATTACTGTTGATGGACTTGTATTGTCCAGAAAGATTACCATGAATTTTAGTTCTTCCCTTATACTGTGCATTGCATATTGAGCACTAATATTGTTTTATTATCAAGGGTGATTGTCCAAAGTTAGTAAATTTAGCCCATTCAAAGCAGGTAAATATCAGATACTGTAATTCCATAGTCCAAATATCAGATCCTTCCAATTCAAAGTGAGGAAAATGACATCACTTTAAGACCAACCAACCCACCCACCCACCCACCCACCCAATCAATCAATCAATCAATCAATCAATCCTTACATTTATATAGCGCCTTTCATGTCGAGAGGACATCCCAAGGCGCTGTACAGTCAGGTAGGGACAAGAGCAGGATGAAGAAGACTAGGAAAATTGACTATGTGGGTGAAACATGTTAGTCAAATTGCACATAGTTGTGTCCCACAAACAGTCATGGAAGTAGGATTAGGGGGAAAAGGGGGGAAAGATGGCAAGGGGAGGGCTCGGGGTAGGGAAAGGAGAGCAGGAAAGCCGACTATGTGGGCTTATATATGCCCTTTGTGGGCATGTGTTTGTGGGTGAAAGATAAAAATATTAGAAGGATGAGAGAGGACAGGAAGGTATAGGACTGCTGGAAAACTATTAACGCAACCTATCATTTGATTGATTGAAATAATAGTTGAAATAAACACTGTTTGTTTCAACTATTAACCTAAATTTATATTTGTGCAAGCAAGGTGTCTGTATATTTTCCTCTATGGATCCTAAGCAATATAATGGATAAGCATTTGCAATCAAAAATCTTAAGATAAATATTTTAAATAGCTTGTATAGAAGGCACAATCTGATCATTTTCCTCCTCCGTTCATAGTTTCTCCACAGTCAAAATAATTAATTTCAAAATTAACATGCTACTTTTGTAGCTTTGTATTCAATTTATTTGCCTGACATTTGGGAATGTTATTAAAATTCAGTGATCTTAGAATAACAACAACAAAATTACATTTATAGAATGCCTTTCACATCGGGAGGACGTCCCAAGGTGCTGAACAGTCAGGTCAGCACCCGAGCAAGGGGGAGTGCAAGGCAGGGGGGAGAGGAGGAAGAGAGTTATGAGGGGAGGGAGAAAGTTGAGAGGGCAACAGAGGCACGATAGAAGAGGAGAGTCTTGAGACTGGCCTTGAAGAAAGCAAGGGAGGAAGTGAGGCAAAGGGACTGTGGGATGGAGTTCCAGAGTGTGGGGGCAGTGCAGAGTGCAGAATAAGATCATCCAGCTGAAAAGACTGTGGAGTCCCATAGTTCAGCGGTCAGATCACTCGCCTTACAAGTAAGAGGCCTGGGTTCATTTCCAGGCAGGGCGAAACCTTGGGCAAGTTTCCTTATTCCACATGCCTGATAATAAACCTTCAAGAAAACAAATATGCCTGATAATAGACCTTTAAGAAAAAAAACAATAATAAATTGGTCATTTCAATCCATGACTGTTTTTTGGGACACTGCTGTGCGCCATTGGCTGCCACGTTTTGCCTACAGATATATAGTCAATTCACTTTGCAGTACATTCTATGAAGAGCTTTGCGACATCTAGAAGGTGTGAAAAGTGCTATGCCAAATGCAAGGATTATAGGATCTAACATTACTTGTAAATGCTCAATTAGGATCTAGCATATGACAAGGATATTATGCCTCAAGACATGGTACACACCAGCATGTGAACTCTGGGATTTTTACATTAGCTTTAAGGAGCTAAAAATAGTTGCATTATCTGGCATAGATTATTATACTACTTGTACTGAGATAAACATGGGAAGTGATTTATAACACATTGATGATCAGTTTGAGAGAACCGGTGGCCACTCAGGAGGCTTTGAAAAAAAGCAATGAAGTAAATGTGGCTGAATATTCAGGGGATATGACAGGGACACTTGAACACTACAGATATATTAGTCCGACAGCAATAACTAAAAAAAAACTGATGGAATATGTATTCAGAAGCAAATGGAAGATTTTTATTACCCAGAGAATAATTTTGGTGGGGAGTCAGCTAGGTATCCGACACGTGCGTATCCAAACTAAAATGAGAATTCCGTGCCTCCCAGCTACACATGGAAATTCCGGAGATAGATTGTTGGAATGCAATGTGTACGCTCTTCTTGAGGGACGTATCCTTGACATCCAAACCTTTATGATCTTTTGGATATATTGCTGACATTAATTTACTCGGTCAGACAACAAATATCTATGTTAGTAGATGCTCCTTCAGATGATTCACACATACAGCGAAGTAGAGCTGTGCTTTAATTGCCCTTGGAAAGTAACCGCCTTCATTTTCTATCTCTATCCTGCACTGAATTATGATATCTGACATGTTTGTGGCCGTGGTGAAAAAATATATTTAGCATCTAGACAATATGCATGTTAGGCTTGGAAATTAATATTCTTAAAAGAGAAAAATATGTGTATATTGGGTGGACATCAAAGTTGTTATGTTTTTTCCTTTATATCTCAGTATCACAGCAAATATTGAAAGAGAATGTAACAGAATTAAACGGAGAAGGTGAAATATTAGGCTGTCTTGGGTTTCATGACTGCATTGAAATCATTTTTTTGTTACTCAAAGCTCCGGGAATGTTTCCAATGAAATAAATTGTAATTATTTAATTATTTGATATAATGTTTATATTTATTTGATGGTTCTGAATATGTTGCCAAACATGAGTTTGGATAATGGAGTTATTTTGAGAAAGGGAATAGTTGTTAATGATGAAGATTTTAGCATACTGATGGATCAGTCATGCTACAACAGCAATATATACATTGTGAAAATTAAGGCTCACAAAAGGCTTCATTACCTGTGGTTAAATAATCGGCTTCATAGGTGCATAGATTTAAGACTGACAATAGGATTTTTAAAAAAAAAGTTACAATATTAAAACATGATCTAATAGGGATCTAATCAGGCTTTACAGTTAAATAAAATACCACCTGAATTATTAATACTGTACATCTATAATCAACAATATTGTTTAAACCTTTGTGGTGCATATCAGGGATATTCACATATGAGAAAATAACAACAACAACTTTGATTTGTATAGTGCTCTCCACGCTGGATGACGTCTCAGAGTACTTCACAAAGACAGATCCCGGGCCCGAGCCAGAGGGAGGGAGAAAAAGGTGACTGAAGGCGCGGTCCAACAGAAAGGTCTTTAGCCGAGACCTGAAACTAGGAAGAGAGGGAGTGAGGCGAAGGGAGTTAGGAAGGGAGTTCCAGAGTTTCAGGGCATAGTGGCTGAAGGCATAGCCGCCAATGTTGGAGCGGAGGCTTCGGGGCTCAAGGAGGAGACCAGAACTGGAGGAACGAAGGCAACGGGTGCTGTTTTGGGGTAATGGGGGAGCGAAGTTTGCTTAGGGTGAGAATGCAGAGTTCTGAATGAGCTGGATTTTATGGATTGTGGTGGCGGGGAGACCAGCAAGGAGTGCATTTGCACAGTGTAACCGGAAGGTGACAAAGGCATGGACCAGGGTTTCAGTGGCTTTTGGGGTGAGATATTGCCGGAGACAGGCAATACGTTGGAGGTGGGATAAAGCGATGCTGGTGAGGAACCAGATGTGGGGGAGGAAGGATAGTTGGGGATTGAACCTGATGCCAAGGTTGCGCCCAGTTTAGGAGAGTTTTAGGGGCAGGTCAGGTAGGTGGAGGAGGTGAGAGCCATGTGAATCAAGACAATGGCGAGAGTGTGGCTTCCGTCTTGTCAACATTCAGCTGCAGGAAATTTGCGCTCATCCAGCTCCTGATGTCTGACAGGCAGACTGACAAGGGACAAGGTGAGGTGGAAAAATAGAGTTGGGTGTCATCCACATAAATGTGGAAGTGTACCCAATGTCTGTGGATGACATCCCCAAAAGGGAGCATACAGATTAGGAAGAGGAGGGGACCAAGGATGGATCCTTGGGGTACCTCACAGGTAACCGCATGAAAGTGGGAGAAAAAGCCATTTGTGGCAATGTACTGCTGGTGGTTTGTGAGATAGGACTCCAACCAGGCGAGTGCTGTCCCACTGACGTGAATGACAGAGGACAGGCGGTGGAGGACGATGGCGTGGTCGACTGTATCGAACATAGCTGAGAGGTCGAGGAGGACAAGGAGGCAGAGGTAGCCCGAGTCACAGATAGAGAGGATATCGTCTGTGACTTTCACAAGCGCAGTCTCTGTATTGTGGGCAGGGTGGAAACCGGACTGGAGGGGTTCGAAAAGGGAGTGGGAGGAGAGGTGGGCGTGTAGTTGCTTGGCAACAATTCGTTCAAGTACTTTGGAAAGGAAGGGCTGGTTGGAAATGGGGCGGTAGTGGCTACGGTTAGAAGGATCCAGGTTAGATGTCTTGAGGAGCGGGGTGATGACGGCGGTTTTGACGGGGGCACTGACTAATCCTGTGGAGAGGGACTGATTTACGATGTCAGCCAGCAATGGGCAGAGGAGGGGGAGCTGGGTGACCAGTAAGTTGGTGGGAAGTGGGTTGAGGCAGCAGGTGGTGAGCTTCATTGCGGTAATGGTGGATGAGAGGGAGGAAGGAGAGACAGAGAAGAAGTATTGTAGGAACGGGGTCGTGATAGAAGCTGATGATGGGGAGGGTGAAGGGGACGGAATGGGGATGGTGATGGTGGGCGATGAGAGACAGGAGGATGAGGCTGCCTGGCGGATATTGTAGATTTTGGAGGAGAAGAAGTCCATGACCTCCTTGCACTTCGCATTTGAAGTGAAGATTGAGAATGCCTGAGAGGGTGCACGGAGGAGGTCGTGAAAAAGAGGACTTTGGGGCTGTTTTTAGCCCCCAGGAGGATGTTTGAGTAATAAGCTGTTTTTGCTATATAATATATCATGGAAAAATAACTCTTAATTCTTAGCACTGCAGCTTGTTTAAAACCCATATCCTGTTTCTGTGGGTTTTCTCTTTGTAAATTCCAAGTTAAAGGACACATTATATTTCATTTGTGAAAACTTGTTTAAAGTGATATTCAATATAGTGAGTAATATATCATGTTGCAATAAAGATGAATAAATAAATGGAATCACGTTGGTAACTATTTATAAAATAGATGAAAGGTTACGTGGATTATCACATTATAATAAGAATCCTTGCATTTGATACAGTGTACTATCATGTGTTCGAGACCCCAACCCTAACCCTAACCCAAGTGCCTCACAGAATAATTTGTGAAGTGAATTAACTATATTTTGTGGATGAAATTGCTCCAATTGCGCGCAGGACTGTCCCACAAACAGAAACTTGCCCAACGTTTTGAGGCAAGTGGTCTAACCACTAAGCTACAGGACTCCAATCAATTTCTCCTTGACTAATACCTTCCAGTCCATGTCACTTATCTCAGCCTTTAAACTCCTGAAATTCACCTGTCTAATATTGCATACTGCATATAATGATTCGTGTGAGAAATATGCTTCAGTTTGCTGTTACTGGCCATATTGTGGTGAAATAAAAGAGCTGTGAAATATAGGATGTCAGCAGTATTCTCAATATTTGCAAATTACATAATAAAACTGTTTTTTTGGACAAAAATGAAAATGGTGACCTGTAATGATTGTTAAAAGCCATGATGGAACAGGACATCCAATGTTTTGGTGGTGGGAGGCTTTGACCAATAGTATATAATGAAGGATGGTGTCGGAGTCATGTGATAGCAACATAGAGGATTTTTTTTAGATGGAGATGATAAGTGCAGGAATTTACATTTGAGGAGTTTCTTCATAAAGAATCTTCTGGCAGTAGTAATTACCCCAGGGGTGAGTGGACTCGAATATAAAACTCTTCCTGGACTTGACAACAGTAAGTCAGAAAGCCAAGGAGACATTGTCATGGTTACACTGCTGCAGGGTCAGTCAACGACCCACTCAGCATTCCCTCAGGCAGATACACTTATCTCTGTGCCAATATGCTAGCAGCATCTACTGGGCGCCCACAGGACCATTCCTGAAACCAGTCAGTTCATCCAAGGAAATAAGTTGTTGCATCAAGGATATAAGTGATGGTCTCTGTTGAAAAGCATACGTGCGTCCATCTGAGCAGAAATCAGCAATAGCAATTTCAGTCAACATGCAATGTCAACCAGTGGGGAAATCACATGAATATTCAGTAGCCAGAAGAAACTCACAACTCATAGATTTTGAAGACAGTGTAAGCTTTTTGAAAGAAAAGGAAAAAATTAAAAATGGTTTCTGTCACATGACACTCCAGCAAAATCCCATATTCTAGCTCAGTGGTGGCCAACTTGCAGCCTGTGGGGCGTCATCAGGAAGCAACTCCCCCTGAACAGCATGAGTCTATAGTGGTGTGTTTGTTCTCAGTATTTTGATTTTTTTTTACAAACTAAACAACATTTATTTTGTTGGCTGACCATAAAGGTTGTCACCACTGCTGTAGCTCCTTGGGCATACCTAAGGTGTTCGCTGAGGAACTATATAGTGTTTTCAATGTTCCTGCTATTTATACAGTAGTTGTCATAGTTCTCTTAAAAGCAGCTATGTTAGTGGCTCCTCGCAGCCAAAAACTGGCCACATAACTTACATTTTCTTAGGGAAACCTCATGCCACCTCATTAGACTTTAACTCTGAGGAGATTAGAACAAAGGGTTCACAAGTCAAAGATGCACCCAGCTGTCAGTAAGGTTATTGCTTCCGAGAGGAATTTCTAATACTAATACTGGAAAGGAAGGTAGCTAAGATTGTAACTGCATATTGCATAATATTACACAAAGCTATTACACATGGAAGTGGAGCAGTATTAAACCATGGTGGATCAGGAAGCAGATGGTGCATATCAGTCATCAGAAAAATTCAATTCCATAAAACTATAAGTTTAAAAGTGCAACATTTACAATTGGATGTATATCAAGTCTGTTTCTAGTCATCAGTATTAACCCAAGAAGGGCATAAATGTTACAACACTATTCTTGGATGACAGTCAGCATTGCTTGTCTCTGTCCTGACTGGATTAATGGAGTACGGTGTCTCTTTTAATTTACATTATGTGATACATTAGAGCTTCACATCTTCAGTCTTTGTTTACATTGTCCCTAGTTTCTATTAGAGTACAAAAGTCAGGAAGTGCTGACTAACCTCTATAGGACTTTGGTGAGGCCTCAGCTGGAATACTGTGTTCAATTCTGGTCACCACACTACAGAAAGGATGTGAAGGCATTGGAAAGGGTGCAGCGAAGATTTACAAGGACGGTGCCAGGATTGAGGGACTTCAGCTATGAGGAGAGGCTAGATAGGCTAGGGTTATTCTCTCTGGAGCAGAGAAGATTGAGGGGAGACCTAATAGAGGTTTATAAGATCATGAGGGGTTTCGACAGGGCAAATAGAGAAAAACTATTTCCACTCGTGGGTGAATCTGTGACTCGTGGTCACAGATTTAAAATAGTTTCAAGGCGAAGTAGAGGGGAGCTGAGGAGAATTTTTTTCACTCAGCGAGTTGTTCGAATCTGGAATGCATTGCCTGAAAAGGTGGTGGAGGCTGATTCGATAACAACTTTTAAAAGGGAATTAGATCTTTATTTAGGGAGAACAGGTCTATTAGGCTATGGGGAGCGGGCAGGGCAGTGGGATTGAATCGCTCTTTTCAAAGAGCCGACACAGACTAGATGGGCCGAATGGCCTCCTTTTGTGCCGTAAAATTCTATGAATCTATGAATCTACATGTAGCTTGATGTGACTTTTGCTTTTGAATATTTACAACTTGGCTGAGAATACTGGTTACCATCTATCCTTTACTTTTAAAGTCTTTCACCATCTTTCTGACTTTTCCCTCTGGCTTCTATCTTATACTGTTCTGACATCACTTAATTTCAGTACTTTCTAGTCTCTTTTTTGCTTTTGACTTTTGAACATTTCTGAGCAAGTGCCTGAAGTTGACTGAATTAGTTGCTCTCCCCTCCCCTCATTGGTGAATGGAATATTCCCACACTGCTTGTACAACAGCACATCTTTCTGCTGTATTTAGTCACTTGTTTCTCTTTGGCCTTTAGATGTCTCATGGTCAAAGGATTCTAGTAAGAATCCTATCAATTTAAGAGGACCATGATTTATAAATAGATAGCATATCACTTCATAACAGAGAACCAAACTTTCAGTTCATTTGCAGTATTTTGTGTTTTTGTCACAGTTCATCTGATCAGTTTATTTTAAGCAACCCATAAATCTTTGCAATCCAGTTCCTTCGAGTGCTCTGGGACACTATCCCGCAAGAGGGGCATAAATGCAAATTGTTGTTGTTCACCAAAATGTACCCCTTAATCCTTAAAAGGATTTTGAACAGGACCTTTCATATCAATTATACATAACAATATTTGCAGTTCTATCGAAGGCATTGCTTGTTGCTTAGAGCACTCACTTGCAAGCAACAGCCCCTCGGTTCAATTCCCAAGCAGGATTAAACCTTAAGTTTCCTTACTCCACATGGCTCAATTTAACTAACGGTAAGTAGGGGCAACAAAATATGATCACTCAATCAATGACTGTTTGTGGATCACTGCTGTGTGCAATGTGCTGCAGTATATTCTGTGAAGCACATTCACATGCCAGTATTGTGATAAGACGCTATATCAAATGCAAGGATTCTTATTATCGAACTGTTCAAAAAACCTAATAATAATCCCTCAAAACAACAAATAATAATAAATTGGTCATTTCAATCCATGACTGTTTGTGGGACACCGCTGTGCTCAATTGGCTGCCGCAGTTTTGCCCACAAATATACAGTCAATTCACTTTATAGAATATTCTGTGAAGCGCTTTGAAATGTCTAGAAGAAGTGAAAAACACTATATCCAATGCAAGGATTATTATTATTATTTTCCAGATAATTGATCATTCAATGACAATTTTCACTATCAGCAAAATTGTTGAAATACTCGGTTCCATCTCCAGGCCATGCAATGAAAGCTAAAACAAATTATTCCAACCTTGTCCAGATTACTTGTGTAGTCAGATTTCCAATACCATCAATATGGTGCTGATGTATCAGAGACAAGTTTAGAGAATAGACCATGATTGACCAGGTTTAAAGAATTAAAATGATTATATGTCTTAGGACATAAAGGTTTTGAGGAGATCAGTGTAGAGTTGAACTTGTTTTTATTTGAATTGAGACTTGATCACTTTAGTGCTTGAAATAATGTGCACCAAGAGTGCTGCACAGCAGATAATCTGATATCAAATACTGATTGGTATGGACTCCATTGTGAATATAGGAGTAAAATGTGTATATGTCATTACAACAAATCAAATAGGCAGCAGCTGACTAACAGACATATGTTTCCAGCAGGAATTATTACTATCACTTTAATCCCAGACTCTGCCAGCCCTCTCTCTCTTTACCTTTGCCTTTCTGGAATAGAGTACGGGAAGCTGAATGCCTGTGGAAGGAATGGTCTGATGGATAGAATGATCTTTTTACATTTGTTGCTGCTTTCTGTTCTCTGATTTTCTTAACATTGCCGGTTGAATAATGACACAATGTGAGTACACGTTTACCTCTGTAATGTTACTTTTCAATCAGCTCCTACATACTATTTGTTGCAATATTGTCTGAACTAAATAATGCTTCTGTTTTCAGTTGTGTAGCACAGCATACAAAATTTGCATCCTCAAATGTTTTGTTTAGTAAGATTTCTAATCTCTTGCTATTAAAGTTAATTTGTATCATTTGCATCAGCTCCAGCATATTCAGACTCACTGAAAACAACTTTCAAAATGTAGGATCTTTATTTGCCCCAGTGTCAAGCAAATTTCTACATACACAACATTCACGAGTTATGGAATCCATTACATGACACAGAAAAATTATTAATTGATAGACAAATGGTTAGGTAAGAGACGTTTAACACTCTAAATGACCACACATGATAAAACATTACTAGTTAAAAAAGGGAACCATTTTCAGTCACTACAAACCTAAACACTGTAGTTTATCAGCTGCTATGTAGTAGAGCAAAGAATCCCATCCTCCCCACACGCCACATTTTCCCAACTAACCGTTGACAATTACAGAACTCAGCAGCTGCAATATACAGGGATGGACAGGGGTATAAAATCCAAAGCACAATACATGACTAGTTAATTAAGTTAATTCAGATATTCAAAGGAAATCTCCTAAAAATACCACCAGCTCATCTAGTTCTCTTTCATTTTTTACTGTGCAGTACATGTTGATACTTTCACATGTACTCTTCCCTTTAGTATTAAAGCCTGCAGAGCATCCTCTCGACGTGAAAGGTGCTCGATAAATGTAATTTTGTTGTTTGTTGTTGTTGCAGAGATAACATTCAATCACAGACAAATGAATGACAGATTTCTATAATGTTACTTAAAAGGTATTAACAGTTTGGTGTAGGCTAGTTTTAACTCGTGTCAGTACATCTACTGAGAAAGAGGGACTGATTGATCCTTTCATATGGACAATCAACTAATATTGAGGGCATGTCTACATCTGGTAACATTGAGTTAGTCAATACCTCTACAGATCTGTTCTCAGCTTGAACAGCACTAAACAATGAGGTTCCGAAAAGCCATTATTCAACTCTTATGACAAGCAATCAGCAGCCACAATGGGAATACTTATCCTTTTTTTTCATCCCTGTCCCTGGAAATGCATCTTTTCAAGGCACAAAAAAGCTGACAAAAAAAAACATGAATCCAATATGAAAACTCTGGATGTTGAAAGAGACACCACAAGCAAAAATCTATCCTGCATACTGTATAAGCAAACGTGGAAAAATCAAATAAATTGGTTTTAATGCATCTGCAATAATTATCTGCAGCTGCTGTACTTTTAAGTTTTGTACAGCTAATGCACTTAGTAGCTAGAGGGCTGCCTTGTACAATTTAAAGAAATCATAGCCACTCACCCCTTTGTTGTTAATAGGGATAACAAATCAGAACATTCCAATTATTACCTTACGGTTATTTCAGTTCAAAATACCTGTTTTTTTTTGTGCCTGCAAACCTGGTTCACATTTGGTTAGGTACTTTTCAGTGTATAAAATAGCAAAAATGGTGAGTTGCAGGTTAGGTGCAGTGGAAAAGGTTAGATCAGGGATTACGTAACTAACTCGCCCTCTTTAGGCTTCACCAACCCAAATTACTGTGTTGCCTTTCTCCACCTCAGTAATCTCACAGTTTAACTTATTAAGCCTTCCATCCAGAATAAACAATGATTCCTTGGATGGTGTCATCAGATATTGGCCAAATAGACCACTGTCCACAATCACCCGGTTTTTACTATTCCATGACCACTCTTCTGTCTTCATTGGTTCTTTCAGGCTCTTCACCATCTTCACTTTCCCTGTGGAGAGTTCCACAAAGAGCACGTCCGTTTGCACACCCGAGCTGGCGTAGACATTGTACTGGTTGGCCTCAGTGAAAGAAGGCTGGAACGTGGCATCGGAGATGTGAAGATTAGTGTGAATCTCAAAGGATTCTTGGATTTCTCCTTGGATAGTGATGGACTGGACTCTCATGCGACCCTTCTGATCATCTATGCTGACCAAATAATGTCCATCTGGAGAGATGTAAGGAGTGCCAGTTATATCACCATTGTACCCAATCACAGAATCTGTGACGCTGTCAACTATGATCTGTGGCTGAATAGCTCCTGTACTGTCTGGGTGGCAATGAACAAAGTCATATCCACCCAGGTGAGTGTAGGCAAGAGACTTTGGTACACAGTTATAGTCCTTCAGGCTGATGGTCTTGATGTACATCATAGTTTCGAGGTCAATTTTGTGAAGGGCTGGCTCACCTTTGTGAAGAATAAATCCAAATCTGCAAATGAAGGTAACATAATTGTTAGTGCAGTGGATTGTCAATTCTGAAATGAGAGTAATGCATTAGATGTGCAGTTGTACCAACAGCAAACAAACCATTCAGCAATATGTTCTACAGTAAACAATTACGAAGGCGAAACCTCAAGAATCCTACAATGAATAGAAAGTATTGATCAGTATTGTGGTATTGAATATCCATATATTATAGTCCAATAAATGACAGCTCTACCTTATCCAACTATGTAATGACACTCATTCTCTGATTCACCTGTCAATTGTGAAGGTATGTAACATGTTAACATCAGAAAATATATTGTGTTACAGAACTGTTACACAACAAAGTCAGAAAAAATTGATGGATAATCTAGATATCACACAGCTTTGGTCTCAATTGTCCAGTTGCATGACCACATCTGACACTTTACACTCGGTGGTTGGTTGGTAGGGAAAATAACATTCTGAATTGCCAATACATTTGAAGAGGTTAATAAAGACACCAGACTCTGACGGACACCTCTCTTTGTTCAAGTGGGCAGATATATGTTTGTTTCATTCTCTATCCTGAAAGATGAGTTTGGCCTCAGAAGTCTTATCCAAATATTCTTGTTACCATCCTGCGAGAAGGTATTTCAACATTCAGTCTGCCAACATTATGAGAACCTGACAGCTCCACAATTGCCTTCAACACATCTCTCGGGGAGAAACAGAGTGATAATTTAAGAAAAGGTATGAAACTGATCATTTTCCAATGGTTAATGTGCGTAATTATCAAAACTAGTATTTGGTTCCCTTTCTTCAGAAAAGTGTCCAATATTCTGGAAAATGGCTGCTGTGAATGGGATATTATACATATTGTAAAGTGATGATGCAATGAGCAGTAGGCATTGCAATTTGTTCCTTATTTGCTTCTGTCAAGACAAAACCCTGTTATTTTCCATGTTTGAAAGTAAAATGCTTTAGCCAGGAAAAGGGTGTCATCTCCTTCAGGGACATTTACAATACAATACAATCTACATCTATACTGCATCTTTCATATCAGGAGGAAATCTCAATGCTCTTCATCCTCATTACTGCAGAAGATGGTAGTTCCAGATCTGTTCTGAGTCATACTATTTCTTTGCATCAAAAGGATTAACAGTCTGGTTCAGGGATAGCCTCTGAGTCAGAAGGCTATGGGGTCCAACTCCATGTCTGGACTTTGTGGAGTCCTGTAGCTCAGTGGTTAGAGCACTCGCCTTACAAGTATGAGACCTGTGTTCAAATCCAGGCAGGTCAGGGAGAAACCTTGGGCAAATTTCCTTATTCCACACGCCCAAAAAAAATACCTCCAAAAAAACAAGCAATAATAAAATTGGTCATTTCAATCCACAACTGTTTGCGGGACACTGCTGTGCTCAATTGGCTGCCACATTTCGCCCACGTATACAGTCAATTCACTTTACAGTATATTCTGTGAAGTGCATTGAGACGTTTAGAAGACGTGAAAAGTGCTATATCAAATGCAAGGATTATTATTATTATTGAGTTGATAGTCCAGAATGGCAATCCTGTGCAGTAGTGGGGAGTGTTGCAAATCAAATGAGACATAAACAAGTTCTGTTCAGGAGGATATTTAAGATTCCACGGCACTACCTGAAAAAGTAGTGCCAGGCCAAGCATCCATGCCAACAATTCTCCAGTTATTTACAAACAAATACATAGGCTCATTCTCCTGTGAAGATCATTAAAAGTTTGATGTTTACAGAGGCTATATCAAATACAAGGATTATTTATCACCTCACCTCGCACTTTACAAGCTGATGTTTAAATTGTGTAGGGCACTTCAAAGAAAGTGACTACAGGCATGAAGTCTCCTGATATTTCAGCAACTGCTTTGTTTGCTTGGCTAATTGATTGATTCAAATTACATTTAAAAAAATACATCAGAAGCAGCTGGTGTTGGTTCTCCCTTCAGATTGTATACAAATGTAATTTTGTTGTTGGTGTTGCCCTTATTACAGACTTTCACCTTTTTTTTATCTACAGAATGACATGGCAGTATTTTAGGGATAGAAAAACTATGTTGGGTTTTGCTTGACTAGGACCATCTGGTATAATCTAACTTTCACAGTCACTCCTCCATAATCTTTAATATTCTTTTTTACCTTCTCCGATTACTTAATTCACTTTCATGGACTCTGCTTCCAAATATATTTTTCTTGGCAGAGAATTCCACATTCCTACAACTTACTGCATGGTTCAATTGATTTTGATTTCAATGATTTTTTCTTGGTCTCCCCATGTCAAATAGTCTTGATGTCAGATGGCTGACACCTGTGAAAACCCCTCACCAAGTTTAAAGAGTAAACCAAACAGACAGACCGTGAAGAACCAAGACTTCGGGACCCCATAGTGTGGTTTGGGATACTGTTAGAATTTAATGGTCTAAAACTGCACAGTTTGCCATTCGAGAGCACTTGCTGGCAAGCGTTCCTGCTGCTTCTGCAGCTAGGACCACCTGAACCATCAGTGCTTTGGCTTGCAGGGTTGACAGGAGCTGAGTGGGTTGACTCTCTACCACAAGTTAAGATGATTTTAATGTTTTCTTCTTATATCAAAAATACAATAGTGTGTGGCAGGTCAAGCATTTGGATTGATTTTTGTCTGCAATGTAATTGTGTGGCTCTTGGAAGCAGGCAGCTGCTGAGTAACAAAGATGCAGTTTCCTTGCAATCTATTCTTTACAACTTCCGGGCTCGACTACAGGAACTCTCTCCTCGTCGGCCTTCCCAGCTCCTCCCTTCACAGGCTGCAAAACATTCAGAATTCTGCAGTTTGTGTACTCTCCCGTACCAGGCTTTGCGACCGCATCACTCCCACCCTCGCCCGTCTCCACTGGCTCCCCATCCCCCAGAGGATCAAATTCAAGATCCTCGTCCTCACTTTCAATGCCAATCATGGCCTTGTCCCCGCCTATCTCTCTGACCTACTGTCTCCCTATCAGCCTGTCTGCCCTCCATTCAACAGATTCAGGCCTGCTCCGTGTCCACTGCCTTAACCGCCCAACCATCAATGGCTGGGCTTTCAGCCTCTCTGCTCCCACACTGTGGAACTCCATCCGCAGATCCTCCATCTTGCTTCCTCCTTTTCCTCCTTCAAGGCCGGTCTCAAGTCCTTCCTCTTCAACCATGCCTTCGGCTCACCCCTAACTCTTCCCCTCTCCCACTATCCGTCCCTTTCCCCTACCCCAATCCTCCCCACCCTCCACTCGGGTCCCGACCTGACTGTTAGCACTTTGGGACGTCCTCCCAACGTAAAAGGCGCTATATAAGTGCAATTTTGTTGTTGTTGTTATGTTCTGCGTTGTCACTAACTTTTGTTATTTCAGTGGCTGTTTAGTCAGTACACGAAGCAGGTGATATATTTTTGAAGTGTGTATTGAGTGGGGAAAGGTTCAATCTGATAATTCAATCCATCCAGTTTTGCAAACAGTCACTGTCTCTGCTCGCAGGGTCAATGTTTATATGAATTTAAACCATCCGAATTCTGGATGAATTGATCAGAATCATGATCAGAATCTGTACAGGAATAATTTCAATCCTTCTTCCTATGGATGACATGTCATTCCCTTTGTTCACATCTTGAATCTGATTCTTTCAAGATGGTTCCTTTCAGCAATCAGATTAATATTAACCTTCCCATCCTTTGAACTGGGGTCAAACAGGTTTTTCGGAGCTTGTTTTATCTTCTAGCTTTGTTTTCAAAGTGTTCACAAACCATTGATAAAATTGACCATTTCATTGTTTGCAATAATGGCTGGGCACTCTCTCAGGATTGCACTGAAGTATCACCTTGGATTACAAAATCGAAATCCCAACATGGGGCTTGAACACATAATCTTTTGACTCAGAAACAAAGAATGCTACCGACTGAGCTAGAAAAAAGTTTCCTAACTTAATTCTAATGGTCTTTGATATTGGTTTAATATAAAGCAATACTTGGCTGACTTCAAGATTCTTATTTTGATTTTTAAATGCCTCCAAAGCGTTATCCCATCCTTCCTCTGCAACCTCATTCAGGCCCATTTTCCTCCATCCATTACACAAACTCTTATTGCATGGATCCTTCCTCCTCTAGCTCACCTTTGGCACCCGAATTTTTACCCAGTTATGTTCTTGCTCACCAGAATTGCTTCATTGCATTCTCCTGCTCTGCTTTTAAAACCCTCTTAAAAAGCCAACCCAAGTAACCATTAGCTTCCTCCTGCACCTTCTACTTCCCATCTTACTTGGGTTAACAATCTGTCTATACAAAGCATTGACTTTATAAAAGGAGCTACTGTATATAAGTACAAGTAGCAGTTTTGCACAACTGTGTTAATTCCAGATTATTCCCTATTGAGCACAGAGATTAGGCAAATGTGATGCCCTTCACTGTGGCTAGCTATGAAGAATAATAAAAAATGGATAGGTTTTGTAGAACAGAACAATCAAGAATCTAAGGGGGATAGGGATGAATAACCAATGTTCAGCTTTCAATTCCTTTCGTCCAATGGACTACTGTACTTTTTTTTGTACATTGGCAGTACGATGACATGCTAATGGTGAAGTAACAGAAGAAAAAAATTGAATATTGTCTTTGCTGCCTCCAGCAGTTTCCAAAAGCTACCATCATGCACAATACTGAAGGGCTGAATGTCAACAAGAATCATATCTCCAATTCACTGAGCCACTTGCACTGTGTAAGGAAAGCTGTACAGAAATCAGCACAGCAGCTTTTTTGCTCAATGAAAGCTCGAAAAGGTTACATGACTCATTTTTGCTCAGGTTGAAACTTTATAAAATGTCCTCCTTCCCAGGTACCAATTCAGTTTTTAGCTCCTGTATTTCATTGCAGTGTTTTAAGTGGAGTTACTAATGAGTGATGGTAACCAAATTAATTGAGGCAATAAGCCTCACAATACTGAACACATGAAGGCTTAGAGAACTGCACTGAAGTGCTATTGGGCAAGTGAGAGCTGATTACAGACTCCTAAAGTGAGTCAAAAAAGTACCATGGTAATGTACTACCAACATAACCATGGTACTACCATGTAGGGTCCGGCGATATATCGATATATCGATATATTGGTTATATCCAATATAATTTTCATATCGATATGCCAATTTAGCCATTTCAAAAATATCGATATATCGAAAAATCGATATGAGCGCATCGGTATATCTAAATCTGAAAATTTCCATATCGACGGACCCTACTACCATGCCATTAGCATGGTACTTTTTTACAAGGGACAAGTCACAAAACTATTACTGAACACATGACTGGCTTCTTCAGACCTGTTCATTTGCAAATACATGCATTAACTACAATGATAATAATACTTGCATTTGATATAGTGCTTTCCACAATTTCTAGACATCTCCAAGTGCTTCATAGAATATACTGTAAAGTGAATTGACTGAATATTTGTGGGCGAAATGCAGCAGGCAACTGTGCACAACAGTGTCCCATAAAGAGTCGTGGATTGAAGTGACCAATTTATGACTTTGTTTTGAGGGATTATTATCAGGTGTGTCCTACCAACTCGATTCCAAGCTTGGCTGCATTCCTATATCTCGTGAGGTGGCTTAAGCATGGGATTCATTACTAGATCCCAGTTTGTGAGCCAATGCTCAGGCGTGTGTAATAAGAAAACTTGCCTGAGGTTTCGCCCAGCCGGGAGTCGAACCTAAAACTCTCACTTGTGAGGTGAGTGCTCTAACTTCTAACACTTGATATATGTATTACAACAAGAAATATGTATTAAACATGGACTGAGTATTCACTCTGATCTTCCTGGATTCAAACACAGGTCTCACGTTTGTAAAGAGAGTGCTCTAACCACTGAGCTATGGGAGCTCCACAAATGCTGTAGACAGTGGGTCACAAACTGGGATTCCATGCTCAAACCAACTCACGAGAAACAGGAACAAACAAGGTTAGAGCTGAATTTATAGGAGTCATGGTGGGGTTCCTCACTGAAGACTTTACTAAAGATTATGTTCTCAGTGTCTTTGGTGGCAGCGAAGCAACAGTGAACCACCAAACTTTCCCCAGGAATTGCTGTACGACATAGCTTTGGACTCGCATCGCATTATGCATACAGGACCAATAAAATATATATAAAA
Organism: Hydrolagus colliei; assembly: GCA_035084275.1. Classification (NCBI taxonomy): domain Eukaryota; kingdom Metazoa; phylum Chordata; class Chondrichthyes; order Chimaeriformes; family Chimaeridae; genus Hydrolagus; species Hydrolagus colliei. The sequence continues at coordinate 68,885,018 of CM068742.1, forward strand.
TATTCTTAATAATTGCTGAAATGATCCAGAAGCAGCTCACATACAATGATGACTGAAGGATCCTGAGTTAGCAATTGTGCATCAGTTTATTAAACTGAGGTTTGTGCTCACCAGGTGAGAATTGCTGGTGCTGGGCAATGGGATCTCTTTCCCATGTTAAGACCTTATTTCTAGCATTTAGTGCTTGCAGCAATTTCAGCAATTATTAAGAATATTTTATATATCAATAGAAATCAATAGAATAATAAAAGGATGTTAAAATGCATATACTGTATAGGGAATCTTGGTTCAGTTGCTATAAGTGAACTTTCTTAAAATGCAATATCTATTCAAGGTTGTAATTCTATTTTCAGAAATATAACTTAATTAATAACCTAAAAATAAAACACACACATTTTAAATCATAATCCTCAGAAGGTGGAGGGAGAACTGGTATTTATCTGGTTTTCAAAATCAACATAATTAATTATTATTATCAATATACTGTACATTATTTCCAAATTGAGTGAGATTCTGAAGCTAGTAGGGTCACATTGCAAGCTCAGTGAAAATTAGGTGCATATTCAGATGTACTATTCTACGCTCAAAATGTTCCAACCTAAGGATCATTATATCCCCGACCCTGTTGCAATATGTAAAGTAGTTCCACACCTACAAACCTTTCTAACTGCTTTGACAAAAGTTAAAAACTTTGTACAGTTTACTGCAGGCCTTTCACAACTGGTTCAAATCACTCAAGACACATTTCAAGTCGAACCCTTAAACACAGCAGAAAGTGATCTCCACCCATCTGTATGGGTGGGATTTAACATCAGGTCTCAGAGATATCCTGAGATATTCTGATGCATGTACATTTGTACAAAGTCTCTAATTATTAATTTGTCAACATGATAGAAAAACTCGTGTTACAAACATGCTTTTGTCTTCATGCTCTGCACATACCGAGGAACTTAAGAGACAATACCAATGACCTATTAATCTGCAAACAATCCAACAAAATAAAGGAGAACTGATGAATTTTAACCTAAAGTAATTTTATTCTCTATGGGATATGTTAAGCTGTAAGTATTGTCAATTTTCTTTAATATACACTAATGACTGTTGTGCTGTGTTTGGAAGAAGCTTGTTATCAGCAGGAAAAATAGACAGGGTACGGCAGAAAACAAGGCAAGAAGCTATCAACATGCTGGGTGATTTTACCCCATAGGCAATTTAGACCCAAGAGGGAAGACAAACAGATGTTACTTTAAAAATGGAAAAATGACTGGAATATTGGATAATAGAAAACGCTTACGGTATTTAGTTTGCTGTGGCACACATTTAACAGATAATACAATGTAAAAATGTTGGCAAATTACAAATTAAATTTGGTTTTGCACAATCAATTTACAACATTAAGACCTAATTTCCAGCATTTGGTTTTTCTAGGTCAGGTGCAGGATATTCAGTTGTACAGTAAAGTTTCCCTAGTCTGTGCTCAACCTCAAACCATTATATCCCCACTAGGCTTTTGGAGTGCCATGAATGAGCTCACTCATCTTTGTACAGGTACATTTGAGGGAATGCTGATGGTAAGCTTGTTTAAAGCTCCCCCCATCCAAACCACCCACACACACACTTCCTTTTTTAAATGGAAAGTCATATCGGAACTCCATAATTGCATCTATGATGCAAACCTGTTAATCATACATTTTTAGGTTTGCATTGCCTACAAATCATCTATCTGATAGTTTATGAGTAAATTTCAAACAGGTTTCTTAATGATAATAATAATCTTTGTATCGCATACAGCACCTTTCACGTCAGGCAGATGTCTCAAAGCATTTCACAGAATATAAGTCTAAAGGGCTATATTAACAGGTGAACTTGCAGCTAATTTATCTGCAGCAATAGCCCACAAACAGCCATGAATTCAATGATAAATTTTATTTGGGGGATAATTGGCCAGGACAGCAGTAGAAACCGCCTTTTTTGTGTAAAATAGTGTCATGGGATGTTTAACATTTGACACTTTTGAATAGGCTGACAGAGTTTCAATTGAACATCTCATTTGAAAGATGGCGTAAAACAAAGTTTAACAATGCTGTGCTCCCCCAGCAATTCTTTGAAGTGTCAGCCCAAATTATGAGTTAAATGTCATGACATGGAGCTTGAATCCCTAGCCTTCTGACTTGGGAGACAAGAGCGCTACCAAGCTGACGTGTAAACGTTCATAAATCGCAGTCCCTGTTTTGCTCTTTAAAATAAAGGAGGAACTGATGATGATGCAATGTGTTCCATTCAGTCCTTAAATATATGATTGTTTAGGAAACATGAGTAAACACTTTCAATGTTAGATGGGATGAAAAAAGTGTCAGCAGGAATAAAGGAAGAGAAAGTGGAAGAAAAAGGTACAAGAAGGCAAGGATAGATACTATTTTTAAAAGTGCTTGATTTAAAATTGTGTTTGTGAATTTATTTTAGTTTATATTTTTATAATAAGAAAGATTCTCCTGAATTTTGAATAGCTTCATACCTCGGACATTAGTGCGTTTCTTAGCAGCACCGTGAGTGAGTGACCTGATGATGGTGCCACCCAGCAAATGAGGCAGTAATGCTACATGCAGGAGATTCCCTATCTCTGGCAAGTGAACAGTTACATTGTGCAAAGACGAAGTGACATAAATCACTCTTTGATGGACAGGACACTGAATAAAACGGACAGCATATCAGCTCTCAATCTTCAGGCAGAAGATAAAAATTGGACATTTCATTACAGCTATACCAATATTAATATAATTTTTCTTACTGGAATTCTATTTAAGATTATCATACTTGCTTTTATTAAGACTGCAAGAAATTGCAGGTAGGTGAGTTCTGGAAAAAATCCTTCCAAAAAATTATCTTTGAACAACAAAAGCATTTGAAACAGTGCATCAAGAAGTGGACTTAGCAGTATTATCCATTAATTCATTGTGACGTGATAAACACATGTGGATATTTCTTGCTGTAAAGCCTTCAACATGTCTAATTAACAATAATAATAACTTTAAAACTCAAATAATTATTAGCGACTGCAGGTTTGCTTGGGACGTTATCCACCACAGTTCAACACAAATCAATTTGCAGCATAGTTTTTCCAAGTCCTGGTTTTCATTTCAAAACCTCTATTAGAAATGAAACATTTCTATTCTGACCATATTTCTGGATTTAGGGATGTGTCTTTTCTCTAATTGTGCATTAGAGATCATAAGACAGATTGGGTGAGATGAATAGTGCCATTCATCCCACTTTATTTTATCCTTCCAGAATAACAGCTGTGCCATCTTCCCATGACAGTAACTGACCACTTCTTAAATGAGGTGTATTATTATGTCCATTTTGACTTAAATTCAACTTGTATCATTGGAAATAGGCTCCAATTAAAATGGAACCTGTGCTGTTTTTGTAACATCTGTAAGAACAATATTAAAAAGGGTGGAGGGAATTGAGATTAAAGTAGATACTGTACCACCCAGCCGAGGACCATTATGATTCTACAAGGTGAAAAAAGTAAACCTGCTAATTATTATTGATAACAATGAATAATAATAGTAATCCCCGTATTGCTCAAGCTCTTTTCATGGGAGAATGTTCCAAAGTATTTCACAAAATGTACTGAAAAGTGTAGACAATATATTTTGTAGATGAATGCCCACAAAATTATTATTGTCAGAATCTCCGCTCCTGGCATGTTCCAGTCAATAATTAGCTGTTGCTTTCACCTTTTTATATCTATCTGTCAGTAATGTACTACATATAATGATGTGTCCAGAACTGATTTATTGTTATTATACAAGCTTTGTAAACCTCATGTAATTGCTTTTTTACACTGTGTAAACCATGTTCAAATGCATGTGTATGCAGGGTATTATAGGTTGCAGTTTGACCTTAATAATAATAATAATTATCCTTGCATCTGGTATAGCGCCTTATCATGTATTCGAGACATCTCAAAGTGCTTCACAGAATATATTGTAAAGGGAATTGACTCTATATATTGTGGGTGGAATGCAACAGCCAATTGAGCACAGCAGTGTCTCATAAACAATTGTGGATTGAAGTAATACATTTTTAAAAAAGGAATTGTTACCCCGGAAAAGCGATACGCTAATGACTAACAACTGGGTTTCCACTTACTGCTAAGGAAAATTGCCCAACATTTTGTCCTGCCTGGAATTGAAACCAGGTCTCTCGCTTGCGAGGCGAGTGCTCTATCCACTTAACTACAGGATTTCAATATAATTAACAGGTGAAGATATATTATGCAGTTATCAATCAATCTCTGCTAATTACAGAATGATATATTATGATTCACCTTCATTAAGTGGTCAATCATTATAATTTAAAATGTAGCATGGAGCAGTGTATTTCTCTATCTCATGCAGTTTGGAATCTCCCTCAGAACACACATGCCAGGGGGTGCTTAAGAAGGTGCTAAAATAGATATTTAGCATGTATCAGGTAATATAGTATATCAAATTAAGTATTAGGGACTGTCATATGCTGATCACTAAAACTTACCAATAATTTCATTTACAAAATCTGCAAGTTACATTTTTAAAAATGTCATGTAGCAGGTGTGCAAAATGAAGAGGGAGTTTGACATGATACAAAGTGTGACATTATTTCTATTGATATGGAGTCAGCGACTAAGATATTCACAAGAACAGTGAAAGAAAAAGATTCTGGGATGTGGAATATCCTCCTGGGTTGGCAAGACTGTCTATTATCCCTTTCAGGAGGGAAGTAGACAGGCATTTGATAGGCATCTGACAGGCATCTGAAAGGGTATGAAAATAAGGCAGGGACTAAATTCATTTCCTTGCTCTGTGACCTAACACGATAGGCCAATTGGTTTCCTTCTGCACGGTAGACTTTTTGTTTTTATGTTTACCTTGCCTTCACTCTCTGGGATTCTCTTCCTCAAGTCTTATGCCTTACACCAGCCTGCTCTGCTTTCAAAACCCTTCTAAAACGTATCTCTTGCTCTTTCAGCCATACAAATTCCTCCACCCCATCACCTGCACTCCACCTCATGAGCTCATGAGCTCTATTCCATTGTAAAAGTTGCGATATAACAGTACCAACAAAATTACATTTGTAAAGTGCCTTTCACCTAAGGAGGATGTCCCAAGGCGCTGAACAGTGAGGGATCAGGATCCGAACCTGGAAGGCAGGGTTCAGATGATGCAAGGCAGAGGGGGTGGGAGCATGTCTGAAAGCACGGTCAGAAAGAAGGATCTTGAGTCCTGTCTTGGAAGAGGCAAGAGAGGGAGCACGGCAATGGGATTGTGGGATGGAGTTCCAAAAGGTGGGGGCAGGGAAGCTGAAAGCTCAGCCGCCGATGGTAGTGCGGGTCGGGTGGGAGACAAGGAAGAGACCAGAGCCTGCTGAGTGGAAGGACTGGTTAAGTTGATAGGGGTTCAGCAGATCAAAGCTGTAAAAGGGGACAAAGCCTTGGAAGGCTTTGAAAGTGAGGACGATGATTTAGAATTTTATCCTCTGAGGGATAGAAGTGAAAGTAGTTGACTACAATAATAATCTAATAATAATAAGCCTTGCATTTGATGTAGTGTTTTTCACAACTTCTAGCTGTCTCAAAGAGCTTCACAGAATCATACTGTAAGGTGAATTGACTGCCTATTTGTGGGCAAAACACAGCAGCCAATTGTGCATAGCAGTATCCCACAAACAGTCGTGGATTGAAGTGACCAATTTGTTTTTGTTTTTTTGCCATGCCAGCCATGCCATATCTGCGTTCTATACAAGATAACTGCCAAGAGTTCACTTCAGCCACCTACATAACTGTTCCATGGCAAGGTCTCTGTGGAATGGGAAAGAAGGACACTTACTTTCAACAGACAAACAACAACTATTTACGCCGTCGGGCAGACATCTCGAAGAACATTAACCTACTGACTGGAAGCATGAGTGGAAAAATTGGATTAATATCATGATCTAATGAAATGGGGATGGGCCAAATGGCTTCTTCCGATTCTTCAACACTAGAGTAAAAACAATCATTACAATAATCATTCTGTATTTCTATTTTGAAATATAAACTTTCCACCAATAAAATAATTCACAGACACACCTGTATTAAATTCATTGTGATGTATTCTCATACAAACTTAACTTCCACAATGGGCATTTGTTACAAACCTGCCAAGCTCTATAGTAAAATGACTTGTGTGAGAGGGGAATACAAACAGTGTTTTGTAACATCAGTGCAACACAACATCTGCAAGGTCAACTCCACAGAGCAAACAATTTGATTTTCTTTCAAAAACTCTCATTATTTGTGGTATTTGCAGTGAATAACCAACCGGGGGATTATCTGTCTTGAAAGTCAAGACAAGTCTCTGGTGACTGGTTATGAACAAACATTTTAGGTCATCATCCTATCAGACTAGGAGCCCTTAGATTGCTGTCATTCGATGTTTCCTGTGGATGTCACAGCTCAGCTTTCCTGAATAATACTCCATTTGGTTAAAACTAGAAATGAATAAACAGCAAGCTTCTTGACTTTTCTAAACATTTCAGTACTGCTTCCACACCCATACTCTGTCTGTAAATTAATACTTTTATCTATTCATCACTGAGAGATAATTAGTTTTACTGTAAAACCAACAGATTTGAAAAGCTTTATTTTTTTTGATTGAAACCATTACAATCCTCTGGCATTAAACAAAACTGTAATCATGTATTTGTGAAAGCAGCAAACCCTTTCTCTGCATTAGGTAATTTTGATGACAAATCCATTGACATTCAACCTTAAATCTACAGTCATTTTGATGAATATTAGCAATGTCTGTCAGATAGATTTGTGAATACATTCAAAATGCAGTAAAATCCTTGGATGCATTTTGAGACATTTCACCAGGTATGATAATACATCATATCAAAGTGAGGATTAATGGTAAAACCTTGCATGATAGGGACCATGTAATTAATGGTAACAAAGCACTTAGGAAAAATATTGCGGAATTGTAATACTGGGCTTATAATGTTTGTGACATGAATCCCTAACAACAGCAAACAACAACAACAACCTAGTGCCCTCGATGTAATATTTTGTGGAAAGTTTCACACAGATAGAATAGGATCTTAAGCAAGGGAGCAGGAATGTGGAACAATAGAATGGGTGGAGTAAGGATACAAAATACTGGAATATATTATCAATAAATGGCCAAAAACACTTATCCAACCACACACAGTGGATCTGAATAGTGCTGTACGCATTAAGAACAGAGTGAAAACAGGACAAATTCATCCATTAAAAATAGGCTTGACACAGAAAGGCCTCAGAACATTCAAAATATATTCAAATGCAGAAAGCAAATTCAATGAAGTCCCGCAAATACCAACATTAACTCATGATCACCGATTGTTTCTCCTCTGAGCCTTCTTTTACTTTCCTATATTTCCATTTCTTTCATTCAATCCACGACTGTAACTCGAACACTGCTGTGTGCAATTGGCTGCCACATTTCACCTCCATAACATAGTCGATTCACTTTACTGTATATTCTGTGAAACACTTTGAGACACCTCAATGAAGTGATAACATGCTACTGTATATCAAATACAAGAATTATTATTATTACTCATAGAGTGCAATAATGGCAATGGGTTTTTCAAATAAACTGGAGCTTCCAGTACTGCGTTAGATGTTATTATCAACTGAAGAACCTCTGGAGAACTGCCTATCCTATCCATGTTATGACAAACAGAGTAATATGAGCTTTTAATGCCAAATCTGGCCAGTGGTGTTATGGCTCTGCGGTGTTCAATTTGCTACAGTGCGGCTGAGTTCACTGCTGGTTCTAAATGTTGCAGGGTACAAAGGGTGCGCTGAGACGTGAGGACTGCGGCCGGCTGTGCCAACACACAGTGGCTTTTAACTCTGGGATGAGATAGCATTTGTTTTACATGTTAATCCTAATTTGGGCCACAGCTATCATAATGGTCACACAGCAATGATAAAAGTGGAACCTGTACTTGACATACAGGCTGGCTTTCCTGACCAAATGCTGACAGGAGGCATGAAGCAGGTCTGCTGAATGTATGGAGCGAACCTGTCCAAAAACAAGTGCACTGGAAACAACCCTCTTCACTACAAAAGCAACAACAATTTGTATTTATAGCACCCTCTATGCCGGGTGGCATCTCAAGAGTGCTTCATAATAGCGGAGCCTGGGGGCGAGGCAGGGGTTGGGATTACAGCTACTTTAAAAACAAAACTATCCCATTGAGATAACTGATGTTGACTGCTAAACTTCAGCAAGAATAAAATGGGTTTCACAACATAATATGAATGTGTTTTGTATGTCATAACAAGCCACCCTAACTCCTCTACTGCTCATATGCAGTAAACTGTGGTCCATACATTTTATGTTGGGGAATACAACTGAGGAGCTGGTTAAGATAGTGCCATGGAAGGCAAGATACTCTCATGGAATACAGATTCGAAAGAACTGGATGACATAATAGAGGGTATCTCAGGAATAGCCCACGCTAATATGATCCCGCTCAAAAACATCTTGAAGCTGTCTGTTGTCATATTTCTGATCAATAGGATCACAGTTGCCTTATTTTCAAATTGGCTGTCAAGATTGACTGCAGCAATTGGTCTACTCAGCTCAGTCACAACAATGTTTACTGCTGGTGATTTGTAACAACTTCTTCAACTGTGCTGATTCCAATTCTTCAATGCTGCTGCCAATCTTTAACTTCTCTAATATGAATGTGCAGTATTATGGCTCAGAGCGAGCACCATATCAAAGCAATACCCGTTGCAAAAACAATTAGTACCAGCATCACAGAGCGGCAGTGCATGCTCTGTGCCTGCACTAACTTGAAGAAAAAGCAACTTGTGTTGGGCTCTGTTACTCAGCAACGGCATCAATAAATTGCATATGTATAGCACCTTTCACATCTGGATGCATAAGGCAGTCAGAGATTTGTACCCGAAATGGAGGGACAGGAGGATAGAAAGGTGACTGAAGGTGCAGTAAAGGTGAGGGTCTTGAGACATGCCTTGAAGGAGGCAAGACAACAACAACAACATTATATTTGTATAGCTCCAAACAAAGGGACTGTGAGCTGGAGTTCCAAAGAATGGGGCAGAGAGGAGAGACTGAAGGCTTGACCATTGATAGTGCGGCTGGTGGGGGACGTGGAGCAGATCTGCTGAACAAAGGAGTGGACAGGTCAATATTGAGTGAGCTGATCACAGAGGTTGGAAGCAGCAAGGAGGTGGAGGGCTTTGAAGGCAATCAGAATGCCAATTTGTTTCAGATCCAGGAGTACCATCAGCTCTTTCTTCACACTAAAAATCTTAAAGACTATCCAAGAATGTGTCTGACCAGTTGTGATTGTGAACCTAGAGCCATGAGAGATTGCTCACTGCCTTTCTAAATCCAAATTAGGATCCTTATATGGGAGTTAGACTGTAGGATTAATGCATGTTTAAAATGATTTATGTGACTTACAGTAATTAGACTATTAGTTAACACATAGATAACATTCCTGAACTCACAAAATATGAATGTCCTTTAGATGACGTGTTAAATCAATATCTCATCTGTCTATTCTGGTGGTTAATAAAAATCAGGAAGAGGAAAATCTGCTTAAGATCTCATGAAAATGCAATATTTTGAAAAGGAGTAAATAATTCTCCCACTGCTCAACACAAGGGGGTCTGTTCTTTGAGTTGTGTAAGATATGTGTACTTTGCACCATAATAAACCATGTAAAGCAAGTGAACCAGTAAACCCGGTGAAAACACATGCCAAATATTTGCATAGAGAATTTTCAGGTTCCCAAAATGAAGGAATTCACACTCATGAAAAGTTTACAAATAATTAAACCAATCATTTCTATTGATTAATTAAACCATTAAATGTGTCTGTAATTCTTTCTTTACATTTTGTTTACGGATAGTGCAGAACATAAATGTTTACACATGGTTTGCACAACTCATAAAATGACAATATTCCTCCCTGATTCAAAGTCACTACATTTAGCCACGCAGCTCAGTGTTATTTTCCAGATGTTACTTAGATATTACGTGGAGTTCTGTAGCTCAGTGACTCTCAAGAAGAGGATCTAGGTTTGATTCCCAGGTGGAGCAAAATGTTACGCAAGTGTCTTTACTCCATGAGGCTCTGTTTACCTAGCACTAAATATAAACCCAGTTGTCAGTCGATTGGCAGAATGCTTTTCCAGGTGTAATAATCCCTTAAAAATAAATAAATAAATAATTGTTATTCAACCTACAACTGTTTGTGGGACACTGCTGTGCACAATTGGCCATTTCGCCATAAAATTACAGTTAATTCACTTTATAGTATTTTCCCTGAATCCATTTGAAACGTTTCGGAGACGTGATATGGCATAATATCAATAACAAATACAGCATATAGATTATTACTAGTTTCATTACAATAGTCCCTGTAATTCTAAATAACTGAAGTGTGTCTGGTTCAGTTGCAGCATTGTCACCTTTGAGTCAGAACATTGTGAATTCAGGCCCCACATCGGGACTTGGAACTCTCAAAATCTATGTTGACATTTTTAGGCTGAAACTGTGCTGCACTTGAAAGAAATGTAAAAAAACAGCAGATTAAAGGTTAAAAGTAGAACATATTCAATGCACAGATATTAACACCCAGTATTATCAACTGATTTGGAGTCCTGTAGCTCAGTGGTTAGAGCACTCCACTCGCCTTGCAAGCAATAGACCTGGGTTCGATGAAATCTTGGGTAAATTTCTTTACTCCACACGCCTGATAATAATCCCTCGAAAAAAACAATAATAATTTGGTCACTCAATCCATGACTGTTTGTGGGACACTACAGTACACAATTGGCTGCTGCGTTTTGCCCACAAATATACAGTCAATTTACTTTACAGTATAGTCTGTGAAGCTCTTTGAGACAACAACAAAAAACAAATTACATTTGTAGTGTGCCTTTCGGGTCAGGAGGGTGTCTCAAGGCCCCTAGATGATGTGAAAAGTGCTATATCACATGCAAAGATTATTATTATATTATTATCCATTGTTCAGATGTTGACAGCTGAAGACAGTTAGTAATGTAGTATATAAAGATTGTTCAGTAAACACTCAAATATTTACTTGTAGAAGATAGTACTGTATATAGAGCAATGCTGCCCATCATGGAGATAATGTTACCCCCCACCCAAATAGTTCTCCAGCATGTCAGCTACCTGTTTGCACTAATATTGCTGCTGAAATCCTCCTGTTTTGCTGTCATAGAGGAACATAAAAAGGTAAAACCACCAACATGAATAATTGATCAAAATGCTTTAAACTCCTTTCAAAGGAAAATCTGTTGCAACAAAATTGAATTCAAGCAGAGAGAAGCTTAAATTCTCAAATGGTAATTGTAGATCATGGAAACAAGTAATGTAATGTGGTCTGGCTGGTTCACGTGTTCCCTCAGCTCAGCAACTGCACAAAACAAAACCATGTCTCTTCCTCTTCCTGACCTTTAGCTGATAAATTGGTGCTGCTATCATTAGCAGCTTCCCCATGGGCTCTCCTGACAAAGTCAATTTCAACCTTCAGAGAGAAATGCAAAGGGATAAATATATAAAACATTCAAACAAAAATGCAGTCTTTTGTTTAACTACAGTAAAACATAAAAGATTCTAAAGTAGCAGAGAGACTCAATAAGTTGAACTGACAGGATTGAATTCTCTCTCTACATTCTCTCCTTACATCCTTCTGCTTAGGGCAAAATAGCATTAATGAAGAGTGTATTAAGCACAGGGCAAAACATTATAATAATAGCAATAATAATAATCCTTGCTTTTGATATAGCGTTTTTTATGTCTTCTAGACATCTCAAAGCACTTCACGGAATATACTGTAAAGTGAATTGACTGTATATTTGTGGGTGAAACGCGGCAGCCAATTGTGCACAGCAATGTCCCACAAACAGTCATGGATTGAAATTACCAATTATTTATTATTTTTTTGGAGGGATTATTATTAGGCGTGTGGAGTAAGGAAACTTGCCCAAGGTTTCACCCTTTCATCCTGTGGTCCCAATCCATACCAAAATTCAACCTTAATTTTAATCCTTTTGATTTCCTGCCCAATCCTTCAAATGGCACATGCCAATGGCTGTCTGTCACATAAATTGGATGCTTGGCACCTCCCGAGCATAATACCTCTTCAGCTAAAAATGTCTTAGCATTGCCTAATTAACATGTTAACCTGGATTCACAAGAAATGTTGAATATCTGGACTTTGGTTAGATTTACTTTGATCTCTGCATCCTAGATCTGTAATCCTGGATGGTTAGAATTTTATGGGACTCAAGTAGTACAGTACTTTAGTTGCTTCAGAATATGGTTGTCCATTACTATCAATGACAGGTCATTGGCCTGCACTCTTGCTAACACTAGTGAAATGGATCCAGCCTCCAGGAATATTAGGTACCTGTATGATTGATAGCATTTAATTAAAATAAGAACAGAATTTTGACACCCTGTTAAACCTAAAGAGGAATGTTGGACTCTTCATTTGTTCTCGCATAGAGAGCCCAGGCTGTGAATAAATTCATCCTGTTAGGGGTTGTACCCCCGCACACCTACCTGATGTGATTAATGATGAGCGTTGTCGATGGAATAAAGAAATCATCCACTCTGTCAAACTGTTTGCCGACTGGTTGAGTGTGGATAGTGTGATGGGCTGTGCTCCCGCTGGCCTGATTAATCACCTGCATGAAAGACACAAGTGAAATAATACACTGACACCAACACAAATGAAATGAAAAAGATATGTGATCCATAACTGCTAAGTATGAGGATTCCCTGATGGTTAGCATTCATCTTTCTCAGGGAAATGCTGGGCAATTGAGGCCAGGAAGTTGGACTTGTTTAAAAAATGCGAGGACATTTTTGGGGCAGGTTGTTCAGTTGTTCAGTGACTAGAAGGTTGAGATCAAATAGGCTAAAGGGCCTTCTTCATCGAATCTTCTATGTGACAATATTTACTGATATATAAATATTCAAATTTGGGAAGGCAAATCCTTTGGGACAAAAATTGTTCACTGATTGAATACCTTTTGATTTAATATTTATATTTAAAAAAACATTTCTTCTTTACAAGGTTCTGGAATCACTATTAGCTAATTTCCCTGATAAATCAATTCATATCCAATTTGCTATTCAGCCGAGGGTGAACACAATTTGTATTTAGCTGATTGTGAAAGGTCATGGCATTTTACAATCTTTTCTGTTCTGGTCACTGATTACTGGTACAGAATCTTATTTCGCTGGAGCTGCAACTAATGATCCCATTTCCTCCTGGATAGAGAATAAAATCATTAATCAAGTATTTTTATTTGAAAAGTATCAATGATTACATATTCATCAAGGCTTAACCTTTTAACTGTATCTGCCAGTTTTACTTTTACTATCATTGTTTTAAACATGTTTGCTTTTTTTCCACACTTATTGCTAGTTATGAAAGCTTTGATAACAGCCCTTGGATTAGACAGATATTGTTAAAGGTTATGTGACCATCACATGATAAAATGTAGCAAAATATTAAAACATAAGGAGTGAACACATGATGTAAGAAGAAACTATTTGTGGTTTTACATCAGTTCTAACCTTTGTTAATAACAAAGAGAATAATATTTTTTATGATTCTAGCCTTACACGTTGTATTGGAGAATTTTACAGCACTGAAAAGGGTCATTTGGCATATCGTGCCTGTGCCAGCTCTCCAAAAGAATGATTCATTTAACCCTCTCCCATGTTCTTTCACCCGTACCTTTTATATTTTTCTTTTCAAGATTGGTACCCAATTACCTTTTAAAAGCTATTATTGATTCTACTATAACCATTGGCTTTGTTAGGAAATTCTATAGCTGATAACCTATTTGAAAACAGAAAGGGGTTTCTCCGAGTGTCCTGGACAACAGTATCCTGTGAATTGCTTTAAGACCCCCTCCCGACATTAAAGGCATTATATAAAATGTAACAACAACAGCAACAAAATTACATTTATAGAGCGCCTTTCATGTCAGGAGGATGTCCCAAGGCGCTGAACAGTCTGAACGGGACCCAAGGAAGGAGGAGGGACAGGTGGAGGGGAGGGGAGGAAAAGAGTTGGGAGGGCAGCAGAAGGCACGATCGAAGAGGAGGGTTGAGACCTGCCTAAAAGGAGGTGAGGGAGGAAACGAGGCGAAGGGACTGTGGGATGGAGTTCCAGAGTGTGGGGTCAGAAAGGCTGAACAACTCTACCCTGCATGGAAGGCACAATATAAATGCAGGTTATTGATGCTGTTTCTTTGGATTCCCATTCTAAGCACACACACAAAGGATCTTGAATTTACTAAGGAGAGAACAGTTACTAATGCGTGTTCCAGCTTTCTCTTCTTTGGGAAACCAATCTGGCAAAGGTTTTCCTGAAGAAATTATAATCAATGGGGACCACTATAAGGCTTGGCTCTTCAGCATTAGTGCCAGGGAAAAATGCTGGTCGAGCGGGAGACATGGAGCAGACCAGAGCCCGCTGAACGGAGGGGATGGGCAGGTTGGTAGTTAGTCAGCAGGTCGGAGAGATAGGAGGGGGCAAAGCTGTGAATGGCCTTAAAAGTGAGGATGAGGATTTTGAATTTGATCTTCTGGCGGATGGGGAGCCAATGGAGCCAGGAGAGGATGGGACTGATGTAGTCGCGGAGCTTAGTGCGGGAGAGGACACGAGCTATAGAGTTCTGGGTGATCTGCAGCTTGAGTAGGGAAGAGCTGGGAAGCCCAACGAGGAGGGAGTTTCCATAGTCGAGCCTTGAAGAATGCATGGACACTTTGGCAGCCTGAGGGGTGAGGCACTGGCGGCATCTGGCAAAGTTACAGAGGTGGTGGAAGGCAGTGCTGGTCATCGCAAAGATGTGGGGGAGGAAGACAGTTCAGGGTAAATCAAGACACCTAGGTTCCCGACTGGCTGCGAGCGATGGAGAATGCAGCCTTGCATCTATTTTCCATCTCTTACAGCTGGAGAGGCGCTGATGCAAGCCAATTAGGAGGGCCTCAGTCTTGCTGATGTTGAGCTGAAGGATTATTTGGGTATTATTGTTTTATTTGAAACATACATCCATGGCCAGAAGGTTGTAAACAAGATAGGGGGTTGGGAGATAGACGAACAGGCCATGAATCATATATGAAACATCAAAGTGAAACAGAAGACTTTGCAAATGGATCTATTTTGGCTTCACTTAAGAGGAATTTCAATTCAGTTTGTCATCATTTCAGCATGAATGAGAAAGCTGTGAGTTCAAACCTCACACAAGAGACTTGCATTTTTCCCTGGCACTAATGCTGAAGAGCCAAACCCTACAGTGGTCCCACTGATTATGATTTCTTCAGGAAAACCTTTGCCACATTGGTTTCCCAAAGAAGGGGAAGCTGGAACACGCATTAGTAACTGTTCTCTCCTTAGTAAATTCTACATCCTGTGGAGGGGTATCCTTAGAATGGGAATCCAAAGAAGCAGTAGCAACAACAATAACTTGCATTTATATTGTGCCTTCCACGCAGGGTAGAGTCTCAGAACTCTTTACGCATTTACCACCATTGAACAGAAAGATAAGAACAACTCAATGAGCTATCTTCTTTAAATTATGTGTATTTGGAGATTGGTCTTGGATCTCAGGTGACTTCAAAGCTGTTCACCTACAAAGTCCTCCACAGCTTCGTCCCAACCTACCTTTGCATCCTCCTAACCCCCTACCAACCTATCTGTTCCCTCCACTCAGTGGGCATCAGCGTGCTCCATATCCTCCGACCTATCCACCCCACCATTGGCAAGCAAGCCTTCAGCCACTCTGACTCTAACCTCTGGAATTCCATCCTGCAGTCCCTCCGCCTCACCCCCTCCCTAGCCTCCTTCAAGTCCCGCCTCAATACTCTCCTCTTCAACGGTCCCATTGGTCACCCCAAATCCCCTCCTTTCACTTTACCCTCCCCGATCCTGATCCCAGTTCCGGTCTGAAACATTGACTATCCAGCGCTCTGGGACATCCTCCCGACATGGAAGGCGCTATACAAATGTAATTTTTTTGTGGTTGACTAACTATAATCTTTCTCAAACAATCTGGAATGTATTTGCAATAGATATTGATAGTCATCCAGGCTGAATTTTAATGAGATATTTTGCTCGATTAATAATAATCAATGAAATACTGAAATGTTTTCAATTCATTTTATTTCTATTGATACAATTCATATTCTCAACTTTTTGATTTATTACAATTACATTCCTGTTGGAAAAAGAGTGTTAAACTGAGTAAAATTAAATAAATGGTGGGATTGACGGGGAGATATTTACCTGAAGTGTTGGTGAGCTTTTCTCGATATCGCCCCAACTGAGAACCCAAACCTGGTCATGTGATTTGTCGTAGTGAAGTTTCACTGGAATTGGATCAGTGGTTACAGACTGTAATGGAGGGAGAAATTAATTAGATCAGTGATTACAGCCTGCAATAGAGGGAGAAATGAATTTTATCACTGATTACAGTCTGCAATGGAGAGAATAATTGATTAGATCAGTGGTTAGAGCCTGTAATGGAGAGTGTAAGCAATTATGTCAATGGTTACAGCCTGTAATATAGAAAGTAACTGATTAGATCACTGGTTATGGACTACAGTATTATGAAAAGAGAAATGAATTACATTGCTGGTGACTGTTTGTAATGAGAAGAGTAATTAGTTAGATCAGTGGTCACAGACTGTAATGAAGAGAATAACTGATTAGATCAGTGGCCAAAGACTACAATGGAGAGAGCAATTAATTAAATGAGTGGCTGCAGCCTGTAATGGAGAAATAAATCAATTAGATTAGTGGTTACAACTTGCAACGGAATAAGTAATTGTCTAGATCTGTGCTTACAGACTGTAATGGAGAGATCTGCTACCAAAATGTGAGGCCCAAAATTCATCACAGTCTGACAATTTAAAGCAATGATCTTAAAATTAAGACGATGAGAAATGTTAGCCTTAGTGACTGAAAGAAAAATCCTTACAATAAGTAATATCTTCCATCTGAATATAGGAGTCATTGATTTATTAACATATACCTATTCAATGCTGAAAATGGGTACAGGAAGCTTTATCCATATATTAACAGAACTCTAAGATGTGTGTGATTTCTCAGTGTTAGATTTAATTGTAGCTAATGATCATTTTCCTTAAGGTAGCATTCCAATGACCAGCTAGGACTGTCAGTGTCATTTAAGGCCAGTTTATATTGATTGAAGGCATTCACACAGCAATTAGGAGAGGCGAAACCTCGGTTATATTCCTAAATCCAAATCCTGTTTGCTGAGGGCTGAGCAAGCTCTCTGCATGCATAGCCATAGTACTTTATTATTACCAAAGCGTCAGGAACCCAACTGACTCTTTTAAAAAACATTCTGAGTAGAGACTGAATTGATTTGCATTGCCTGGATTAAACAATGCAACAACGGGAGTGTTTTGCAGTTTCAATAGGCAAGCTACAGAGTGAGATGCATATTGTGTTTCATGTTTGTGTGCTTCACAATCTATTCATGGTGCTTGTTACGATTTTTAATTATTTGTAATCTTCCCCAAAAAGATACGACCTCTTTCAAAATGTGGTAGTTTGAATTCCTGAATTCAGACTCCAAATTGCAAAGACATGGCTTACAATCAGCACTAATGAGGCATCACTTCACTGGTGATGTAATTTCCCATATGCTGTGTATGTGCACTGCACACAGAAAGCTGGCCAGTTAGCCCCGAATGTGGAAGGTTGCTGGGCTTCTCATACATAGGTCGCTTAGGCTACATGATAAGCAGTCGTGCACTAAACAGTAGGGTGTTACATGTGGGTTGGTTCGTATTTGTCATTCCTAAAATGCCAATAATTTTTAACGCCATGTCGGGGACATCTCAAGGATCTTCAGAGAACAGATTAGAAGCCAGAGCTTGGGTTGAAAGCTGCCAAAAGGAAAAAAGAATCAGAAGAGAAAGAGAGAGTGAGGGAGAACAAAAAGACGGTGTTTGCCCTCTGGACTTCAAAAACCATCAGTGTATTTGCAAATATTATACATCATCCACCATTATTATAGGATTATTATTAAAATTCTTTCAAACACAGATTAGATTGTTTTATTTTAGCAAATCACACAATGGGATATAAGTATATAGGTAGTTTGGAATATATGTGCATGCTACAGCCAGGAAGGTGGAAGACGAACTAGATGGACCTTGGTCTTTTTTTGTCTAGCGTTTCTTATGTTCTTAAAAGCACAATTCTGAACAAATGGTCTTTTTTAAACCCATCATCTCTGAAAAATATATTGAAAAATATTGAAATTTACTGTGATGGAAAATCAACATCTCAACCTTGAGAACTGAGGACAGAAAAGTTAGCATTCTATTATGGTGATTATTTGAATATGATTGCACTGACATTTCCTCGACATAAACTGCATAACTTGTAAGTGATGCATGTGCCTTTTTCATCATCATAAAGAGCAAACTGAAACTATTCACTCTTGAAGAGATTTTAATTAATCGACTGCATTAAACAATTTGTACAATAAAACTGGCTGCTGTTCCGGAAGATCATTTGCTGTTAATGGTTCCTTCTTCTTAAGAGTTTCCCACTGCAATGCCCACCCCCAGGAACCTTATCAACAGCATTAACAGCAAAGGTTTCAAAGGGAATATATGTCTTATGGGTGTATTAATCCTCTGCTCTCACATGACAAGACTTTCTTGGTTTCACAGACGTCTCGTTTAGCTCGCTTCCACACTTCAGCAACTTCATATTCCATTAAGGTTCTCATTTTAAATGCAAATCAAGATACCGATTGAATCCTGGGCACATCATTACTCAGCAGTACATTCATGAAGCTTACTTATCAGACCTTTCTCTTAAAATATGCTCTCTGAACATCACATTATCAGAACCTGGAGAGGGAGCAAAGCATAGCATGTTTTTTTCAATAGGCTTTTTTGGCCATGAGTACTTTTTTAATGAATTAAGAACAAATTCTTTCCCTCCGCCCCCCACTCCCCTCCCCACACACACGCACACACACTCAAAAAAGAAACACTGAAGGGTGATATTGTTAATAACCATCTTAAATTTGACAGTGGACATAGATACAAGATAGTCACAACAAGAGTGAAAGAAGAACTTAGTAGAATTGTTTTCACTCGGAGAGTTATTGGGATGTGGAATGCCCTGCCAAGTAAGGTTATAGTGGCAAAATCCACTGTGGGCTTCAAGAGGGAAATAGACAGGTAGACAAAAGTTAAAGGCTTGAAGGGATATAGGAGTAACAACAACAATTTCAACTACAACTTTGATATATATAGCGCCCTCCACCCCGGACGGCATCTCAGAGCGCTCAGAGAGTAGGGCAGGATAGTGGAACTATAGTGATTTGATGAAATTGTGCAGACTCAATGGACCAAAATGACCTTCTTACGCGCTGTAAATTTCTTTATAAATAATACAAAGTGTTGGAGGAATGTGGTAATTTGATGCTCTTAGCATTCCCACCCTCCTTGAAAATATGTGGAAAAAAAAGTCCTGTCTAATTCTACTTAAAAAGCCCTGCCAGTTTAGCGTGTTAAAAACGATTAAGGAGGAGCTTGACCAGCACCGAACAGCTGAGTGAGCACATCAACAAGGGATAAGTTCAGAAGCTGGAATTACTAAACTTACTGATGGGGAAAATAAATCAAAGTATTTAAAGCAGTACTGAAAGTCAATTGTTGAGAAGTATGGTGATAGTGGTTTTGTTAGCTCTATGCAGGTTGGAAAACAAGACATAGGCAACATATCAGATTGAGAAACAGAAAATGCATTCTAGACATATTTTTGGTGCCCTAAATTGAAGCTTTCCAAATCACAAGCACAGCCAGATGTGCAGTAAACACATCGCAAAATGCAGGTTTTCTTTTTTCTTTTCACTTTCAGCATGATTTTGGTTGTTAGCAATGTTTGAGGCCGTGAATTGCCATGAGAACAATTGCTCTGCTACACATAAAATTACTGTATAAAGTTTCCTCCATTTCTGCGATCCACCGAATGGAACTTAAAACTGCCCTTATCAGAAAAATCAGCAATAGTTGATCTGAGATGTTGAGTGCTGGAGTCCCATCTGCAGACTGACCATTGGCATATGTATCATTTTCATTCCATGGTACACTGGTAAAAAACACAAGAAATCTCTATCCCGTGACAATGTTCGAAAAGAGAAGGGTCCCAATATCCTGGCCAATTTGTCATTCACATCGTGGCTGTTTGTGGAACATTGGAAAATTTATGAGTGTGAGATACTTCCCCAAGATGCTACAGTATTACCTGATGAAGTTTCATTCCAAGTACCAGAAGCTGAAATAAATTGTGCATTGACCTTCTGTACTCTTTAAGAAATACAGCTAACTTTAGGTGGAAATGCTGGTTTGTGGATCATGAGATCAGTTACACCTATTGCTCACACTGAGCTTTTGGCCTATTTTATTACAGAATGTATCTTTGTTTTATGCAAATTGTTTCACAACGCTAATTTGTTTTAAAAAAAGTTTCAGCCAAGACATTTTATGACCCTTTCTAACTTTTGACATTCATTACTAAGGTAAAATCAAATTTGCACTGAGGTACTGGAGGCTTTGTGATGAATAAAATATTATTTGTGAGAAAATGTCCCCATGTACAGTCGATTGACATGCTGCAGAGGAATTTTAGCTGAGTGGGTGTAATGTAAACTAGGAATGATATAGTGAATGTACCATCCGTGGTCAAGGTATTGTTTAGCAGGTTGTATGCTTTCACTATGAGATTCCAGTGCTCAATTTAAATAATAATTTAAAATGAAGCTGAATCTTGTTACTTTTGAGAGCTCGCTAATTAATAATAATCCTTGCATTTGATATAGTGCTTTTCACGTCTTCTAGACTTCTATATGCGCATCACAGAATAAACTGAATTGACTGTATATATGTGGGCAAAATGCGGCAGCCAATTACACACAGCAGTATTCCACAAACAATCGTGATTGAAGTGACCTATTTTTTTTGAGGGATTATTATTAATTACTATTGTTAATAATTATTAATTGTAGTAGTTTAACGGTGCTCACTGTCTGTTATTCAGTAATAATCAGTGTGACATTGTAAATGAGTAAGTGACCACACATTCGGCTGCCCATAAATATAAAGAAAGGTTCTGAAGCTGTCTGAGCTTCAGCTGCTCATTATACTTGGCAACAGTGTATTTTGAATCATTAATATCTGCCTAAGCACTTGCCAGACCTTCTCTGAAAACTATTTTTTCCCCACATATTAAAATCACATTTTCTTGAAAATCGGTTGTTGCAATTTTGCCGTCGACTCTTATAATTCATTTAAATTTATATGGGAGACAAAATATCAGATTTATGGACTTGTATGTTTTATACAGCTTAAGTGGCCGGTTAAAGTAATTGACCATCAGGAACATCTGCTTATTGAAGACACCCCTTTGCTCTAGAATTATAATATCTAAACTTAGTGTTACCAGACCAGAATTTATCCACTATCTAACCATTTCCACCTCATATAAGACCTCCTGAATTTTGGTTGCCTTCTTTTGAGATGGTGATTTGAAAGCAAAGAGAGATCACAAAAACAAACTTGAAGGAACCATGAACTCAAAGAGTAGGAGAAGGTGAAGAGAGGGTGAATTATAGAAAATATGATGATTTCCAAATGTGAGTTTATTTCAACAAGGAATTTCCTATTCGGAATCCCTATTTCACAAAATAATTGATGACAAAAAAGTTTTCCATGTAGGTTAGCCCATTGGCTTCTTTACATACTGACTCGATAGTTTCAATGAATAGTCAATAAATACTTTAAAAGTTTTTACACATTCTTATCCGAAATATTTTGGGTACTCTCAACCTCCATCCTAGTGGGCATTATCCTTCAGCACAAAACTACCCTCAATTTTGAACTACTATTGGCGATTATCTGGATGGCATCCAGCTCAGGAGTCAATCCATTACTTTTATGTGCCTTGGGGCATCCTCTCGACATGAAAGGTGTTATAGAGTATAAATCACATTGTACAGCCTGCATAAGAAATGGAGCTATCTCACACTGTTCCTGTATCTCACAAGTCCTGGTTGAGAGCTAACTAACTCGAGTTGAATGGCTCCCGTCAGTGCCTCCATACCTTGGGCACTGACAGCACCAGCCTCCATGGATGCACTCTACATCTCACAGAATAAATACTGTCGCTGTCCTGTTTCACCCTCAACTGTCCATCATCCCCCACATCTGTGCCATGACCCGCTCACCTTTCCCCACTTCCGCAACATTCGTCGGCTCTACCACCGTCTCTCATCGCAGGCTGTCATGACCTTCATCGACACATTCATCACATCCAGGCTCAACTACACAAACTCTCTGCTTGTCGGCCTTCCACAACTCCTCCCTCCACAGGCTGCAGATCATCCAGAACTCTGCAGCCTGTGCCTTCTCCCGCACCAGGCTCTGTGATCCACCCTTTGTCTCCCATCCTTGCCTGGATCCTCTGGCTCCCCATCACTCAGAGGATACAGTTGAAGATCCTGGTTCTCACCTTCAAAGCTCTCTGCAGTCTCGCTCATCCCTACCTCTGTGACCTCCATACCCCCATGGAATGTCTGCTCCCTCAGCTCAGCGGGCTCCAGCTTCATGTCCCCCGCCTTGCCCACCTTGCCATTGTCAGGCGGGCCTTCAGCCTCTCTGACCCCACTATCTGGAATTTCATGCCACAGTCTCTCCACCTCGCTGCCTGCCTTGCCTCCTTCAAGACCCATCTCAAGACCCTTCCTCTTCAACCGTACCTTCGGGCAGCCTTCTATATCTACCCTCTCAGCCCTCCACCTCTCGTGATCCCAACCCACAGCTCAGGTGCGGATCTCTGACTGTCTAGCACCTTGAAATTTCCTCCTGATGTGAAAGGCGCTATACAAATGTTATTTGTTTTGGTTGGTCCAATAAGAGTTATTCTTCTCATTTTGAGACTGAGACACATTATTGAAGCATGATACTAGTAGCTTTGTTCATGATCAGAGTTCTGTCCCCAACAACTGAATAGCAATCTATGATTGCATTTAAAAGCCCACAAATTTAAAATAGCAACTTTGTTGAGGGTCTGGAAGGCAAGTGATAGAAGTGAAGCCTTACAATGATGCCGCCTTTGGGAGAGGAGAATAAAAAAAGGCAAATAGTAGTGGGCAAACAAGTGACATGTTATTTCTGTAATTCTTTTGAAATACTGAATCTCAATGAGGTCACTAGCTAGGATAAGTTAAGTTACTGATCCCAACAATGCTAGGGAGCTGAGTTGATGTGCACAGTTAGATGGTGATTGTAAATGGTTAGATGGTAACTCATCCCTTGAGTGAAGGATGTTTTATCTGATGACTGCATCAGATAAAACATGTTAAAAAATGTTTTTTTTTAAATGTTTGTCACAGTCCGTCTGATTTTTTAAACCTAATATACTTGTGAACAAAATGTTTGTTAAGACATTTCGTAATTAACTATATAAGTATGAAATACAAGCCTTACAATTTTAAACTAATTTATGACAATATTTTGTGTGATCGAATGGATTCTATTGGAAGCTGGAAAGAGTTCCACACTTGAGCTAATTTTATAATAATCTGTTATTAATCTTATTATAAGCTGTTATCTTATTTTTTTTAACTATAACATCAGACAATGTTCATATCTAAGGGCAAAGGATTCTGGAGTGCTTCAAAATGTTTTGACATATGATGACTACTGTATAGAATATATTTTCTCATTATTTATTCACGAAAATCTATTTGCTCACCAATGCTTAACTCAAATTATGATAATGAAACAATGCAGACCTGCACAGCCTTTTGGGACTGGATATCAACAATCAGGACTCTGTTCAGATTGGGCTGCGTGATATAGATGTACTTGTTCTTGATGTTCACCGCGGTGGCCCACAAACAACGTTGGACTGTTTCACCTTCACCTTTTGGACAGACTTCATCCTGAAGGAAAGTTGCAAAAGAAACCTTCTGTAATTGAGAAATGTTGCTAGCAGAAAATTAAAAGTTCATTGTCTATGCATGACTGCACAAAAATCAAGACCATCCCAATAAATGCTAATTCTGTATTTTAGAAGTGTTCAAAATGCAGAGAAACAATAGTTGGCATATCAAGTATTTTACATTCATAGAACAGAACGTATTTCAGCACTACAAAATTATATTATCCTTAAACAGTGCTAACCTGACAAAAGTTTGTGAAATTCCCAGGAGACAAAAAGCTAAATGAAATTGTTAACAGTTGTACCTATAGGCTAGTCAGGCCTGGGCCATAATTCTTTCAAATTTAGTTCTGTTAAGTAGTGGGTTATATTCTTTTAAATGTGAAAGTAGCTAAATACCAAAGGAATGGCTGAGAATTCTCTAAAAAATTGTAGTGATCATCGGTAGTCATTGTTTTCTGAGTCGTTTATTTTGAAGCTTGGTGTACTAAATTGAAACAACTCTCTTAACCTTTCTTGCTTTCTTTAATTACATTTTAATTTGGATGCACTAAACCATAAAATAAAACTCTAGAGTTTATTTTGTAAATTCAGATCACTTTAATTTGATGCATACTTTTGGTTAACAATAATAGTATAATAATAATGGTTAAGGATTCTGAAACTGTTGTTCTTTTTAAATATGTTCACTATTGAAAATTAACTCTAGTTTAACTTTCACAACAACAGTAAATTCAGACCACCATTGTAAGATTAGGAGACAGTGCAATATCCTGGGGTAAAGCTTGGTAGTGCATATGAGAGAATCTTCATCTCCACCCAAGCTAAGATCACTTCCGTCTTTCCCCCAGCTCAGTGTCAAGCTCTGTTATTAAGCACTCTGAGATGCTATCCTACATCACAAGAACATAAGAACATAAGAATTAGGAGCAGGAGTAGGCCATTCGGCCCTTCGAGCCTGCTCCGACATTCAATAAGATCATGGCTGATCTTCTCACCTAACTTTGGTTACCTGCACTATCCCCATATCCCCTAATCCCTCTATTTTTCAAAAATCTATCAGTCTCAGCCTTGAAAATGTTCAAGGACTGAGCATCTACAGCCTTCTGGGGTT
Source organism: Hydrolagus colliei (assembly GCA_035084275.1). Lineage (NCBI taxonomy): Eukaryota > Metazoa > Chordata > Chondrichthyes > Chimaeriformes > Chimaeridae > Hydrolagus > Hydrolagus colliei. The sequence goes on from CM068742.1 coordinate 68,910,233, forward strand.
GTAAATTCCATCCATTCTATACCCTCTGAGTGAAGAAATGTTTCCTCAACTCTGTTCTAAAAGGCTAACACTTAATTTTAAGACTGTGACCCCTGGTTATAGATTATCCTACCAGGGGAAACAAACCCTCAGTGCCTACTTTATCTAGCCCTTTAAGAATCTTATATGTTTCAATAAGATCCCCCCTACTTCTTCTGTACTCCAGAAAATACAGCCCTAGTTTATTCAACCTATCCTCATAGGTCAGTCCCCTCATCCCAGGAACTAACCTAGTGAATTTATGCTGCACCCACTCTAAGGCAAGTATGTCCTTCTTTAAATAAGGAGACCAAAACTGCACACAATACTCTAGGTGCGGTCTCACCAGGGCCTTATACAGTTGCAGCAAGACTTCCCTCCTCTTATACTCTAAACCTTTTGAAATGAACGCTAGCATGCCGTTCGCCTTATTAGTTGCTTGCTGCACCTGCAAACTAACTTTTTGGGACTGGTGTACAAGGACAACCAAATCCCTTTGAATACTAACACTATCTAACTTCTCCCCCTCTAGAAAATACTCTATTTTTTTATTCTTGCTACCTAGGTGAATAATTTCACACTTGCTAACATTGAATTCCATCTGCCACCTACTTGCCCACTCCCCTAGCCTATCTATATCTTGTTGCAATCTTTTTGCATCAACCTCAGAGCTCACTCTACTACGTAGTTCAGTGTCATCCGCGAATTTGGACACGTTACATTTAATGTTCTCATCTAGATCATTGATGTAAATAGTAAATAGCTGAGGCCCAAGCACTGATCCTTGTGGCACTCCACTAGTTACATCCTGCCAATTCGAGAATGATCTGTTTATCGCTACTCTCTGCTTTCTACCCGATAGCCACTCTTCTATCCATGTTAATATTTTCCCATTAACCCCGTGTGCCTTAATCTTGAGTAACAGCCTTTTGTGTGGCACCGTGTCAAATGCCTTTCTAAAATCCAAATATACCACAACTACTGGTTCCCCCTTATCCAACCTGCTGGATACATCCTCAAAAAATTCTAAAAGATTAGTCAAGCATGACTTCCCTTTTGTAAAGCCATGTTGACTCTGCCTAATCTTTTTATGGTCTTCAAGGGCATGGGCAATATATAAATATATAAATATATAAATGCAGGTTTGTGTTATCACAGAGAAAAGACCAGCGGTAAAATCTGCCGCCATTATGAATAATGATATCTGAGAGCCCAGGTCCACAACAATGGTCCTCTCCCTCAGAGATTCTGGCTTTTAACTGCTGGTTATGATGATACTGGCTTGTCATTCAACTCAAAGCTCAAAAGGCCAGTATTCTGCTAACTAGTCGACACCCAAGACTAAAGTCCTCCTGACTTGAAAGGTGCTCTTTAAATGTAATTTTGTTTTGTTGTGTTGTGTAAAGTCCTTCAGTATGGAATTAGCTTTTCTGACTTTGGCATTGAGAAATGGGTGAGGGACTGGGCTCTGACACTAGTCAATGTGCTGAACATCACACAGATTATACTATTTCTTATAACACAAGGCAATCACATGGCACAATGTTTGATTTGTTGGTATTTCACTTCTGTTATAATAGGGAAAATGCCATTCCTCTTCCCCCCCTCTAAAATACTCGTCTTCACTCGGTCATGTGAGTTTTCAACACATATGAGTAATAATAATCCTTGCATTTGACATTGTGCTTTTCATGTCAGGAGGATGGCTCAAACTGCTTCACAAAATTTACTTTATGATGTGATGACTGTGAAGTTCTTTGAGACATTTCACTCATTTATTAAGTTACTTAAATGCAAGGAACATTATTATATTATCAAGCCCATTACATATTCTGGAGCTTTGAAAATCACCATCAATCATTTGGAAATGTTTCTTCTTTTTAAGTAGTGGCAAACATATATGTACACTGTCCACATCACAATACAATATAGACTTACACATTGGGTGTCCGAAAATGCTCGACAAATTTGGATGTGCACTGTACTGAAGTTGAACTGTGTGTGCTGGTACTCCCAACATTTAGTTTTACTAACCACTCACAAAATGGTTTCCCATTAAGAGCTTTGGCCTAAAGGACTCACTATATAACCAATGTCCACCCAAATAACTGCTGAAACACAACACATATTTAGAATACACATAATGATAAGTAGCAAAGCATGAATTAGAGAAAATCAATGCACAAAGATTATCGACTGTACCTTGATGCAATTTAACACCATAACTAAATTGAATTTATATTTAAATCAAAGTACAGTAAAACCTTCGTTATCCGGCACCCTTGGGACCTGCGTGGTGCTGGTTAATAACATATGCCGTATATTTGTGTAGCAAGTTGCCGAAAATCCTACACAAAAAAATTTACTATTATTAATATAGTCTGTGGGACCATATTAATAATATACTAAATAAAAACAGAATATTGTATGGATACTTACCAATAAAGCATTCCAGCACACTCAATAAAATGATCGATAAAAAAGCATTCTAGTGTTCAGTGAGTTTAATAAGTACGCATGTGCAAAGTGAGCATACCGCGAGTGTCCCGGATCTCCCAATACAATTGGTCAAGTATGCTGGTTGGTTGGGTACCAGATAAGCAAGGTTTACTGTGGTAGCAACCTCCAAAAGGGTTTCATTCTTCCATTTGCTCCAGGTGTTATCCAACGTTTCATAGTCAATAAATTATATATGAGGGAGCAAATTACACAGCTGTCATCTTAATAATTGTATATGGGAGATTCTATCAAATTTATTTTGTATTCTTGATTTTTGAAAGATATCCTCAATCATTTAGAATTTTTTTTTCCTTTTTAAATAGTAGGAAGTATGTACAAAGGTTTCAAATCATAAATGCAGTTATAAATCATAGCTGACTACAAACATAGTGAAGTTAGAAAATATGAGAAACCTGTTATCAAATTATTATATGAAAAACAAATCAATCTTAGGAAATGTACCTAAGAAAAACCACAAATAAAAATCACCAAGAAGATACAGTATTGTAAAAGCAGTATCAGGGTCATCCAATTCATGGATGTTTGTAGTATTTTACCGTGTGCAAATTGGCTGCTGCATTTATCCACAAAACACAGTCACACAATAGTATGATAATCCTTGCATTAGCATATCCTGTGAAGCACTTTGCGACATCCTCATAGCATGAAAGGTACAATATATCAAATATAACGATTGTAAGGATTGCGAACATTCTGAGATCACAATGACTAAAGGTATACCACCCATTTGCTACGCTTCAGAAATTGGGAAATTGCAGAAGTTTTGTGAATGCAACAACAACTCGCATTTATATAGAGCCCTTCATGCGGGGTAGCATCCCAGAGTGAGTAAATTTTCACTTGGATGCAAACAGAAGCTCTGTTTTCAGATGCCAGAGAAGTTTTAAATATTAGAGAAGCAGATTAAGACACTTTTTAAACTTCAATTAAAAAAAAGCTTCACACATTTTAGCAGTATAAAGTCGATTCTTCCCAGATATTCTGGCCACACTTCCGTATAAGTGAACAGGAATAATCCTTTAATGCTTCTTATAATGGAGGAATATTGATATTACATTTTTTTTAATGGTAATAATAAATAATATTATTTAGGGACAATGAGAAAAAAAATACTCAAAGTTAAACTGCAGAACAAAAGGTGCCGTTGATGTAACAATTCTGGTCCTAATTATTAAAGTGAGAGTTGGTTGCTGCTGTTGCAGGATATGGAAGACAATAGATCTTTTGACATGTTTTCATGGGGATATGTTTATGTAAAATTAAATGCTGATCTATGATGTTTAATTCTGAAATGTAAGTTGGAATATATTCTTGGAAGAATTTGGATGTATTTATCCAAGAATTGTGGAAATACTTACTAGTAAATCCCATGTTCACCCTGGCAACAAAATTACCTGATTGCAGAAAAAAACAGTGCATCTGTCTTGTGACAGGATTTATTTTCTGAAGGCACAGGTGTGATAGCGTAATCTACAGCCAGGCTGCAGGAATCACACAAGGAATAGTTGGCGTAACCTTACTTGACAAGTACCTTTCAAAGTGTCGTAAATACTACCAAGCTTCATATAGTCTAAACTATCACTCCAAATGCAGTGCAGCTTTGTTGGAAGTACCATCCGTCGGAAGAGATATTAAACCAAGCTCCCGTCTACCTGTCCAGGTGTACTTTAGAGATCCCATTGCACGATTTGAAAAGAGTAGGGAATGTATCTTGGTCAACAATCACCCAAGTAAAATTGATCCTTCACTCCATGGCTGATAGTGTATCCTGTGAAGCACTTTGAGATGTCTCGATAATATGATAGGCCACTATATCAACTGCAAGGATTATTATTACTAAAGCGCTATATCAAATGCGAGGAGTATTCTTGCTATTAATATTAAGTGAAAAGGACTTGCCTGGTATCCTAGAATCTTCTCTGAAGGCTTAATATGCCTTTGAATCTCACACTCGATCGGTTGTATCACTTTGATTCCATCCTCATAGAAGATGTAGAACATGTTCCCAACACCCAAACCTAGCAGGAAACAAAACAAAGGAAACAAGTTTGAAAGTTTGCTTGAAAAGGAATGTGCAGGATATGAAGCAGTTACCTCAGAATATGAACAAAATGGGAAATTTAACATGCAAACCGAAAGTGTATTTTCTTTTACGTAATGCAACGGTTACAAATTGACTAATAGTTAAAATGAAATAAAAGTAACTGCTACAAACAATTACAAATACTTGCAAGGAGTTTACAGATTGACAGGTTACAAGGGCAAGCTATGTACTTGCTGTTAAAAAGTACCAAATAAATTACTGTCCACTAACAATGTTTTGTTTTGAAAGTTTGGATGCAGAAAAATACACATCAGTAATTTTAATAATAAATCAATGCTTTAACAAGTATCCTAGTACTGGACAGAAGACAAGTACATAATAACTACAACACAAGAACTTGCTTCAGTACCTTCCTCTCGCCACAGTATGTTTGCAACTGCAGCATCAAGAAAACAGAGAGAGCCAGAATATGATTAAAAAAAGGAAAACACACTACTAAAATATTAATTTCAACAACAATAACCAAAAATGCCATCATTGACAAGAGTCAGATATCAAGGATGATTTGGCACAAGAAAGATGGAAATAAATCATGGCTGTGACATACAGAATGTGCTCACACAAGGTCACATCACATTATTGAACAGTTGCCTGCAAAGATAAAAACAGAAACACTAAAAAGGGATGCTGAGGTTCAACCATTCATGTCACTGGAAAGTAAACAAAAGTCAAATGTTAAAAAATATATACCACTCACTGCTTTTCAAGAAGGGTTATATCTTTGAGAACATCTTCCCCTCTTTTATTTTGTCAACCTGTTCAGGCTTCACTTTAAAATATGGTGAAAAGTATAAAACATGCTGCACACTTTTGCAATGCAGTCCATGCAATTTTCCAGAGGAAACACAATGAGTCATCGATGAGCAGACACAGTACATAAAATGGAGCCACCCAGCACTCATAGCATTGATGGCAACTCTAAATTAATGCATCTGAAATATGAGGGTTAATAAGCTTCTTATTGGAAGCAATCGTTCTTTCAATAACACATTAGGGCCTGAAATTCAACCTAGTCTTATCCTGTAAGAAAATAAAAGTTACATGGAGTAATAAGGCACAGACCAGGCCATTTGCCTAACTAGTCTGTACTGGTGTTTATACTCCATACAAATCCCCATTCCTCCTATTCGCTTTCCTATACATTGGAACCCTGTAGCTCAGTGGTTAGAGCACTTGCTTTATAAACAAGAGACCTGGGTTCAATTCCAGGCAGGGCGAAACCTTGAGTTTTCTTACTCCATGTGCCTAATAATAATCCTTTTAAAAAAACAATACTAATTTGATCACTCAAATCCACAATTGTTTGTGGGACACTGCTGTGCGCAATTGGCTGCTGTGTTTCACCAACAAATATACAGTCAATTCACTTTATGGTATATTCTGTGAAGGGCTTTGAGATGGCTAGAAGACGTGAAAAGTGCTATATCAAATGCAAGGATTATTATTATACATTACATATAAAATGTTTTAAGACCATTTTTGTATTACAACAATAACAAAATTACATTTATAGAGTGCCTTTCACAGTCAGGGGTTGGGACTCCATGGCCTTACTCCACCCTACCTCTGTGGCTTCTTAATACCCTTCCAACCTGCCCACCCTCCACTCAGTGGGCTCCAGCCTGCTCCATGTCCCCCGCCCCACCATCAGCGTTTCAGCCTTCAGCCACTGGAATTCCCAACCTCTGGAATTCCATTCTCCAGTCCTTCCACCTCACCCTCTCCCTAGCCTCCTTCAATACCTGCCTCAAGACTCTCCTTTTCGATGGTCCCATCAATCACCCCCCCTCCCCTCCTTTCCCTCCAGCATCCCTGATCCCAACCCCAGCTCGGGTCTGAAACAATGACTGTCCAGTGCCTTGGGACATTCTCCTGATGTGAAAGGCACTATACGAATGTAATTTTGTTGGTATTGTTGTTGAGAAAATTAGTCTTTAAGCTGCCAATAACTTACCATGTGGTTTGCTGTATGTTGCCCCGCTCAGTAATTTTGCTTAATTTTATTCAAATGTACAGTACCTTCAGTTGAATCCTTTCTTAGTGTCTTCTTTACTGTATAACAGAAGACGAGTTATATTCTTAGATGAACAGCATCGCTTATAAAGTCCTGCATGTAGTGCTGCTGGATGTATGTATATGGCATTCATAATCCTTGCATTTGATATATTGGCCTTTCACGTCAAGAAGACAGATGAAACTGCTTCAAAGGATTTTACTGTGAACAGTAGTAATTGTGTATTTTATAGGTGAATGTAGCAGCACAATAGTTTGCAGGCAACAATATCCCACAGCGATGTATGGGTGTCTGATAATATAAGGAATAACTTAGAACATACCAGAATTTCTAGTTAGTCCTGACCAGTAAGACTATTTTCCCTTAAAATGTAAGATGCACAGAATTGTGAAAAATTCTTCAAATTCAGTCATTATAAGAACTGCCATAAACCAGCTACCAAATTCAAACTGATTTTAAGAATTTTTCACAAATGTGCATGATCTCAAATTTTGAGAAAAACTTATTTTAGAGGCTATGTCTAGGTAGTATTTTGTGGTTGTAGAGGGACCAATACTTAAAACTATTGTAATCTATTGACAATACTGTATGTAAATATAATATTTCTTATTGATTTTCTGAAAGGAAGGGGGAGTGTTGTTTGTTACCATGGTGTAAACTGTAATTTGCAGAGAATAATTTTCAAACAGAGTGATGCTCACAAGCTCACAAAATTGTTTTACGATCATAAGAACATAAGAATTAGGAGCAGGAGTAGGCCATTTGGCCCCTCGAGCCTGCACCGTCATTCAATAAGATCATGGCTGATCTATTCTAGCTCCACCAATCCGCCTTATCACCATATCCCTTAATCCCTTTATCCACAAGAAATCTATCAATCTCAGTTCAGAATATGTTCAACGGCTGAGCATCCACAGCCCTTTGGGGTAGAGAATTCCATAAATTCACAACCCTCTGAGTGAAGAATGTTTTGCTCAACTCAGTGTGAAAGGGCAGACCCCCAATCATCAGACTGTGACCCCTGGTTACAGTTCTCCAACCAGGGGAAACAGTCTTCCACTATCTACTCTGTCTTGCCCCTTAATAATCTAATAGGTTTCTATAAGATCACCTCTAATTCTTATATATTCTAGAGAATATTGGCCTAGATTGCTCAACCTATCCTCATAACTCATTCCCCTCATCCCAGGTACCAACCTAGTGAATCTACGCTGTACCCCCTCCAAGGTAAGCGCATCCTTTCTTAAATAAGGAGACCAAAATTGCACGCAATATTCTAGGTGCGGTCTCATCAGGGTCCTATACAGCTGCAGCAAGACTTCCCTACTCTTTGGATAATAAAGGTCCATTAGCCCTTATCATTGCACCCCTCCTGAATGCCTGCCCTCCCATGCTCCCATCACAGCATCAAGCTGCTTTTTAAATCAAAGGTAAGAGGATGTAAGTAAATAACAAAATATAACAGGTTTGATATTTCTTTGCAAAGGGAAATAAATGGATTACAGCAGATTCTAAATGCATCCTGCAGTGTTTCACAATTTGAGATAAAGGCCCTTTAAGTGGAGTCTGCTGCGTCTCTACATTTGAATGTTATTTTTTTCCATTGATAATGAGAATCAGCTTTTGATTTACCAAGGGTTTACTGCAAAGCAGAGATACTTTCATTGGTAATTTTAACTGACACCAAGAAACATTAATCTTAGACAGATTGTACCTTTACTGGGAAGGGTGACTTATTGCCAGATCAGTAAAATAAATTAGAATTAGAATCTGCTCTGCTGGGGTGCCAAGAGTGTACTGAAGCCAAATGTTCGATAACTGACTTTGTACATTGCCAAAATTAAATTGGTTTCTTGGCTGCACTGCTTTGAGGGATTTTTAGTGGGCACGGGGTAAAATGTATTGAACATCAATTTAAAAGAATATCTCGTACTTCCATAAAGTCACAGGTTTTGGATGAATAAGGTCATTCAACCCATTTCATGTCATTCTTTCAGAATATCAGGCCTATCATCCTTCCGCTCATCACAGCATCAAGCTGCTTTTCAAATGAGTCCAGTCTCCTAGACTCATTTTAAATGCAATATTAAATCCATTATTAATTTGCCACCCTTCTTAGCAACCTATTTCAGTCATTAATTACCCTCTGAATAAATAAAAACCTTCTTGGAATCTGTCCTGACATTACCCTTTGTAAATCTAAACCTACATTCTCATGTTCTATTGACTTGGTTCAGCGGTTGCCAGTTGCAATAATATTTGAGTTGGAAAGAGTTGAGAAGTGGAACAATGTTTCTCAGCCAGTGTTTCCATAAAGACCAATGTTTCTCAGGGATAAAAAAGGACTGATTTATTTTGTTAAAGACACAATGGACTGAAAGATCTCCTTACAACTTTGGTGCTCGATTCTTAGTTATCCTTCAGCTTAACAATATTCAATAAATATGCGGGTTCTTGCAAAATAGAATACATTTTTGAGATAGTAAAAAGCAAAAGATTGTTAAATGTATACAGTATGTATTTGATTTCTATACAGCTCATGGTTCCTGTTTGTCAACTACAGTAAAAGCCCGTTCATCCATGACCCGATCAACCATAACTTCCGGTTATAGATAAACAGGCTTTTACTGTAGTTGACACCTCAAAAAAAAGGTCCCTATTTGAATAACCGGATCTTATCTGGCACAATCGCGGTGGTGCATTTTTTTCTTCCTCGTCGATATTTTGGAATGCTGCTAGCAGTGCCTTAAAGTGGAGCTGCCGTTTTTTTCCCTCTAGTTGCGTCCTCCATCGTAGAAGTTATCGATAGATTGTACACCTGTACCCCAGCATCATGGCTTCAAACCAGGCATTTACCAGCAAAGGTGATTTTTAGGTGAATAACAAAGGTCAGTGATTATCTGTTATTATTTAGTCTACTATTAATATGGTATGTGTTAAAGTAAGTAAAACATTTTTGTGTTGGGTTTTTGGCCAGGTCCCGAGGGTGCCGGATAGACAGGCTTATACTGTACTTATGATTGTGCATCATATGAAGAAACACTCCATGCTATTTGTCTCTGTAGGTCAGGTAATTCACATTGAACCGTAATCTCCATTAATGTGCGATTAGATGGGACTATCCACCTCTAATCTCTATAATATCTTTATAGCCCTTGGCTAATGTTATACACATAGGTCCATGTAGCTAAAGCTAGTGTGCTAGTGTCTGAATGCATAAATTGTGCTCATACAGAAATAATTTACTAGCATTAGACTACATTTGCTGGAAACAACTGTAATTTCACAAAAGAGATCTAATTTAATTCAAAAGACTTCCATAAAATTACTTCTTGCAATGGAAGTTTTTTCAATTCAATAGCAAATTACATTACTTTGATGGATGTAAAAATTATACATTTTAGAACCACAATTCTAAATTCTAACAGATTGTAATTTGGACCCATCCATGTGGGGATTGACGTTTCTTTTGTTTAACAACCATTGATTTACAATTTAATCCTGCAAGCCAAAATGCTAACAACTAAGGTAATCTTAGCTGGCCGAGCAGCAGGAAGCTTGACAGTGCTTCCAATGGAAGCTGATCAAACTCCAGCAGTACATCAACGTACACTCGTGGGGTCCCTAAAGCTTGGTTCTCATCAAACCTGTCCCTAATATACTACGGAATTAGGTAAGCAGGTGCATCTCTCCAGGGAGCAAATATGTATTCCCTTCTCGACACAGGGACATTTTTGTATCGAAAGAGTTTCAAATATGGCTTCATAATTCGAACGCTTTGTATACTCATGAGCACGTTGATGGGTTTCTGCACATGTTAAGATTCCAGCTAACATCCTCCAAAAATCTTATAGTTTAAGATTAAGGGATGTTTTGAAACGCAATCTTAAATTCAATATTAATCTGGAAGCTAAATTTCCAGAATATCCCCAGGATAGATGTTGATATGGAGATATGGAAGTGCTAGCGTGTGAAGGATTTGATCCAAAGTCAGCAATATAAAAATAAAAATCGCCTTAGCAATACAAATTTATTTGGGAGGCAAATCTATCTGCAGGCACTTGGAAGAACACTGGAGCTAGAGGAGGCCATTCAGCCTGTCAAGCTTGATAAGAAACATAATGTTCCTTATACCTTTTTATTGAACTGTTTGCAAATGGGTCATTTGTACAAACATACAATAGTGTCATTGATAAATCAAGAAGAGTCTTTTGCTCTTTGTAAACTGCTACTAATGACATTTAGAAAAAATCTATTAATGGTAACTATCGTGACACATGTATCCAGGTGTGACATTTGAACTTTAGCCAACATGTTGAGAACTTTCGCTGCTTCTATGTGAGATTCTATCTCAATTTGACGGTATCTCTTACGTGAGTTCATCTATTCTATTGCTGAGATATTGATCCAACTGCAGTCGGAGTATTATCAATCTTTTAGATTAGAATAGATTCATAGAACTTTACGGCACAAAAGGAGGCCATTCGGCCCATCTAATCTGTGCCGGCTCTTTGAAAAGAGCGATTCAATCCCACTGCCCTGCCCGCTCCCCATAGCCTGATAGACCTGTTCTCCCTAAATAAAGATCTAATTCCCTTTTAAAAGTTGTTATCGAATCAGCCTCCACCACCTTTTCAGGCAATGCATTCCAGATTCGAACAACTCGCTGAGTGAAAAAATTTCTCCTCAGCTCCCCTCCACTTCGCTTTGAAACTATTTTAAATCTGTGACCACGAGTCACAGATTGCCCACGAGTGGAAATAGTTTTTCTCTATTTGCCCTGTCGAAACCCCTCATGATCTTATAAACCTCTATTAGGTCTCCCCTCAATCTTCTCTGCTCCAGAGAGAATAACCCTAGCCTATCTAGCCTCTCCTCATAGCTGAAGTCCCTCAATCCTGGCACCATCCTAGTAAATCTTCTTTGTACTCTTTCCAATGTCTTCACATCCTTTCTATAGTGTGGTGACCAGAATTGAACACAGTATTCCAGCTGAGGCCTCACCAAAGTTTTATAGAGGTTAGTCAGCACTTCCTGACTTTTGTACTCTATACCCCTATTTATAAAGCCTAGTATTCCATATGCCTTCTTAACAGCCTTGTCTACCTGTCCTGCCACTTTCAACGAGTCACTAACACAAATCCCCAGGTCTCTCTGTTCCTTCACACCATTTAAAATTGTACTACTTTCCTACTTCAGTGTCAGCTGTGATATAACTCTTGATAGCTCCAGTGTTCCCTGTGTGGGTCAGATTACCCAGCTTGTTGTGAGGGTAACTGATAATTTGTGACAAACTATCAGTCAGGAGTCAGTTCCAACTCACATAGTGTAAGATGTCACTCCGGTTCATTTTTGAACGTGCCGTCCTTTGGATGAAATGTTAAACTGAGGTCCCATCTGCCTGTTCAGGTGGATATTGAAAATTCCATGGCACTATGTGAAAAGAGGGGTAGTGGGGAGTTTCTCCTGGTGTGCTGGCCAACAATCCACCAAGTAAAATTAGTCACTCATTCCAAAATGACTGTTGCATTTCACCTACAAAATACAATCATACTGCCAAAGTATACCAGTGAAGCATTTTAAAACATCTCTACAACATGACAACAATATAACAATAATAATACTGTACTTATATTTGATATATCGTTGAGATGTTTCAAAGCACTTCACAGAATACACTGTAAAGTGAATTGACTATTTTGTGGGTGAAACATGGCTGCTAATTGTACACAGCAGTGTCCCACAAGCAATCGGTTTACTACTTACTGTTAGGTAAACATAGCAGTGTGGATGAAGGAAACTTCTCCAACGTGTCACCCTGTCCGGAAATCAAATCCAGGCCTTCTCGCTTGCAAGGCGAGTGCTCTAACCACAAAGCTACCAGCGTTCACAAAGCACCATACACAAGAATTTCCACAGGTTATCACTTATATTTGGAGAATGTGAACGTATTTAAGGTAGTTCATATGGAATGAAGCGGTATTCAAGATAATGATCGGATACTTGGTGAGGTATCAATTCTAATAGGTAGATTGGTAGTTGATTCGAGGACAAGAGGCCATGAATTTACGATTATGACCAGCAGCGTGAATGGGAAAAAAGATTTTTTCTCTAAGAGGGGTATCAGAATATGAAATTATTTGCCAGGGTTGGGTATTGGAGAAGAGTCAATTGGAATATTCAATATGGAATTAAATAAGCAGAAGAAGGGTATTATTGGAAAAGAGCAGGTAAATGGTATCAGAATAGACAGTTAATCGGAGAAGCAAATACTAAAATTGATGGGTTGTAATGCTTGTAAGGCAAGTGCTCTAACCAATGAGTTACAGGACTCCACATACAGACATGATATGTCTTAGAAACAACAACTTGCATTTATATAACACCCACTACGCTGGGTAGCGTCTTAGAGCATAATATTGGAGAATAGCACTGCACAGAAACACAAGCCGAGTGCAATCGGCCCCAGGAAGTGAGTGCACAAACTATAGAAATCACACAAATTTCTACTGTTATGGGTTTTTCAGTAGCTCTAGCACAGTATAGCATTTCTGAATGTGCAGGCACCCAGCTGAGCTGTTCATTGCTGTTAAGTTAGTAATCGTTTGCAGACTCTTTGACAATTTGCTTAGCTAGGATGTTTGCTTGTCGCCGCGCACAAAAATAGTCAAATTAAAAAAACTATTTTGTTAAAGTAATTAATATTAATCTACAATCAATATGAGAGACAAGGAATGATGACTTCTTAGCTTACACCTATATGATTCAACCTATATCATGAGATATTATAATTCCTTCAAAAAAATTATGGTCACTCAATCCATGACTGTGTGTGAGACTCTGCTCAACATATTCAAATATATTTGCTAATGACAAGGAAATCCCATTGTCTGCAGAAGCGTATGCAAGAAACTGTCTGACATCTAGTTGTCAGGTCACTGCTGATGCCACTTACTGCACATTGCGCAGAGTAAGTGAGGTTAGTGTCATCCTGACAGGCCTGTAGTGATTTTATGGAGTGGGAAGCTAGCGAATCAGTATCAGAAATGACTTCAACACATTTCCAGATAGTGAATTAGACATGTGCAATAGGCAGCTCCATTGCAAAGGGTGCTATGATGGGATTTGCCTATAATATCTTTTAGCGCGGAAAATAAAGAGAACTTTCACTTTTATTATGTCTTTTGCTTTTCGGTGTAGAAATGAAAGTGAGATTGAAAGTGAGGTTTGTTTTTGGTTAATGTCACTTTGGAATCAAGAGGACAAACATTTTTGAGTTGGCATGTATTTCCCGGCACTGTGAAATTGTTTTTGTTTTATTTTATGTTCCAAGCGAGAGGCTTACTCATAATAACTATAAAGTGTTACTCTGACAACACTGATCACTGCATGTTACAGGAACAACTAGCGACAGCAGGCAGAAGGCATCACATTCAATAAATTGATCTATATAACAGCAAAAAATATATACGCCACACTTCAAGCAATACTTCAAGCAAAACATGCAAAAGTTGTGCAATTTGTAATGAACTAATTTGAAAAGCAGAACCATGAGGCTAAAGAGCAGTGGATATGAAAGTGGAGCATATCTTTGCTGATCTTGAGTTCACTCATTGTGTACATAGACGTGTGTACTGTCTGAAATGTTTTACTAACTCAGCTCTGTGGAAACTATCAGAAATTTAAATTGCCCCATTCTAATATAAGAGAAATCAAAATACATTGAAATCATCAATACTTTCTTCTTGATATAGTGTTCATTTGCAAATCAAATAGTCATTTCTTGAAACGATCCCCGAGGAACGGCTTAAGTGAATAATTATTCTTTTCTTTTTACACTGTCCCAGAAGAAATGTAATGATGTATCTGATGTATTTTTGTTGTTGTTGATCCCTTTAATCACCCTTCTGCATAACAGTGAGTACAAACCTGTTACTTTAAACAACTCCACACTGCAAAGTCTTAATGTGTAGAATATATGATGGTAATATGTTTAGCATAACATCTGTTTAGATAGAGGCAGTGTTTAAATTTGGAAATTAATGTCAAAAGTAAGGCTTTCTGTGTGAAAACACCTCAGGATGATAAAACATTGGAAGCAATTCTTCCATATGAATCAGCATATTGTTAAAACACATAAGTAACATTGCACTTTCATTTTTTTAATCCTCTGACATTTGCAATATAAATCATCCTTGATGTTCTTTCAAGCATGTTCTTTCTTGCAATGTTGTTTTATTACAATAAAGACCTCTGTACTGTATGCTTCCATTTCTGATTGTTCATCATTAATAACTGAAAGTTTATTTTTTTTATTGATTTGGTTTGTTAACTTTGTGTGATCAGTGTTGATCCACAACTGGAATGGCATACTTCCAACAACAATAAATTACATTTGTATAGCATCTTTCACGTCAAGAGGTTATCCTAAGGCACTGGACAGTCAGGGATCTGCACCAGAGCTGGTGGTTGGGATCAGGAGGGGTGGTGGGCAGGGAGTGTATGGGTAGGAGTGTGAACAAAGGCACAGTCGAAGAGATGGGTCTTGATACATGTCTTGGGAGGGGGCGAGGCCGAGGGCCTGTGGATGCAGTGGGTATGGCAGGGAATGTGAAGGAGGCCGGAGCCCGCTGAGTGGAGGGAGCAGATATGTTCACGCAGATGGAGCAGACAGGCGATTAGAAGGGTTTGGGGTCCCAGAGATTTGAAGGAGCAAGACTGTGGAGGGCTTTGAAGGTGAGGACTAGGATCTTGAACTGTATCCCCTGAGTGATGAGGAGCCAGCAGAGTTGGGCGGGGTTGGCAGTTACACAGCACGTAACTGACATGGATTGCTTTGGGACGTCTTGAGACGTCCTCTCGATGTGAAAGGCTCTATATAAATGTAAGTATTGATTGATTGATTGATTGCTTACAATGCATGTTAAATTCATAAAACAGATTAAGTAAATCAGAGCATTATGCTTTGCGTCTTCATGAACATTTTATGGGCATATCATCTCCCAAATAATTCTGATTTTCATCATTTGTTCTTTCCCTCTTATCTTTACAGAATGGAGACAAATTATAACCACAAGTTCATCAATGGACACGTCTTTTTAAAGAAATATTTCTTCCGCAGAAAAACAATCTACTGTGATAATTTGAAAGTAAATAAGTAATATACATTTACTAGTGACAGTAAGGATCTCTATTTTCAACTTGGGAGTCCTTATCGAGGAATCCCATTACTAATTGCTGTAATTTAGATCCTAATGTTAACACCAAGTACTCATAAGATCACAAAATTGTTTTGAAGGAAAATTGTTTTGAAGGTAGAGGGCCTTTGGCCCATCTGGTCTTGTCCTTCTAGAACACATACCCTAATATCTTCTAACACAGAATCAGACTGTTTATTGAATGAGTCTAGTTGGTAAACGTAATCAAATTATTAATTTCCTTCTGGGTAAAGAAAAATGTCCTTAACCTCTACAAGACTGAGGCTCTCCTGAGTGCAAATCAATCTCTGCAACTCTGTGCTTTCCTGCACTAGGCTCCATGAACCTATCACCCCCATCCTTGTCCAGCTGCACCCTCCATGACCTTGCTAATACCATATGGACCTGTCTGTCTCCAGTTCAACTATGGCGTGCTCCACTTCCCCCGCCGACCCGCTCCACCATCCTCAAGTACCCAGTCAGCTGTGTAATGTGCTTTGAGATGTCCTCATGATGTGGAAGGGGCTGTATAAATGTAAACTGCTGTTGTTGATATATAGGTTGACATCAAAACGTTACTTGATCCATATTTTCCACTGGTGTTTTTTAATTCACCTTAATAAGATGGCAAAAGTAATGCTGAAATAGTCTTCACTATCTTCATTCAGAAGAATGTCACCAAACTGCTTCCAGAATAAATATAGTTTTTTTGTAAAGAATAATACCATGGGATTATGCTTTGGTTCCCTTTGCTCCGGTCAAGAACCTGTTGTATTTCAGCAGCCTTTCACATTATCAGTAGAAATAAAGAAGAAAGTCATGCAAACACAGAACAAACACACAAAACAACTAAATATTGGGGTTGTACATACGTGTTTTTCTGGCCGAATCTTCCACAAAAAGAGATGAGATGTCTTCATCCACTCCTGCATCATTCTTGGCAATGCAAGTGTAAGCTCCTGTATCTTCATAGCGCACATTACTAATGTGCACCCCACTACCGTTTGCTAAAAAGAAATAAATTTAATATACAGTATAGTTGACTTTGTCTCATAGCCCAGTTTTGGCAATGTACCATTTTGACCAAGTCAACAACATAGCAATGGAGTGCGTCCGTATCACTAGGCCACATGACCCGAAACAAAAGTCATTTTAACCTTTCTAGCATCACTATCCTTTATTAAAGAATGGTAAACCTTGCTCAGTGATACTGCATTGATGAATAAATATTTTGACAAGCGCAGCCTTTCCTTGGAATCTGTTTGACATAGTTTGTAGTCAGACACAGTACTTTCCAAGATTTTACATATCACTGCAGTTTCCTCTGAATTGGATCAGCATCCTCATGCATTCATAGCAGAATGTCTTTTGTAATTCAGAACTAAAATATTTTTTCTTTTGAAGCTGATGGAAGAAGTTATTTGCTGATCAGGACACATAACAGGCAGGACACATAATTCACAAGCACATAATTAAATGGTTTTCTCTTCATAAATCAATGCTATACTAATGTGCCAATCACTGTGGTATTCAAGGTACAGTAAAACATTGTTTATCCGGTACCCAACTGACTGACATACTCAACCAACCGGTATCTCCCAATACAATTCACCATTCCAGAAACCGGATCTCATACCGTAGTCATCCGGGACACTCGTGGTTTGCTCACTTTGCACTTATTAAACTTACCGACAGGGGCGGCGCTACCTTTAGGCGAACTAGATGGTCGCCGAGGGTGCCAAAATTTGGGGGTCGCTGGCCCTGGTTACAGAGCACATATGGTTTGCCATGCACGATGAAAATGACTCATCTCCTGGCGTATAGTGCCAGAGGCGTGGGAGTTCACATTAAGTTGACCGGACATTGCTTAATACTTATAATAAAACAGAAGTATGTTTCATAAATAAATAAATGTATAACTATTACCATTACTTTCATTGATAGTTAATGATATTAATTTTTAGTATTAACATTAGCTTATCAAAAGTTACTGGGGTCGCACATCTGAAGGTTCACCTAGGGCGCCAAATACCCTTGCGCTGTTCCTGCTTACCGAACGCTGGAATGCTTTTTTAGCGATCATTTTACTGAGTGTGCTGGAATGCTTTATTGGTAAGTATCCATACAATATTCTGTTATTATTTAGTCTATTATTAATATGGTATGTTTGAAAATAAGCTATAAAAATTTGTTGGATTTTCGTCAACTTGCCACTCAAATATCCGGCATATTTGATTAATCGGCACCGGTCAGGTCCCAAAGGTGGTGAATAACAAAGGTTTTACTGTACTTTATATTTTAACTGCAATATGCTTAACATTTTCTCCTCCTTCACCCTTTAAGGCTCCAGAAGCTTGTTATTTTTTATGATTTTAGCCCACAAATGTAAAATCACACAGAAATTGCATGCAGTCATAATTCAGAATTAAGTTCATTCAAAGAGCTGTGGAAACTGGCATCCGAATTACTCCTTGACTTGAAAAAGCTCCACAATTCCGTGTGATCTTGAATTGTAGGACAAATGGTCTTGTGGTATAATTCTGGACAGCTAATGTCAAATATCATAGTACAGTTCTTTGTTAATAAAACACTATAGCTACTATGTGCTGCATTTTATATTATTATGTGGGAGGTCTGAAGATTTCTACGAGCTGTTTGAGGGTGTGGAAAGCAGTCTCATCTTATTCTTGAGGCACCAGCATAACTCAGACTGAGTAAGACTGAGTTTTGTACAGTACAGTAGTTAAAAATATATATATTTTTATGATATTCCTTAAATAAAGAGTAGAATGGGTTTAGAAATAGCACAATTTTAACACATCCTGTATAACAATACATGATCAAACTGCATGATGAGATTTGATCAATGTTCAAATAGCAGCAAGAGAAGCTATTTTACTTTCCACTCTATCCACCTGCCAATGGAACCTAAATACTTATTTGCCTTATTTTTGTTAGAACCACAAACAAATGACAACAGTTCAATGATCTGTGGTGATGTTCATAAATGGGTAACAATGTCACAGCTCATCAAACTACTACTTATGTTTTTGTTAACAATGTTGTGGAATACGCATAAGATATTTACACTCTTATGCACATTTGCACATAAATAATATTTCTTGTATGAAGGAATGGAATCTTATACATTACTGTATTATTTTGCTATTAGTTAAAAACAACTGGAAGTATTTTACATGGGTATGTACAACGCCACAATCTAAACTCTGTATTGGATCAATGCACAATAAAACCTGATGAAAGAAAGACAGTCAGTGTGCCATTTACAATTCACAAAGAGATTTTATCATAGGTATAGAAGGCATATTATACCAACAATCAAATAATTCATATCCTTTCTGATTTTGGTCGGCACAATACAAATCTCAATACAGTATATACTGTTAGATGAGGTATTACCTTGCAGAGTGAGTTGCTTGGAAAGCTTAGGAATGATGTCAATACCATTTTTCAACCAAGTGATCTGAGGATTTGGAATGCCTTCAGCGTGACACCGCAGACTAGCAGTCACACCTGGTTCTCGAGCCTGGCTCTCTGGATAGACCCTAATGACTGGAGGAACTGTGTGTGAAAAGGAAAAAAGACAAGTCGGCATGTCACAGCGATTTTAAGGCAATATTCACAATAATTATCACCACTTCCCCAGAGAATGAAAGGTTTACAGTGCAAATACCAACAACAAGCTGTGTGAAGCCATAGGTGTTACATTTGTGTAGAAGGTCAACTACCACCAGAATCCATGATTCAAAAGAATTACAAATTAATCACAAACCAAGCTTGTTAGCCTCCGAGCACCCTGCCTCCAGACCGAGGGTTTGTTCTCACATTGGCAGTTTCTAGTTAGACAAATTCTATTCAATGACTATAATGAAATGATCAGCCACTGGAGAAAAGGCTACTTTTAACAGACTCAAGGAAACATGAAGATATCATTCAGTTCAATAAGATAGTCCCACTAGTTTATTAGATTTTGGCAGATCTTTTGGTTCCTAACACTCTTTCACTATCTCCCTCAATACCTCAAATATCCAAGTACATATCTTTATTTTAAACATATCTACTAATTCCTACAGCTACAGCTTTTTGGGTTCCACTTTTTCACAATCCTCAATGTGAAGAAATATCTCCATACCTCAGTTCTAACCATTTTTGTTTTGATTTTATCCCCTGCAATGGATCTATCTACTAAAAAGGAAAAAAATCATTCACTATCTAACCTGTCAACTCCTTTCATTATTTTAAATATCTCAATTGAATCACCTATTAACCTCCTCTGCTGTAAGGAATATATTCTCAGTCTCATTATACAAATAAATTTATCATCGTACCAAATACTCTTCAGTCCAATTATTAATTCAGTGAACCACATGAATTAGTATTCTAAACTGAGCACACTACTCCAAACGAGTTCTGACTATTTTTGAAAATGAAATAAATTTTCATCCACAAAATATAGTCAATTCATTTTACAATATATTCTTTTGAAGCTCGTTGAGGTGTATCAACAATTTGATAAAGCGCTATATAAAATGCAAGGATTATTATTATATTCTAGACCTCGCGGAATAAATGCCAGTAACCTATTTGTTTTATTGAACTGTTTTTGTACCTGTGAATTAAGATCTGTCAATTTGAACCCATGCAGTATGCTACTCATCTACACTTCTATTTCCAAACATATTATTATTATTTGAACACATCTTTCTTATCGGTTTGCTGTGTCTCGCAGTTACCTAATTTAATGTTTATATTACTTATTTAATTAGATTAAACATCAGATGATTAAACATTTATTTTTAAGTTCTGATTCGAGGACCTGAGCACTATTCCATGGATTATTGCAGTGAGAGTGATGTGGTCGTGGAGCTTGGTGCGGGAGAGGACACGAGCTGCAGAGTTCTGGATGATCATGCGAAGGGAAGAGCCAGGAAGGCCAATGAGGAGGGAGTTTCCATAGTCGAGCCTTGCTGTAGTATTTCTTCCCCTTATTATCCGTAAATTCTCTTTATAATGTAGTTTATGAGCACACATAACCCTGTAAAGGGCATAGCTAGAGCAGGAGAGCACAAAACAATAGAGAGTTGACTCTGGATGCTAGGAATATCTTGAACCAAACAATGAGAAAAGGTCAATCTGCCCATCAAGGCAATTCATCCTAAAGACACAAAACATGCTCCATCATGGGCTACTTTACCAATTTCATCTCCAACATTTATCCCTACTCTAAATGTAACCTAGGTTAAATTTCTTCTTACACTCCATATTATAAACTGATAACCCTAGACTCTACTAGCGGCAAACCGATAATTCTAGACTCTACTAGCAGCAAACCAAAATACTGCACCTGCACGACAATGTGGGTTATTGGCTAGGGTTATCGGCTTGCCACTAGTAGTTTAGGGTTATCGGCATGCCGCTAGTAAGGCTTTAAAGTCACGCTGCCGTTTTGTTCAGCCACTTGGCATCCTCCATTTTAAAAATAATTGCTGGACTATAAACCCTTGAAGCATCATGGCTTCAAGTGTAGAATCTTCCAGTAAAGGTGAGAAACACAAGAGAGTAGTTTTAACAATAAGTACCAATATAATATTCTGTTATTATCTGTTATTATTTTTGCATTTACAAATGCTCCACTGCTATTGTTCCAGATAAGTTCTGGTTTATCGAAAGAGGACTTTTTTTTGGTGTGCCAAAAACATACGGAAGTGCCGGTTCATCGAGTCACAGATAAACAGGCTTCTACTGTAATATCTTACAGCAGTATCAAGGGTTTTCAAGAAATCTAGCTTGCACATTATTTAATTTCAAGCACCTTGGGCCATCCGCCCGACATGAAAGGTGCTATACAAATGCAATTTTGGTGATGATATATAAAGGATGGGTAGAACAATTTGTCGAAATCTTTTACAATTCAGTCTTACCTAATTTAAAAGTAATTTCTACAATAAAAAATTTGGTCATTCACTCCATAATGCTTTTTAAGAACACACACTACAATAATTTTTATCATGATCAGTTTGGACTTCTCCAGGAATTAGTATTGGCAGATCAGTCACGTACTCAGTCACGGTTAACATATTTCCATAGGAAATCAATTGGTCGGTGACATTTGCAAAAGATAACTAATTCTTGTTTTAAACTAATTAATCGGAGATCTTATCTCCAATCCATATTCAGATGACATCAGCATTTATGTAATTGGAAGGAACACACCTCTTTATAAATGAAGGTCACAAAGATGCTTTTGTCTGAACTGATCTAACTTAGAGAGCAGATTGTGGATTTCAGTCTCAAGACTAGTGGCCACTGAACCTCACCAGCATGGCTGGGTAACCCTTCTTAGCTAAATGCTGGGTTACAAAGAGTTACATAAAATTACATTGAGTGAAATAGGTCATTCAGTCCAATTAATCATTGCCAGTGTTTATACTCCATAGGAGTCCCTAGTCCTCTTGTTTCTCTCTTCTATGCCTCTTTAATCCCTTCTTTTCAATGTATTCACCAAGTTTCCCTTAAATGCATTGGCGTTTTTTGCTTCAATCACATCTTCTGGCAATATGAATTATGTCTTTTTTATATTCGGTTTCCTATTGCCCTAGGAGTGAATCACAAGCGGTGATGCTTTTACTAGAGCATTGCTCATGATGGAGGAGCCCCAGAGATCCCAGTGATTTCTATTTTTTCCTTTCACAACTGGAATCCATAACATGGTGTATATAGCTAGATGGGGCCATACAAAGGCATAGAAGCTTTGTGATTGTATTTCTCCAGTTGCTATGACCTATTTGTGCATAACTTAGTCTGTGAGCTACGCTTCACGGTTGGGTGATTTGCTTATGGCTTTTTTCACAGTTCTGCTGTATCTTCAGGAGGTCAATAAGCCTCTGCCATGGAGGATGGAAAACCACGTCTATCACCACCAACAACAAAATGACATTTGTGTAGTGCCTTTCAAATCGGGAGGACATCCTAAGGTACTGAACAGTCATTGTTTCAGACCCGAGCTGGGAGGTGGGGGAGGGGGGCCTTCAAAGTGAGGACGAGGATATTCAATCAACTGAGGAATGGGGAGTCAGTGGAGCCAGGCAAGGGTGGGGGTGCCGGGGTCGTGGAGCTTGGTGTGGGAGAGGACATGAACTACAGAGTTTTGGATGATTTGCAGCTTGTGGAAGAAAGAATGTTGGAGGCTGACAAGGAGGGAGTTGTTGTAATCAAATCTTGAGATGGTAAACATGTGTGTAAGGGTTTCATCGGCCTGAGAGGTGAGGAAATGGCAGTGATGGGTGATGTTACGGAGGTGGTGGAAGGCAGTGCTGGTCATGGGGGAGAAAAGATGGTTCAGGGTCAAACAAGACACCCAGTTTCCTGACTGGTTTGGTGAGGGGGAGCGTGTTTTTGCGGATATGGATGTTGCCAGTGCCTGAGGTGCAGAGGCCAATCGGGAGGGCCTCAGTTTCACTGACATTCAGCTGTAGAAAGCTATCTCTCATCCAGGACATGATCATAGAATCATAGAATCATAGATGATGTTTGACAAGCAGTCTGTCAGGACACCAATAGTCCTGGAATTGAGGGTGGAGGCAGGGAGATAGTGTCATCTGCGTACATGTGTGTGTGGAGGGGATGGAGGGTGGGGGGGGGGATGGAGGGGGTGATGTCTGTTGGTTCTCTGATAATAGCTACTGATGGAATGGCCGTGACTGGTACCAAGATGCAACCATCACATGTGCAGACGTTTGGGGCTAAAGAGAGAAGTTTAGTCAGGCTCGGAGAGAGAGAGAGAGACACTGGTACAAATAGCTAACTGGTATTCTATTCGCTCCCAGAGATGGTGACTGATCACTTCCACAATCTCTGAGTTAGTTGCTAAGTTAATTTAAGTAAAATTGTACTATGTATGTTTGATTGTATTTATTCGCATCAAAGAAGCAATTTGATTGAATCCATTACTGGCATGGTTATCATCACTCTAAAGCCTCCAGGTTGATCACTAAAATTTACTATTTTGGCAGAGATTGTAGCCCGCTGATCCACTATGGGAAGCAAAAATTGAACAAAACATCTCAGAACAAAATTTAGGGTGTATGAATAAGTTGAGGAACACATTAAGAAATACTGCAATTTGAAAATGGGAGGATCTGCTTAAAACAGCCAAGTAATCTCTCTATCTGAAACATTTTGCAAAGCTGAGATAGCTGTACAATTAGTGCATTCCCCAACATTTCAATAAAACCTTAAATAGTTGTTCAAATTAGTCAAATCTAAAATTCAACAACAACAAACATCAACAACAAAATTACACTTGTATAGCACCTTCCACGTCAGAAGCAACAATGCACGTTGCTTCTGTGTGGTTCAGTGATTGTGTGAGTGCTGTGTGGTTCATGAATATTACTTGGAGTGTTTGGATGCTGTATACTGAGCCTTAAGCCTGAATTAAATTAAGGGGTCATTCTGGAAGTGGAAGGTTACTAAACAGATTGCAAAATATGTAAGTACTGCCTGTAAGTCACTTAAACACTATTAAAATGGTCAGAATCATTCATGGGAAATTCTAAATATGCTTTATTTGCATAGGATTTTAGACCGGCCAGTTGACAAATTGTAGAACTGTCTTAACTTTGAAATGGGTTTACTATAGCTCTGTAGTTCTTAAAATGAATAACAGTCAAACAGCTTCAGAATTTTCAACAATGAAGGAGAAGGCAATGGAGGGATATAGAAGAGTGGATTAAGAGAGGTGGGGCTTCTGTGAAGACAAAATAACATCATAGACTATTTGGGCTGACTGTCCTGTTTCTGTGCTGTGTCCCCTTGCGATGTGAAAGGCATTATACAAATGTAATTTTGTTATTTGTTGTATCTATAATTCTCTGCAACAATGACGGCTGTGTTTAGCAATTTTCAGAAATTCCCTAAACTTTTATTCTATTTTTGTAAAATTTCAGATTCCGGCAATATGAGTTATGCCTCTTTTATATGAGGCTTCTTGTTGCCCTATGACTGACTCTCTGCAGGTGATTCTCAAATTTTACTCCACTTATGAAAATTTTGGAAGCTCTGATATCTTACATAAATAATAGTTAATATGCCTAGTTTGAAAGCAGTACAATCAAAATGCTGTCATGTTGATAGTAGGGTCCGGAGATATATCGATATATCGCTAAAACCTGATATAATTTTCATATCGATATGCCGATATAGGCATTTCAAAAATATCGATATATCGAAAAATCGATATATCGAGGTTAAAAATCGGAACGCGTGCACACTGAACTACAAGACCCAGAATGCTCATCTCTATACACAATGCACAGACCGAGGTGCAAAGCCGCCATATTGTATTCATAGTCCTCGAATACAATATACAGGTATGCAAGGGGTAGGGGGGGGAGAGAAGGCTGGGCCCGGCGGGGGGGGGGGGGAGAGAGACGGCTGTGGGGGGGGGTGAGGGGGAGAGAGTCGGCTGGGGGGCGGGAGAGAGACGGCTGGGGGGGGGTGTGGGGTGGGAGAGAGATGGCTGGGGGGTGGGTGGGGGGGAGAGAGAGACGGCTGGGGGGTGGGTGGGGGGGGAGAGTGACAGCTGGAGGGTGGTCGGGGAAAGAGATTCGGCTGGGGGAGGGTGGGGGGGAGAGAGATGGCGGGGGAGGTGGAGGGGGAAAGAGACGGCTTGGGGGGGTTGAGAAGGGAGAGAGACGGCTGGGGGGAGGGGAGAGACGGGGTGGATGTGATAATATACAGATAGATAGAGATGGGGGGGATGTGAGAGAGACACCGACAGAAAAACACAGAGATGGAAAGAGTGAGAGACACAGAGAGAGAAATATATTGACCTCCTGAGGAGATAGGCCCCCGGAACGCGCGCGCACCCCGCGCGCGCATGCGCAGTACGAAAAACCCGAAAATATCGATATTTCGGTATATTTCGATATGAGCCCATCGATATATCTAAATCAGAAAATTTCCATATCGACGGACCCTAGTTGATAGTATTTTACTACAAGAGCTTGTTTGATTGAAATAAAATCAAATAGAAAATGCAGATCAACTGCAATAAAAGCAAAAAGCAAATAAGAAAATTCACACAGCAATTTATTTATCTTCAAGGTATATATCAAAGTCTTTATTGCCCAGAACATTACTCATGCACTCAAATTGATTTTCATTTTAATGGTGACCATACTCTCCCCATTAATCACATTAAAATGTATTTCACTTGTCTGTTGGTTCAGCATAATTACACCTAAATAAATTACATTAACCTCTGGTTATTGGACATTTCTTTTGGCTTCGAAGTATTCTTTCATTGCTGGGAATGTGTATTAATTATTTTGCCAAAGCTGTTTAAAATTCTATCACTGGAACACTGTTTGACTTTGCAAAATAAATATTCAGATATATGGAATATTGCATTAAAGGCAGACCATCACTAAACGTGAAGTACACAATGTTGAGTACAATTTTTGTCCATAGTGACTGAGAGAATGATCAAAATGCTATAATATGGCCCTATTATAATATGCATCTTCTTAGTACAGATTAGATTCTAATAGTAACAGTGTGGACCTTGTTGACTGTGCATAACTGGCACTCTTGCATATCATGAGGCAGTTGGCTCTCACACTCAAATGGGTTACTGCTGGGTCATTTGGTCACCACCACACAGTGAACAGGAAGTAATATTGTTGCAGAATTAATGACCTGTATTTTAGTTTCCTGTGATCATTGGCTGCCCTTGGAGGCATCAGATTGCTGCTGACATCTTCCAATTGCAACATTGAAGTGTTCCTTAAACTAGTCCAGTGTCCAAAAACATTGTTTACACCTGTGATTCAGGCTCTTTGTAGAAAAATACTGCCCGATATCCATCCTAAAATTTCCTTTCACAACCCTAAACATGTGACATCCCAGGTAGCAAGCCCATGTGGGCATGGATCAACCCAATTTGTCCATATGGGGCCCATATGGGCTTGCTACCTGGGATCTTGTCCTATGACCTGTACATATCTGAAAATATTATTATATAATTAGCCAATGGAACAAAAGTCTGCATTGGGAATTGTGAAACAAGTATTTCTGTTGAAAATCCTGGAAATGATGCCAACCAATGTTTTATAGCAGAATTTTAATTCAGTTCATAGAGAAAAATTGTTATCTACTTACCGTTTACTTGCAAGATATGAGTCTGGAAAAGCTTTTCATATCCATCTGCATGACAGCTATAGTTTCCCATGTGAGTTGTGGTTACCTTTGTTATATACAGGGAGCCATCATCCCCAAAATCCTGCGTGGGGGAAAGTTAGAAAAACAGAATAATAAGCCATTAAATAAGCTTTACTCAAAAGCCAAACTGCTTTGGGATAGAGTAAAAGCTGGATTTCTGTATAACCAAGCAAATTGTTTTAAAAATAGATGGTAATGTAATTTGAAATGACATTGCTTGAAAATGTCACCATATGGGATTCTGTTACACAGCATGTAAATCATAGATAAACAACATATATCATGTCTATATTTTCACAATAATGCAGTGGCAAAGCTGGAACCGAAGAGTTTAAAAAAGACTAAAAAATAATGGATTTCCCAGGCATCATAAATGCTGATTCTCTGAAGTCAGGAATTATTTCCATATAAATTTTAAGGGCAAGTAGGAGTAGTGAATTTTTAATGGTTATTATTTTACAAAATATATTGCAGGAGAAGATATGCATAAGAAAAAAAAGTGTAAGCTTCAGGGGCATTCAATCTAAAATCATTCACAGATATGGAAAAATATATTTTATTTTTCAATTGAGTTTTTCACCTAAAATTCAGAGGTCAGCCACTGTAATTTCATTGCTTAATAAAATAGTAACAATACTGATAATAATCACTGCCCTGCCTTGACCTAAAGTATTTAATTTCACAACAAAATCATTTCTGGAAAAAACAATATTTCCTCCCCTGTACTCTCTCTATCTGTTGGAAACAACAGTATAAAGGTAACTCAGCCATACTCACCTTTTATAACTGAACTTTCAAATACTATCCCCGAGAGCCTTTCATATTTTCTGGCACCCCTGCAACCCCATTAGTTTGAACACCCGGAAGATTCAACATTCACGCTACCAAGATCCAAGGTCAACAACTGAGCATTGGGCATGAGTGAGTGTATTAGTGAGTCAATGGAAGAGGAAGTGAGGGAGGAAGGAAAAGAAGGAGCAATGGAGGAAGCGATCGAGCAATTAATTTCAGCATGATAATAATGTCAATGTACAAAATGATTATTCTGCCTATTATGCCATGCTAACTACTCAATAAAGCCAAGCTAATAACATAGATTGTTGAAACAATTATGAATCAGAAACCAGTATTCTACCATTGGCCAGTAACGTCTCTCACACTGACAATTAATAATAATAATCCTTGAATTTGACATGGTGCATTTACTGTCCTGTACACATCTCAAAGCGCTTCATAAAATATACCGTAAAGTTAATTGACTGTATATTTGTGGACGAAACATGGCAGCCATTTGCACACAGCAGTGTCCCACAAATAGTCATGGGTTGAGTGACCAAATTATTATTATTTTTTGTGTTGTTTTCTGTGTTGTTTAAGACAATAGTTTTGTTAACTAATATGAGAGTTAAATAATATTGAATCCTGTAGCTCAGTGATGTTGATACCAGAGAAACTAACAAAAACCTACAAATATCCCAAGCATCTTGAATGTACACTTAACACATAAATGCCTTGCTAAACTGCTAAGTGGTTAACATTTCATCAATGGAATAAAGGGGAAGAGGCCATTGTGGCGTACTCAGAGCTGGAGTGCATGCTTTATGTTTTCTGCATGAGACTCTCCTTGAGATATCTGATTGCTGATCAACTAATATTACCTTGAAGAATAATCCATTGTGGACAGAAAGCCTGCTATAAAATGAATGTACAATGAGGCTTTAGGAATGACTGGTAATGGCAAAGCTGACAGATATTATGTGAATTCAAAGGCACATTGTTATTGAATCCTACTCCAGCAATGAGAATACTGACCATTAGCCAAATTCCAATCAAACTCTCCATAGCTACAGGCAAGCGGGGATTCCAGAAACTCATGAAGAAATGTCACAAATGGATATGTATAATGAGAGATCAAGCGAACAGCTGCTTGTGTGTTCTCCCAGGCTTGTAAGGCGGGTGCAATAACCACTGAGCTACAGGACTTAATATTATTTAACTCTGATATTAGTTAACAAAACTATTATCTCCATGTAAGGAAATCAAAAAGATAGATCGGTGACTGGAAACAAGTGTAAATATTAGTTTAAATTAAAAACAGAAGTCGTTGGTAACCCTCAGAGAGTCAGATTTAGACTCAAAAACTCAGTTTTTGAGTCTAAATCAAAAACTGGCCAACAGCATGGAATGGAATAAGATAAAAGAATATGATACAGAACAGGTAATCTCTTCTCTTTGGTCATCATGTACTCATCCAATTCTGCAGTAGCCCTTGTATGGTGCCAAAGTAAAACAAACACCACTTGTCTATCTCTCCTATCCTTTTAAATCGGAAGAATTCACTAACAGCATTGTGAATTTAAACCCATGAAATTTTGCATCTGAGACTCAATGCTGCATCTTAGACTTTCACCACACTTTCAATAATCAATATACTTTCAGATTAATGAAAGCAGACTGCTTTGCATGGATTGAGAACACCTTAATTTCAGGGACTGTGATTATCTCCAGATTTTCTTCTAATCAAAATGGTAAACTTGGATATCTTGTACTGGGAGTGTTACACCAGCAAAAACTTTCACATAAAAATACAGTCGCCTGACTGTGTAGATCTTAATGCATGTGCAGCCATGAGGTGAGTAATCAAATAATCAGGAGGACAGGATCTAGCTTGCTGGGATAAGCATGCTAGTCAGAGTACAAGGTGGAATAGCGCCAATGTGAAAGATGATAATGTAACCTACATTTATGTAGTCCTTTCATTCAAGGATGGTGGTAACAGTCGTGGGACTGGCTCAGAAATTGATGTTAATGTGGTAGTAAGATTGTCAAAACTTCTCCAATGATCAACACATTTCAGCACACGTTTGAAGCACAGCTATCCTTGGATTCAGTGTTTGCCATGGTTTAATTATAGGATGTATACTCTTGCCAGTTAATGAGATAATGCAAATTCATGCACTCCTGTTGTGATCTATAATCCCATGAATGATATTCCAATGTGCCTTCTGAAGTGCTCCACTTTTTGTATACAGCACTAGTCAAAGTGGAGCTGAAAGCCTCAGCAGGTTTTACTCTGTTTGATGCACTACTTGTTTGCAGAGTTGCTGCGGCACTGACACAACGTTAACATAATTGACAAGGGAAGACTTCTTTTTTTAAATGAATTGAAGAGCAATTATTATTTTTGCTTTGAATAAATATAATCCTTGCATTTGATATAGCACTTCTCATGTCGTCAACACATCTCAAAACGCTTCACAAAATAGACTGTGAATTAAATTGACTGTATATTTGTGAGTGAATAATGGACATTACAGACACTATGATGCATTAGGAACAGGCAAGTCTCTAAATTGCAGTCATTTGTATCCAGTGTGGATAACAATAACATGGAGTCATAAATACTCAATCCTTCCCCCATCCTCCCTCAAATTTGTTTTGCTGTGCTATGGGTATTTTACTTTGATTTACCCACAAAATATAGTCAATTTACTTTACAGTAAGCATCATGAAGCACCTGAGATGTCTCAAAGTACACTATGACAAATGCAAGGATTATTATTATTATTAAGCAAACTGCTTCCTGGGTTAGATTTAGACATACACTGTATCACCCTATGTGAATTGCTCTTGCCAGGGTCTGAGGATAGCCCTGCATTGTACACCTAGGCAGATGAGCAAAGCATTCCGAACCAGCACCAAATGCTAATTAATTAAAGAATTAAAGTATTAAAGAACTGGTAGTACAACTTGATCATTAATTGCATTGAAAAGCTTAAAGGCAGGCTAATGCGCAACAAAACATCACTTAAACTTGTGTTTATAAAATTAAATACACTTTTAAAATAAACAGTTGCAGTACACATTTGCAGATTTGTACTGCGATTGTTAAACAATTAAATGAGGTATTGATAGAATAATGTAAAGTTTCACAAGGGGCTGCTTTGGGACCTCTTTTATTTAACATCTACATAAATAACCGGGAGCTCGGAGTCATAAGTACAGTGGCTAAATTTGCAGATTACACAAAGTTTATAGAGGTTGTAAACTGAAGAGATGATGAGGATAGATTACAAGAGGACTTGAACATTCTTGGGAATTGAGCAGATGGATGACAGATTAAATGTAATGTAGAGAAATGCAAAGTGCTTCACATGGGGACAAAAATCCATGAAAGGACTTTTTTTTTAAATGGTAAGAAAATAATCTGTACGGAAAATGAAAAGGACCTGGGAATCCTTAAAAATGCGACCACACTTGAAATATTGTGTGCAGGTTTGGTCACCACAATATAAAAAACAATACTGCAACAATTCAGAAGAGACAGAGGCGGGCCAACAAAAATGATTGAAGGTATGGAGGGACCGAACTACAAGGACCAATTAGATAAAATGAGCATGTTCACACCAAAGAGAAGGTTGAGAGGTGATATGATTGCGGTCTTTAAGATTCTGAAGGGAACAATGTATATCATGGTAAGACGTTTTATCTTGAACTGAACATTAAAACCAGAGGACCCCTGTGATTGAATGGGGGGGAATTTAAAATAAATCTGCGGAAACACTACTTCAGGGAGCGAGTAGTAAACTTATGGAACAGGTTCCCTAGAGAGACAGTGGAAGCAGAAAATGTCATTTGTTTCAAGAACAAATTATGGTAGATAGATTTCTGCTAGAAAATAATATTTCAGGATGCAGTACAGTATATCATTTGAGACACAATATGTCAAGTGACCGCCATGGAAGGCGAACTAGATGG
Source organism: Hydrolagus colliei (assembly GCA_035084275.1). Classification (NCBI taxonomy): domain Eukaryota; kingdom Metazoa; phylum Chordata; class Chondrichthyes; order Chimaeriformes; family Chimaeridae; genus Hydrolagus; species Hydrolagus colliei. The sequence continues at coordinate 68,942,088 of CM068742.1, forward strand.
ACCTTAGTCTTAGCAAATTATTATGTACTTAATGTGCATAGTTGTATCAAAGACACTGATTCTGTAGTTTCTCCATTGACCTGATGGTGCTGTAGAGTAACTAGCTGCAATGAATAGTCCAGTGAATTTTATTTGCAATAAGTACTATAGGCTAAATAAACAACTTTTGTTATAGAAAGCACTATCACTGTAGTGATACAATGGAAGTATTTTGGTTGATCCTCTAGAACTTTGCTTGGATGTTGAACTCAGTTCTAGGAAAACAGGAGCACGAGGTAGCAATTCAGCCCATGAAGCCAGTTCCACCCGTTTATTAGATATTGGCGGATCTATTAATCCCAATGCCCTGTCCTTTCAGCAAAACCCAAAATAGCTTTACTGCCAAACTATCCATCTATCTTTCAAGTATCCTTATTGATTCCGCCTCTATAGCTTTCTGGGGCACAGGCATAGATATAATAATCCAACCCCAATTTTTTTTTAATAATTTCAATCCAATATCAAAAATGCAAGGATTATTATTACTATTATAACCCCAGACTATCCTGCTTCTCATTCTAGCTAAACCCCTTCAGCCCAAGTTTTAATTTAGAAAACTGCTCCTGGAATCTCTCCAAAGGTGATGTATCCAACTGCACAGTACTGCAAATAAGGTCTAAATCTCTGGAGAAGGACCTCCTTACTTTTATATTGAAGGTCCTGTAATAAATATCAGCATTTCAGATTGGACAATTGCAACTCAGTACATTTATTGATCATTTTATTGCTACTGGTTCTGCCTCTGTGCAAAATACAACAACAAAATTGCATTTATAGAGCGCCTTTTATGTCAGGAGGCAGAAAATAAACAATACAATTATTATTTCTCTGCTAGCATTCAGTTTACACCACCAACTGCCTCTACCCCTTCACCCAAAACTGGTGAGTGGAGCTCATTGAAATCTGTGCCCTACTCTCCATGCTAGTGCTTTGCTTTGTTTAATATGGAGACCAGCTCTCTGCTTACATGGATCCCCTTCCTTTCTGTTGTTGACCACTGATGGGATTTCACAGAGGTGCTGTACTTAACACAAAGTGCTATTTTTTCCCACTTTTGTCAAGTCACTGTTATGTGAGCCCCCTGCCACCCCAATCCTTCTTGTGTAGCACTCTTTCTGATGTGAAGGGCGCTATACAAGTGTAATTTATTGTTGTTGCTAACTTCACACAAACCATTTCATTCAACTTTGCCCAAGTTTGGGGAGGATAGGTTTGTGCGGTTATGGAAAGAGAGCTGGGGAGTGGGATTGAATTGCTCTTTTCAAAGAGCCGGCATAGACTTGATGGGCCGAATGGTCTCCTTTTGTGCCGTAAGATTCTATGATTTTAAATGGCTGCATAAAAGTTACAAAGCATGAAAATCATACAAGCAGCAATAGAATGACAAAGTAAACAACAACAACAAACAACAAAATTACATCTGTAGAGCGCCTTTCAAGTCAGGAGGACATCCCAAGGCACTGAAGTCAGGCAGCATAGGCAATAAGAGCAACTATACAATATATAAATGTCTGCCTGCCACAAAAAATGGTAATGCAGTGCTTTGGTGGTACATAAACTGCCATATTCATTCTGCCAACGACAAGCCACAGGCTACATAAGTGAATGTATGGAGTTCTTGGAGTGGGTTAAACCAATTATATTTCTGATATCAATATCACCATGATCTGATCCAACTTGAAGCCTGCCTGTACTATTCACTATAGCTTCAGTAATAAGTTCGCGACCACTACTGATAGGCTTACATACTTCAATGGAAACAAATCAGAAGTTCAGAATGGAAACTCTGCTTTTCATAGGATTTGTATCAACATCTAGTTTCTGTCTTGACTTGTGCAGTATTTCATTCACTATATTGTACATAGTAGAGGGATTTAGACCTCCTCTAATTACATTGACAGCCATTTGCTTGCTTCATCTTCAGAGCAAAAATCAAAGTACCTGTATTGTCAATACTTTCAGAAAGTCATGCCAATCTTATCAGCCAATCCAATGTTGTGTGGATCCAATAACAATTTCGATAGATATACTAGAACAATTATTTAATACGAAATTAGTAAGGGCATCAGATAATAAAAATGTCTTCACTGTGGAAGTGATACTGACCTGAAGGTTGAAATGTGCATAAAGCAGATTTTATGTTTTGGTGTGCTTAAAGGTAAACTGTCTTGTTGACACTTGAAAGTCTGTGATACCAAATGGGCTAATGCAATGGTATTGACATTAATATCCAAGGATCATACAATGAGAAAGCACCTTTCGTAATCAGTGATTAGGCACTCTATCAAATGCAAGGATTATTGTTAATATCATTATTATTAAGTGACATGATAGGAAAGCACTTTTTTTTTTACAGGTAAAATAATACTTAAGGTGGGGTGGGTGGAATGCATTAAAAAAAGTATTGCTGATATCAATATTACAATGATCTAACCCAGCATGAAGTTCTCACTGTAGCTTCAGTAATAATTTTGTGACCAGTAATATCATGAAGCAATTTTGTCCACAAAATATACAGTCAATTCACTTTGTAGTATAATCTGTGAAACGCTTTGAGACTTCTTAAAGACATGATATCCAATACAAGGTTTACTTTTATTGAAAAACTAGCAGTTGCATATAATTGTTCGTATAAGAGGAAACGTAAAAACAATCAATAATGTGACCATTGGACTCTGAACAAAAGTGGGATAAATTGTGAGGTGATCCTAGGCAAAGTGAAAGAGGCACTTTCAGAAGATTTATAATAATAATAATCCTTGCATTTTGATATTGCGCTTTTCACATCTTATCGACGTCTCAAAGCGCTTCACAGAATATACTGTAAAATTAATTGACTGTATATTTGTGGGCGAAACACGGCGGCCAATTGCGCACAGCAGTGTCCCACAAACAGTCACGGATTGAAATGACCAATTTTATTATTGTGGTTTATTGGAGGGATTGTTATTAGGCATGTGGAGTATGAAAGCTGAGAATGTGGTAGCAAGGTACATGATTGAATCAAAGTTCCTAGGAATAGGGTAGCAGAGACTGAAAGCTTAGAGGAGAATGTGAGCAGTAAACATGAATCAGAAGACCAGAGGCTGGATTATTCAATAATTTTTTTCCTCCCGCTCCTTCTCACCAGTTATTTTTCATTATTTTGCTGAACTTTTTTCCATTTGTCTCAACTTTGAGAGCATCATTGTTATGTCATTTTTACTTCTACTGTCTGGTTTCCACTCTCTATTTCAGTAAATAACTAGGTGTATGCTGCATTTATATCTCTTTCCTTATCTTTTGATTTAGTCAGGGTGTCACACTAATTACTAATAAGGTATTTGGTCTATGTGTCATCTACTGTAAACCAATATTGTAAATCAATCATGTACAAATTAGCACACCGTGTTCAGATTCTTACATTCACTAAGCAAACCCACAAAACAACTCCGTGGCCAGATAACTTGGATTCAAAATAAATGAATGGACAATATGTAGTGTATTGTAAGAATGAGTTCTCAAAAATGTTGAGCATTAACAGACCAAGCAGAGAGGTAACATCTCATGTTGATTTCATTACTTACACTTATGTCTTCAAGATCCAGATTGTTGAGAATAATGTTGTTGCGTTTCCAGATTATTGGAGGCCTCAAGGTTCCCTGAATGGAACATGTCAAGACGGCGCTCTGCCCCACCGTTGCCGTGGTGACAATCACTTTCTGATCTTCTGCCAGGCTCAGCTGAACCACCTCTGGAAGAAGAATATTGTTTATGCAATTCATTAGCATTGCTTGTCCACGTAATTAAAACACTCTAATTAAAACAAAGACTTTTGAAAAGTCTGCGGGACATTTCCCACTACTTGAAGGAAAGGTCGCTTTGGCATTTTCAGCACTGTGACAGACAAGTATCATTTGCAAAAGTACAATAGCAATGTGCTTCAGATGTAGATTTACTTTGAGGTGCGGAGGCGTAGAGAAATTAATTGTCAATGTTTTTGCGATTCCAGCAGATTTGAGGCACTGGATTATACTCAGTCTCATCCCATAAGATCGTTATGTCTTGAAACGTAACAGAGTGCAGAATTGTGGAAAATTCTTAAATTCAGCCATAATTTGGAAGCTGGGTTTCCTCCAATACTTACGTCCCAATTAAGACTGTATTCAATATTTTTTGCACTGTGCAATCTTATATTTTTGTACGGTCTTTTGTTTTCAGCCAAGTAAAGGCGGACGAAAGACAGGAAAACAAAAAGCCAGCTGTAAATTGGCCTTTGCCAGCTTTCAGGATTTTCTCAATTTCTTTCAGTGAATTTGATACAAAGGCAGCTTTTAATGCACCAACTTCTCATTTGTCAACACTGTACCACACTGTGAATCCCAATAGCCCTTTTATTGTACCCTGACCAAGAGAGAGAGAAGTACTGGAAGAGCTTTCTGGAAATGAATGCAGTTTTCAATTTCTGTGTAACTTAGGTTTCTTGGAGTTTGAAAAGTTGTTCAGGGGCAAAAAATGGTTTGGTGTCAAACCAAGCATTTGTACAGCCCCAGCACTCCAATGCAGTACTGCAGTGCCAGAAAAGTCATCTTTCGGGTGAGACATTAAATCAACGTCCCAAATGACTGTTCTGGTGGACATTATGAACCTGTTGCAGTACCCAAAATGAGTATTGCCTGGTTTCCTGGCCAACACTATCCCAGATACAATTTGTCATTTACTCCATTGCTGTTTTGTTTGCCAATAAATATATAGTCACTACATTTTACAGCAAATTGTGTGAAACGCTTTGAGTCACTTTATTATTTTGAGACATCTGATAAGACTCTATTACTGTTAATTCAAGGATTATTATTATTGTCATTATTATCTTGGAGGTTGGAAATGGAGTACTTGTGAAAGTTCCATTTGAGAGCAGAGGAGACGGTAAGGCTAAAAATGTTGCTGGAAGAATACATGAAATCAGAGATCATTACCCATCGAGTGAAACAGAAACTGCCTCAATGTCATTCCAATTCTGAAGCGAGTGAATTCTGAACCAGTAAAGATACACATCTTTATTTGGGTTTATAGACAGCATTCAACAAATCATTTCAACCTTCACTGCTTTTAGTTTACAGAAATAATTGAAAATGCTGGAAGTATTAACTGCTAGGGAAATTCTATGATTATTGCAGGTTGAATTACTTGTTAGTTATGGAATATAATTCATTATCTCATAAAAATTAGAGATGGACAATCATGAATAAGAAGCTGTTTTGCAGAATTAGGTTAAGTGACATAACTTATTACAGTAAATGTTGGCATCAACTTCTTTTAAGAAATTAAAATAATAAATATTATTAAAATTTAACAAGTAGGGTAGTCTGAAAAGTAATCTCATTACTCCACATGCCTAAAAATAATCCCTCCAAAAAAACAATAATAAATTGGTCATTTCAATCCACGACTGTTTCTGGACACTGCTGTGCGCCATTGGCTGCCGCATTTTGCCTACAAATATGCAGTCAATTCACTTCACAATATATTCTGTGAAGCGTTTTGAGACATCTAGAAGACATGAAAAGTGCTATATGAAATGCAAGGATTATTATTATTACTATTTCAACTGAACAATCTGGCTTTTGGTGTGTAATACAATACCTAATGCCATGGAATTCAGGTAATACAATTAACACTTTGTGGCTCAAGGTTTGTTCAAATTTAGCCTTAATCCATTTTGCTGGATTCAGCAGCTCAATTTACTGACCACTTAGTATGCTTGCAAATGGCTTGTTTTGTTTTTCTAAAGTCAGTACTAAAGATGCCAAACACAAGTGATGTAGTTTCACAGTGTAGAAACAAATCACTGCTGGCACTCTTCATCTCGGCTGTAAATTTCCAATGGGGAAAAAGACCTTGGAGACGATTGTAAGCATAACAGAAAAGGGGAGACAGGACTTTGCTATTTATTTCCTGGGTACAGTTACCTAATATTTGCATAATACTACACTAAAATCAAATTGCAATATACCCCCCAATGTTTCCACAAGTATTATCCATCTTATACTCAAACATTTCAGAGTAGTGCTTTTGTTGGCAATTAAGTTAAAGGTTCCATTAAATATTTACACTGTTTTGCTTAGAAGAATATAAAACACATTCGATTTGGTGCAAACAACATCTGGTAATGGAGGTGGTAGATTGCGAGGCTGAACAGGGTAGTTTACTGGAGGATTTGTACCACTTGGAAATTGAGCAGATTGGTGGCAGGTGAAATTCAATGTGGAGAAATGTAAAGTACAGTACCTCACTTGGGGACAAAAAATCCTGGAAGGAACAATTATTCAAATGGAAGGAAAATAAGTTGTATGGAAAATGTAAAGGATTTGGGGGTCCTAATTGTTGATAAATTGAAGCTCTCCCAACAATGCTCTGTGGCAGTGAGTGAAGCAAACCAGGTGTTGGGATGTATCAAAAGATCAATAGCAAACCAAAATAATAGGATAATACTGCATAAACCATTGATGAGTCCATACTTAGAGTATTGTGTACAGTTTTGGTTGTCACAGTACAAAAAGGATATTGGAGAAATTGAGAAGACAGAGAGGAGGACAACCAAAATGATTGAGGGAATGGAAAGACTGTCTATGAAGAGCAACTAAATAAATTGGGCATGTTCATGCTGGAAAAGTGAAAATTGAGAGGTGATGTGATTGCTGTCTTTAAGGTTCTAAAGAAGCTAGCCAATACAGATCATGACAAGCTGTTTCAACTTGTCCAAAATAATCCCCCACAACCCTGGTTCCACTGCCACTGTATTATGATTCCTCAAACTGGGAATAACTTAGAAAATGATGGCTTAACTAAAGATTTAAAGGGGGTACTGAATTGAATTCAGTAAATAGGAGGCACGCAGCAGAAGCGAATTAATCAGTATACCATATAAATAAAATTTAAAGTGCTCTGAGACGCCGTCCGGGGGGGAGGGCGCTATATAAATCGAAGTTGTGGTTGTTGTTGTAAATCTAACACATGCTCCACCCATTCAACAGTACTAAACAACAACTAAATTGTATAGCATTTGTATAGCACCTTTCACATCAGGAGGACGTCCCAAAGCGCTGGACAGTTACTGCTTCTAAATTTTTAAACAAATCTAAAGATCTTAATTCTGGATCCATAATAAAATTGAATGAGGTCTGAAAAGGTTCATTACTAAATTCGCTATTTTACTACTGGTCCAGTTCAAGACCTCCCCTTTGAATGTGCCATTGGTCATCTTCCTATCCCCATTTCACCTTGGCTTCCACCCTCCCAATCCACCCCACACCAGTTAATTCTTGACTGTTCAGCGCCTTGGGATGTCCTCCTGACATGAAAACATAAAAGGCACTATATAAATGCAATTTATTGTTGTAAATTGTCTCTGTCCATCTATCTGTCTGATTCACTGTGCATCAATTGAAGAATTGCTTGGAAAACTTAGCTCTGTATAAGTAAACACATTGAATCGCTATCTGCAATCTAACTGTGTCATAAGAAAGCAGAATACATTGGAGACAGAAGTACAAATCAGATGGTCAACACTCTAGTACTGAATTTCATTCCCTGAAAATGGTGCACAGAAAACAATGTGTGATTCCCTCTAGTTCAGAGAGTTCATCTAGTAAATTAAATCAACCATACAGACTAAGAAGATACCAGATTACAATGCTGAATATGTATTGAGCTCACTGATTCTGGTGGTAGTAACTCTCAGTGGTATGGGTTGATTTGTTTCTTCACCGCACAGTATTAGCAATGTGAATCAAGAACTAGGTACATGCATTTTTTGCCGCATTTATAATCAATTTTCAAGCACCTTACATACTTGCTTAAAGGAATAAAATGTGGTTGGTTAATGACCCCATTTTACATAGAATTGCATAGAACACAGCACGAAAACAGGTACTTCAGCCAACTAATCTACCAGTGTTTATATCCTAGTCATGCTTCTAACCCTCCTAATCCCTTGCCTTTAGCTTTCTATTCCTATCTGCCTCATGCAAATATTAAGGTTCCTCTGAAACACATTGATACTTTTTGCTTCAAGCAAATAAATATCCCTTTGAGTTGTAGGAGATTGATGGAACCTCAGCACCACCATATTTTAGAAGCTGCCTTCTTCTCAGAAACACTTCAGCTGGATAGCAATCCATTCAACATCATTACTGAGAAAAGCTCAATATTGTTTCAGTTGACCTACTTATGCTACACTGCAGTTCAGAATTCACCTAAAATAACATTCCACCAAAAGCTTCAAGGCATTCCCCATTGCACATTTCATATATTTAGAAGAATATCAAACACAATAGATGGCAGCAAATGTATGTAGTATCAAGATTGCTTAAATTTAGTAAATTGATTGAAGAAAGTCTAATAGATTCAATGCATCTCAAGACAAGTAAGGTAAATTGAAAATTCTAGAGTCCTTAATAAAAGACGTAGTTATGGGATACCTTGAAGACCATAAAAAGATTAGGCAGAGTCAACATGGCTTTACAAAAGGGAAGTCAGGCTTGACTAATCTTTCAGAATTTTTTGAGGATGTATCCAGCAGGTTGGATAAGGGGGAACCAGTAGATGTGGTATATTTGGATTTTAGAAAGGCATTTGACAAGGTGCCACACAAAAGCCTGTTACTCAAGATTAAGGCACACGGGATTAATGGGAAAATATTAACATGGATAGAAGAGTGGCTATCGGGTAGAAAGCAGAGAGTAGCGATAAACGGATCATTCTCGAATTAGCAGGATGTAACTAGTGGAGTGCCACAAGGATCAGTGCTTGGGCCTCAGCTATTTACTATTTACATCAATGATCTAGATGAGAACATTAAATGTAACGTGTCCAAATTCGCGGATGACACTGAACTACGTAGCAGAGTGAGCTCTGAGGTTGATGCAAAAAGATTGCAACAAGATATAGATAGGCTAGGGGAGTGGGCAAGTAGGTGGCAGATGGAATTCAATGTTAGCAAGTGTGAAATTATTCACCTAGGTAGCAAGAATGAAAAAATAGAGTATTTTCTAGAGGGGGAGAAGTTAGATAGTGTTAGTATTCAAAGGGATTTGGGTGTCCTTGTACACCAGTCCCAAAAAGTTAGTTTGCAGGTGCAGCAAGCAACTAATAAGGCGAACGGCATGCTAGCGTTCATTTCAAAAGGTTTAGAGTATAAGAGGAGGGAAGTCTTGCTGCAACTGTATAAGGCCCTGGTGAGACCGCACCTAGAGTATTGTGTGCAGTTTTGGTCTCCTTATTTAATAAAGGACATACTTGCCTTAGAGTGGGTGCAGCGTAGATTCACTAGGTTAGTTCCTGGAATGAGGGGACTGACCTATGAGGATAGGTTGAATAGACTAGGGCTGTATTCTCTAGAGTACAGAAGAATTAGGGGGGAATCTTATTGAAACATATAAGATTCTTAAAGGGCTGGATAAAGTAAACATTGAGGGACTGTTTCCCCTGGTAGGAGAATCCATACACAGTCTTAAAATTAAGGGTCAGCCTTTTAGAACAGAGTTGAGGAAACATTTCTTCACTCAGAGGGTAGTGAATTTATGGAATTCACTACCCCAGAAGGCTGTAGATGCTCAATCCTTGAACATCTTCCTGATAGATTTTTGAAAAATAGAAGGATTAGGGGATATGGGGATTGGGCAGGTAATCAGAGTAGGTGAGAAGATCAGCCATGATCTTATTGAATGGCGGAGCAGGCTCGAAGGGCCGAATGGCCTACTCCTGCTCCTAATTCTTATATTCTTATGTTCTTAAGATGATTTTGCCCTCCAAATAATGCCCTTTCCTACTAAGGACTTCAAAGTGCAAATATCAATGATGTTCAGTCACGTTAACCTAATCATTTCCTTTTCCTTTGCAGGCTGAGCAAAATATTTGAAGACTCAAAAGTTTAATTTAAACACAACTATTGCACCACTAAGTATAATAGTAAGCAAGACACACAAAGTTTTCAGCAAACGTGCAAAATAGGGCAGTGGGACAAAATGAATTATCACAAAACAAAACAATCAGTGGAGAAAATAAAGGGTAATCATTATCATAGTAATCTGAAGTTCAGTGTTAATGTCACGTTTGTTTATCATTCATGTGTCGATGACACACAGCACACAGGCAGGCTGCGCCCACCTCGACATATCGCTGGAAGCAAAAACAAAAGAAGGGCAAAGCCGAATGAATTCATCCCATAAACAAAATATATTTGGAAAAATAATGGCCAGATAGGATCACAAGTCTGTGATCTTACCTTGGGAGTTAGGTGACTCATAATCTAAAGATTCACAATTTATGACATCAGCTCAATATTTGAAGAGTACACCATTTTTAATCACTCTCAGATAACCTGATCTTTAATAAGACAGAATTATTTGATTTTGCTATCCTTTTGTACTTACAGAGCTGTGGCCAACAAAATTCTTAGAATTCCACAAAAGGAGTTTCAAGTCACTTTAACATTGTATTTAAATTTATGTTATTTCTTAACAGAATCCTTTATGACGTGTACTATCCCGCACCCGCCTCCGCGACCATATAACCCCCACCCTCGCCCGTCTCCACGGGCTCCCCATCCTCCAGAGGATCGAGTTCAAGATCCTCGTCCTCACCTTCAAGGCCTTACATGGCCTTGCCCCGCCCTATTTATCCAATTTACTCTCCCCCTACAAGCCCACCCGGACCCTCCGTTCAGCAGGACTTGGCCTGCTCCAAGCCCCCCACCCGAACCGCCCCACCATCGGAGGCCGGGCCTTCAGTTTTTCTGCTCCCACCCTGTGGAATTCCATCCCCCAATCCCTCCATCTTGTTTCTTCCCTTTCCTCTTTCAAGGCCGGTTTGAAGACTTTCCTCTTCGACCGTGCCTTTTGTTCCACCCACAATTTTTCGACCTCCCCTATGTGTTTCACCCCTCCCCGTACACTCCCCTCCCAGCTCGGGTCACACGCCTCTTGTGCAGCGCTTTGGGACGTCCTCCCGACGTGAATGGCGCTTTATAAGTGTAATTTGTTGTTGTTGTTGTTATGAGGAAACCTATAAAAATTTCTACGGACCACAGGATTGCTGCGTTAGAAATAAATCATGTGGGAGCTGCATTGTCGGGGTTGCCTTTTCAGGTCTGGTTACTGACAAGATCCTCCTACATGACTCAGATTACTTCAAGGATTCTTGTTAAGAAATATATAATAATAATAATCCTTGTGTTTGATATAGTACATTATCGGCTGTTTAAGATATCTCAAAGTGCTTCCCAGAATATACTGTAAAGTGGATTGACAATATTTTTGTGGGTGAAATGTGTTAGCCAATTGTGCACAGCAGTGTTCCACAAACACGTGAATTAATTGATCATATTATTATTTAATTTATTTTATTTAATTACTGTATTTCAAGATATTATCACCCCGGTAAAGCAACACGCCAATTGATTAACAACCAGGTTCCTACTTACTGCTTGGTAAACAGTGACATGTGGTCCAAAGGGACTTACCCAACATTTTGCCCTGCCGGGAATCAAACCCAGTCCTATTGTTTGGGCTGTGAGTACTCTAACCAATAAGCCGTAGAACTCCACAAATATGGAAAATGGACTTCATTGTCAAGAATAAATTTTTATCTTACTGAGAAATAAATGGTAAATGCGGTTACATTAATGGACACTGAACATGAATTCACTGATAATTGTTATATTTGCTGGATTTGCAAAGAATATGACTAAACTATCATTGCTTGTTACTAAAAGACAGGTATCTGAATGCAAGATTACAGAGACGCAGCTGTGTGATATTATAGAGTTATCTGGGACTGATAAGAAAAATGTGTGTGATCCTGAAATAGAAGGAATAAACTAATGACATAATAGTGTTCTGAAAGGGTTTTCTTTCAAATTTATTTTCAACATCTTTCCACGGACAACTCCCCAAATCCACACTCCTAGTATTGCTAATAAAATACATTCTGGAGCATTACTACTTCTATGTATACATGTAAATCAATAAGAGAAGTTTAGTATTAATCCTAACATTAATTCCTTCCATTCCAAAACCTGCAGTAAATGCACTGAACTACTTTTAATTCCTTATAGCAAAAGAAAGCCATTGGTTAATTTAATCGCCTTAAGAGATCCCAGCGTGTTCGATAAGCGGAACAGACTGCATCCTGGCTGCGTTAGATTGTAAACCAGCACATGCTCTGTTCTTGTATATTTCAGTCATCAATTTATCAGATTAAAACAAAATAACAGAAAGCCAGCCATAGCAAACCTGATAATACAGTAAATAACAACAACAAAATTGCACTTATATAGCACCTTTCACGTCGGGAGGATGTCCCAAAGTGCTGAAGTAAAGTAACTTTACTGTTAAACTGTTAAAAGTAAAACAGTTACCAGATGGGTTAACCAATATTTTCATAGTAATCTGAATGCAATGTTACATTCCCTTGCTCTCTGTTATACATGATCTGTATCTCTAAAAAAATATTAGAATGTGTTTTTCCTTTGATTATAAGTAGGTAGACTGGCGAGGTAAGATTGAAAGATGTCTAATCCTTTGTCATAAATTATTGCTGCCTTGTGAGGACAGCCGGATAGATCAATGCCAGACTTTTCTGCCTGGATTAAGCAGCATTCGAGGTTAAACAAAATACTGTAAAAGCTTTGTTACCCAACACCCTCGGGACCTGACCGATTCTGGTTAATTAAATATGCCGGATATTCGAGCAGCAAGTTGCCAATAATCCTACACAAAAAATTTACTTATTTTAAAACATACCATATTAATAATAGACTAAATAATAACAGAATGTTGTATGAATACTTACCAGTAAAGCATTCCAGCACACTCAGTAAAATTACATTCAGTATGTTTAATAAGTGTGCATGCGCAAAGTGAGCATACCGGGATAGTGCCGGATGGCTCTGGTATGAGATCCGGTTGCTGGAATGGTGAATTGTATTGGGCGATACCGGTTCATTGAGTGTTCCAGTTAGTTGGGTGTCGGATAACCAAGCTTTTTTACTTTACCATTACCTTTTCCAGCCCAGGAGAGCAGCTCCTCTGTCATATTGCCATTTACATTGGACAGAGGGGGCCCATTAGTGGTTCCTGAGATGATTGACAGCCTTGGAGCTGCCTATAAAGGGATGGGCTGCAGCCATTCATAAGCGGCTCCAGTTGTCAATCAATAACGATTTGACTCCACCCTTTGCCTCCCTTGTTTCTTCCCCATTTCTCCACCCTTCTCACTGATCAATAACCCAAAGCCATTTGTGAATGGGTGGAGTCTGCTGTCATTCATAAGAATATAAGAACATAAGAAATAGGAGCAGGAGTAGACCATTCGGCCCATCGAGCTTGCCCCGCCATTCAATCATGGCTGATATTCTACTATAAGTCCAGCTACCTGCCTTATCCCCATACCCCTTAATCTCTTTATAAATGAAAAATCTATCTAACTCAGTCTTGAATATGTTCAAGGACTGAGCATCAACAGCCCTTTGGGGTAAATAATTCCATACTTTCACCACCCTCTAAATGAAGAAGTGTTTCAACTCAGTGTGAAAGGGCTGACCCCTAACTTTAAGACTGTGACCCCTAGTTTTAGATTCTCCAATCAGGGGAAACAATCTCCCACTATCTACTTTGTCGTGCCCCTTAATAATCTTATAGGTTTCTATTAGATCCTCTCTAATTCTTCTATATTCCAGAGAATATAGGCCCAAATTAATCAATCTATCGTCCTAACTCATCCCCCTCTTCCAGGTACTAACCTAGTAAACCTAAGCTGCGCTCTCTCCAAGGCAAGTACATCCTTTCTTAAATAAGGAGACCAAAACTGTATTCCAGGTGTGGTCTCATCTGTGCCCTGTATAGCTGCAGCAAGACTTCCCTACTCTTATACTCTAACCCTTTCATAATGAAAGCTAACATACCGTTAGCCTTCCTAATTGCCTGCTGCACCTGCATACTAACTTTCTGTGTTTGGTGTACAAGGACATCTAAATCCCTCTCACGCTAACACTTTCCAATCTCTCCCCCTCTAAAAAATAACCCGCTCTGCTGTTTTTGAGACCTAGGTGGATGACTTTACACTTCCCTACATTATACTTCATCTGCCACCTACCTGCCCACTCACCTAACCTATCTATATTGCGCTGCATTTTTTAAATGTCATCCTTCGTATTAACGCTTCCTCCTAGTTTCGTATCAAGAGCAAATTTAGATATATTAAGCTCAATATCCTTGTCTAGATCGTTGATGTAGATGGTAAATAGCTGAGGCCCAAGAACTGATCCTTGCGGCACTCTACTAATTACATCCCACCAATCTGAGAAAGACCCATTTATCCCTACTCTTTGTTTCCTACACATTAACCATTCCCTAATCCATGTTAGTATGTTCCCCCCAATTCCGTGGGCCCCTATCTTTTGAATCAGCCTTTTATGCGGCACCTTATCGAATGCCTTCTAGAAGTCCAATAGACTACATCCATGGATTCACCCCTATCTAGTTTACTCAAAATATCCTCAAAAAATTCTATGAGATTTGTCAAACATGACTTCCCCTTTGTAAAGTCATGTTGACTTGGCCTAATTATATCATTGCTCCCCTAAATACCCCACTAAACATCCTTAATCAAGGATTCTAACATGTTTCCTATCACCGATGTCAGACTAACTGGCCTATAGCTCCCCATGTTTTCCTTTCCACCCTTTTTAAATAGTGGTGTGACATTTGCGATCTTCCAATCCATGCGGGCTGGGAATCCAAGGAATATCAGACACAAGGCCCCCACTATTTCATACGCTACCTCTTTTAAGACCCTGGGATGCAAACCATCTGGACGAGGCGATTTATCAATTTTTAGTGCTAACAATTTCCCTAGCACCAATTCTCTACTAATGAAGATTTCCCTAAATTGCTCCCTGTCATTTACCTCTTTGTGTATCCCTATTGTTGGCAGACTAGTTGTGTCTTCTAGGGTGAAGACAGATGCAAAGTATTCATTTAGGGACTCCGCCATATCACTATCCCCCATTACAACTTCTCCCGTCTTTGCCTTAAGTGGCCCTACATTTACTCTCACTAGCCTAATCCTCTTAGTATATTTATAAAAACTTTTGTAATCTGACTTAATGTTCCTAGCTAACTTGCCCACATACTAAATTTTTTCACTTTTGGAGAGCTTTTTAGTTATTTTTTGTTAGTTCTTAAAACTCTCCAATTCAATTGTAATTTGACTCCTCCCACCTCCATCATAGAGCCAAGGCTGAATGGTGAGCAACATGGCATTCTGTTCAGATTGACTGGTTCATTGCACAAATTAACGTCATATTTAAAACAGGTAAGAATACAAATAATAATAATCCGTGCATTTGCATCTTCTAAATGTCTCAAAGTGCTTCATAGAATATACTGTAAAGTGAATTGACTCTATATTTGTGGGTGAAGCACGGCAGCCAATTGCACACAGCAGTGTCCCACAAACAGTCAGGCATTGAAAATTACCAATTTATTATTGGGTTTTTTCGTGGGGTTACTATTAGGTGTGTGCAGTAAAAAAGCTTACTGCACACACAGTGTCTGAAAGTGTCTGCCTGGAATCAAACCCAGGTCTCTCACTTGCAAGGAGACTGCTCTAACCACTGAGCTATAGGACTCAACATAAATCGGGTCCGGGAATTTTATTCAATTTACTTGAGGTTAACTGGCTTCCACTGTAGTTGGAAGATATGTGCAAAATGATATTAGGTTTATCTGCAACAGATTTGTAACTTGAACAGCTAAACCTCTTTGAACAAGACTAACACCTCTGAGTCTGTCAGATCAAATTTAGAGAAGGGCTAACAGAAACAATTTCTTTGCAAAAAAAAAGATATCTCATCCCAACATGTAAAAACCAAACACAGCAAAAACAATCTACGACTCGTGTCAAGATTGAATAGCAAAGCATCGAAAATGAAATGTAAGGTTGCAACAAAAGCTTTACATCTTGCCGGGGCACCTTTCTAAACAGATTGTTTTTTAGCTGCTGACCAAGTTCCCACAAAAGTCTATACAAAACAAACGTGCCTAAATTTTGAATTTCCAGTACAAAATGATTGAAGTGGATGATGACATGTAAAGTAGCAGCTCAACAGACGCTCAGACAATCCTACTATATAAACTACTTACATTAGAAGTACTGTATGCAGGAGCTATAAAAAGGACACTGCTCGGCTGAAATGAACAACCCTGACTTTGACCTTGCCCATAATAGGTAGAGCGGGGAGTAGAGCACTTTAAATGTCACAATGATGAGAGTAGAAAATGAATGATGGAAAAGGAACAATGGCAAGCTAGAGTAAATAGTAACCGACTTATTTAAGAGGTCAGAGGAATAAAATACATCAAAGCAACGACCTGTCATGTTACAACTTACAAAAATGATTGCTGAAATGAACTCAGCAATTTATTTACACCACTGACTTCTTGCCTAACCTAGAATTATTGGCAATCTCTGAATGCAGACATGGGGTGCCTGCGTATTGAATAGTTTAGAATTTATAATGCTGTAGTTTGTAACCACGCAGTACGCATTTGGTCCTGTTATCCACAAGCTGCGGAGTACATAAATTAAGGTTATGTTTGCAATATCTCTTCAAAATGCATTCTGTCAAAAACCTCCTACTTCCAGCGCTTTGGGATGTCCTCCCGACATGAAAGGCGCTAAATAAATGTAATTTTGTTGTTGTTGTTGTATTCTAATGTGTAACTTCTTAACTGGAATGAACAGGGACATGGTTGGAATATGGATATACAGATATAGACCATACCCAATAAACTACCACTAAACCTTGTACTGAAAGCTGGAGGTGACCCAAACTTACAGTGTATTTTATTTTTGTGGAAGTTATAAACTGTCTAATCTGATGTGCCTGACTAATTAACAACAACACCAAAAACAAAATTACATTTGTAGAGCGCCTTTCATGGTGGGAGGATGTCCCAAAGTGCTGAATGGTCAAGGGTCAGGACCCAAGCATTGGGAAGTGGGGTAGCAGGGTTGAGATGAGGAAGGGCAGAGAGTTAGGAGAGCGAGTAAAGGCACAGTCAAAAAGGGGGGTCTTGAGACCAGTCTTGAAGGAGGCAAGGGAGGGTACAGGGCGAAGGGATTGTGAGATGGAGTTCCAAAGCATAGGGGCAGAGAGGCTCAAAGCCCGGCCACCGATAGTAGGGCAGGTCAGCGGGAGGCATGGAACAGGCTGGTGCCTGCCGATCAGACGTTGATAGGGGGTCAGCAGGCCAGAGAGGTATGAATGGGCAAGGCCATGGAGGGCCTTGAAAGTGAGGACAGGGATAGAGTGATGACAAGGATATTTAATATCTGAAGTAATAAAAAGGACTCTTGTACTGTTCAGAAACAGAACAATGTAATTTTCTGGAATAAATTTCAGATGCATTTTGATGCAATTAGACCCCAATAATATATAGAGTGGGGAAAAGAGTAGAAGAAATAATGAATTGCATTCATATAAATGGCACACAATAGAACTTGTGGTTTAATTTCCCTGCATGTTGCCAACTTCTATTATGTAGTGTTAATTGCCAATGTGTCTTAGTTGATATCAGTCTCACCTGAGTGAGAAGGAAGTGGATTCAAGTCAAGACTTTGAGCTCATAGTTAAGGTTTATCCTCCAATGCTGGAGGATACCTGCATCAGAGGAGCCAGTGTTTGGATGAGAAGTGACAAACAAAAACTGAGGATCTGCTTGTTTAGCTGGATGTGAAGATTCCATGAGGCTATTCAAAATAAAAAGGGAGGTTTTCCTAATACAGTACCTAGCCAAGAATCCCGCAGATACAATTGGTCAATCACTTAATGTGTGTGGGGCATTGCTATGTGCAAATTAGCTGCCTTGTTCGCCTACAAATACACAGTCACTATACTTTTCAGTAAACCTTTGAAGTGCTTTGAGACATTCCACTGATGTAATAGGATGTTACATCAAATCCAACCTTATTATTGTGAATACTAGGGTCCGACTAGGGAACGGCGATTAATCGGTTTTTCGATTAAACCCGATGTGATTTTCACATCGGTGTGCCGATATGGTAATTCTAAAAAACCTGTTATATCGAGGGATTCGATTTTAAAAATATACATCGATATATTTTTAATATCGTTCTTGGCAATATATCAATATTGTTGGTATTATCAGTGTAATGCGATCTTTTCCAGCTTACCTTGTCGCCGGCATTGCAACCTCCTAGATCTACAGCATGGAATGCGCGTACATTCGGTGCGCGCGCACAATTAACGGGCGCCCACATCCGATGCGCACGCACACTTTACTGTGTATACTCGACGTGAGTCGTGGCGTCTTAACAAAGTCGCATCGCTGAAAATTGTAGTTCGAGCACGAGCAACCTGCGACATCACATGAAGCAGCACCACCCCGCCCAGCACGCTGCCCTCAGAGCGAAATCATTATCGACAACAGCAGGAAGTCGAACCAGCGCTTCGGAGAAAGCGACAGGTAGTGGGGCCAGTGCAGCTCAAACAATTCCTGCTTTATTTAAGAGGAGAACATTGTACCAGAGAGGGGACAAAAAGTGGCAAAGTATCACGAACGCTGTCACTTTTTGCATAGCAAAGGAGAGCTTGCCAATGGCGAAGGACATTGATTCAGACTTCAGACTACATAAAAATAAGTGGCATTTTGTGGCTGTAAGTGTTATTTTTGTGTGTGAGAGAGTTAGAAGCCAAACTATCACTGCCTCTATGTGTGTGTCTAGTCAGACACACACAGCAGTGATAATCTGGCTTCTAACTCTAACAGTCAGACTGTCTGTCTCTCTCTTTTCTATTGTAATAGATCTCATTTACACGTGGACATTACATGCTACTTTCAAGCAAGAAATGGAGGAGAATAAATCTCTAGATTTTGTTTTTGGTGTGTGTGTGTTCTATTTTGAGAGAAGGAGAGGGGGAAAGTTGCGAGAGAAGGAGAAAGGAAGAGAGGAGAGGGAGGGAGAGAATGAGAGGGGGAAAGGAGGGAGAGAAGGAGCGAGGGGAAAGGAGGGAGGGAGGGAGAGAGGGGAGGGAGAGAAGGAGAGGGGGAAAGTTGGGAGAGGAGAGAGGAAGAGAGAAGAAGGAGGGAGAGAATGAGAGGGTGAAAGGAGGGAGAGAAGGAGCGAGGGGACAGGAGGGAGAGAAGGAGAGAGGAAGAGAGGAGAGGGAGGGAGGGAGGGAGAAAAGGAGAGGGGGAAAGGAGGGAGAGAAGGAGAGAGGGGAGGGAGGGAGAGGGGGAAAGTTAGGAGAGAAGGAGAGAGGAAGAGAGGAGAGGGAGGGAGAGAAGGAGAGGGGGAAAGGAGGGAGAGGAGACAGGGAGCGTGGAGGGGGAGGGAGAGAAGGAGAGGGGAAA